>CM040126.1:48058596-48719242 GCA_022559845.1 Amorphophallus konjac
TTTACCTGGAGGAAAGGTGCGAAGCCACTGACTGTCGTCTCCTTCTCCGAAGCCTGGGAGAGATCAGTAATCAAATGGGCAAGCAGAGCCGCCCCCCACGCATAGTGCCCCACTCTGTCCAGATCCGCCAAGATCCCGAGGAAACGGCAGTGGATGCCATCCCCTTTCGTCCCCAGCAGAAGGCGGCCCAGGAAGAAGAAAAGGAACCTCCGAAGGTCTAGATCCACCAGCTCCCTCTCGCTCGGATCTTGGGTGAAAGCTGCACGAGCATCCCCCTCCAGTCGAGCCAAGAACTCCGTTCCAGTCTCGCTAACCCGCTGGCGCGGGTCGACGAATCCGAGCGCCTCCATGATCTCCACTCGGCCGACTACCCTGCTGTCTCTATCAGTCACGCTCATCTCTAACCACAGCAGGTCCAGGGCACTCTCTCGGTAGTCGGGGTAGGTGACCCCGCTGACTGCCTCTCCGTCAACTCGTAGCCCGGTGATCCGAGCCACGTCCTCAAGTGTCGGCACCATGTGCCCCCAGGGCATCAGAAATGCCCGGCTCGGTGCGTGCCACCGCTCCCTCAATGCCTGGATAAGAGGAAGGTCGAGCCGGAAGGGCTCAATCCTAAGGAAAGCTCCAAAGCCCATGGCGTCCACACGCGCCCTCTGGAAATCCGGCAGCCCACGGTATGCTGCCACCACCAGGGACCAGCTAATCCGGCCCTTCATCACGCCCTGCAAACCACAAAACCAACAAAGAACACATCAGCATCATGAACAGTCATAAACAATAATATTGTATATATACTACTTATTCTTTTATTTTATTTTTACTTTTTTTAAAAAAAATATTTTTATTTTCTTGTGGAGGCGTCCAGGCCCCTGGACGCCTCCTCTTCTTTTGTTTTATTTTTAGAAAAAGAAAAACAAAACCAAAACAAAAAATATATTAATAATATATATATTATAATGGAGGCGTCCTAGAGCCAGGACGCCTCCTTATTTTTATTATATTTCTATTACTTTTCATAAATAAATAAATAAATAAAAAGAAAAAGAAAATATGGAGGCGTCCAGGCCCCTGGACGCCTCCTTCCCTCACTACCTGGCCTTCTCTCACAGCCTCTCGCACGCCCGTTTTAGCCTATTGAACCACAGAGTTAGAATTCTGAAGTACTTACCGGGTCGTGATCGTCCTCTCCAGCGTCACCAGCATCCGCAGCAGCCTCCGCGGCCAGGAGAGGCACCTCCATCCCCTCCTCCGCAGCAACCTCCTCTGCTGCAGCCTCCTCGGCATCATCCCTCAACCTCCTCGCACGACGAGCCAGTCGTTTCCGCTTCTCTGGACCCTGGCTC
The DNA here is from genome assembly GCA_022559845.1 of Amorphophallus konjac. NCBI lineage: Eukaryota > Viridiplantae > Streptophyta > Magnoliopsida > Alismatales > Araceae > Amorphophallus > Amorphophallus konjac. Next base: position 48,059,940 of record CM040126.1, read on the forward strand.
GATCCTCCTCGCTCCATGGGGACTAGGAATAGGTCGTCTAGGGTGACTGGGTCGTCAGATTGAACAGTAAATGAGCAATAGGGGGGGGCAGCCCTTATAAGTAGGAGTTACCTTCTTTGGGGCGTCCAGGCGCCTGGACGCCCCCAGAATTTTTATTTTTTTCAAAATTCAAAAAAAATTTGGGGCGTCCAGGCGCCTGGACGCCCCCAAAACAAAAAAAATCAAACAAAATAAAATAAAATAAAATTTGGGGCGTCCAGGTCCCTGGACGCCCCCAAAACAAAAAATAAAATAAAAATAAAATAAAAATTAGGGGCGTCCAGGCCCCTGGACGCCCCCACAATAAAAAAAAATTTTCAAAAAAAATATTTATATATAATAAAAGTAAAAAAAGATAAGAATATGTATATAATCCAAACAAAATAAAAAACACAAAGAAAAAGAAAAACCATAAAAAAGATAATAATTAAGGGGACGGGGGTCCAAAACATCCAAATGCCAAATTTTATTCCATCAGAAAAGTAGAGTGAACTACATCAGGGGTTTAGGCGCCTTAGGCCTTAACTTCCCCAGTTCGGTTACATAAGCCCTCCACGGCTCGCATTCCTCCACCACGTGCGCTAAGGCCTTTCCCGCAACACTTGTCTTCCAGGGAGCTTTAATGGCCTTCGCTTCCTTCGCGTCCGCTTCAGTGCCCAACTCCCTTTTCTTCAAAGGAACAATGCCAGTCGGTGGCGGGAACGAATGGCGTGGGATGCCAATCTGGAGGCAGCACCGATGCGCACTATAAAGGATGAACTCGGTCGCACCCATCAGTTGAAGATCAACTTCGGGAGAAGGCCTCATGAGGAGATCAAGCGAAAGCAAACATGCCGGTGCGCAAGTGAAGAAGCCTTGTGTCACGGTGCGGAAGTGAGACCACCAGTCTTCACGTTTCTTCAGCCACGGAACGCGGTTCACTACAGTACCACCGAAGCCTAACACGTCGGCTATGTGGTGAAGCGGGCTTTGTTGGAAGAGCTTCGAAGCGGTTGGCATTCCCTCGCGGTAGTCGAATTTGAAGTGCAAATCAAGCCAGCAATTCAAGACAAGTGCGCAACCAAAAGGAGGCTTACCCATGCTCGAGGCAGTAAGGCCACTATACAGGTGATAAGTCTCCATTTCTTATGATAATACATCGCATAAACACCATTTTTATGTGCATATAATTAGGTAATTATGCATATTTCATAGTTAACCTCAACTCCACATTTAAATTGGAGCTTTCACGTAAATTGATTAATTCAATTATCTTATTTAATAATAAATTGAAGTTGAGGGCCATGATCATTAATTCTCCATTGCATAATCATGAGCATTTGAGATTTATGTGCACATTGTGGTAATTTGTATGGACTAAAGTGCAATTATGTGTGTGTAGGACACCGAAGGTAATTACAAAAGAAGTTGGGGGCAAAAGGGTCATCACCATTTTGACCAAGTCAAATAAAGAATTCAAATTATTTTGATTGGAGGGAAAGGAAAGTTCAAAATTTCGAATTCAAAGTTTGAAAAGGAGGAATCCAAACTTTAAGTTTGGAAAGGAGGAAAAGGACATCCAAAATTTGAATTAAAGGAGAGACATGATGAGCCTTGGGAAATGGGGTGCCTAAAGTCCAAGAAAGGGGGTGCCCACCTACTTTTACTCTTCCCCATGCATCATATTCCATTTGAATCTTAGCCATCCATCTCCTTTTGATATAATCTCCATCCTCTATCTACCAAACTTTCCCTATAAATAGCCCATGGTAAGGAGGAGAAGGGGAGTTTTTTCTTTGAGCAATCTTTCACTCTCCCTCTTTCTCTCCCAACCTTAGGCCTCCGGTTGCTCCCATTTTGTCCTCCACAACTCCCCTTTCATGGCGGCGTGCACATCAAGACGGGCGACGTTCCAAGGCTCGTGACGTGGACGGCGACGGCTTCTTCATCCACCTCTTCCCACGGTGATCTCTTTCAAGGCGGAGTGATCCTCTCCAAGGCTCGGCGAGGAGGAGACGACGGCGTCATCACCATTGCTACTACCATCTTCACACCTTAGGCTCCTCTTTTTGTTATTGCTTTAGTTTTATTTCACTTCATTGTAATCTCATTGTGCCATTAGTGTAAACTTATTTCACATTTCATGTACTCTTCCTTTTAAGTTAATGAAAGTTGCTCTCTTGATCTAGTTCTTGCTCTTCTTCCCTCTCTATCTCTTTCTTCTATATTTTCTTACCACTTCATACAATTATTTTCTATAGCATAAGCGCATAGTCATGGTGTTTTCAATTAAGTGTTAGAATCATTCTTTGTTTCCTCACTTTTCTTCAAACAATCAAATCACAAATATTTTCCAAAGGAGTCCAAAGTTTTTAACTCTAAAAATCTATTCTTCCTTGTGGATTCGACCCGTGCTTGTCCGAATACTACATTCTCTTTTGATCATTTTGTGCGAGTGCGGTTTTAAGATTGTTATACGCATGGTTTAAACGACGAACTTTCGCGTTATCAATTTTTGGCGCCGTTGCCGGGGAGGAATGGTGATTTTTGACTTAAGAACTTTGTTTTCCTTATGTATATAGTGTACTAATAAAGTTCTCTTTTCTTATTTTTACAGGAAAAAAGAAAAAAAAAAGAAGCAACTTGAAAATTCAAAAAAAAATTTAGAGGTAAGTCTCCACCTTTTCCTTAGTCTTTTTGTCATTCATTGTGAAAAAAAAAGAACGGGGGAACGCTTTTCAAGTAAGTATCCAAACTTTTCCTCCTTCATTTTAATTTCATTTCTCTACATTTTATATCTTGTGGTTAGATAGGTTCACTAAATAAAAACATAAAAAAAGGCATCACTTGAACTTCAATAAAAATCTTCATTGCAAGAGTAGAAATCACACCTTCATGTTCTAAGTCATGCATCATTTAGGATAGAAGCTCTTTTTCTTTATTGTCTAATTGTTGCTAATTACATTGTTGAAGATTGCGGGAGGCAAGGTGAGTACTCTAACTTTTCCAAAAGCATGCTCATGCATTTTCATGCTTGCATAGAACCCCTTGTTTGAACTTACTTTGTTGCATATCATTTCAAAATATCTTAAGGGCAACACCCATAAGCAAGATAAGGTGGGGATTTCATCACCCTTCCTTAGCCCACAAATCATAATACTCTTGCATCTTTGCATCACCTAGACCTCAAATAAAATTCAGTAGACATTGGCCCTAGGTTCACACTGTGGTTCTTGTGTTATTTGGGCTTACCCTCTTATGAAAACCGGTGCCTAAGGCAAGACGGTCGGATGGCAAACGCCTTAAGCGGGCTAGTGGTTTGGCATAATTAGGTCCCTACGAAAGTAGGGGGAACCTCCCACTACCCCACCCCTTACCTGGCCGGTGGAAATATTGAGGGTGAACTTAAGTTTCACTTTAGCCATTTTGTGAAACCCAATTTGTAGGTGTAGGTCACATCTAGGACATTAAGTAATTTGTGTGACAACTTGTTTGTGTTCGCATAAAAAAAAATAAAAATAAAAATAAAAACAAAATATCATCTTCTCACTCTTCGTCTTAATTTGAGTAAAACAAAAAAATAAAAAAAATAAAAAAAAATCATCATAAAAAATTTTCTCCCATCTCTCATCTTTAACCTTGGTTTATGCAAGGGAGAAGATCTCAACACCGTGACTTAGTTGAGCCCATTAGTGAGATTGAGCGATTCATTTTTAATCCGGCTCAAAATCAAACCCAACCTATGACTGAACAACACCAATTAGGGGTGCCCAAACAGATGAAGGAATATTTCATTCCTTCAAATTATCAGCCATCCACTTGTATCCAACTGCCTAATGTCCCTGCTTTGCACTATGAGATCAAATCTAGCACCATCCAGATGCTCCCATCCTTTTATGGGAAGACCAATGAAGATCCCTATAAACATCTGGATGAATTTCTAGAAATTTGTTCCACTGTGAAAATTCAAAATTTCACAGATGATGCTCTCCGCTTGACCTTATTCTCGTTCTCACTTAAGGACAAAGCCAAATACTGGCTAGGGACCTTAGGGAAACCTATTGGCACATGGGCAGATATGCAGCATGAGTTCCTTAAGAAGTTTTACCCCATCGGTAGAACCAACACCATGAGACGTGCAATCACAGGATTCGCGCAACTCCCAAATGAACAAATACATGAATCATGGGAGAGATTAAAGGAACTCCTCAGAAAATGCCCACATCATGGGCTTTCCAAATGGCAAATAGTGCAAGCTTTCTATGAGGGCTTAGATGATCAAGTTAGGCAGATTGTGGATGCATCATGTGGTGGAGCCTTTATGAGTAAGAGTGAAGATGAGGCATATGCCTTATTTGAAATGTTGAGTGATAATTCAATCAACCATGCTTCCTTATCCTCATATGAGAGAACCATTGGGCCTTCTAAACGGGCCGGGATGTATCGGGTAGAACCTGATGCTAGAGTGGATGTGAATTTTATCCATCAAAAATTGGACAAGGTCGACATCATGGCCCAAAAGCTAGAACATGTTGATATGCTGGCCCATAAGTTAGACCAGCTCCTGGCCCAAAACAAACAAGAAACCACCATCTCAACTACGTCCAACCCATACCTGGACCCAACACATCATGAGACGTGTGCTTTATGTGCTAGCTCGGACCATCATGTGTCTGAATGCCCAACAGCAGCCCAATTGCCATCTTTTATACAGGAGCAAGTCCAAGCAGCCCAGGGGTTCTCTAAACCCAACTATGACCCATTTTCTAACACCTATAATCCGGGCTGGAGGAATCACCCCAATTTCAATTGGAGAAATCAACAAGCTCCTAATCAACCGACAATCTCCTCCGCATCTCAAGCTTACAAACCACCGATCCAACACCAATTCCAAGCTCAATCACCATTTCAAGGAAACGCTTATGGTCGAGGACCGCAAGCCCAACAACCACTTCCCCGATTCAACCAGGGTCAGGCCCCATACCAACCTCCTCAGCTTAATTACGGGCAGTCTTCTAATTCTCAACAAACCTATCAACCTCCTCTGCAACACCACCAGGACTCCCAAACTGATGATAGATTCCATCAGTTACAACAACTAATTCTGGCCCAAAATCAATCCTTCCAACAAACTATTCAAGCCCAAAGTCAATCTTTCCAACAGACCCTCCAAGCCCACCAGCAAACCATCTCTAAGTTGGAGACTCAATTAGGCCAATTGGCTGAAGCCACCATGAGAAGGGAAGTGGGCCAATTGCCAAGTCAGCCCATTGCCAACCCACGAAATAATCCTCCGGGCTTCCCACAACCAAACTTCCCCATTAACCAGCCAATTCCTCCTCTCCTCCAGCACCCATCAGGTCAAATACCACAAAAAGGCCCACAACTCGAAAATGCAAAAGCAATTTCGACCTTAAGAAGTGGTAAAGTCCTCGAAGATCCTCAAGGGTCCACTCCTAGTTCATCAGTCCAGGCCCCTGACATATCTTCTGATAGTGAGGAGGAGCCCAGCCAGGAAGAGGATGTCAAGGGAAAGAGGAAAATAGAGGAAGGGCCTAGCACTTACCAACCTATAGTGCCATTTCCTAATGCCTTAAAGCCCAAAAAGAAACAACCAGCCCATAATGAGGAGATGATGCAGCTCTTCAAACAAGTACATATCAACATCCCTCTCCTCGATGCCATCAAACATGTCCCGGCCTATGCTAGATTCTTAAAAGAAATGTGCACTCCTAGGCGGGAGCCACGAGTGACCTCGGAAAAGGTTCGGCTTCCTGAGAACGTTAGTGCCGTAGTCCTCAACCAACTTCCAAGGAAGTTAAAGGACCCTGGAGCACCCCTTATCTCTTGCAACATTGGGGGTGTGACCTTTGATAAGGCTCTCCTTGATTTAGGAGCCAGTGTGAATTTACTTCCCACCTCCATCTATGAGCAGTTTGACATCGGTGAGCTCAAGCCTACACCCATTATTCTCCAGCTCGTCGATAGATCAATCAAGACTCCAAAGGGCCTTATTGAGGATGTCATTATTAAAGTGAATGAGTGCTACTTCCCTGCCGACTTTCTTATTTTGGATATGGTTTCTCCCCAAGAAATCAAGCATACTCCTATCATTTTGGGTAGACCATTTTTAGCCACGGCTAGGGCTAATATAGATTGTGCTTCAGGAGTTATGGACATATCTTTTGGGGATCAGAAAGTCAGCATCAACATTTTCAAGGCATCTAAATTTTATGATCAAAAAGAAGATTGCTATGTTGTTGACACCATTGAGGAGTTACTGGAGATTGAAGGGGACAGTAGGACCAGAATAAGAGAAGAAGTTGACATCCTGTCAACTCAACTTAGGACATGGCCCCCAGTTGAACCTTTACCTCAGCTTAAATCTGAACCAGCTCTTCCCTCTTTACAATCCCCTCCTCAGGTTGAACTAAAACCATTGCCGGCCTCCCTTAAGTATGCATTCCTAGGCCCAGACCAAACCTTGCCCGTCATCATAGCAAGTGACCTTGAACCTAAGCATGAGGAGAAACTAGTTGAGGTCCTTAAATCTCATAAGGGGGCTATAGGTTGGTCTGTCGCTGATCTTAAAGGGATTAGTCCATCCATTTGTCAGCACCATATTTATATGGAGGAGAATGCAAAACCGAGCAGAGACATGCAGAGGAGATTAAATCCACACATGAAGGAGGTGGTCAAAAATGAGGTGGTCAAGTGGTTAGATGCCGGAATCATCTACCCAATTTCTGATAGTCAGTGGGTCAGTGCAACACAAATAGTCCCCAAGAAATCAGGACTGACTGTGATCACCAATGATCAAGAGGAGTTGATACCTACTAGGTTGACCACGGGATGGAGGGTCTGCATTGATTATAGGAAGCTCAACTCTATGACAAAGAAGGACCATTTTCCCCTCCCATTCATTGACCAAATTTTAGAAAAATTAGCAGGGCAAAAATACTTCTGTTTTCTAGATGGGTATTCTGGGTACAATCAGGTGGTTATCTACCCAGAAGATCAAGAAAAAACCACATTTACATGTCCCTACGGAACATTTGCTTTTCGGAGAATGCCCTTTGGATTATGTAATGCGCCTGCCACATTTCAAAGATGCATGTTAGTAATTTTTTCTGACATGGTGGGCAACTTTTTAGAAGTTTTCATGGATGATTTCTCCATTTTTGGGGATACATTTGATTCCTGCCTTGATCACTTAGCCAAAGTAATGAAGAGATGCATTGACACTAATCTTGTCCTCAGTTGGGAAAAGAGCCATTTCATGGTTAAAGAAGGTATTGTTCTAGGGCACATAGTGTCGGCAAGAGGAATTGAAGTAGATAAAGCCAAAGTTGATCTCATTGCCAAACTGCCACCACCCACCTCAGTAAAACAAATCCGATCATTCCTGGGTCATGCCGGCTTCTATCGCCGGTTCATCCAAGACTTCTCCAAAGTCGCTAGACCTCTCACTAATCTGCTGGCTAAGGAAGTCCCATTCCATCTTGACCAATCATGTCTTGAGGCTTTCGAATCATTGAAAATGGTATTGACCAATGCCCCAATCTTACAAACTCCTAATTGGTCATTACCTTTTGAAATTATGTGTGATGCCTCGGATTATGCTTTAGGTGCTGTTTTAGGGCAAAGGGTAGACAAAAAGCCTGTGGTGATTTACTATGCGAGTCGCACACTCGCTGATGCCCAACTTAGGTACACCACAACAGAAAAGGAGTTACTTGCTATTGTCTTTGCCCTTGAAAAGTTTCGGTCCTATCTGCTAGGGGCCAAAGTCATTGTGTTCTCTGACCACTCAGCTCTCAGACACCTGCTGTCTAAAAAAGATGCCAAACCAAGGTTGATTAGATGGATCCTTTTATTACAAGAATTTGATTTGAAAATTCGGGATAAAAAAGGAAGTGAAAATGTTGTTGCAGATCACTTGTCCCGAATTATCACATCAGACACCACACCCTTACAAGACTCATTTCCAGATGAGCACCTCCTTAGTGTATCTCACATTCCACCCCCATGGTATGCACACATTGTCAATTACTTAGCCGTGAAAAAAATTCCTGAAGGTTGGTCTAAACATAAAAAAGACCGCTTCTTTGCTAAGCTCAAATACTTCTTTTGGGAAGACCCTGAGCTATTCCATTTAGGACCAGATCAAATCATTCGGAGGTGTGCCCCTGAAGGTGAGCAACAAAGCATTTTGACATTTTGCCACACCTTAGCTTGTGGGGGGCATTTTTCAAGTAAGAAAATGGCAGCGAAAGTTTTACAGAGTGGGTTCTACTGGCCCACAATATTTAAAGATGCATTCGAATTTTGCAAATCTTGTGAGCGCTGTCAGGCTATGGGAAACATGTCACGCAGGGACATGATGTCTTTAAACCCTATCCTGGTTGTGAAAATTTTTGATGTATGGGGAATTGACTTCATGGGACCGTTTCCACCATCTTTTGGTCATGAGTACATTTTGGTGGCAGTGGATTACGTGTCTAAGTGGATAGAAGCTATAGCCACAAGGACTAATGATCACAAAATTGTCATGAAATTTGTTCGCAAGAACATTTTCTCTCGATTTGGATGTCCGAGGGCTATCATTAGTGATGGGGGTTCACATTTCATCCATTCTCAATTCCGGGCTTTGCTTCGGAAGTATGGGATAACACATAAGATTGCTACCCCCTATCATCCCCAGACTAGTGGCCAGGTGGAGGTTTCTAATAGGGAGATCAAGAACATTTTGCAAAAGTCTGTCCGGCCCGATAGGAAAGATTGGTCAGAAAGATTAGATGATGCTTTATGGGCCTATCGGACTGCCTATAAAACTCGCATTGGCATGTCCCCTTATAGGCTTATTTTTGGAAAGCCATGTCATTTGCCAGTCGAATTGGAACATAGGGCCTATTGGGCAATCAAACAATTCAATCTTGATTTAGCACAGACTAGTTCCCATAGAGCCCTTCAACTGAATGAGTTAGAAGAACTTCGCAATGAAGCCTATGAGAACTCTAGGATTTATAAAGCCCAGACAAAAGCATTCCATGATAAGCACATTTCACGCAAAACTTTTCAAATCAACCAAAAGGTCTGGCTTTTTAACTCTAGGCTGCGATTATTCCCAGGCAAATTGAAATCTCGATGGGATGGACCATATGTAGTAATTAAAATATTTGACCATGGTGCAGTAACAATTCTTGATCCTAAAACTGGTCAAACTTTCACTGTCAATGGTCAACGTTTGAAACCTTACATTGAAAATCTTCCAATGCTGCAGGAGGACTCTCTCAGGCTGAGTGACCCATTGTGAGCTATATTGTGTCTGGCTGAAGACGTTAAACTTAGCGCTTCTTGGGAGGCAACCCAATTATCCTGTCTCTTTTCAAAAAAAAAAATTTTTTTTTTTGATTGATTTTCTTATTTTGTCTAAGGAGCATGGAGCATGGAGCAATATTTCTTTGATGACGACATCTCTCTCTCAGGTCGTATCTATCCTTCCCTCTACTTTTTATGGCTTTATTTCATTTCTATATCTTACTCATGCCATTAGGGACAATGTCACCTAAGTTGGGGGGTAACTTGAGCTTGAATTTCCTCAAAATAATTACAACCTTTCATCACACCTCTAACAAGTGTTTCATGTTCATATTTTATGATGAGAAACTTTTCTTAGAATGATATGACTTAGAGTCTTACATGTGAAAGTTGCACATTAAAGGGATGAATTAATTGGTTATGTCTTTAGCCTTTTCCTCAGAATACACCTGAAAATTCTATTGAACTTGCACACAATTGCACAATAACAAGATCGGTGGATGACAAACATTAGGATGATGGGAATTTTACTTGACACTTAGGTGGTGATGAATATTATGCCCATTCGTTGAACATAATCGTGAGGAAAAAGCTACCTGCCAAAAAAAAAATATGGAAAATGCCCCTGAACTTAGTAACCGGGCCTGCTTCTCCTAAGGCAAGAGTTGAGGTTCGCGTCAAACGGCGAAGGGATGTGCAGCACCGTGTGTCAAAAAGAAAAAAAGAAAAAAAAAGAAGTATAAACTGGCAGAGTGAAGCTACCTGTAATTCGAGAAGCTCAATTCAAGAGGTGGGCAGAATTGAAAATCATCTTTAAGTGAAAGGTAGAAGACTCATTCATCTAGATTGTTTGGAAGTCACTAGTCAAGTTATATCACTCATACACAAAGAGATATTTAATTTTGAGTGTATCCTGAGGAAAGGTCTAAACACATGAACTGATGAAATTTATACCAAATGCATTCTACTTGAACTTGTAATACTTCAAAGTCTAAATCATTATGCATAATGTTCTTGCCATGATCTATGACACATGAGTATTTGCTAGTCCTAATTTTATAATTGTTTACATTGCTAAGGGACTAGCAATGTTCAAGTTGGGGGGTGTGATAAGTCTCCATTTCTTATGATAATACATCGCATAAACACCATTTTTATGTGCATATAATTAGGTAATTATGCATATTTCATAGTTAACCTCAACTCCACATTTAAATTGGATCTTTCACGTAAATTGATTAATTCAATTATCTTATTTAATAATAAATTGAAGTTGAGGGCTATGATCATTAATTCTCCATTGCATAATCATGAGCATTTGAGATTTATGTGAACATTGTGGTAATTTGTATGGACTAAAGTGCAATTATGTGTGTGTAGGACACCGAAGGCAATTACAAAAGAAGTTGGGGGCAAAAGGGTCATCACCATTTTGACCAAGTCAAATAAAGAATTCAAATTATTTTGATTGGAGGGAAAGGAAAGTTCAAAATTTCGAATTCAAAGTTTGAAAAGGAGGAATCCAAACTTTAAGTTTGGAAAGGAGGAAAAGGACATCCAAAATTTGAATTAAAGGAGAGACATGATGAGCCTTGGGAAATGGGGTGCCTAAAGTCCAAGAAAGGGGGTGCCCACCTACTTTTACTCTTCCCCATGCATCATATTCCATTTGAATCTTAGCCATCCATCTCCTTTTGATATAATCTCCACCCTCTATCTACCAAACTTTCCCTATAAATAGCCCATGGTAAGGAGGAGAAGGGGAGTTTTTTCTTTGAGCAATCTTTCACTCTCCCTCTTTCTCTCCCAACCTTAGGCCTCCGGTTGCTCCCATTTTGTCCTCCACAACTCCCCTTTCATGGCGGCGTGCACATCAAGACGGGCGACGTTCCAAGGCTCGTGACGTGGACGGCGACGGCTTCTTCATCCACCTCTTCCCACGGTGATCTCTTTCAAGGCGGAGTGATCCTCTCCAAGGCTCGGCGAGGAGGAGACGACGGCGTCATCACCATTGCTACTACCATCTTCACACCTTAGGCTCCTCTTTTTGTTATTGCTTTAGTTTTATTTCACTTCATTGTAATCTCATTGTGCCATTAGTGTAAACTTATTTCACATTTCATGTACTCTTCCTTTTAAGTTAATGAAAGTTGCTCTCTTGATCTAGTTCTTGCTCTTCTTCCCTCTCTATCTCTTTCTTCTATATTTTCTTTCCACTTCATACAATTATTTTCTATAGCATAAGCGCATAGTCATGGTGTTTTCAATTAAGTGTTAGAATCATTCTTTGTTTCCTCACTTTTCTTCAAACAATCAAATCACAAATATTTTCCAAAGGAGTCCAAAGTTTTTAACTCTAAAAATCTATTCTTCCTTGTGGATTCGACCCGTGCTTGTCCGAATACTACATTCTCTTTTGATCATTTTGTGCGAGTGCGGTTTTAAGATTGTTATACGCATGGTTTAAACGACGAACTTTCGCGTTATCAACAGGTAGGCAAGGACAGCGGGTCCCACCCTTTTTCCACGCCAGATCCCGCAGATAGCACTCAGTTGATCTTCCTCCACTATGTTGTCGGTATGAGGGAACAAGAGAGCACACGCCAGACAGATGGTGAACCCCTTCATGATTCCCTCCAAATAGTCATCGTCTGGTGACCCTCTCAGGGCGTCCATGACCCACTCCGCAAGCTTTTGGAGATCGATCCCCTTTTGAGTACGGACCTTTCTGGCTGCGTCGGGCGGCATGAAGCTTCCAAGGACGCTTTCAGAAGTCCCCCGTGTCAGCATCCGCATAGCCTTCACCTTCCCGTCACTCTTGAATTTCTTCAATCCGAGCAGAAGTTCCACCTCCTCGAGGAGGATGGTCACCTCGAAGGTCGGGAAAATAAAAGTGTGGGTCTGGGGATGCCAGATCTCCACTAGTGTGCCCATAGACGCCCAGTCCATACGTATCTTCTCATAATGCTTGGCGTGAATAAGGAGCCCCTGCAGATGCCACTTCGAGAGTATGGCCCTCATGCCAATGGAGATATTGGAAGTCAGCTTTGAAAGCCATGGCATCTTGGAAAACTTCCTCGGGCCTGGGAAGAGTGGATATGGCTGGAAGAGGAAAGAAAGAAGAAATGAAGGAAGTAAGAAGAAAGTTCACATGGAGAATCTGAAAAGAGTCGGCTTACCATATGCGACATGATCGTCCCACTCAAATGACCCTCGAGGTCGGAGAGTCGCCTGATCTCGCTGCTAGGCCTGCTCCTCTTCATAACGCGGGAAGACTCTCCTTCCATCCTGAAAATCTCTAGATTCTCCTCTCCTTCCTCTCCTGAGCTTCCAAAACCCACCTTGGTGCATTTGAATGAACTAGCCTAAAGGGAGTTCTTATAGGAAGGGAAGGGTGCTACAGGACAGAACATGTCACATCAGTGGTCATTGTCAAGATTTTGTCTGGATCTCCTTTGAACTGTGGTGCGATTCTGCTACTCTCTGATGTTGCTAACCTTTGCTGGCCTGTGCAGGTTTTACTAACGGACGTCTTTGTCCTATCTCCTGTCCCACCTTTCATTGGTTGGTCCCACCATGCCATGCATCGTAGTATATAATACCTACGCTACTAGAACATGCCGAGGACCGTGCGGCCCGAACGAATCTGGGACCTGAGTTCCCCTTCAACAAAAACGGTGATGATCTCGGAAGAATTTGGGTTGTACGGATAGGCGGTCAATTTGTGATAACATGGGGACGACAGTTCCATTCAGTGAGTTGGTGCGCGGATAAACGGGCCCCAGCCCAGTATCAGCTCACCGGGTCGGTATCCTGACCCGTTCTTCACAAGTTGATAATATTATCCTTGGCTATTTTCTATTTTAGTTTGTCTTAAATTTTTCTTTAAACCCAGCATGCATTCATATAGGACTTTGATTTATTGCGGAAGATCATTCAAGTGATTCGATTGTGAAAGCCGTTGTGCTCCAATTCTCACAAATATGAGATATTCCACTCCGAATGAAATACTGAGTTTCCTTGAGACAGCCCTACGCTGCTCTTCCAAAGGAGACCCTTGTTTGGACAGACCTTCAGATATTCCTTTACCTTTTTTGACCCACCTTGGTCGCAGCACTTCCACATTGGCTGGTAACCGCTCCCCAAAGGTGAAACCTCCGGTTTATGACCCAGGTACTTCCACACCGAGAAGTTGGTCTCCTTTTGTTTCGTGCCTGAGCGCACATCTCACCCTCCCTTATTTGATCTCCGTCCAAGCAATCGTCAATATTTGAAAGACCTTCTTCAAGGTCGCCTCATTGAAACTCCATGAAAGATTCCAAACAGTAACGTCAAAAGCGTGTCTCATCACACCTTAGCATCAACTTATCAGTCCGCTCCCACTTCACTCCACTCCACTTTCACTACGTGTCGCTCCCTTGCAAAGCAGACGCCAAGGCGGGGCAGCTGTAGACACGCCATTCCTGACGTCTCCTGAGAAAGTCTCATATTACTATACGACGCCCCGCGACGGCTTACGCATTTCGAATCACTTGAGTACTTCCTTTTCTTGAGTCTTCTTCCGCCCTTTTCGGCATCCGGAATCGTCTCATCACGGCATTCGGACGGCATCAACACCAGTCAGACGCATCAAAAGGTTCCGGAACCAAGAAGGGTGTCTGCCGGGCACCCGCCGACGCCTGATCTAAGGACCCGGGTGGGTCTTAATGGGGGCGTCCAGGCCCCTGGACGCCCCCATATTTTTAATTTATTTTATTTATTTTCTCAGGGCTTAAATCAAATAAAAAATATATAAATTAATGGAGGCGTCCAGGACCCTGGACGCCTCCATAAAAACAAAAATAAAAAATAAGTGTAGAATGCCAGTTGGCATACAAAAATAAAAAAATAAATAAAAATATATATATATATTCGTGGAGGCGTCCAGGCCCCTGGACGCCTCCATAAAAACAAATAAAAAAATCAAAAATGCCAGCCCTATCATAAAAAGACAAACAAAAAATAAAATAATATAATTTTGGAGGCGTCCAGGCCCCTGGACGCCTCCATCAACTCTCTCACGGGCGCCGGCCACCGAACGACGGTTTGTCGTGTGTGAAAAAATCTAAAATATAGAGACGTCTGGTCAGCTGGACGCGCCCATTTCCGAATCACGAGGCGCCGCTCACAAAATCACGCGTTGTGCCAAACCGCGTGCGGCCGTCGTCGGTTTTCGGTGGACCTGCTTGAGGCGTCCGGGACCCTGGACGCCTCCACAAAAGTATTCCAAAAAAAATATATAAAAATAGAATAAAATATTAGTTCGGTCCTGATGGAGGTGTCCAGGGTCCTGGATGCCTCCACCCTCCGGAGCCCTATAAATAGAGGCCCCCCCCCTCAGTTCTAGGGGAGCTTCTAAGTGATCCGATAGGCTGCCGGAGCCCAGAGGCTACGGAGTCATTTTCTAACCCGTGGGTTCTTTTGTAGGTGGAGGTTCTGCCGGCTTCTCGGGTGCTCACGCTCGCGAGAGGAAGGTCGTCTTCATCCACCGCGCTTCCACGTCGTCCCCACGCTGCCGGAGCTCCGCCGGATTTCACCCTCGGCTCATCCAATAAGCCTTTTCTTCCCCTTTTTCTCCATAGTTCTTTACATTCATCATATTGCATCCTCTATCCCCCTTCACAAGGGCGCCTCTTCTCTTATACTTCTTGCATCCATCATCTCATTTTCCTCCTACTCGAGTCCGAGAGGGGTTTAAAAGATAACACCAACCAGGTGTGTGTCTTGCTATCATTTCGTTATTTTTATCGCAAGGATTTGAATACTACACCTCCATCTTTCTAATCCACTTGTCATTTATTTGTCGTTGTTTTGCAAGGGTACCCGAGGAAAGCCCTCTCCGTCGGCCGGCCGGAAGGAGAGGAAGAAGCAACCCGCCATCTCCCGCTCTTGAGGTAGGCGCGATCACTTTCTTATTTTGGGTCCCCCGAAGACGGAGAGGGAGAAGAAGAAAGAGGGGAAGAAGAGGGAAAGGAAAGGAGAAGAAGGAGGAGAAGGAGGAGAAGGAAGAGGAGAAGAGAGGCAGAGGGGGAACGCCTCCACGGCGGTGCCCTCACCCCGGTGACAGAGAAGACGGCGACGATGGTGGCGTTGGCGTCCGGTGAAAAGGAAGAAGAAGACGAAGGGAGAAGAGGGGGGGGGTGTCTCGTCCGCTCGGTCACCGAAGAGAGAGAAAGAGAGAGGGAAGATGGAGAGTTTGAAAGGGGGGTGACCCGTTCGAGCCACCCCGCCCCTTTATATAGGGGGCAAGGAAAAAGGAAAAAAGGAAAAATAGAAAAGGGGGGAGGGGAAGAAGAAGAGTGAATGAAAAAGGAAAAAAAACAAAAAAGAGGAAGAAAGAGAGAGAGAGACGGGGGAAATCTCGACAAAAAAGAGAGAAAAGGGGGGGAAAAGGAGAAAGAAAAAAGAGAGGAAAAAGAGAGAGAGAGAGAAGAAAATTAAAAAAATGGAAAAGAAGAAGAAGAATAAAAGGGGGGGGGGAACAAAAAGGGGAAGAGAAGAAAGGAGAAGGCAAAGAAGGAAGAAGGAGGAAGAAACTACGGCACACACACACACACACACACACACACACATATATATAATAATAATAATAATAATAATAGTGAAGATACTAGATAAATATAAATATATATATATACCTATATATGTGCATGTGCGCACGTATATGTGAGGGTGCGCATAAATAATGCACGATGACAAATGTCCCCGTGGGGATGGTCCGTCTGCACGCCCCTACGTATCAACGGACATTCGCACGGGCAAAGCTGACTCCACCCCTGCGTTGGCATTACCACCTCACCAGTAAATAATTCCTTTTCCAGCGCAAGGCTTCGTGCCTTAGCCACCTTCCATCACACAAAATCGCCATTGCAGGCCTTACGCCCGAATCGACAGAATTTTTATCTTTGCACTGGCATTAGTCCCTTGCCAACGAATAAGTCCCTTTCCGGTGCAAGGCTTCGTGCCTTAACCACCCGCTCTCACACAATATTGCCATTACGGACCTTACGTCCGAATCGACAGAAATTCTCCCACTGCGTTGGCATTATCTTCTTGCCAACGAATGAACTTTATCTTTTGGCGTAAGGCTTCGGGCCCTAGCCAACAACCACATATTATCCACTCGTCAAAAAGAGAGAGAGAGAAAAAAAAATAAGAGAAAGGGGCTTAAAATAGAGGTGCCCCGCCAGACTTGCCCCTACATAGGGACAAAAGCAAAAATGACAGCAACCCAGCTGTGGCGAAAACCCGAAAAGGGCGCTGCAGGTAAAATCAGGTACCCCGTCACTTGAAAACCCGAGAGGGCGCGTGGGCAAAAGCAAGAGGGGGCCGGTGCCGGTGAAAACCCGAAAGGGCGCTTGTACCGGTAATGTGGTTCAAAAAAAATGGAAAAGAAGAAAAGTGACAAAGAGACCAACAAACCACGTCAGTTCCCGACACCCCGTTGGCACTGACGAAAAGACAAAAATTCCAACAAACCACGTCAGTTCCCGGCACCCCGTCGGCACTGGCGAAGAGACAAAGAGACCAACAAACCACGTCAGTTCCCGGCACCCCGTCGGCACTGGCGAATAGACAAAGAGACTAACATACTACGTCAGTCTCTGGCACCCCGTCGGCACTGACGAAGAGAGGAAAAGACCAATACACCACGTCAGTTCCCGACACCCCGTCGGCACTGATGAAGAGAAGAAGAGACCAACATACCACGTCAGTCCCCTGCACCCCCTCGGCACTGATGAAGAGACAAAGATACCAACGTGTTACGTCAGTTCCCGACACCCCGTCGGCACTGATGAAGAGACAAAGAGACCAACATGTTACGTCAGTCCCTGGCACCCCGTCGGCACTGACGAAGAGAAGAAGAAACCAACATATCACGTTAGTTCCCGGCACCCTGTCGGTACTGATGAAGAGACAAAGAGACTAATATACTACGTCAGTCCCCGGCACCCTGTCAGCACTGACAAAGAGAGGAAAAGACCAATACACCACGTCAGTTCCCGACACCCCGTCGGCACTGATGAAGAGAAGAAGAGACCAACATACCACGTCAGTCCCCGGCACCCCGTCGGCACTAATGAAGAGACAAAGAGACCAACATGTTACGTCAGTTCCCGGCACCCCGTCGGCACTGATGAAGAGACAAATGGATCAACATGCTACGTCAGTCCCCGGCACCCCATCGGCATTGGCGAGGAGAAGAAGAGACCAACATACCACGTCGGCTCCCGTCACCCCGTCGGTGCTGACGAAGAGAAAAGAGACAAGTACACCCACGGGCACCGCCCGGCTCATTCTTCGCCTACGCTACCCGTGGGTGGGGGGCATTTGTGGACGTGCAAACTTACACGCCCTTACGTCCCAACTAGTTCAACATTGTTACCGACTTCAACTAAAGAAACCGTGGAGAAGGGGGGGGCATCCGGACTCTCCGAACACACACGCACTGCGGTGAAGCCGTCTCCGGAGTCACGACAGTGAAGAGAAATCAACCACCAAGAGCCCCACAATCCATGGGCCTCAAAGAAAATCAAATGGGCCACAACTCGCGCTCACAACGGGCTCAGAACTGCCCATTTAGCCTATTCAACGGCACACCCCTGTGCCCCATCAGCGGCACGCCCCGTGCCCCTTCAGCGGCACGCCCCAGGCCCTTCAGCGGCACACCCTCAAAGCCCTTCAGCGGCACACTTGGGTGGCCCCCCAGCGGCACGCCCCTGTTGGTTTTCAGCGGCACGCCTCTGTTGGCTTTCAGCGGCACGCCCCTTGATGCTTCAGCGGCACGCCCTTGAGCGCCTTCAGCGGCATGCCCTTGGGCACCTTCAGCGGCACGCCCTAACGGCCTCCCAGCGGCACGCCCTCAGGCCCTTCGGCGGCACGCCCTCAGGCCCTTCGGCGGTACGCCGTTTAGGCACTTTAGCGGCACGCTTGCCGTGTCTTCCAGCGACACGCCCTTTTGGCCCTCTCAGCGACACGCTTGTTTAGCCCAGCGGCACAACGTTCAGGCACTTCAACGGCACATCTGGCAGACCAAATCTCGTGCCCATGCCCTACAGATCTTTGGCGCACAGTGGGCTGTCCGAGGTGTCGGCCGGAGGTTGGGCCACGCAGGCTACTTCCCTGACATCGAGGACGGGGGGAAGTCATACCCCATCATGACCGGTCGCTTCCCGCTTCTGACTACCGTGTTCGAAGGCTTCCGCCGCGGGGAGTATAAAAAGCCTCATCTGCCGGAAAACAAAAGGGGGGGCAGCAGGGAGAAGAGACGACTACGCAGACGCACACACGCTGCTGGAGAGAGCCACCGCCTCCGGAGGAAGAAGAAAGAGAAGAAGAAGAAGGGAGCTCCGCCGTGGGGTTCCCCTCCGACGACCACCCAGAAGAGAGAGTAAGGGAGAGAGAGAGAGAGAGGGCGTGTGATGTATCAGAGGGAAAGGGGGAGGGCAGCGAGCCGTCACCCCTGCTCACCCCCAGTTCCTCCCTTTTCTTTCTCCCGTTGCTTTTCTTTCTTTCCCCTCCGTTGTGCCTCTGGTTCCAGCGTTCTGAGGTGTATGTGGCCGGCTGCGGCCTTTGTCATCCATGAATAAAATCTCTCTTTTGAGTTCTTTCTTTTTACTATCTCTGTTGGTTTGAATCCGTGCGCGTGCTTGAACGCTTCTCCCTCCGCTTCCCGACTGTTTGATCCTTAGCGCGGGCCTTCGTCCCCCTCGTCATTGTTCTTTTCTTCTTCTTCGCATACCCAAGCCCAATATCAGCATTGGCCTTCCTCCCTTCCTTAGAACAATCTCCCCGTTACTAACCAACGCCCCTGTTTTGATGAGCCAACGCAAGATCTCCTGTCTTTCCCCTTAGGTTCTATTCCATTCAGTTGGCCTTCCTTCAGCCCAACCCCCTTAGTCTTCAGGCGACACACCCCGTCTAGCCCTCCAACGGTACGCCCCCTTGGTGCCTTCCCCGGTACGCATCCTTTGAACCCTTCACCGGCACAAAAAATCAACCCTTCTCCGGCACACCCCCATTGGGTCTTCAGCAGCACACCCGGCAACTCTTCGCCGGCACGGCCCTAGCTGCCCTCCCCCGGCACGCCTGTGATGGCCTTTACCGGTACGCCCCTTCGGCCCTTCCCCGGCCTGCCCTGGCCAAGCCCTTCGCCGGCACACTCCCTGTGGGTCTTCCCCGGCACGCCCAGGCCACTCTTCACCGACACACCCCCAGCCTTCCTAGTCCGGTACACTTCCCAGCCGCCCCTAGAGGGGTCCCTTGTCCATCGTCGCTTTTGGGTTTTCTGAGGTTTTATTAAAGGTGCTGTCGCTCTGGGGCCCCCACCTCCAGTTGTCGGGTTCCGCCACTCCATGTGGGCGCGTTCCCTGTATCTCCCTTACGCTCGGGTCAAGGGGAGATGCTGCGAAATTTTTGTTAGAAATAATAACATGTTGAAAAGGTAAAAGGAAGCAACAAACGCATGGAACGATCGACGATAGAACACTCCAACCGAAATAAGGCGCTGCGGGCAACATGAGAAGAACCGGACCCAATGACGACATGGCGACTTAAACGCTCGATCTGTAAAGAAAAGGCTGTGGGAAGAGGGAGGAAAGATTTGTATAAAACTATATAAAGATCAAGGAGAAGAAGAAAAGAAAAACCTTAAAATAAGTAAAGGAGGAGTGGGCCTTCGCCGGCACGCCTATTCCAGCCTTCGCCGGTACACCTTATCAACCCTCCACGGCACACTCCCTTACCTCCTTGATCCTCCAGCGGCACGCTCGGCATGCCTTTCCTCGGTACACACCCTCACCTCCTCTTACCCGGCACACCCTTTCTCAGCCGCTCACCCTCTCTCTCTCCCTCGCGCGTTCCCATCGTCTCCCTCTCTCCCTTCACCCTTGGTGCCTTTGTACACCGACCTTCTATTAACCCGACACCCCTTAACCCGGTGCCTTTGTGCACCAACCTTGACCTAACCCGGTGCCTTTGTGCACTGACCTTGGCCTAGCCCGGTGCATATGTGCACGGACCTTATTCTCCACGTGCATAGTCCTCGCGACCTGCACTGACTCCGGGCCCCAGCTGCACCGACCTCAGCTGCAACGGCATCCACTTCTAGCCCCAACGTACACTGACCTCGGCTACCCATGTGCACCGACTTCAGCCCGCAGGCCGTACAGACCTTGCCCCTCTATAGCTTAAAGCTGCACCGACTTCAGCCCGCACGCCGTGCAGACCTTGCCCCTCTATAGCTTAAAGTTGCACCGACTTCAGCCCGCAGGCCGTACAGACCTTGCCCCTCTACAGCCCAAAGCTACACCGACTTCAGCCCGTAGACCTTGCCCCTCTACAGTCCAAAGCTGCACCGACTTCAGCCCGCAGGCCGCACAGACCTTGCCCCTATACAGCCCAAAGCTGCACCGACTTCAGCCCGCAGGCCGTACAGACCTTGCCCCTCTACAACTGCACCGACTTCAGCCCGCAGGCCGTACAGACCTTGCCCCTCTACAGCCCAAAGCTGCACTGACTTCAGCCCGCAGGCCGCACAGACATTGCTCCTCTACAGCCCAAAGCTGCACCGACTTCAGCCCGCAGGCCGCACCCCTCTACAGCCCAAAGCTGCACCGACTTCAGCCCGCAGGCCGCACAGACATTGCCCCTCTACAGCCCAAAGCTGCACCGACTTCAGCCCGCAGGCCGCACAGACCTTGCCCCTCTACAGCCCATGTGCACCAACTTCAGCCCGTAGGCCGTATAGACCTTGCCCTTCTACAGCCCAAAGCTGCACCGACTTCAACCCGCAGGCCGCACAGACCTTGCCCCTCTACAGCCCAAAGCTGCACCGACTTCAGCCCGCAGGCCGCACATACCTTGCCCCTCTACAGCCCAAAGCTGCACCGACTTCAGCCCGCAGGCTGCACAGACCTTGCCCCTCTACAGCTCAAGGCTGCACCGACTTCAACCCGCAGGCTGCACCGACCTGCTGCCGGCCCAGACCTGCACCGACCTGCCTTCAACCTTGGCACAACCTGCACCGACCTAGCCCGATCTCTATCCGGCGCACCCTTTGACACCCTCGCCGGCACGCCCCTTCAGCCCCCCCTTTTTTGACCCTCTAGTGGCCCACTCTCTCTCTAGGAATATATATATATATAATATATAATGATAATAATGATAATAATAATAAATTAATAAAACTTATGATAAATAAATAAATCTAAATATATACATAAGAAATGAACAAAAATGTGAGATAATAATGATAATAATAATAATAAACAAAAAAAACCATTCAGAACAAATACATAAAAGGGAGATAAGCAATGAAAATATATATATATATATCTGGTAACCCAGATAAAAATAGTAATAATCCACAGTGCAGCCCTGTCTCTCCCTATGGCTCGGTGCTGAAGGAACAGTAATGTGGCCCTCGTAGGCCGGGCTTGAGTCTTGGGAGTCATCCCGAAATGGCCACGACCCGATCTCATCTTGGGCCTACATTCCGATTCAACCTTGGCACAACCTGCACCGACCTAACCCGAGCTACTACTAAAATTGTCGCGCGTTCGGCAGACATTTGAATGGATTTATCCCGGCTTTCACCGTGATTCTATAATGGACCTTTGTCCGAACATGAAAAAGGTCCACGAGTGACCAACATAACCCGCAGCTTGTATCCTGATGCGGACCAACATAATCTATTCCTGCTTCTTTCTCGCGCAGTTAGTATTAGTCCTTTCGGCCGCAGGGCCCCTAATTTTGGTAATTAATCAAGGGTGTTCTCTCGTATGGGGGATGTAAATGACGTCGTGGCCTTTACGGCACGACGGGATCTGGTCCCGACACGAACCACACAATCGTCTGACGAAGTCAGATCGAGCGCACCATGGGCTTCCACGAAGCCCGAATAAATTATCACTCCGATGACTGGCACGCCCACGCACTCACCAAACAAACGAATAGATCGCTATTTAAAAAAAAGTGCGTCCACATGTGGCAGCGGCAATCTGGCGGTGAGGCTTCTTGGGAGCGTGAGGACGAGATGCGTCAGCAGTTCCCTTATTTGTTTGAGTGAGTTTCCCTCTTCTTTTCCCCCTGTGCTTTATTTTAAATTTCGAGGATGAAATTTGTGTAAGGGGGGAGGGCTGTAATATCCCGGACCTTTCGGATCCTTCTTCTTGGGTCTCGGATCTATTTTCTCGGAGAATTTGTTCCCATTTTATCCGGAATTATCTTTCGGACGTTTTTCGGGTTCGGATCCGTGCGTTTCGGATCAGTTTCGGAGGTCCCGGAACGTGTTCCGCTGTTTCCCATATTTTTCCTTGATAGGACCTACGGAACCCCGTAGCGGGTAAGCCGGGTCGTTCACCTACTCAGAGATGGTACCATGGCGATCGGCGTGTTCCAACGATCGCGGGGGTATATTTTTCTACTTTTCCATATTTTTTGGAAAATCCAGATTTTCTATATAACCCCACTTCCTTTTTCTTTTTTTCTTTCTCCTTTCTCTTTCTTCTTCCTCCTTCTTTCTTCCATCGGCGCCCCCTCTCTTTCTCTCTCCTCACGACGACGCGGCGTGCCCCTCCGGCTACAGACGGTGGTGGGCGACGGTGTGGCGGCGACGGCGGCAGCGAGGTGATCACGGCGACGTGCGTGGCTCATGGGAACTCGAGGAAGAACGAGCGGTTTTGAGGACCAACGGTGATCTAGGTGTTTTTGGGCTTCTTTCAGGTAGGGTGACAGATCTCCACTTCTTCCCTTGCATCCCCCGTGATTTGTAGGTCGTGGAAAGCTGAGAGGGGCGTGTTTTCATGCCGGGATGGGGAAACTCCATGTTTAGGGGGTGAGCCGGATTTCGCCGATTTATTGAGTTCTAGCTAGATTTTTTTAGATTTCTAGCATGCTGGGAGTTAAGGGAGTGATTTCCCTTTTGTTTTCCCTTCACCAGGGGGTGAATGGGCGTGATTTTTTGATTTTCCGTGCTTACTCCGCGAACCAGGCACGGCCCGTTGTCGCGCTACAGGTCAGGGGTGCAATCTCGAGATCGCGCTGCCCCCTGACGTTCATCGAGGAAGATGAACAATGGTTCATCAGCCTGTCGGCAGAGAACGCGCATGCCCGACTAGGCGCGACCTTGTGAACGCGCCTGGTCATACCAGCGCGTCCACGGTCTAACGCGTCGGGTTTCCAGAGCACGTTAACGGTTAACGCGCTATGGGTCCCGAGCATGTTCATGCTTGAACGCGCTAGGTCCTGCAAGCGCTTTCATAAACGCGCTCCTGGCCTATAGCGCGTCAATGCTTCTCACAGATCCGGGAGTTTTACGCGTGTGGCAGCCTCCAGGATGGGCAGCTGCCCATATTCTGTTATACCAGAGTTGTGTTTTACCGATTTGAGTCCCGGGTGAGTGGATCTCGATCTACGTGCTGATCCGTGGTCTGACTGATGCTGGGCATCATGTGGGGGCCACATGTTAGGGTGCCGTGGGATCCCGGGAGGTGGTGTTATCGGCTTGTGTCACTGAGAGTCGGTGTCGGTACGAGGAGCAACCCTTATACTTTGTCCGGTTTAGTCGTTATTTTCCGTTGACTAGAGATTCTACTCCTTCAGTGACCCTCCACTAGTCGTAGCCTTTCGACACGCGAGTGGTCCCACCAGGGAGTGGTGGCGAGGCTACCCCGAGAGATGGTTTTTAGACTGGTTTCCATTGGGCCCCACGTCTTACAGCCAGAGTCCGGCTGAGGGGAAAACCAGTCAGAGGGCCAGACCTGGGACACATGGTCTATGTGTGCACACGTGGTTGGGGGAGATTGGACTCGCGCTGACGAGCGCAACCCCAGCTAGTCACTTGTTCTGTGGTTACTAGTACGGTGTCCCCGCTCCACCAGGGGTCGAGGGGGACACCCGAGACGCGGTTTAAGTCGTCAGTGGACGCATCCGACCTTGCTTCTAGTGGTTGGGTACTCCTGTCTTTGTGTGGTAGCGACTCTTCGGTTTTGACGAGTTATCTCAGTTTTCGTGCCGTGTGTTCGTTACTAGCCGTAGTGGTAGCTTCTAGCTAGTTACTTTTCCCGTAGTTTCTCGATTTGCGAGGTGGGGACCGGATGATCCCTGCGGAGGCTTTTGTTTTAAGGCGCATTCCCTGCGTGTTTTCCGTGTTTCAGGTGCGATGCGGCTTCAAGGGAGCGCTTCCGAGACTCCACGTGGTTCAGGTGCCCAGGGTTAGTTGCCAGTTGCCAGGCCGGGGTATGCCCCGTGTAGTTGTACCTTCTTTTCTGCGCTGTACTAGTTATGGACTACTGTTATATTTTAGACTGCTGTTATTATTGTGGACCATGTAATTTAATTAATGTCATTATTTATTTCCTGCTTATTCATATTAACTGTGTAGTTCTGCAATTATTTTAGATTCTTGTGTATCTCCACACCATCCTTTCAACCCTTCCGAGTCTTCGGACTCGTGGGTGGCGGTTCGAGATTCGGGCCTTCCCGGTGTTCGGATCTCGAGTCCTTACAAAAAACTACAACTAGAAAGCTGTAAAAGAAAGCGGGGAGAGCAGGAGTAGAACGGCTAAAAGAAAAGAGAAAATCAAAGCCGTAAGGAACGAGAACACGGCTACCGAGCAAAGCACGGCTCCCTAAGCTACTCCAAACAGTGATAGAAGGGCGAACCCTGATCTCACAAAGTCAGGAGTTACCGATCCGTCAGCCAACTATTAGCCCAAAGGCTAAAGCCCATGAAACAAGGCAAAAGCCCTAGAAAAGACCTAGATAGACAACAGACACAGACGCACACGACTAGAGCGTCGTGTACGCGACACAGAGCTATCATCGGCAAAGCCGAGAACAGACCAACTCGGAAGGGGAAGCTGAACTTGGACGAAGCCAAGAACAGACTAACTCAGAAGGGGAAGACAGACTCCGAGAAACACGAGGGTCATGCGCCAAGTGACGGAAGCACCTCCTCACTAGAAGAACAACCAGATGCGTCCACTGACGTCATACACTGTGCCACAGGTATCTCGCTACGGACGCCGAGAACGATGGAGACTCAGATACTCACCGAACTGAACCAGGAACTACAGTAACGAGTGACTAGTCAGGGTCACGCTCGTCGGCGTTCGTCCAAAATGCCCCTGACCACGTGTGCACACACAAGCTCAATGCCTTGAGCCATGTCTCTAGCTAGTTTTCTCCCCTAGCAGGACGCTACTGCAAGGCAAGGGAGCCCACGGAAACTAGCCTACAAACCGTATCTCGGGAACTGCCCCACCACCACTCCCAGGTGGGCCGACACTCAAGGTCGTCGAGCTACGACTAGTGGAGGCTCACTAGACACGGAGACTTTCAAACACGAGTGCTGAAGTACAGACATGCTAAGAATGCACTGTCGAACGTACTAAGAAGCACAAAGGCAGTACACCAACTGCCAACAGACTCAAGATAGGGCAACTAGACCTACCAACGCAACAATCCTTGAGTCTCATGACTCGGAGTCAAGATCGTCACACAACGGCGGTGACAAGCCGCTAATCAGCCTAATCCTAAGCCACGGGAAACGACAATGGATCATCAGATCCACACAACCGTATAAAATGACTCACGGAAACTTGAGGAAGCATCAAGACCCTCAAAGCACTTGGACACATAAACCGAGGTAAGACAGCACCTCTAGGCGTCCAGAACCATATCTTGATCAGATGAGACACTAACAAGGTCACATGTCAACCACTGGATCACACCGGGTTGACCAGAAACCAAGGATGACTCTGAAGCATCACGGAACACGACTCGATGTACAGGCACTCCTGGCTACCTTCTAACATGGTCATAGCCCACATAGGACATCAAGGATATTCACGGGACCACGGGCAACCCACAAGGTCAAGTCAAGACAAATGGAGGCCAAACCATCGGAAAAATAACACAAAACAGTATTATGAGAAGTAAACGGT
The DNA here is from genome assembly GCA_022559845.1 of Amorphophallus konjac. Classification (NCBI taxonomy): domain Eukaryota; kingdom Viridiplantae; phylum Streptophyta; class Magnoliopsida; order Alismatales; family Araceae; genus Amorphophallus; species Amorphophallus konjac. The sequence continues at coordinate 48,086,267 of CM040126.1, forward strand.
CACTCGCCTGACCGTTTTATGGGTCAAACGGTCAGCCAAAGGGCCGCTACCTTCAATCCAAACACATAGGCAATACACGGTCATACCAGGGCCGCTCAATGCCAAAAACGGTCTAAAGACATGCCGTTCCACAGAATAGAACGGTCTACAGAGGGGTCGTCTCATTGAGATGAACGGTCAGGGACATGGCCGTTCAACTCAGAAGACTCCAGAAATGAAATTATAAAAGCGTAGGGGTAAGCGGTCTGCCTGAGGCCGTTTATATCATAGAACGGTCTCCTCATGGCCGCAGAGATGAGCCAAGCGGTCGTGACCTAACCGCTTCACATAGTCATCCCCAAATAGCTAAACTGGTCAAACCAATAGAACGGTCTAGACATGGGCCGTTCAAACCATACGAGCGGTCTATCGTTAGACCGCTTGGCTAAACCGACTTAAAACGTTGACCAAGTCCAAACGATAAAAATGGTTGAGCCAAGGCCGCTTAAACCTTGAACACGGTCAGTCGCATGGCCGTTCAGCCAGCGAACCGACATACCCAAGACACCACGGGGAAACACGGTCTCTATTGGGTCGTTATTTAGGGAATAGCGGTCCTCCAAGGGCCGCTTACACAATAACACGGTCTATCGTGAAGCCGTTTAACTCTGAACCAACCAACATGAAACGGTCGCCCTTGAACCGCTTACAAGGTAGAACGGTTTCTGTAAAACCGTTTAAATGTCACGACGAGTAAAATAGGGGATCGGCCGGATCTCGACCTTTCTATACCCCATTCGCTCTAAAATAAAGGGGAAACAATCCTAACGACAATACAAGTCTTCCACAGACCGGAAGGGGTCAAATCGACGCCAAATCGACACGAATCGGGCGATGCAAACGAATCAACCCTAATGGAGTCACATGGGTTCCCGAGCTTCTACCGGCCTCAAATGACCACCGATCGCTATGAAACTTGCGGGAATGGAATGCTAACATGCTGGGGCTTCCAATGGAACCAACTAATCTGAAAATCATCACCGTTTTTCGACGAACCCAACGAACACCCCAAAAGCATGATTTTCTCGAACTTGAATGAAACCCACTCGTTCTCGCACCGTTCGGCCTGAAACTGTGAGGAAACGTAGAACAGGAGTAGGGCTTCCATCTCCCTACCTCCACCAAAGATTCCATACGCCGAAGCGACTAAACCGTGCCGAATCAATCATGACGATCAAACCACGCAGGCTTTGAATCCACCGAGGGATCGCGCCAACGTACGCTCTATCCGTCACTCCATCGCATTCCACGATCACTCCATCGTGTTCCCGCCTCGCCTAGCTCACCAACGGTGCGCGCCCAACGGAGAGAGGAGAGAGAATGAGAGAGGAAAGGAAAATAAAAAGGAAATAAATTAGGAATTTTCCTAATTTCTAAAAATCTAATTTTTATGTCAAAAATCCACTAATTTAGAAAAATATGCAAAAATAGCCGAAGCGATCCTTTCAATGAGTACATCGCAGCTGTAGCGTCCTCGAGTCGATGAACTAAGAAATAAACTCACCATAGGGTTCCATAACTTGTACGGAGAAAAACCTACGTGGATCGTAAAACTCAACTCAGGCCCCACAAAAATGATCCGAAAGCACTCCGATAAGGATCCGGAAGATTCGATAAGAATCCAGGGCATTACAGCCTCCCCTCCTTCAAGAAATTTCATCTTCAAAATTTAAGGAACTACCAAGGAGAAGTAGGGAAGAACAAACCTAAACATCTGGACTCGGAACAACACAAATCGCGAAAAACATAGTTCAGAGGGACACCGCCAGACCATATCACAAGCACACGCTCTGGACCTCGGGATAAATCGATCCACAGAATGAGCATGGCACACAAGTGAACACAAGTCTGACACCTCCGAAACAAGGTAACGTCGCTTCCGTCCCACAGGGAAAGGAGACACGACCCATGCCACGACAACAGCAACCGATAACACAAAACGACAGACACAGCAAGCATCAGCGTAAACAAGGAAACATAGTCCTCTCAGCTGACACTCCACAACATCATCGGCTCCAGTGCCATAAGCAACCACGAAAGCCTGGCACACAGGACGCCAACGACAGCACTGGACCAGAAGCACAATCAAGTCAGTCCTCACTCAGACATTATATCTGACCGAGTCGCAAGCTAACTCCACCAGGAAAGAAGAGTACATCACAACCAACTGACAAGACTTCGGTCCACACGATACTAAGACAAAATCACAGGGAAACAACAACAAAACGACAACAACGACAACATCAGCACTTGCAGGATCCCAGCTCCGTACTGAACACAGAACCATGGAACATAACCGCAAGCTGGGTCACATCAAGGCACGATAACAGCTGAACACACGACTACAAAGGACTAGCCATGCGTCGAGCAGCTTACCAAGAAAAGACCCACGACAACAAGGACAACAATCTTGGGAAAACGCATCTCAAGGACCACGATCACGTCCCGAGAACACAACACCCAAGAAAAAGATACAGAGGAGCAGAGAGTTATCAGCCCACACGCTTCCGCTGCGCACTCATACAACGCACACAGGCATCAAAAATACCTCGGCATCTGCATCTCAGCACACACTCAACGCCATCGCAATTCACGGAACTGCAATATAACACGCCACGAGTACTGATCCTGCGAGCAACCGATCACAAGTCGCCTAAGTGCACATCAAGAAGAGTACCAGCTTTAGCACAAAGCATAAAGAAAGGCTAATCTCAGCTTACCATTACGTCCTGAAAGAATTACTGAACCTTCACAACACATCGGCCGCTAGACATGGCATGATAAAATACGGTGCACAACGGCTCTCAACACAAAGATTAGGTCCAAAGCCAAGCAACCGTAGAACAAGAAGCAGATCAGACTCAGAACGAATACTGTCCACACTTAAGTAGACACAGGACAAAGGTCTCACCAAGACAGCAATTCCAAGGCTTACCTCGAAAAAGACTCCACCAAACAGGATGAGAAGCATCAAGCTCACTAATAGTAGCTCACCAGGAAGGAAAATTTTAGGTTCACTTGAGCATCTTCTCAATCGAGGCAATAAAGCAACCACTTCAACAGAAGCGAAACACCTCAGGAGCTGCACAGACTTAAGCTGGGACGACCAAAATAACGTAAGAACGTGTACGACCATCACACCAACTTGAAAAATCACCAGCCACCTGAACAAGCGACGGAAAGATCTCGAGCAATGTACTGTAGATTCAAGCCTACCGGCGAACTCTGCCAAGTATAGCACGATCGAGACAAACACCACGACGAAAAGGAACGTCCCGTCACATCCTGACGAGAGCAAAACCATCTCGCACAGTGCTAACACAGCACGCACAAGACAACACACGGAAACAAAGCGACAAGGAATCGTGAAACATAAGCCAGCGAAAGACTGTACTGGACTTTCAGGACTCTGGATACTGTAATATCTCAGATTCCCATGTTCTTCACACAACAACGCTCTGATACCACCTGTGACGACACGGACTCCGGATACCGGATATACCCGATAGGATTACCGAGTATACCTGATACCACTTGGAACCCGTGAAGCCTCCCAAGAGCTGTAAAGCTCCGAAGGGATAAAAGGATTGTTGTGTAGTATATTGAAGTCGCAGATATAACAGTAAGTAATTAAATTTTATTAATCAAGTTTGCTAAAGTAGCAGAAATAAAATTACTTTTTAATTAACAGTTAAAATTAACAATTATACCAGAGTCCAGTCCAAAGGAAAGATAAGTACAGTCCAACAGAAAGAAAAATGTACACTGAGGTCGGGGGAAGCCCGACACAGGTACCGCTGGCAACTACGAGCACGCCACACCAGGAACCGCGAAGGAAGTAGAGAGCGACACCTGAAAAGTAGGGGTGAGCCTCGTGTCACTGGCTCAGTAGGGGTCACACGGATCCCCACTGAAAAACAACGCAGTAACACGGAACAACAACTAAAACAGCAGTAGTAGTAGAGCAGGAAAGAAAGTAGGAAAAACTACTACTAGAAAGCTGTAAAAGAAAGCTGGGAGAGCAGGAGTAGAACGGCTAAAAGAAAAGGGAAAAGTAAAGCCGTAAGGAACGAGAACATGGCTACCGAGTAAAGCACGGCTCCCTAAGCTACTCCAAACAGCGATAGAAGGGCGAACCCTGATCTCACAAAGTCAGGAGTTACCGATCCGTCAGCCAACCATTAGCCCAAAGGCTAAAGCCCATGAAACTAGGCAAAAGCCCTAGAAAAGACCTAGATAGACAATAGACATAGACGCACACGACTAGAGCGTCGTGTACGCGACACAGAGCTATCCTCGGCAAAGCTGAGAACAGACCAACTCGGAAGGGGAAGCTGAACTTGGACGAAGCCAAGAACAGACTAACTCGAAAGGGGAAGATAGACTCTGAGAAATACGAGGGTCATGCGCCAAGTGACGGAAGCACCTCCTCGCTAGAAGAACAGCCAGATGCGTCCACTAACGTCTTATACTGCGCCACAGGTATCTCGCTACGGACGCCAAGAACGACGGAGACTGAGATACTCACCGAACTGAACCAGGAACTACAGTAACGTGTGACTAGTCAGGGTCATGCCCATCGTCGTTCATCCAAAACGCCCCTGACCACGTGTGCACACACAAGCTCAATGCCTTGAGCCAGGTCTCTAGCTAGTTTTCTTCCCCAGCAGGACGCTACTGCAAGGCAAGGGAGCCCACAGAAACTAGCCTACAAACTGTATCTCTGGAACTGCCCCACCACCACTCCCAGGTGGGCTGACACTCGAGGTCGTCGGGCTACGACTAGTGGAGGCTCACTAGATACGGAGACTCTGAAACACGAGTGCTGAAGTACAGACATGCTAAGAATGCACAATCGCACGTACTACAAAACACAAAGGTAGTACACCAACTGCCAACAGACTCAGGACATAGCAACTAGACCTACCAACGCAACAATCCTTGACTCTCATGACTCGGAGTCAAGATCGTCGCACAACGGCGGTGACAAGCTGCTAATCAGCCTAATCCTAAGCCACAGGAAACGACAATGGATCATCAGATCCACACAACCGTATAAAATGACTCACGGAAACTTGAGGAAGCATCAAGACCCTCAAAGCACGTGGACACATAAATCGAGGTAAGACATCACCTCTAAGCATCTATAACCATGTCTCGATCAGATGAGACACTAACGAGGTCATGTGTCAACCACTGGATCACACCGGGTTGACCAGAAACCAAGGATGACTCTGAAGCATCACGGAACACGACTCGATGTACAGGCACTCCTGGCTACCTTCTAACATGGTCATAGCCCACATAGGACATCAAGGATATTCACGGGACCACGAGCAACCCACAAGGTCAAGCCAAGACAAATGGATGCCAAACCATCGGAAAAATAACACAAAACAGTATTCTGAGAAGTAAACGGTCACTCTCCTGACCGTTCTATGGGTCAAACGGTCAGCCAAAGGGCCGCTACCTTCACTCCAAACACACAGGCAATACACGGTCATACCAGGGCCGCTCAATGCCAAAAACGGTCTAAAGACATGCTGTTCCACAGAATAGAACAGTCTACAGAGGGGCCGTCTCATTGAGATGACGGTCAGGGACATGGCCGTTCAACCCAGAAGACTCCAGAAATGAAATTATAAAAGCTTAGGGGTAAGCGGTCTGCCTGAGGCCGTTTATATCATAGAACGGTCTCCTCATGGCCACAGAGACGAGCCAAGCGGTCGTGACCTAACCGCTTTACATAGTCAACCCCAAATAGCTAAACTGGTCAAACCAATAGAACGGTCTAGACATGGGCCGTTCAAACCATACAAGTGGTCTATCGTTAGACTGCTTGGCCAAACCGACGTAAACGTTGACCAAGTCCAAACGATAAAAACGGTTGAGCCAAGGCCGCTTAAACCTTGAACACGGTCAGTCGCATGGCCATTCAGCCAGCGAACTGACATACCCAAGACAACACGGGGAAACACGGTCTCTATTGGGCCGTTATTCAGGGAATTGTAGCGGTCCTCCAAGGGCCGCTTACATAATAACACGATATATCGCAAAGCCGTTTAACTCTCAACCGACCAACATGAAACGGTCGCCCTTGAACTGCTTACAAGGTAGAATGGTTTCTGTAAAACCGTTTAAGCGTCACGACAAGTAAAACAAGGGATCGGCCGGATCTCGACCTTTCCATGCCCCGTTCGCTCTAAAACGAAGGGGAAACAATCCTAACGACAATACAAGCCTTCCATAGACTGGAAGGGGTCAAATCGACGCCAAATCGACATGAATCGGGTGATTCAAACGAATCGACCCTAATGGAGTCACATGGGTTCCCGGGCTTCTACCGGCCCCAAATGACCACCGATCGCGATGAAACTTGCGGGAATGGAATGCTAACATGCTGGGGGTTCCAATGGAACCAACTGATCTGAAAACCGTCGCCATTTTCCGGCGAACCCAACGAACACCCCAAAAGTATGATTTTCTCGAACTTGAATGAAACCCACTCGTTCTCTCACTGTTCGACGTGAAACTGCGAGAAAACGTAGAACAGGAGTATGGCTTCCATCTCCCTACCTCCATCGAAGATTCCATACGCCGAAGCGACTAAACCGCGTCAAAACAATCATGACGATCAAACCACGCCAGCTTTGAATCCACCGAGGGATCGCGCCAACGTATGCTCCATCCGTCACTCCATCGCATTCCACGATCACTCCATTGCGTTCCCGCCTCGCCCAGCTCACCAACGGTGCGCGCCCTGCGGAGAGAGGAGCAGAGAGGAGAGAGAACGAGAGAGAGAACGAGAGAGAGAACGTGAGGTGAGAAATGAGAGGGAGGAGAGAGGAAAGGAAAATATAAAGGAAAGAAATTAGGAATTTTTCTAATTTCCAAAAATCTGATTTTTATGTCGAAAATACACTAATTCAGGAAAATACGTAAAAATAGTCAAAACGATCCTCGAGAAGAGCACATTGCAACTGTAGCGTCCTCGAGTCGATGAACTGAGAAATAAACTCACCGCAGGGTTCTGTAACTTGTACGAGAGAAAAATCCACGCGGATCGTAAAATTTAACTCAAGACCCACAAAAGCGATCCGAAAGCACTCCGATAAGGATCTGAAAGATTCGATAAGAATCCAGGGTATTACAAGAAGGGCTGTAGGAGGAGACGCCAAGGTGGAGGGAGAAAGGGGCTAGCTGTGGTGGTGCGTTAGTGACCTTGAGTAGGAAAGGAGGGCGGCATGTTTCCTCTACCGCTGTGGAGGGTGGGGAGATCCGTAGTGAAACATGGAAGAGAGAAGCCCGCAGAGCTATCGGACGGAGGCGAAGATGGACGCAGGCGAGTCGGTGGTACTGTGGCAGTAGTGGTCGCTCGTGCAGTGATCAACAGTGGCAGATCTCCTTACTGTTGTAGGTGAGAGGGAGAATGGGAGGAGAGAGATTCAACTGGCGGGGGTAGCAGGGGGAGGGGTTTCCAGAGGGGAGGGGGTCCGGCCAATAGCGGGGGGGGGGGGGGGGGGGGGTTTGTAGTGGCTGCGGATGTTGGCCAGGATAGGGAGGTTGCTGGCCGGTTGCTGAACCTCCCACAATGGCCTCCGGGACCTTCGAGTCCCTAGCCTGCGCCGGTGGGAGCTGCACCGTATATAGTACTGTGGTGGCAGCAGACTCATCAGATAGTTAGGGTTAATTTTCTTTGGGAAGGAGACAATGGTACAAGGGTCCATGGCGCACCAAGTGTAGACCAGGATCAACAGACCCGGTGCAAAGGACCAGACAACCATGCTCAGTATCCCAGGGCACAGTGAGCTGCAGAGAGAATGGGAGGCCCACATTGAGGAAGAGCATTTTATACATTTTCTATGTTGCGTTACATTTAAGATGGAATATTGTATGAAATATTCTTTTTTTTTTCTGACAGTTGTCAACCACATGGTCTTTTTTATAAGAGTCAGAAGATTGTAGTGACTTAAAAATAATTAGATGAACTAATAAGCAATTATATATGATTATAGTAGCTTATTTATTAGCAAAAATCCCAAAGAAATAAAGCATTTTATTTATGGTCCCCGCTTACTAGGATAATATATATTTTGGCAACAGTAGTTGGTGTGAGGAATGAGAATACGTCACAAAACTTCACGTTTAAGTAGCGAAGTAGTTGATGTCAGGAATTAATGAGGATCGATACGTCACAACTTGATTGTTAAGTATATATGATTTATCAGCTGTCACTTGTGTAATGAGAAAAAGGGATCCAAATCTTCTATACTTCCATAGTTGTAGGTGAGTCAAATTCTATCATCACATGCTCATGATCGAGTCTAAAGTTGAGACACCGTTCTGATCAGCATTTATAAAGATAAGGCCTCTACTCAAGATCATTTACTTAAATGTAGCGTAATGTAGAGACCAGGGGGGGGGTTTAATTGAGATTGACTAACCTATACGTAAGTGTCATTCACGTGGAACAGTTTCTGTGTCTTGGGCTTTCTAAATTCTCATTTGAATATTTGTTACTGTCATGCATCAAGATATCTGAACTACCTGCAGCTGCTCTGTGCAAACTCCCACCTCCATTTTTACGGCGGCTGCTATATATGCTCCCCCTACTCATTGAGACCTAATATGGACGTCTCGAAACCCTGAAATTTTGTACCCACAACCTAATGTAAAATGGAAGTCATGTCTCAATATGCGATGGTTACAAAGTATAATTTTATTTAATTAATGTACATAACAACATCCCTAGTGATTGCATGGTAGTTAATTGACGAGAGAATGAGAATTAACTTAATTTCTACGTACCTCGAGGAAGTTTGGACATTGGAGTCTTCTAATGTACGTCTTTCACTACGTACATGGGTAAGTATATATTCTGAGCGGCAAGCTAGCGGAACTTGACTAGTACGTACGTACATGGGTAAGTATATATTCTGAGCCTTTGCTTATGCTAGACGAAAGCAACCCCTTGTTTAATTAATTAATTAATTAGGGAAGAAAGTTTTTATTTTTTATTCAAGGATTAACAGCACTACGAGCACATATATTTAATCCCGCAAATGCAGCATGACGAGGGGCAGCTGCACTAAGCGTGGCTGGCTCATACGTACCATTCGTCGTCCCTTCCTCACTCCTGCCATCCAACACGCGCCCTATCCGATCACAGAAGGGCCACCTCGCGTAGTGCCAGTGCACTCGTGGGATCCAACGAGAGGAATTGAGTAAAAGGAGAGCACCATGACATCACTAATTAACCCCCCCTCCCAGTCTATAAGAAGAACAAGCCCACAGAAACGAAGGGTAGCGCCCCCCTCCCCCTTAGCTAGCTATAGATACAGATACGCCTATAGCTTGTACGAGAAATCCGCGCGCTTCCGAAGTACTACGTACGTACGTACGTACTGCTTCTAATCTCGAGTGCACGACAGGGGATCAGATCAGAGGGAGCGATCGATCGGGAGAGCAAGAACGAGGGCGGGCGATCGAGCGCGAGAAGGATAGCGATTGAACAGGAGGCCAGGGGATCGAAGCAGGCAGAGGGAGGAGGAACAGATCGATCGAGTTAACTGGCCCTGCACCACCAGCAGCCTCTCAGAGAGAGAGAGACAGAGAGAGAGAGAGAGAGAAGTGGATCGAGGACTACAACGAGGAGAGAAGGTAGGCCTAGCTAGTTAGGGGCAGTTAATTTTATAAAGATGGTGATGGTGAAGGAGGAGACCCGTAAGGGGCCGTGGACGGAGCAGGAGGACATGCAGCTTGTCTTCTCTGTGGGGCTGTTCGGGGACCGCCGTTGGGATGCCATAGCCAAAGCCTCAGGTTCGAGGGGGTGGCGGGTATAGATATACACACATCAAAATGTCCGATCTATCTAGCTAGCTAGCTAGATAGGCTTATTTGGCGAGGGGGGTGGGGGAAGCTACCGTTTAACCCCCGCTGGTTTTGTTGTAGGTCTCCACAGAACAGGCAAGAGTTGCAGGTTGCGATGGGTTAACTACCTGCGCCCGGGCCTCAAGCGCGGCCGCATGACCCCCCAGGAGGAACGCCTCATCCTCGACCTCCACTCCCGCTGGGGAAACAGGTTTTTTAATTTTATCCATCCGATCGACATGGATTAGTTTTCTCTTCCATGCAGATCTATATATATATATATATATATATATGTATGTAGTACAATATATATACATATTCTTGTGCGAAATTAAGATTCGCTAGCTCCTGCTGTCTTGATCATCATTTATATGTGAGAGCTGTACGTGTGTGTGTGTGCGCGCGTGTGCAGGTGGTCTCGCATCGCTAGGAGGCTGCCAGGCCGCACAGACAACGAGATCAAGAACTACTGGAGGACCCATACAAGGAAGAAGGCGCAGGAGAGGAAGAGGGGTTTCTCCCCGTCGCCGTCGGCCTCGTCTTCGTCCTCGTGCCTGCTCGACGAGCTGCCCCAGGTTGACGCCGCCGTCGAGAAGGCCGAGCCAGTACAGCACGCAGACGTTGGCGGCGGCAGCCCGGCGACCACCCCGTGGGAGGAGCACGAGGAAGTGGTTCGTGGGTTTCCAATGGAGCAGATTTGGAACGAGATCGCGTCGTCGGAGATGAGCGGGCTGACATCCTACGAAGGGTACGTAGACGAGGACTGCAACCAGCTTCCTTGCTGGCCCGTGGCGTCTCAGATATGGGATTACTCTTGTGACTCGTTGTGGAAGATAGATGACGAGGAGCTGAAGAAGCTGCTTCCACCGGGTGAGTTCCCCGGTTGTGGCCACCAGCATGCGAGGGAACCTTAATTACCCAGAACCCAGTTTAGATCTCCCTTCCCTTCCTCATACTTAATTACCCTTGCCAAATGTTTGTAAGGTTATCCCAAGTAGATTCTGTATCAGCATGCATGAATGTCTTTTTGATCTTGTACTGAAGTTATATTGTAAGTAGTAATGTTCATGAGTTGGATCCCGATGTATAGTTGCCATATTCTGCAACAGAGGAGAAGGTGTTTAACGTTGCGCGCCTGTTGGGGAGTTCGATAGACTGTGCTCTTGTGGAGCTATTCCTGTGAACGTAATGAAGATTGATTATTGGCCTTATCTGAAGTAGCTGTTTCTTCCTCCCACCTTCTTCCCCTCCCTTCTTTTCCTGTTACAAGTATGGATGTATGTACTTAAAAAGGTGCTGTGCTCAATTGATCATTGTTTTCAGATCTACAGTTCAACAGTTCAGTTCAACAAGAATTCAGAACTATTAGCCGTAGAAGATGTCGATAGCCCCCGAGTCAATGTATGATTACAAAAATCATATTTAAATAAATTACAAGGTTATAACTGGTCAATGGAAGCGGCATGCCTACGTACCATCATCGTTGTGTCAGCAGAAGCAGAATATCGTATGTGCCTATAGTACCCAAAGATGACACGTGTGTATACCTACAAAACAAAACTGCACGTACTTGATGGGGAGTCAATGTGCCCGAGCGAGTCGAGGTAGGCTATATGTGAGTCTACCCCATTGGGTCCACCCTCCAAGTCCCCAAGACAATGGTGATGATCTTTCGAAGTCAATAGTGAGCTTGTCCTCAGAGTACATAACTCCGTGACCTCTACATGGAGTGCAGTCTTACGATCGATGCACTATCCTTGTTATCCTTGTTCTACTTACAACGAAAGAGAACCAAGAGACATATTTCTTTTTATCGTAATATTGCGACAGATTTGTGACAGATATTTTTTCGTCGCTAATTTGCGACTAGAATAATATGATGGATTTCTTTAGTCACTAGTCGATCGCAAATCCATCGCTAAGGGCTTTTGCGACGAAGTTGCAATGGATGGTATCTGTCGCTAACTCTACTTTTTCTTGTAGTGAACCCAAGGCCAGGCTAGAAGCTAGAAGAGAAAGGATCCAAGTATTAATTAGCCCGAAAAGACCTAAAGCCTTAGATCAGTCTCTAGTCATTAAGAGGCCTCGATAGATAACTCGACATTACAGCATCAGGAGACCTCAAGAGATAACTCGGCCCCTAGACATTAGAAAGTCTTGAGAGATAACTCAGTCCCAAACCTTCGAAGGCCTAGAGCTAGAGCTCGACTCTGAATCCGCGAGCTACTTTAAGCTCGAGATCAAGCAAAAGGGAGCATTAATTCTGCTCACATGACACGATCAAGGGGCGTCTGGTAGGACTTCCACTACAACCACTTCTGTAGAAGGCCCATGCATTGCCCCTGGCCATGCAAGCCCCAAAGCAAGGCAACTGTAGCAAGCCAATAGATGCAGTCAAACCTCCCCTCATTAGACCATGAGGCGGCACCTTGAAAATAGGCGCCTAGTCAGAAGTACTATGGCCGCCCTGCGTATCCCCGTCCCAAGACAGATGGAGAAGTGAACGTCATGCTAAGTCTATGACACGTGGTCAACACCCCGCTAAACCTGCAACAAACGTGTAGTTTCAAGGAGCCCAACTGTAACGACCCAGAATCCAGATACTGAGAAGAACTCAATACCATTTGAATCTTGCTCCGCCAGCCACGAGCAAAGAGGCTCGGAAGGGTTATTTTGGTGTTATGGAGATGCATTGGAATTCAAACAATTACATGAAATAAACTACATGACTAATCAATTTGATAACAGCAATAAAGTTAACATTTTACAATTAAGCAATTTAACTACGGAGTCCAGACCACATGTACAGTTAGCAAGCAAAGGAACGTACACTGCTATGGGGTGTCCCCTGACGCTGGAAAGCTAGCAACTAAACTCTGAAGGTGTTGCATGACCACGAGGATAAACTCCAAACCTGAAAGGGAAGGGGGTAAGCCTCATCTCATTGGCTCAGTAGGGGTCCCGTGGATCCGCACCACTGGTAACTATGATAAACAACAACGATAACTACGAGGATGACAATAATAACAATAGTAATAGAAGTAACAATAGTAGGTAATCGACAGAAAGACAACATAATTAACTAAATTATCAGTAATTCCATGTATCCTCGATAACTCCATGAACTATGCTACTGAGTGGCCCACACACGCTCCCTTAAGGTCGGAAAGGACCCACAGCCTCACGTCGGGACTACGACTACCCGTCAGGAAAACATGACCCCACTATTATGATGGCGCTAGCTCACAAAATCTCTTAGAAGAAACCTCAACCGAGGTCACAGGGTCCCGAGCACAACCTCCTTTCGCGGGAGAATCAGTACCTCACTACTGGAGTACATCAGTCTCGTACCAATAGGAAAGACCACGACTTCGCCATCGTGAGAAATTAGCTCACATGCCGGAAGGGCCACGACAACACTGTCAGTAACTCAACCTTAACCGGCAGATCTAACTCTCAAGTTTCCTGCACACAATCCGCACCCTGTCTGTGAGTGGGGCGGAGGTACACACGCACACCTCTCCCTGGGACTAACTAGGATCCGTGCCTCTACATCTAATAGCACGGCCGTGTCCTGCTACCTGACACGGGGTACGCGTCCTTGCACCCGTCAGTAATGTACACTTGTCCTAATCAAGGCACCCATGCTAGGGCTATCTTTGCCCGGCAACAGGCTATCTTCACCTGGAAAACACTAAGCGTTATGCACACAAGGCTATCTTCGCCTGGTCCATCCATAGTTTGTAGGTTGTCTTCGCCTACCTCAATTATTGTATCTACAAATATATATATTATTGCCCTCAAGACTAACTCAGGGAAACCGTGGTCACACAGTCCATCTGGACCCACGGGCACGAACCCGCTCACTCGTCACTAAGAAATACCTCGGCCCTAGGCTAGGTCACAAGCTAGATATCCCAAACTGGCAGTTTCTGGTGCACTAACTCACGCGAGAACTAACCTCAAGTCAGAAAATACCTTTCATAGGGTTTGAATACGCGGAAAGATAACCCCTCATACACTCAAAATTACTCAGGCACATAACCCCCATTTGGATACACTTTGCTAGGTTCCACGGCCCACACAAAGACCAAGAAGCGCATGCCGCATCTCATGGGCCATCCAGAGTATGAGCGAAGCGAGGATTGGCCGGCCAATGCCATGGCCGGTCTGCTCCTGGATCGGTCGACTGACCCAGGCACCAGTTGACCAACCCAGCCTGTGCAGTTGACTGACCCCTGCTCAGGTCGACTGACCTGTCAGGGCTATTAGCCTAACACAGAGAATGGTCGATCGATTCCCAAATCGGTCGACCGATCTGCACCATAGGTCGACCGACCCATCAGGTTATGTCGACTGAAAACCCCCAGAGAGCCATGCTGCCCTCTAATCTGAACCACTCACCTACCAGTTGAACGATCCCATGCATTGGTCGATCAAAAATGGTCGAGAACCCACAATAGCACCCTGAATCGAGCCCCATTCGCCCCAAATGTGGGGGAAAACATCGGGGAGCCTGTCCCCAGTAGCCCCAAGGCCGACCCACACCAAAAGACTGCATTCGAAACATGAAACAATGGGAAATCGTCTCACACCCAGCAACATGCACATTTTCCTGAAATACAAGCAACACCCGCTCTCGGCCTCACCACGGCCCCGACTCGCACGGAAACGCGGAAACAAAATAAGGGGAAGTCATTCCCCACCATCCATTACATCAATGCCACAACATTAAATAGAAAACACCACCTGAATCGGCGGGAATCACCACTCACCCCAAAACATACATATTTTCCTGACAAAAGAAAACCTACCCTAAACTTACCCAGATCGGCATAGAACCATGGGGAAAATAATGTGCAAGGGGCCGGGATCCATCCCCCTACTTTTAACAGAGCTTTACCACACTAGGGAAGTCGATTCCACGTGAAATGTTACATTCCCCCAAAAGTCCCCCGAACTCATGAATGGTTCGCCACGTCATTCCACCTCCGATCCTCACCCACGGCTCGCCGCTCGTTGTCCCCACCGCTCACTGTCTCCTCCTCTACGACCTCTGGTGGCCGTTTGAAGAATGGGAGAGGAGATGGGGAGAAACAAGAGAGGGAGGGAGAGATACGAGAGAGAGGGAGAGTGAAACGGAGAGAAAGAGAAGAGAGAACGAGAGAGTGAGAAAAGAGAGGGGGTGAGGGTTTTAAATAAAGATTTTTTTTTTATTTTTCTTCTCTTATTCCTTGAAGATCCAAACAAAGTGAGAAAATTCCCAATTTTTAACTCGATGATCCTCGGAAAGTGCACAATTCGGGCTTCACACTATGGAGCCCGAAAATATTTTATTTTCTCTTATTTTTAGGGACCCGAAAATCTGTTGCTTAAGAAATTCTATTTTTAATTAGAAAACTAAATTCGAGACTTGCGAAATTGCTCCAAAACCTACGGACACAAGATCTGAAAACCTAGGTCATTACACCAACCATCATTAAAGGGCTTGTAGATCATCATCTCTTCACAAAGATCACGATACGCGGTGTGTCCTGTAAACCACGCGGCTCTGACAAATAGGCCACCCTGAAATGTCGCTTCAACCTCAGTAATGCGAAACCTCACCGCCTTCGAAGCACCTGAGTGTCTATATAAGGAGGTCTCTGTGGCCCCCACAAGGTACGATGAACACCAAAACATGCCCCGGTGAGAAAGAACACCCTGCATTACAACAACAAACCTACCCACTTGGAGAGGAATAGAAGCCTAGAGGGGTCCATATGCCATATGCCTTCTTCCCATGAGTTGTCTGTGGAACCACGCCTGTTGTGCCCCTTGTGTCTTGTTGATGATGTGGTGTTTTAATGATAGCAACATGAATGAGTCATCACATTATTTTGAATATATCTGACCTATTCTGTGGAAGAATGCATGTGTTTAACTGATATACTCTATGGAGAATGCATGAGTGTGCTGGTATGAATGAATGATTTGCATGTCTGTACATCGTGCATTGCTGTTCTTCACAGCAAGCCTATACACTGCTCCCTCATATAGGAAGTATGTACATTGCATTGGCTTAGGCTAAGTCTGTACAGCCTACGTCTCATGCAGCGTCAACGCTGTATGCATTTCGCAAGTCATGCAGCGTCAACGCAGCAAGTGTGTCTCATGCATCATGCGTCGACGCCCTCAGACTTCAAAGTCTGTACAGCCTTTCATATGAAAGTCCATACATTGGACTGTCTCTTCCAGCGTCTCACGCTACCCAAGTCCGTACAGCGTCTGTCTTCATGCATTAGCCAAAGTCTATTCATTGGAGCGTCTTGCTCAGCGTCTCATGGCATGAAGTCTGTACACTCGATTCGCCCTTGCTTTGGTCAAGTGTATACATTCCTTCACTGTAGCTTTCACGTATCCAAGTCTACACATCGTGAAAGTCTATACACTCATCATTGACCTTCGTTCAAGGCAAAGTCTATACACTGGGTTTGATGCCATGTCTATATGTTGACTGGCAGTCTTCAGCTAAGTGTATTTCTTGCTTCATAACATGAAGTATATACATTGCATGTTCTTTTAATCAAGTCCATACACTGAGCAAGTACATGCATTGTCAGCCTGTCGAGCTTCAAGTCTACACATTGGGCTGTCAGGCTTCAACTCTCTACACTCGTTGTTAAAGTCCTGAACTTTACCAAGTCTATACACTGGACCTTGGTTTACCAAGTCTGTACACTCGCTGCATTGCATCAAGTCCATACAATGGCAACTCTGCTTAAGTATATACATTTGTCTGAACTAAGTTCATTTTCCTCTGTCTGTCTGCAGATGATTCAGGTCATCAAGACTTGGCACGTGATCCAAGAGGCTGAAATGCTGACACGTGGACACAACAGTTCAAATAATCTAGAAAGAAGCTCCTGGATTATTCTGGTGCGTCAACGCCTTGATCAAGTAGCGTGGACGCAGTAGTTCAAAAATTCAAGAAAGAAGCTTGTGGATTACTCTGGTGCGTCAACGCATTGATCAAGCAGCGTCGACGCAGCAGTTGAAGAAGCATTCAGCCTCACAGGCTATTCCACTGCGTCAACGCCACAATTAAGCAGCGTCGACGCAACAGCTAAAGAGACGAGGCTAATGGCTACTGGAATGCCTCACTGCGTCAACGCCACGGGTCGGAAGCGTCGACGCAGCAGTTAAAAAGGCTAGACTGTTTTGTTCACTAGAACGCATCAATGCGTTAACGCCATTGCTGATAACATCGACGCAGCATGCCCATCTGTTAAAGACTTGATCACTGGATCACAGATGCGTCAACCCCTTTGAGCAAGTGGTTAACGCCACCTGACTCTAGTTGCTGAGCGTGCTAATAAAGGGCACGTGATCCGAGGTAGAATGCAGGCTCGTGAACCAGGATGCTGCCACGTGGTCCGAACTTTTAGGGCGAGAGCTGTGGAAGCCACACGCGCCCTGCTACTGCTCCAGGTATAAAATGGAGCCTTCGTCTTAAGATGAAGGTTGATCGAAGAAGAAGCCTGAAGAGCAGAAAGCCCTTCGATCCAGAAAAAGAGAAAAAGGAGAAAAAGAGAAGAAAAAGTAGAGTGGAGAGAAGCTGTCGATCCAGCACAAAAGAAGAAAGAAAAGAAAGAGAAGAGAAGAGCAGAGAGTGAGAGATTAGAAGAAGCAGAAGAGAAAGATGCTGTGAAGAATTAGTGAAATCGAGAGAGGAGGAGAGTAGCTGCCTGAAGATTAGTCTTCACTGGACGTGGATCAAATCCAGGCCAGTCAGCTCTTTAAGAGCCACATTGTGCTTTTCGTTTACAGCTTTCCGATGCTGCTATCTTGTCTGTTATTTTCTATTTTACATTTTCTTTCAAGCTGTTAGCCAGCGGTTTGCAGAGGAGGACTCCTCTAGACAGCAAGCTGTGTTGCTCAGCGGGCAGTGGAGGTTTCCACTGGACGGGTAAGCTGTAATCCCCAGTGGTTGCAGTGGTGGATTCCACTGGACGACAAGCTGTGAGGCCCAGCGGTTGTAGGCAAGCTGTGATGCCCAGCTGTTCAAGCTGTGAGTCAGCGGAATCCACACTCGGGTTGAGTGTGGGGTGGATGTAGGTCTGCAGGACCGAACCACCTAAAAACCCCTCTTGCATTGTGGTTTGATTGCTTATGGTTTGCTTCCGCTAGATGAATGCATAGGGGCGCTCCATGTGTTTGGCTTCTGGTTGAGCAGAAGAGTTAATTAGTTTTCTGATTGGCTAAATTTGTCTTGTTAGCACTCTAGTGATCTCACTGTGTGTTTGTTTCAGTTCCGCAACTGCCCATTAGCCTTCAAGGTTGTTCAGTTTGCGAACTAGCAATTTTTAGTGAGCATTAGATTTTAATTGAGCGAAATCTTTACTGGGTGAAAGTTTTTATAGGCTATATTCATTCACCCCCCCTCTGAATACTTGCACCGAACCCAACAATTGGTATCAGAGCGGTCTCTGACTTAACAGATCTAACAATCTGCAGAGGATCCTGCTAACTATTTAGTGCATTTCAGAGTGGGTCATTTGGAATCGTCTTGATTTACTGTCTTAGTGCATTTCTGTCTGGTGCATCTCATAAGTGTGCCTCTTGTGTTCTGTATTTAGCTTTACTGAGTTAGTACCGTGTCTTGCTTATCTGGTTTTATTGTCTAGTGTTCTGTGCTTTGAATTTGGTTGTTATCTGATTCGATGGCTAATCCTCCGATATTCAGAGGTGATAACTTTGACTCTTGGTTCGAAAACCTCCATCGGTATGTAAAGTCTACTGATCCAAAACTGTGGAAGGTAATGACTCACGGCCCATACAAACTGTCGAAAGGATAAATCTAAATGGACCAAGAAGGACAAGCTGAAAGACTCTGTCAATAATAGAGCTATAGTTTTATTAAAAGAATCAATTGACAGATCTCTAATTGAATGCATTTCATCTTGCAGGTCTGCCAAAGACATTTTGGATAAACTGAAGCTAATCAGGAATCACAGCAAGTGCTTAATGGCTGATCATAGAAATGCTGATGATGAAACTTCATCCGAGGTAAGTTCTGAATCAGAAGGATACTCTTTCGATGAATTGATAGAGATGTATGAAAACTTGTTAGAAGTTTCCAAGAAATTGAAATCTGAAAATAAAAAATTGAAAAAGAAATGTGATAGAATAAATCTGAAAGATTCATGTGAAAACTGTCCAAATATGAAAAAGTCTTATGATGCTTGCATGCTAAATGTTCAGAATCTTAAGAAACAAAATGATTCTCTAAAATTTGAAAAACAAACATGGTTGGATAAAATGTCAGAAATAGAGAATCAGTTGAATGATAAGAAAAAGGAGCATCTAAAAGGCATGCAGGAACTCACTGAAGTTAATTCTGAATTGGAGAATGAAGATCTTCAAAAGAAGAATAAAACTCTTATGGTCAGAATGAATGAAATCAATGAGGTTTCACAGTCCTCTTCTGCTAAATCAAATTGTAAAACATGCTCAGCTTTAAGAGAACGTAATGAAGATCTCTTTAGTGAGAATGAATGGCTAAATAAACAAATTGCCTCACTTAAAGATGATCACAAAAATCTGCTCGCTGAGAAAATTAAAGCAGAAGAAAGAGAAGATGAACTGATTGAAAAATTGGAGCACATGTCTGGAAGAGAGAGATGTGCTAATAATGAAATTCAGGATAAAAATCTTGAGGAAGAAAACACTGAATTAAAAGCTGAAGTTGAAAAACTAAAGTGGTTGAACACTGGCTTGTCTGAAAGACTTCTCACTATAGAAAAAGGAAAAGCTGTCTATGATGGAAATTCAGAAATTTTGAACAGTCTAGAACAAGAAATTGAGAAGTATAAAACTGCAAACCAAGTTCTAAGCGAATGTGTTAATTGCAGTGAACAGGAAATAGCCAGTTATGAACTTCACATTGCTAGCTTGGAAGATAAAATTCATAATCTGGAAAATTCAGCTATTGAGTCTGCCAAGATTAAAGGAAAAATGAAAACTGTTGGGAAGAGGAAGGATGATAATTCTGAAGGGGGAACAAATTGCTGTTCTGATGTTAAGAAAATCACTAAAAACCAGCTATATACAACTTTTGTTCAAAGCACTGATGTAGCTGGTACTTCAAGGCAATCCACAAAACAAAATGAAAATCAGAAGTCACCTTCAAAATCTGTCTTTCAGTTTAAAGCTCAGAAAATTGAAAAACAAACAAAACCTGTTGAGGATAATCAGAAATTGACAAGAAAGAGTCAAACAAAAAGGGCAAAGAATAATTCTGGTTATACTCTGAAATTTGTTAGCTCTGCTGAATCTGATGGGTCAATGCAAAATGCTCATGCTTCTTGTACTCATTCACATGCATCTGTGAATTCATCTGATAGAAACCATGCCCCTAGGAAATCTGATGCTTCATGCTATTATTGTGGCAGGTATGGTCATTTAATGAATGAGTGCTATGCCTTGAAATCTGATGACAGAATGCATGCCAGATACACCCCAAATCATCATGAGTACAAAAGAAACAAACTCAAATTCAATCAGCATATCATTTGTTTCACTTGCAACAAGCCTGGGCATAAGGCTAATGAGTGCTGGTCAGGAAATCATTGGGGTAAAAATGAATCAAGAAGAAAGCATCTTAAATGCTTTGAATGTGGTAAGCATGGGCATGCAGTCAAAGATTGCTGGCATGCTCAGGGAAATAGATTAAACTCTAAATCTGTCAAATTCCCTGCTTTCTATAATTCTGTTAGAAATAACTTGAGAGATAAAAAGAAAAACTTTGCATGTTTTGAATGTGGTAAGCTAGGCCACAAAGCTGCCAACTGTCGGCTGGCTGAGCATGGAAAGAAAAATTTTCAAGTCAATAAAAGAAATACTCATGCTCATACACATAATTTTCATACTCATATGCATGCACATGGGCATCATGTTTCTGCTAACATGAAGAATAAAAACAAAAATTCTCTGGCTTCATGTTATTATTGTGGAAAAACTGGACATTCAAGTGTTGAGTGTAAATTGATGGAATATGATGATCATGTTGCTAAAAGATTGTTTAGAACACCTGTTAGGGCTCATACAGGACCCAAGGCAGCTTGGGTTCCTGCAGGATCAAAATAATCCAGTTGTTGCAGGTGTGCCTTGGAAATGAATAAAGGGGGTTAATCAACCAAGGCACTCAAGAATGAAAACCCCATGACTACATTTCAGGTTAGTTCTGAAAACTCTGCTAAAATTCTGTCTTCTAAATTTGTGTGCTCTAAATGCCTGCATATCATGATTAATTCTTTTGTGCATCATCTAACTGAATCTAATTGAAAATCTGAAATGCACATGGAAATAATTGTAGTTTACCTTGAATGCATTACATATCTATGTCATGATGCATGATATGTCAAACTCCCTGTATGTCGTATTGCACTGATTTGCATGACCATCATGGTATATTAGATGGAACAGTGCTGAAGGGCAGATGGAGTATGTCTGGATGCTACTGCCATGTGTGAGGTGGTCCTTGGACCAAGTCCTCCGCCCAGTACCATGGGTCAAGTCATATAGAGCAGTGTATTGCATACCATGTTGATCTGTTGGTGCTAAACTGAAGTTTTCTGAAACATGAATTGAACAATCATGCTTATAGTAATTCTCTTCTGTCTAACTTGCATGAATCATATCTGAATGCTAAATTTGATATCATGTGATGTGATTTCAATACATTTCATGCATATAGTCAGGGGGAGTCCAACTGTTTTTGATCAATGCATATCATAATAATCTGTCTGTGCAAAATTGAATTATCTTGAAGAGTTGATTGCTCTAGCATGATGCTCTCTGAATAAAGAATGCTCTGACGTTTGAATAATCATCTTGCATAAATTGCATCAATTCAGGGGGAGCTTGTTGAGTCTTATGTGAGTCACTGCATATAGACAAGGGGGAGCATTATCACATTGTTGACACTATTTGAAATTCTCACTCTACACTCTTTCAAATCATCAATTGACTATTTTGAATTCATACCTTCTTGAATCTGAGAATTTGACTACTAATCCTCAATCTGTTGAAGAAGGAGTGTCTCATTTTGTCTGACTGAAATTCAACTCTGCTATTGGCTTTAAACTTTTATTCTCTTTTGCTGATTGATTCTTTCACCAGCTAGTACTCTTCCTTCATATACCTCTCAGCTGGTGTGACTGAATTGGCTCTACTATTGATTTGTTGGTCAGCTAAACTTATTTTTCTGATCTGAGGAACTTAAGCTGCATGTCATGCAATTCAGTCTGAGAACATTGTAGAAATTTCTATCATATAGGTTTAAGAATTATCACTGAATCAGACTGATATAAGATTAATGTATTCTCAGATTTGTAGTTAAATGAATTGAAAATATCTGAATGATAAGGTTTAATAAACTTTAACCACATGTTTCATGTAAACCTTAGACTCTCTCATCAGATATCTGAAAATTTGAACTCAGGGCTTCTTTGGTTAAGATGCATATAGTGTGTATTGTTGTTAAACATTAATTTGAAAAATGTTGACTAAATGAGAAATTGTGAATTCAGAGCAATGACTCGGTCACTGAGAAACTGAGTTCTTTATCAATGAAATAAAGCAACTCATGTCATGAGGTGCCATAGTTATCTCTGATAAAAATTTAGTGAAACAAAACCTGACAGAGCAATAGCTTATTTGTGTTGAGTAGCTGGGGAGTCTGGCCTCTGATAAAGGTGTCTTCTCATGTAAAAGGACACTCATATTGCTAACTCTGCTCTCAAAATGAGAGGCAATGACAGTTATCACACTGAGTAACTGGGTCACTTCAACTAAGACTTGTTGTGCCTCATGTAAAAAGGTGTTGATCAACTTAAATTGCTCATGAAAAATATAATGTGCTTCAAATGAAATTATCTTGAAAAATCTGTCAACTCATGTTCTTGAAAAGTGTTTAACTTCTGTACTAATCTGTGTATCTTTCAAAGGTGCTATTGAGATCATATGTGTAAGATAAAAGATGATTGATTTTGGGTGTTATCTGAATATTTGGTTCACCTTTATTAAAACTTGGATTCAGATATGAGTATTGAGTTTAATTTGACAAATTTGGTATACATCAAAATTAAATCAGATTGGTTAAGTTGCCACTTCATAACCCTTTATGATAGAAGAGTCTACATTTTTTTAAGACTTATTGAAGTGATGTATGCATTAAAATCCCTCATGATCAGATTTTCCAGATAGCCTGATCAGATTCAGTCTGATTATTCATTGAGATGTCTTGTGATGATTGTTGTCTATTATTGCCCTTCTATCACCAATCACTTTACTCTCCACACTGTTGGAATCTTCCATCTTATTCTGCCATAAGTTCTGATTCTGTAATGGCAGAATTTAGCTTGATTCATTGGATAACTAGAGTTCACTCCTGTGCTTCAAGGGAAGTTATGGTTTCTTTGCATCTAAGGGAAGAGTAGTCAGGCCTGCATGCTGATAGGGAGAGAGTTGTTTCATTGTCATAAGGGAGATCTTCATTTTAATGAACCATGACTCACTCTCTGCATTTATGTGCTTTTCTGTGCATTGTATTTGACTATCAAACAATTTCCCTTCTTTTTGATTATGTCAAAGGGGGAGAATAGTTTGATGAGTCAGTGTGACTCATTATGTTGCCATCATCAAAAAGGGGGAGATTGTTGTGCCCCTTGTGTCTTGTTGATGATGTGGTGTTTTAATGATAGCAACATGAATGAGTCATCACATTGTTTTGAATATATCTGACCTATTCTGTGGAAGAATGCATGTGTTTAACTGATATACTCTGTGGAGAATGCATGAGTGTGCTGGAATGAATGAATGATTTGCATGTCTGTACATCGTGCATTGCTGTTCTTCACAGCAAGCCTATACACTGCTCCCTCATATAGGAAGTATGTACATTGCATTGGCTTAGGCTAAGTCTGTACAGCCTACGTCTCATGCAGCGTCAACGCTGTATGCATTTCGCAAGTCATGCAGCGTCAACGCAGCAAGTGTGTCTCATGCATCATGCGTCGACGCCCTCAGACTTCAAAGTCTGTACAGCCTTTCATATGAAAGTCCATACATTGGACTGTCTCTTCCAGCGTCTCACGCTACCCAAGTCCGTACAGCGTCTGTCTTCATGCATTAGCCAAAGTCTATTCATTGGAGCGTCTTGCTCAGCGTCTCATGGCATGAAGTCTGTACACTCGATTCGCCCTTGCTTTGGTCAAGTGTATACATTCCTTCACTGTAGCTTTCACGTATCCAAGTCTACACATCGTGAAAGTCTATACACTCATCACTGACCTTCGTTCAAGGCAAAGTCTATACACTGGGTTTGATGCCATGTCTATACGTCGACTGGCAGTCTTCAGCTAAGTGTATTTCTTGCTTCATAACATGAAGTATATACATTGCATGTTCTTTTAATCAAGTCCATACACTGAGCAAGTACATGCATTGTCAGCCTGTCGAGCTTCAAGTCTACACATTGGGTTGTCAGGCTTCAACTCTCTACACTCGTTGTTAAAGTCCTGAACTTTACCAAGTCTATACACTGGACCTTGGTTTACCAAGTCTGTACACTCGCTGCACTGCATCAAGTCCATACAATGGCAACTCTGCTTAAGTATATACATTTGTCTGAACTAAGTTCATTTTCCTCTGTCTGTCTGCAGATGATTCAGGTCATCAAGACTTGGCACGTGATCCAAGAGGCTGAAATGCTGACACGTGGACACAGCAGTTCAAACAATCTAGAAAGAAGCTCCTGGATTATTCTGGTGCGTCAACGCCTTGATCAAGTAGCGTGGACGCAGTAGTTCAAAAATTCAAGAAAGAAGCTTGTGGATTACTCTGGTGCGTCAACGCATTGATCAAGCAGCGTCGACGCAGCAGTTGAAGAAGCATTCAGCCTCACAGGCTATTCCACTGCGTCAACGCCACAATTAAGCAGCGTCGACGCAACAGCTAAAGAGACGAGGCTAATGGCTACTGGAATGCCTCACTGCGTCAACGCCACGGGTCGGAAGCGTCGACGCAGCAGTTAAAAAGGCTAGGCTGTTTTGTTCACTAGAACGCATCAATGCGTTAACGCCATTGCTGATAACGTCGACGCAGCACGCCCATCTGTTGAAGACTTGATCACTGGATCACAGATGCGTCAACCCCTTTAAGCAAGTGGGTTAACGCCACCTGACTCTAGTTGCTGAGCGTGCTAATAAAAGGCACGTGATCCGAGGTGGCAGGCTCGTGAACCAGGATGCTGCCACGTGGTCCGAATTTTTAGGGCGAGAGCTGTGGAAGCCACACGCGCCCTGGCTGCTGCTGCTGCTGGTATATAATGAAGCCTTCGTCTTCAGATGGAGGTTGATCGAAGAAGAAGCCTGAAGAGCAGAAAGCCCTTCGATCCAGAAAAAGAGAAAAAGGAGAAAAAGAGAAGAAAAAGCAGAGTGGAGAGAAGCTGTCGATCCAGCACAAAAGAAGAAAGAAAAGAGAGAGAAGAGAAGAGCAGAGAGTGAGAGATTAGAAGAAGCAGAAGAGAAAGATGCTGTGAAGAATTAGTGAAATCGAGAGAGGAGGAGAGTAGCTGCCTGAAGATTAGTCTTCACTGGCCGTGGATCAAATCCAGGCCAGTCAGCTCTTTAAGAGCCACATTGTGCTTTTCGTTTACAGCTTTCCGATGCTGCTATCTTGTCTGTTGTTTTCTATTTTACATTTTCTTTCAAGCTGTTAGCCAGCGGTTTGCAGAGGAGGACTCCTCTAGACAGCAAGCTGTGTTGCTCAGTGGGCAGTGGAGGTTTCCACTGGACGGGTAAGCTGTAATCCCCAGCGGTTGCAGTGGTGGATTCCACTGGACGGCAAGCTGTGAGGCCCAGCGGTTGTAGGCAAGCTGTGATGCCCAGCTGTTCAAGCTGTGAGTCAACGGAATCCACACTCGGGTTGAGTGTGGGGTGGATGTAGGTCTGCAGGACCGAACCACCTAAAAACCCCTCTTGCATTGTGGTTTGATTGCTTATGGTTTGCTTCCGCTAGATGAATGCATAGGGGCGCTCCATGTGTTTGGCTTCTGGTTGAGCAGAAGAGTTAATTAGTTTTCTGATTGGCTAAATTTGTCTTGTTAGTACTCTAGTGATCTCACTGTGTGTTTATTTCAGTTCCGCAACTGTCCATTAGCCTTCAAGGTTGTTCAGTTTGCGAACTAGCAATTTTTAGTGAGCATTAGATTTTAATTGAGCGAAATCTTTACTGGGTGAAAGTTTTTATAGGCTATATTCATTCACCCCCCCTCTGAATACTTGCACCGAACCCAACAACGTTGCCTTGGCAAAGGCTTTCCCTCCTGTTCTTTGCCAGCATCGAAGGATTTTCCCAGGGATCATCCACCTCAGTGACAACTTTTCTTACAGGAAAGAGCTCAACAAGATCCTCTCAAGATGGTGGCCGCTGTGGATTGCCAATTTGGGAACCCGACAAGGCAATTTTTATGCATCCAAGTCCCGACACCACCAACTATCAGCGGCCTTAGGGTCTAAATGCACCCCCAGGAAAGGTTCTCGGCCTGCGCTTCCACTGTCGCCACCTGCCATCCGCAATGCGCCACCGCCACATGGAAGACCTGGAAGATGAGCAGAGCACTTGGGCCACGATACTGTCATTCTATAACACCTTGATTTTAGAAAGTCTAATTGATTATTGAATTTCCCATGATCAGTGCCTAATAAGCTGAACTATTTAGTGGATTTGAGTCTGTTAAGAATAATTCATAATTTAAGGGAGTAGTCTATTATTTATAACATAACTTTGCATAGAATGTCAAAATGAGATGAAATTAGGCTCATTAGAAAGATAGCTCATTTATCTACAACTTTTGTATTGAGTTTTTTTTGAGATTCTACTATTTAATAGGTTAAAAATGTTAAATAACAAAGTGCAACGTTGGATGTTAGATGAAACAGAAAAGTAGATGAAATATCATCTAAGTTGGACAGCTAGAGGAAGCATAGTCTAAGTGGATAAGCAGTTAGACGAAGTTATCATCTTAAACAGTTGATAGATGATATATTGAAGAGATATATGGTATTTTGAAGACATAAATGATATATTAAAGATATAGATATATGGTATATTAGAGAGATAGATAATATATTAAAGAGATATATGATATAATAGGTAGATAGACAATATATTGATGATAAATTAAAAAAATAGATAATAAAAATAATAAATAATAATATATATGATAATTAGTTGCCATAATGGGATTAAGGATTCATATAAATTGCTAAACTACCCTTATTAAAATTAAATATATACATATGTCAGAATAAGTTGATTTTAAACTCATTGGAAAGATACTATAATTATCTTTGAATCTTGTGTTAAGCACTTTTGTTAATTATGCCATATACTAAGCTAAAAATGATAAATACAAAATTAGGTAGTGAGTAAAAATACAGTTTTGCCACTCAATATAGTGCATGGGGACTATTTAGCATGTGTTAACTAGTGACTTTTCTAGAAGTTTCTCGTAAGTTAACGTGAATGATTATCTTTTAGCATTGGAACTTGTATTTAACATTGGGATTGGAGAATTTATATAAATTACAAAACTACCATTATTAGGATGATTATACATAGGAATGTTAACCTCTTATTTTCTTAGGCGGTGGTGACTAAGAAAAATGTTACATTGACTAAGAAAAAGAAAATTGTAATTATATTAACTCTATGATATATAGATGGGGAATTATTTTCCATGATAGTGATAGGGAGAAATAATTGATAGTTCGAGCTATATATATATATATATATATATATGAGTTGTACACATTATTTCTTAAGTGTTTCTAGAAAGAATACAAGAGCAAAAGTTAGAGTAGTTGACAAACATATGAAGGAACATGGGGAAAGGACCTCAGTAATTACCAAGAAGTATTTGATGTATTAAGAGATTTTTAATAGGTATTCATCTATATTTAGGTATTAAGACTCGAAGTTCGTAGGAAAGACAACTAAGGATTATTAAAGAAGTTTAGAAGAAATTATAAAGTCTGAGAATTTTAAGGTAGGCACGTGATAAACTCAACCCACGCTATTCTAAATGTATATTATTTTGATAGTATTTTGATAATTAGAAATTGAGTTCGTGTATTAAAGAATTACATAAATTGATTAAAATTTATATGCAAATCAAGACACATATACATAATTAGGACCCATGATGGATATGTTATGATCTGATCCTATGATTTACACTCTGATTAGCCAATAATTATAGTTAATCCGACATCTATTTATTCAATAAATTAAGATATGTTTGTTCAGAAAAAAGTTAATATAAAAATTACATGAAATTAAGCATATGGACAGCGACATTTTAAGGAGTTGTGGGGCAACAAATCATAACTAGTGTCCGCTATGGTATTAGGCCTATGTCCAAAGACAAATGAACTTCTGTTAAAATCTAGAACCCAGAATAAATGATGATTTGGGAGATGATGAGGTATTTACTCTCGATTCTATGTAGTTGGTCAAGGTTGACAGGCATCCAATGTTTAGGGTCAAGGTTGACAGGCATCAAATGTTTAGGCCATTTGTCTGAGTTTGCCTATATATTGGGCACCACAGTTGTGTTTGTTACTCCTTAAATGTGTTTGTTACTTCTCAAATGTTGGATGCATATCTGATATATGATAAATAACTGTACTTCATATGATTATGTTAGCATATGTTAATTGAATTAATGTTCAGATTTGAAACATGAATTTCTGATTTGATTCAAAAAGGTTTACATATGTAAATTGGTCTATTAAGATCATCTGAATATGTTTCGATACGTTTGGTAAGCCATCTGTAAGTTGCTTGAAAACCATCTATAAGATTTGTATATCAAGCAATTAAACTAGAAGATTAAGACTTCTGCAAACTAAGATTTGCCATATTATGTTAGTTATTTTCTTTAGTTATGTTATATGTGTAAAACCATCTTAAATGATGATTAACTCAGTTTTATTATCTGATTTGTGAAAGTTACTATATGACATGTATATCATTAGTTTTAATGTCTATTGAGTCTTGGGATTCACGTGTTTAATTTAAACATTTTCAAGAAATCAGTAAAAGAGCGAACTTGAGGCTTCAATAGGGAAGAAGTCAGAGAGATATTCGGCCTTTTGTAAATAGTTTTCCTTGTAGGTTTAAGTTCTTTTTAATAGGTGTTGACACCTGCTTATTTTCTCGAATTAATCGAGGATCAAGTATAAGGAAATATTTCTTAAATAGAGCAAAATGGCATAACGCCAAAGGTGCTCTACCGGTCGAGTTGAGCTCGAAAATCGAGATATTTCATCAGGTCAAACGGCACAATATAATAAGCGGGGATCGTCCTCGAGCAAAGGGCACTACACCAACCAGTTTTTCAACAACCGAGTCGGATCCAAGGTTCGGGACGACCTGTCGTACCGAACAACACTCTGAAAAGATTCGGGGATCACCCCCGGATACCCTACATATGGTATCACACCACTGGCACCTCAACAACCGGGTTAACCCGGGACTTAGAATAGCCTGCCGTCCCATACGGCTCTTCACCAAGAAGCGGGGATCACCCCAACTACCAGACGAACGGCATCATCATGATCAATCTGAGCCTTGATTACGGTGGCATGGCGTCTCCACGCTTTTCGAATCTTCCGGAGCCACCGTCTATCTTCATTGGTTCCCAAGAGACTCCTTGTAATTAAAGCTCCCCTCGAGGCGGCCCATGGGATCCGTCTGGGCAACCCCACTTGGCAATGGTAGTGATGGGCCTGGTACAACACCAAGTCCTGAGCACCCACAAGCCATAACTCCCACTCCTGTGTCCCTCGTACCTAGAATTCCTCGCATCGGTACATCATTGGCACAAACACAAACTGGTCCTCGGGTAGGAAGTTCAGATAATCTCGCCAATCATCTCTGGTCTTCAAGAGCAATGTCTTGCATATCACCTGATCTTCAGGACCGAAGATGGCCCTAGCTGGACAGAGCGCGCTCTTCTAGAAGATTCGGGAAGTAGTGGTCACCGTGTCGTCG
The DNA here is from genome assembly GCA_022559845.1 of Amorphophallus konjac. Classification (NCBI taxonomy): domain Eukaryota; kingdom Viridiplantae; phylum Streptophyta; class Magnoliopsida; order Alismatales; family Araceae; genus Amorphophallus; species Amorphophallus konjac. The sequence goes on from CM040126.1 coordinate 48,116,279, forward strand.
AAGTCAAAGCTCAAGTGGATCTCCATCCACACTTGCAGTAGGTAAAGGCTCCCCATGGTGCTTCCGCCTAAACTCATCTGAGTAAATCCACAATACAAATGAGCAAGCACCGCTTGGGAGAGGGAACACCTGATCCATAAGAGAGTAAGTGGTCCCACATACTCTCACCTCAGCACGTCCCCAGACGTAGGGAAAAGTAACGCCCCACCGAGGCACAGTGTCAATCCTCGCATCAGCCGATCTGCATCAGCCGACCTATCCTTTATCTGGCCCAGTATCCATCCGGCTAGGCGATCGACTAGTACCCCTCACTGGTCTATCATCCGCCGAACCTCTCGCTTATCACGTACTATCTCAGCCAGGACTTCCTCCCAGGGAAGGAGGTCGAGTAGGTCACCTACGTCCAAGTCGCTCCATTGGAAAAGGAAGTCAATCTCTTTCACCAGCACCAAGACCTCGAACTCATGGAACATGAAATTATGGGTCTCCAGATGCCATAGCTCGAGCAATGCGCCTAGGGCCTCCCAGTTCCACCTTATGCTAGTAGAATGCTTAGCCATAACGACTAGGCACATCAGATGCCACTGATGCATATATACCCTCATGGCGGGCGTGATCACCGCTAGTAAATCGTGAAGCCACCCATAGCGGCGAAGCATGCCTTGCCCCTGGGAAGGCTGGGAGAGACTACACAACAAGAGAAGAGAAGAATGAATTATCAAAAGCCAATTTTGAACATCTAAGATTTGTTTCTAACACACGCAAGCCATAAACCTCACCTGGCCGTTCTTCACGAGCTCGCTCAAGTGTCCCCTCACCTCAGAGAGGACGTTCAGGTTGGTGCTCCCGGACGGATTGGAAGAAGAGGGCACCATCTCGGGAGTCTCTCTCAATGGTATCAGCCCCCTCCTATGTAAACCCTAGCTTGGTAGCCAGGGGCACCTTGCCTCGGGCCTTTATCGCGAAGAGTCCCACCTATTCTGGACTCCCGTCGCTTACGGGATAAGAACAGGTGGACAGCCAAGTCACTGGCCGCCCACCCAACTCTAGACGGCCACAGGTGTGGCCGCTCAATCCTTGAGGGAGGTAGGCCCTTTGGCCGCCTTGAATCCATGAGAGGGTATGGCCTTTTATTGATCAAGTTCATGAGTTAATTACCAAATGCTATTCGTTTCATTATTATTTGCGATATGTGAACTTGTCTAATGTGTGTTAGTGCAGCTGCAGGTGACAAAAATGGCTATCCAAACTCTACGACTTCGTCAGATTAATGTTGCATTTTTTAGTTAGAACGCCAAAGGCTAATAGCTTCGGGCGCATAAACTCTGAGTTCCTATCTAATAAAAACCATGAAGAGTTTATGCTCCTTAAGCTATTCGATGGCCGTCTGCTACCCAATGCGGGATGACGGACTTCCCAAACTCTTGACTGTGCTTAACAACAAACGTGGAACGATGGATCCCTATCAGGTTCCGGACTACGTCTGTTAGCGAGCACAGGATGACAAACCTCTCGAACTATTGACCGATCAGTTTGGAGGCAGGCAAATAAACCCTCCGGCTTTGCATCAGATAGGTTTTTCCCCTTTAAACCCAGCATGCATCATATAGGTCCTTTTAGCCCCATGAAAAAAAATGCATGCATGCATGCATGTCATTTGGGGAGTCTGCAAGTGAAGCAGGGAACGTCACGTTTGCTTTGACCACCCCGTGGTCCTTTGGCCCCACGCCCATTACCCGTGTTTTCTCGATTTTTCTGAATTTGTATGAATGAGTCTATGTGATTCCATTCCGATTCAACCAGCTAAAAGCGTGTTTTGTGTATGACCGTTTTGAGTATTTTGAGATTCGACAGGTCATTGCTTCTCCTATCCTATTTTATTTACCCCTATTTTAGGTCTTCTATCTCCTTGAGCTGGATTGCGTTCGTCCCCTCAAGTCCCGCAGCGCTATGCTAGGGGGTCCCACGGACTGCAGATACAAGCCCTCTTAGATTAATTATCATTTCTTCCTTTTCCAATGACTTATCCTATCACTCAATGCTCATGTGATCCTGCATGAAGCTCAATTTTCGCTCAAGAATCTCCTTGAGCGGGCTGTCTCAATTAGGCTTGTTTCTTTACCGAAACACCCATTTATCAGTTCACCGGACTCCCTTGCAAAACGGGCGTTCCGGAGGGGCATTTGTAGACGCCTAATTTCGGACATCCCGCGGATCTCCAGTTAGACCATTATATGAATGACGCAGTCGTTTTACTCGGCGTTATCGTCATTTTTGTGCTTTTAAGTCTAGCCCTAACACCCACGTTATTGGGCCAACCTCACTCGTAGGGGCTAAAGGCCTATGGGCTGGGCGGCCAAACACTTGGCCACCCAGGTTGCTAGAATTCCAAGTCGATGGCCGCCCAAGACCCCCTGGAAGGCCAACTCTTTGGCCGTCCAGACCCTTGGAAGGCCAACTCCCTGGCCGTCCACACTTCCATAGAAGGCCAGTCCCTTGGCCGCCTACCATCCCATGGAAGGCCAGCACCATGGCCACCTTCTTGCAACTGTTGGTCAAAGATCGTGGCCCGTTCTCCCACCACGTCTCGCACAACTCTCCCCCCGTCGCTCACGTTCGATCCCATGACGTCCGAGGCTTCTAGAGGGAGTCCCTGGACACAAAACTCCACTTAGCACAGAGTCGGAGGGGAGAAGACATTGGGGGAGATTGGAGGGTGGAGGTTGGAAAGTTGGGAAGCTCGAACGGGGCTTTTCGACGGGAGCCAAAAAGGGAGTTCGGTTTGATCAGGAGGACCTGGGGGGGGGGGGGGAAGGAAGTGAATACCCAGTGGTTGCTGGTGCAGATTGGAAGCTTGGAGCAGGACTTCGGTAGGCTTCGAGATCGTCTAGTACCCCCCCTCGAACGTCGTTTTGGGTGGCCACAAACTTGGCCATCCCCGGGTTTGATCTCTTGTCCTCTGTGTTCCTCTGTTTCACCTTTGCATTCCCCTCCCCATTTGCATTACAACATACTAGAATCCCTGTTAGACCCTATATAGAGGTTTCCACTTTTAAACAAACGGGAAGGTGGGTGGTCGAAAGTCTCGGCCTTCCCCCCTTCCCACATACCCCAGGTAATCACGCCTCTGTTTTCTCCTTTCTCAATTACTGTCAGAACTTTTGCTACGCTTCACAGAACTAATTGGTGTATCTTTTTTTTTATCTTTGTGAGCTTTTGCTATCATTTGTAGGATCTTTGGCATTTCGGGATGCAACAGGGCTCTCCGCCCTTGGTCGGTCGAGGATGGAGAAGTCGAGACCTCACACACTCTCTGCTTAAAGGCACCCCTACGAGATCATCCTTCTATGAGGTTCAGGTAATAACCTCTGGCGATCACACTATTTTGTTTGTTCTAATCTACGCATTGTAGGTGTAAGGCCATCAGGCTCCATCCGGGAAGTCCGCCCAGCGTCACATCATCACTCACCCCCACGACAGAGGGGGGGCAACATCGACTATGACCCCGCGACACTCTCCGGCGCCTACAATAACCTTAGCAATCCACGTCACATATCTCCAAGATAGAGAAGTGTCATCTTTCTACCATAGCAGCTTGGTCGATGACGCCACAACTAATCTACATGGATCTCCAAACATCACCGATCCTTGCCCCAACTGGGTCCTTGCGTCATTCCGAAACTCTCAGACTCAACTAGGTGCTATCACAGCCGACCACTCGACTAACCTCATCAACTGCTCACAGCTACCAATTGGGACCCACAAATCCTCTTTTTGTATTCACTTTTCCTAGATCCCAATTCTATCCCGAGGACACAACTTCCAATACAAGTCGAGTACCTAGCTTACCGACTCCGATCATCACGTCCTCATCCTCTACCAGGCTATTTCCTTTCCAACCCCTATGTGGGTCCACTACCAAATACCTGACATCGCTTCCATTGGATGAATAGGATACTCATCCGGCACACTTGTAGTCATATTTTTCCAACTCTCTACTCCGTCGGTGCCACAAATCACAATATCTCGAGCAATGGCAAGGCAACCAACATGGCTCACACAGCCAGAAACAATCTTACACCAAGAAAATGACCCTCTCTTATTGGTCATAATCCTCCGACACTCTACCAAATCTATGGAATCCTTCCGTTTCCTACCATCGCTATGATCCTGGACCTGTGGGTTATGGTCCCACCACGCTTCTGCTGCGCACTCTACACAACATGCACAATCATCACAAATAACTCGACATCTGCTATCTAAACATTTCCCAACACAACTGGCTAACTCTAGAAAATAGGGTGAGGAATGCTCAAATACCTTGAACCTAGAGCACAAACTCTCTCTCTTGATCTGACAATCCTCCTGCAACTCCGCAGGCTCCGATCCACAACACTTCAAAAATCACAACACTAGCCTCGAATTCTCGCACCCATAACCCAGCTGACACTCATCCTTTCATAATAATGCTAACACACCCTTTGCATCAAGGGATGCGCATAACTTCTCATAGGCAGTCGCACTACCAATATGCAGATCTAGCACTTCTCACACGGACTCCTTGGCATACTCGGGAGGCCAACCAAACACACAATGAAAATGACTAAATTCAACCAAAATGCAATTCTCTCCAACCAAGGAGACATTAACATACCTCCTATAAAGCGGGAGGTCTCCCCGCTTGACCCAACCTTGCATCTCACGTATGCTGGGAACCTCACCTTCTAGCACCAGAAAAACCATCGCTACCATTAGGTCAGCTCCTTCAACAACACTTGCCGAGTGTGTCACCGGACCATACTTGTAACATTTCCCAGTACACCATCACAACTTGTTAAACAATTACTCACCACGCCTCGAGCACTGACCCTGTTGGTCCCCAGCCACACTCTACCATAGCGGTTGATCGAGCTAGCCGCTACCACACACTCCCTTCCTATGCCTGTCTCTGATCCCGGAATCACTAACCTGTCAAAAAACTTACTGGGGAGCGAAGAAATCACCAAGAACGCCAGGCTTGAAGGCTGCTATACCTCTAACCACTGGACATTAGTCCATCGAATCTGTCCTTGCTGACACCAACCCATTCTCAATTTTTGGGTCCTCAAAATATCCTCCTCCTGAACTGTTGTTGTGACGACCACCACCCTGAGAACCACAATACAAACCATGATCGGCACCTGCCTCAGCTTATCCTCAAGTCCCGAATCTGTTGTTGAACCTTTACACTTCCTCTGCTACCTTGCTCAACGCACCAGGTGCGATGCATAATGGCCCTAACTCCACAATTTGGGCCTAGAATTAAGCCACCACCATGTTATCCCAAACCAGCTCCAGAACTAACACAAGCCTTTCATAAGTAGACGCGCACGACTTAGAACTCACTGGGACATCTCTACCCATTATTACCTTGAAATATGCAAAAATGATCAGGACTGACACGTCATCTCCGACACCACAGAACATGACGAGAATGTCGGGCTCGACAGTCAACAGTTCACCAAGAAGATTCTCCACTCATTCGAGCACTTTCTCGATCAAGACATCTGCTCCATCACCTCAAACAATGACCTTGATGCCTCAGGGGCTGGCTAAACTTCAAACTAGGGTGGCCAACACAACACTAACTCCCTTTGGAGCACACTTATGGTCACCTAGCCACGAACTATCCTTGCCAGCCACCAACTTCGTCGTTGATATCTCTAATGCTGCACCAAACCTCATACCTGCTGGTAAAATTTGGCCCAACTCAGCACAACTGGGGCCACCACCACTGGGGAAGACAACTCTCTATCTTACTCCTCAGGCCCCCCACTGGCACTCTGACAATAACCAAATCCACCTTCATAGCGCCAACACCGCGCACTCTAGCTCTCATGTGAGAAATAATGCAGGAAATAAACACAAAAACCCTATGTCAAATGCCGACTGTACTGGACTTTATGGACTCTGGAACACTGTAAGTATCTCAAATTTTCATGTACGTCCACAACTCCACTCTGATATCACCTATAACGACCCAAGATCTGGATACCAGGAATTAACTCCCGGTATCCGGATTTTGGGTCGTTACAGGCTGACCGTGCAAAAGCGAACCACTACCCTACACAATCTTCCAAGTTGTAAAGGGTTCCCTACGACACTGCGATCTCTTCCTTGGGAGCATCTATGTCTATCCAAGCAGTAGGAAACCCACAAGGTCGATTTGATCAGGCAAAAGAAGAACTGGCCCTTCCAATGATGGATAGGACTCGGAGCCGAGGTAAAAAGCTTTTGACCCCGACAAGCGGAAAGGCTAAACTAACTCTGAGAACAATTTTTCCTTGTTAGCATACAGAAAAACTAGAAGAAGGGAACACTAACTTGTACCTTTAGCCCCGTGTAAAGGGCCAAGAAAGCAAAAATAAAGCCTCATGCATTCGGCATAAGCTGAGAAGGAGCCGTGTTGTACGCACCCAACAATCATGTGACAAAACTAGGAACAGATAAACAAAAGCCCAGCTTTAGATAGTCCTTCACCCTTCTGAGAAACGAGGGGGAAGATAAGCATTCTCCCTATCAACGGCTGATTTCCAAACTTGTATTTCTGCTGCGGGGTTGGAAGATGCCAGTTTCTGTGGTAAGCCCTTCACCTGGTAAAACGGCCAGCGGGCTAATGGCATTTGGGCAAGGTTGGATAAGCTTTTCTTCAATGGGGACTGGGCTATCTCCTGCCCGTGTATTTCAGTCCAACACTTATCCAGGGCCTATAGTGATCATAGTCCCTTATTGTTGACTGTGCACTCTGAACCACAACGTTTCCCCTCCAGGTTCTGCTTCCAGCACATGTGGCGGGTTCATCCTCGGTTTCTCAGCAACTCCTCAGCAACCTGGGCAGCGGGACCTTGCTCTTCCCTCCCCTTGGTTACTTTGGCTCTCAAACTTAAACACATGAAAAGCTTCTTCAGGGAATGGAATCAAAACACTTTCAAGGATGTGTTTGCCAATGTCCAGGCTGCAGAAGATTCATTCTCTACAGCCCATGATGGATCTGACTGCAACCCTTCTGATGATTATCTTGCCTCATTCTTGTCTGCCAAGGATGTGGTGGAACAAGCTCACCTCCGGGAAGAGATGTTTTGGAGGCAAAAGTCTAAGATCAAATGGCTCAAGGAGGGTGACCGCAACATAATTTTTTTCATGCATATGCCACTTCTCATCGAAGGTGGAGGTCAAATTTGGGCCTGCAACGTGATGATGGATCTATTGCAGATCGGGCTGAGGAGATTGCAGATTTAATGGTGACCCACTTCTCTAAAGGTTTCACCTCTACCTCGTACTTCTTTCACCCGGACATACTATCTTCCATCCCCTCAGTTTTGGATGAGCAGCACAATGCCTCGTTGTATGCTGTTCCGTCCGCCGAGGAGATTAAGAAGATTGTCTTCAGCTTGTCCCCTGACAGTGCGCCGGGGCCAGATGGCTTCATGTGACATTTCTTCCAGGCCGATTGGGATTTCATTGGGCCGGATCTTATTGCTGCTGTTCAAGCTTATTTTTATGGCCACTTCTTGCCTCGCAGCTTCACTACCACTCTAGTGGCTCTTATACCAAAGGTGGAAAATCCGTCAACCTGTGTCGAGTACCGGCCTATCAGCCTATGTAATTTCAGCTACAAGGTGATATCAGGTGTCCTTAGCGACCGGTTGCCGAGTGTGCTCCCTATTCTGATTTCAGAGGAACAAGGAGCTTTTGTTAAGGAGCGCTCCATTATTGAAAATATTTCATTAGCTAGATAGATGCAACAGCACCTTGGGAAAAAATGCCGTGGATGAAACGTCATCCTCAAACTTGACATGGCCAAGGCCTATGACCGCATGGAATGGGACTTTCTTCTTGCTATCCATCGTCAATTTGGGTTTGATATGTCCGTCATTTCTCTTATTGAACCGCTTATTACCAACTGCTGGTTTTCTGTCCTTATCAATGGAAAATCTCATGGGTTCTTCAAGTCTTCTAGGGGCCTCCTACAATGCGACCCCATCGCCCCCACTCTCTTTATTTTGGCAGAGGAAGCCCTCAGCCGTGGCTTGACAGCTCTTTTTCAGTGCAGCAGAGGGGGATGGTATCATACTCTTGGCCACTGCCCCAAGGTGTCCCACCTTCTATTTGCAGATGACACCCTTGTATTTTCTAATGGCTCTATCCACCATTTGAGGGCCCTCATGTCCTTCCTTAAAAAATATGAGGTAGCTTCGGGACAACTTATAAACACGTCCAAGAGCTCATTCTTTATAGGGCGGGATGCTCCTCCGTCGTTCAGCAGGTCATTAGCAGATGTCTCGGGTTTCAGAATGGGTGCTCTTCCTCTCACTTATTTGGGGATTCCTCTATCCTCTGGGCGCAACAAACCGAGCCATTTTTCCTACCTTCTTGCCAATGCAGCGGCCAAGCTCCAAGGTTGGAAATCCGATTTTTTATCTTCAGGTGGACGTCTCATTCTTATACGGCATGTGCTCTCCAGTCTGCCCATTTATACTTTATCGTCCACTGCTCTTCCGAAATCCATTTTCAGAGCATTTCACAGGATTTTAGCAAACTTTTTCTGGGGTTCCTATGCAGGCTCACCTAAGAAGCACTAGAAATCCTGGGACATTATTTCTCGGCCCATTGACACTGGAGGTCTGGGGGTTCTCAATCTTTTTTCCCTACAAATTGCCATGAAGACTAAATTACATTGGCGAGCTATTTCGGGCAACAGTCTTTGGGCATCGTTCTTCCGTGCCAAACACCTCCATTCTAAGCATTTCTCCATGGCTTCATTCAGGCTAACTTTTGCAGCCGACCGGGCTCTTTGGCAGCGAGCGGCGGGCCTCATCCAAGCCAACCACAGTGTGCTCATCTCTATGGATAACTCCCGTGCATCTTTCTGGTTGGATGCTTGGGCGGGAGCTACCCCGCTGAAGGAATTCTTGCCCCCTCAGGTTTTGAATGACTTAACGGATAAGCTTTGCTCTGTCACTAGTGCCTTTTCTGGCCAGTCGTAGGCTTGTCTTGAAGCTGCTCGTCGATATTGCCCAAGGAACACTTTGGACCAGATTGTGGCCTCTAATTGCTTGCATGATAGATGGATATGGACTCTTAGCACTGATGGCCTCTTCTCCACCAATTCTATTCACAAGCTTCTTTCCCCAGCCACTGCTCCCACTTGGTCACTGATTTGGAATCACCTTATTCCTCTAAAGTGGTCCCTCCTCACCTGGCGGATATTGCATGGCTGCCTCCCAGTCGATGCGTCCATTATGGCTTGTGGCACCCCCCTCTGTTCTAAATGTAACTGCTGCTCTACCCATCGTGTGGAGACCGGCCTTCACTTGTTCTTCCAGGGCACGGTGGCTTTGGAGCTTTGGTCTTCTCTCTCGGTTATACTGCCCTTCAATGCTCACGCAGTCCCCTCTGCTGCTGCGGTTATTGCAGACTTGCTGGGCGATCTGCACTTTGCCACCATGGCTGGGAGTCTTGCTCGATGCTTCTTCTTAGCTGGTATTTGGGAGTTGTGGCACAGCAAGAACATCGCCCGTTTTGAGGGGCAACCGATGAACTCTCGCCAGATTTTTTGCAGGGTCTTTCAATCCTTCCGAACTATTGTCCAAGGCACTCACCTCAAAGGAAGAGATCTCCTGCCACAATAAAGGGAGTTGCTTGCTGCCTGGGCCATCCCTCTCAAGGTATCTCAGCCCTGCATCCCTAGCCTAATCAAATGGTTTCCCCCTCCCACCGGGAGATTGAAGCTCAATGTCGATGGCGCTCTTAAGCGCGGTGCGGGTGTGGCAGGGGGTGGAGTCGCTCTTCGGGACTCGTCTGGATCTTTAATTTGGGCTACTGCTGCTGCCTTTCCTCATGCCTCATCCAGCCTTGAAGCCGAGGCTCTTGCTCTCTGGGATGGTCTCATGCTCTGCCGTGAACACGGGGTCCGATCCATTGTTGTGCAAACTGACTCCCTTGTGTTGGCGAAAATTGTCAATGGCCGCTTCTCTTGTCCATGGAAGCTTTTCTTCATTATGTATGATGTGGGTACTGCTATTAGGTCCATGGATGTTTCCATTCATCATGTCTTTAGGGAGGCTAACCAATTGGCAGATATGTTGGCTGCTGTGGGGTGCTTCTTGGCGTCTCCTGCTTTTTGGACTTCTTGGGTTGATCTACCTACCTCTGTAAAGGGCCCCTACCGTCTTGATAATGTTGGGTGTCCTTCTATTCGACCCTAGTCATCCGTTGTATCCACTTTTTGCCTTATATATTCATCTTTTCCCTGTTGGGTGGTTGGGGTTGAGCGCTTATCCCCTATCCTAGGGGTGATCGCTCTCCCTCTCCCCGCCTTCACAGGTATTGACTGGATTAAAAAAAAAAGATTCACGAGCATCGTTTGCCGGACTTTGGGGCAATTACCTAAACATTCCCCTTGGATCATGTAATATCGCGCTAGAGCATCCACATCATCTTGGGACAACTCTAGAAGACTCTTCCACACACGCCTCCCGATAGACGAAAGAGGAGGAACCGAAACCCCCATACTGGGGGTGGGCTCTGTAGTACCGGTGGCTCCCTCCTCCCCCTCCATCATCGGTGGCTCCCTCCATCGCAGAGGCTCTCCTCTCTTCCCCTAGGTTGGAAACGCTCCCTCAATTGCAGAGGCTCTCCTCTCTTCCCCTAGGCTAGAAACATCCATGTCATCAAGAATGACCTTCCTCCGACGCCGGGACAACTTTCTCCTCTCCATTCCTTCGTCATAGGTGGGAGAGGACATGGAGCTCACCTAAGCAAATGAGATCCAGGTGACGCTCGAACCGATGATCGTTGAACTTCGCTAAAGCCTTTGGATGAACCTCTCGACTCTCGAAGCATTTGAAGATGCCAAAGAGCAAACATAGAGGCCCTAGCCTAGATACATTTCTCTTATATGCATCTGCACCAATGGTACCACGTCAGTTAAGAAAAGGCTTCTAGGGAACTGAACCGAATCATACCTGCCTAAAGTCGAATGGAGATTGCCACCCTCAAGAACCACCTTCGAAACACAAGCGAGTAGACGATTCAAAGGTTGGGAAGCAAGTGATGTGGGCGGTTCTGTCCGTCCCAGACACGTGGCAAAATCTTGCCGCTCAGAGGCCACACCCAGCAAACTTCGAATTTCATAAACAATGATGGCGAGGTGCCAGATCTTCATGGTATGACATCATACCCCATACTCGAGTAACCATTCCATCAACGCTCATCCCACGCGGATCGTGCACACGTTACCAAAGTAGGGAATCCCATAATTATCTCATGTTGCCCTAGTTGTGGTTTCCTATCACAATCGGGTCTTAGGGAGAAACTTTTCATAACCACCATTAATAGCATCGCGAGTGTGTTGTTAAGTATAGCAACTCCAGTTTTAATTCCAAATCGCAACAAGACTAAGGAAAGATAGAATAGTTTTGAGTTCGGGTCGAATCCACAAAGAAATTATAAAACCTTAGTTTGAAAACTTTGATTTAGACGTAGAAATACAAGTAGAAATGAAAAATCACTCAATCACAAGTGTGAATAAAAAATAACTCAAATGGAAATAATTAATGATAGGTGAATAGAAAATAATTCAACGATAAATTGTTCGTAACAATAAGGAGAGAAAAGAAAATTAAAATTAGAATATTAATAATGTAACTTCGGGAAGATGATTAAGACTCCACTTGAAACTCTTCCCGGTGATGGTCTTCTCTTTTTACTGTAGTCTTGAACTTGTCAAGAAAACGACCTCCATGTCCCAGCAAGAACTCCTCCTACAACTAAAAACTACGAAAGAAAAAATAAAATAAGAGAAAGACAACAAAGAGAAAAAGTCAAGAAATAAAAGGGACAAGGTGAAGACGATGAAATAAATAAATGAATAAGGTGTCAAAGAAGAGAGAAGGACGTGAGATAGAGGAGTTGGGAAATAACTTGGTTGATGATAAAAAGGGAAGAGAAGAAAATAAAATAAAGGGAGATGGCGATGGAGATGAGAGGGGGCATGTGTGGAGAAGGTGAGAACGTGAGGGGAGGACGGAGAGAAGCCTGAAAACGTGCACCACCCATGGGTGCCCCAAAGATGATCTTTAAATAAGACCATGGCCTCCCAATCTTTATGGGAGTCTTTTCATTTAAAATCTTTCATTTTTCCCGACGTAGCAGCCAATACTATTTCTTTATTTTTCTTTCTTTTCTTTTATTTATCTTGGCAGCCAACTCCCTTTTGATTTATTTTCATTATTTGATTTGACAGGTAACACTTTTTTCATTTGGGGTCAGAGGTGACAGCCAAGGTTGATGGCCACTAGGTTCGAATCCTAGTAGGAGAGATTTGATTAATTTTTTATTAAAAAATAAAGAATTGAACGATAGGGTTCGTTTTGATCGTTAGGAGTTAATATTTAATAATATGTTAATAATTATCATATAATATTTAATCATATAATATTTAATACGAGGTGATCCAGTCACACCTTCTGGTACAGCTATCTTGTTACGACTTCACTCCGGTCACTAGCCTCGCCTGCGCCTAAGGCTAGGGTATCCATGCGAGCAAAAGTAGTTTTTTATAATGCCCCCTTGCAATAAGAAAAATTAATACAAATAATATCATACTCTAATTTTAAGTGTCGAGAAAATAAAAAATTAATTTATACACTTAAATAATTCATAATAATACTCAGACGAATATGCCCAACAAATATTATTTTTGTGAGAAAGCTCAAATATTTATGAGAGTGAAATTTCACGGAGATTGCACACAAAATAATGATTTCAATAGAAATATTTTCATACAAAGTCTATAATTTTTTCTAAAAATATATAAACTATGAACCATGATCGCGCGAAATCCCCACAAGTAAGACAACTTCCGCCACACGATGGATTCCTCGTCTATAAAAGATTTGTCTCAGTGACCTTCGGAGGTACGCACACAAAAATTCCCCGAGCCTTAGCATTAGCACAGGAGCAACTCCTCCCTATCTTGATAGAAATCCTTTTCAGTTGCACTGACCTAAGTATCCGAGGATTTTCCTGAGATATCTAACCCCCCGGTGAGAACTTCCATTCCTTGTGCAAGAAGATCGCCCCAGAGCTCAACATCATCCGTTGACCTCGTTCCAGGATCATGCCGATTGTTCCATTGCATTCTTGGTGCGGTAATCACCTGCCTTGCCTCTTCGTCAGTCCCGATCCATACACATCTAAGTGTAGTATACGCAACAAAACCCTTCAACTATGCTCAATCACAAGTGCTCGGTGTGCAATGAAACTCGGTTGGAATATTAATTCGGTTGCACTATTTAGTCGGAACCCTTAATTAATCTAGTCAAGATTTCTTGTTAAATCTTTCTACTGGAAATATACTAGTTACTCTGCCGGAAGAATAGAATAGTCGTTAGTAACTCTTTCTAAATCACTCTCTGTTCTTAGTCGAAAATCACTTAGTCAATGGCACAAACACGTAACTAGCCTTAAAGCCAAGATACTCCTTGTGACTGACCACGATAGTAATACCCCTGCAACTGAGCACAATCGAAGGTATCAACTGAGCCAACTTAGTCGGAGTCTTGAGACCGAATGTCACTCGACTCAAGTAACTACTACATCACTTGGGCAAACAGACACTCAACCTAATATCTCATTCATTGCCATTTGACCAAACTCAGGTCTTATTGCACAACCCCTGGATGGAACTGGACAATAATGATTGGTTTGAACAACACCCAACCTATTAACTCACATGGAGGCTCTATTTGATAATTTCAATCTAGTACTTCATCGACTCTTTTCTTAGCTAAAGTAACCAAGTGAATTATTAGAACAATTAGTAATATAAATCAACTATACTTTATTGATCCACTCTCTAGTTGATACACTTTGAGAATTAGGCCAAGAACCGTCATTTACTATAGTAGTATCACTAAAAGAAACATCCTGGAATCATTTTTGGCCAAGCCAAACTGATCGATTGATATGGTTCATACAATCGGTTGAATATCCTTCTCTCTTCTGTATCAACCATCAGACATGGCTAGATAGGATATCAATGCAAATCATTCTACTTTAGCTTAAAAGGGAGAACGCTCTACCACTCTCAAATAAGGGGCATATTTCCTATGCTAATCTCTGTAATATCATAATTTAATATTCAAAAGAAATTACATCAAACGGTTGATCTTAGATCAAAATGAATCTTTTGAAGAAATGGTGCAGACGATTACATCTAGTGCAGATAGCGTGATATTCTTGCCTTCAATCTTCTGACAAAAGTGAAAGATGCCTTGATCACTGTTCACAATGCAATGGGGGTTTAGACAGGTAACCTCTTCCCAAACAGATTATTTAGTGATACAATCTTTATCTGTGAGGAGGAGCCACGTGTCAAAGCAGAACAAGCTCAAACGATCAAGTTACAAAACACCACAAGCAAAGAATGTTTGAGACACAATAACTATCCAGCTCTCTCTAACTTGAAAGACGTGTTAGACAGAAGCTGCGGTTTAAATCCAAGACTGTGTGTCCAATGGAAAGCTATCGATAGCCAATGAGGATAGCTATAAAATAAGGGCTAATCATAATGGAAGACTTGATGACTCTAAAGAATATAATAAGATCATATGGAGCGTACGTCTAAGTGTAGTGGGCTACCCATTCCACATCAAATTGCACTTCAATGAAGGGATCCATTTTCAGAGAGCCCGAGCCAAGTTAAAGAGAGATCAAGAGCCGAAGTTTCTACGAGCTGAAAGCATTTGCGTGCATCTTCTTTCATTATTATTTTTCTTACGCGTCAGTTATACTCTTGTTTTATGTGATGTATTGTCTCTACATCTACCTAGTGAAAGAGGCATATTGTTAGTAGGGGTGAAACTCTTGCATATCAAGAGTTGCTGTGCTAACACATGATTAAAATTCTCAGCAAACTTGGTGTATTGGGCACTTGATCAGAAACCTGAGGAGTTGTGAGCTGATCATCTGATCAAAACTTAGCTAGTGTTTACTGCCAGGCACCTGAGCAAACACTGTGAGGTTGGTGAGTTGATCATCTGATCAAAACTCAACAGAGACTGGTGACTGGGCACCTGATTAAAAACTAGAGGAGTGGTGAGTTGAACACTTGATTGAAACTCAGTTAGTGTACTTCTTATGAGAAATAGGGAAACATTAGACGAGATCTAAGTAATATGATATATGTCCATGGGCATCAACATAGGGTGGATAAGAGTCCAAGAATCCCAAATTAGTTGGGATTAGGACTCTTGGCATATAGTAAGGATATGTATATATTTAGGAGACATATAAGAGAGAGGAGAGTTTACTTGCACAGCCTCCTCCTCTCTTTCTCATCTCCCTACCCTAGGCGGCAGCCTCTCTCCTCCCCCTCCTCTCCTTAGGGCTACCACCTACGGCACGTGGAACTTGTGGGGGACTCTAGCAGTCTGCCCACTAAGATGAGGGGAACTACTTACTACACACTCATGGGGATCATCTTCACGGGGATATCGTGAGACTAGTGGATCTATTTTTTTGGCTTCCCTCTTATAAAGGTACAAGTTCTGGTGTTCTATATACCAATACAGGGACCAACTAAGTTCATTGTTTGGTTCGATCCCAAGTCTTGGAGATTGAAGTGGGAGACTCGTGGGGTTGATAGGGCGGCTGGAAAGCAGAGATAGGGAAGTGAGCTGCTCCGTGGGGACTTCGGCTTCTTTTATCTTGCATACGTACGTCGGCCGGGTCACCTTTATGTGTGGGCACCCTCTCATTATCTTGCAATTAATAACAAGGTTAGTGCTTCGTCGTCTACGTACACCCCAACATCATGATATGATACTCCACTTGTTGGGAAGAGTTTTTCTTCTCTTTTGATAATTGTTAAAGAAGGAGGTGATTGCTAGAGTTGGGAGGCAACATATTATATATTGCATGGAAGTCCGGAGGCCGGATCCTGATTCGCATGGTTCAACGCAGGGGTAACCCGTCAGCACCCTATAAAGAGATGCCAAGTGAGAGGAATATGCTTCTCTTTTTAGTTAATTAAGCTCAAATGTAATGTCTTTAGACCAGAGTTGATTCATATATATGTAAGATATTATACGTATCCAGACGGACACAACTCGCCTTAATTAACTGTAAATATTACAGTGAGAAACGAGAATTCACATTTTAGCCATGATAACGTGAATTTTCCTATGCTGTAATCCAATCTAGACTCAAATTTGTTTGGTTGCACAATCTGGATTAAATTAAACATTCTTATATGTTGTCTTGAAATATATTCTATCATCTACTTGAGAAAGACCATGAAGTTTCAAAATGAATTCTAATTTCTTGTCCCGTTGTCTTTCATTGTGGAAGCTCTTTAAAGACAATCTCTCTATCTCTCTCTCTCTCTCTCTCTCTCCATCATTGTTGTATACTGTTAACTTCATTTGATACTCATTTCTTTTAGATTTTTGAATCCTCATAGTTCTTGAACAACATAATCGTCTCCTGTTTGCTGCAGAAGGCTTGGGACCTGGGTCATACGATCTTTTGAAGGCAGCCAAATGAGATGATAGATTCTACTTAATTTATATATACTTTTATTGATCACCAAATTAAGAATATTATAGTAGAAAGAACTAGGATAAAATGGTAATTGAAATAAAGCATTTTCTATGCGATCATTTTAATGTCACTATTTCCCATTTAATAAGGATAAATTACTGATAAGAAAAGAGTTTCATCTAAATTATATGAGGCCTAGGGTTTCATTTTATCCACCCCATATCTATGACATCCGGTTTCCAATCAAGCAGTCTAAGACCTCGTTTGGTTGGGTTTGTAAAGGGATTCCAATAATTGAAATCCCTAAATGTTGCACAGTCGTTTGGGGTTGCATGCTTACGGATTTTGCGGATGAAAGATATTGTAGACACAAGCCCCTCATCTGATAGAGCCCTGCTTGAATCGGTCCGGTGTGAGTTTCTCGCCTCGGCGGTGGAAATTCTAGGTGCCAAATGACCGTATTACCCTATACTGTTGGTCCCTTTTACACGCCATGCCATCATAAAACCTCATAACGCTGCAAACGCCATTCAAACGATGCCATCCCCGCCGAAGAAAACCCTAGCAGATCGGACGGCCGATCATGGCGACCTTCTCTCCCCCCCTCGCGACGATGTTCGCCCTTCTTCCCCCTCCCCAGGATGGTGGTCTACATTCTTCCACCGGTCTTCGTTCCCCCTGTGCTATGCATTCTTCCGAGCATCATTCGAAGACAATTAGTTGGTACTTTAACATCGTCTTACAAGCTATGTATGTGTGGTCACATGACATGATCTGTCCATTCCATCAATTACCACTACAAGAAAACAAACTTTTACCTACAACAAATGTGGTAGGTAAGGGCCCAAAAAATCGTAGGTAAAAACTTTACCTACGACGACACTCCCTACAGAGCGGTGTTGTCGGTAAAAACTGCCTAGATAAATCTTCACCTACGTGACAAAATTTCGTAGGTATAGGGTGGTCAATACCTACGACGTCCTCGCGTAGGTATAGTGTGGTCATTTCCTACGAATTTATATCGCGTAGGTAAACTTTTACCTATGACAAATGTCATGGGTGATTACCTACATTACCCATCATGTAGGTATTTACCTACGGTTTTTTCATGTCGTAGGTAATTATCTATGATTTTTATCGAGTAGGTAATTACCTACGATGTATATAAAATACCTACGCATTTTTTACCTGCGACGAAAGTAATAGGTAATTACCTACAATTTATGTCACGTAAGTATTCTCCTACGATTTTTTTTATCACGTAAGTATAATTTACCAATGCAGTTTTCACCAACAATAATTATAGTAGGTAAACTACGACTTTTATCAAATAGGTATTTTCCTACGATTTTTTGAGTTGTTAATAAAATGTAGGAAACGTTAACGAACCGTAGGTGAATGTTTCTTTTAATTTTAATCCTAGGTAATCTATACTAATAGTAGGTAACTCATTTGATCCGTAGGTAACCTGAACTAATTATGTACGTAATAAATTCATCTATAATGTCTATATGAACCGTAAGTAACCTGTAACTAAATTCATAGGTAAACCATATAACTTGTATACATTCACAAAATTTACACACATTCAAAACTTGCACATTCACATCATTCACATATCATATATCAAGAAATCTACACATTCACATTCAAACCATAACTTGTACACATTCATAAATTTTACATATTCAAAATTTGCACATTCACATCATTCACATAGATCAAGAAATCTGCACATTCACGTTCAAACCATAACTTGATATTATATACAAGATACCATCATCAAGTATGATTGTGGCAATGTATCAACATTACAATCACAAAAAATATAGCAAAATTTCATGAACAACAAACAAGTGCATGTATGTGAAAATATATACACAATCAAAATTAGTGAAAATATTTTATTACAATCAGTATATATATCGAAAATGAGGGAGGCGATCTAACATATATCACCATGTTAGTAAGGGAATCAAGAGCTGGGAGATGAACTATTCCGTGCATCGACCTTAACCTATAAAATAGTTAAATATTTATAAGTAATTTCACTTGAAAGTTAAACATGACAATATTTTCTTAACAAATAAGAAAGATACTTTACATATTCTATGAGCCAAAGAATATGGCTACCAAGTGCATCTCTAATTAAAATATTACTCTTACATCCTCCTCCCCAAAAATTAAAACATAAAAATCCACATCAACCCTAACGCACACCTATGTCTTCCTACCATGACAAGAAGAAGAAGAATAATAATAATAATAATAATAATAAGAAGACAATGACATTGATGCCACAACGTGGCTACTGCTACTGTCATTGTGTCTGCCAGCCACCTTTGCCACCATGCTCCTGCAAGTGGCACCCACCAGCCACCTTCTTTGCCATCATCTTATATACACAAGTCATTAAAAAGTACACATTCACAGTTTCACTGTAGATAGGCAATAACTAATGCCTGCCATGACAATGTCTAATGCTTTATTTTATGCTCTACACACTGCTGCTTTTTTCTTATTCTTCAGATTTTCCAGCACCACCCCCTAATTATTGCAAATTCAACATGAGATATGGTTCCTACAACCTGACACATCATTATTCTTGGATGTTTTTCATGTTTCCACTTACTACCACTTCTTCCTTATGGTGATTTAGGAGGAAAATATTTCCTTACATGCTAGGCCCTCACCTAAACATTAGAGGCTGAAACAACCAGGTACATTTCAACTATTTTCCTAATTCCTATGACTGTGTTCATAGACAAATAATATGGACGTGTGAAAATTACACAATGTCCATGCGAGTTAGACTGTGAAGAAAATAGGAACAAAAAAATTAAGATAGAACCATTTCTCAATGCACCATCAGCAAGTACTTATCAAGGCAGGACAAACCTTTTTTTTTGATAAATGACCAAAGAGACATCCGAAGAGCAATCCGGTCCACTAGGTATCACTATGGCAATGGGATTTATATAAATGAATCATGTATACACTGTCATCGAGGCATACCCCTGCAAGGCGAGACGGCATTCCCTCAAGCCAAAAGCAATCAAAGCCAAGGAATGAAAGTCAGAAGAAAGGAGGAAAGAAAGGAAAAGGTAGGTCAGATTAATAACCAATCTCCCTAATAGTACCAATGCCTAGCCGATCCAGTCTAAGCAGCCCATTGGCCCTCTGGGGGATAGACTCTTCATCAAGAAAGATATGTTGCGTGCCATTGTCACAAGCGTGATTAGAGAAGAAATCCACCACTTGATTACCCTCCCTGCATATATGTTGGACAGTGGGAGCAAACCAGTCTAACAAATCCCATAGATCCACACAGAGGCCCCTGAATTTCCATGGGATTTTGCTCCTGTTGTTGATGATGCCAAGAAGAACTTGTGAGTCCACCTCAATGCAATGCACAGGATGCTTGAGAGCATGGCAGAGCCTGAGGCCGTTAAGCAGCACGAGGAATTCAACGGCCAGGCTATTCACATAGCCGTAGTAGAAGGATGCTGCCACAACCAGATTACCTCGATGGTCTCTCAGAATAATGCCCCCACCGGTGGTATCGGAGTTCCCTCTTGAGGCTCCATCAGTGTTGAGCTTGAGACATTGGTCAGGAGGGGGGAGCCAGGTAACAATCTTCCATTTAAACTGAAGGTAGTTTGGTTTGAGTTTGAATTTAGTGAGAGTCTCCATATCTGTGCGACTGTCTGGGATAGAGGTGGTAGCGGATAAGACAAGGTGAAGCTGGAATGTAATCCTTTCAATAGCAGTCGGGATCCAGGGGCGCTTGTTATCGAATCGAGCCTGATTACGCAGAGTCCACAGCTCCCAACAAATGTATAGAGGAAGGAGGCGCCGAAGCAGATGAATCCGCCTCTTTCCACCCACATCTTGCAGCCACCCAGAGAGATAGACCTGAATTGAATTTTGAGCTGGGAAGATGTTGCAGAGGGCCTCGAAGTAAGCCCAAATGGCGAACGCCGTAGGGCTGTCTAAGAAGACGTGCTTGATGGTCTCTACTGTTGGATTGGGGCAGCAAGAATAGGCAGAGGCCAGCTGAATACCAAGCTTTTGGATGACAGCATCGACCGGAAGCCAGTTATTAGTCAGACGCAGAGCCAGGAATGAGTATTTAGTTGGGATATACTTGTGCCAGAAAAGTCCCGGATTAATGCCATTGTAAGATCTTTGTCCACGGGGAACCACTGCTTCGGTGTAGGATAAAACCTTGTAAGCCGAGGATATAGTAAAATAGCCCTGTGGATGCGGCATCCATATGTACTCACAGCCAGTATTTCTACCCAAAGGTGAAAGGTTGCCAATATTTGCAAACAAGATATCAAGGGGAATCAGGTTTCCCAATCTTTCAGCAATGCTGTCAACAGAAACCAGTGCCTCAGCCACTGAGATGTCTCTAAAATTGCAATCAGACAGAGCCTCCTTGTCCAGCACATGGTGTAAAAGCGCTCCCATACCCGACCAATTTTGGAGGAAAAATTTGGCAGAACCATTGCCAATGTTACATTTGCAATAGATTTGAAAAGTTTGCCTTGCTTTCAGGATGGCGCGCCACATTTTAGTCCCCAAATCTCTGGAGGCAGAATCTAGGTAGCCATCAGGGTAGTACTTTCCTTTAATGTACGAGCACCAGAGTGAATTAGAAGTACAGAGCTTCCAACAACGCTTGAGAGAGAAAGCCTCACCCAGAATGGTGAGTGATCTGAGGCCAGCCCCCCCTTCAGACCGAGGCTGACAAAGTGTCTTCCAAGAGAGCCACTGATGTTTTTTATCTCCAGTGTCAGTATACCAAAGAAACTGAGAGATAATAGATTCCACTTTGTGTAGAATTTTAAGAGGAGGAGTGGAGGCAGCAAGGATGTGAATGGGCATCGAGAGCAGGACATGCTTAATGAGGGTAATTTTGCCACCAAAAGAAGGCAGGACGAACCTTTCATCATCTAATTCATCTATGTCATCATCTGAATCTACTGAGGTGATTGTGACATCTGGCTTGAGCTGGGCGGACTGAAGCAACGTGGGCATGATAACACTCATATAGTGTCATGCCTCGACGCGGAATATCAGGACGTACAGTCGGGAACGAGCTGACAAGAGAGAGATCTATCTAAAACAATACACAAGTGCTACAAGATGGAAATACTAAATGATCAATAACCAACCACAACGGATACAATAACCTCAAATTCAACTTATTACGACTGAAATAACAACCACTAAAACTCAATAATCATAACTGAAACTAAATGCTCTCCAAAACACGACTGAAAGCAAGATAACACACTGCTAACACACTAGAACTTACACACTCATGACATCACTCCTGCCCTTCCCCATCGGTAAGCGCGTCACCTGAAAAGCCTGGAAAGGGGGGAAACACAACTATGAGCTAACGCTCAGTAGGAAATAACAGACAGGTATAAGTGATTAACAGTTTAATTACATTTTAAAATATCATGCTATAAAGGATAATGCAATAAAAGGATAATGACGATATAATGAAACAAAATTAAAGATCTTGCAAGGTCAAGAAATATATAATTGATAATGATTAACAAGGATAATAGATACACGAATTTACAACAGGAGATATAACAAGAGACAGTAGTAAGGAATTGGCCACAAGCAAGTAATATAAGTTCATTCGCGATCAAGTAACAAGTAACAAGTAACAAGAGATGTTTGTCATAGACGTAACAAGCAAGCAAGTATTTCGGTGTAATGTCCCACCATGTCATTAGCATCCCATGGGCTCAGTAATTTTTCGGGCGCTCTCCCCAGGACCAGACCGGGCCCTTATGATGCGATGGCATTTATTTTTATGGGCCCAAAGTCCCACACGTCCAGACATTCAGTCAATTTTAATGGCCAATCAATCAGAGGAATTTCTATCAAGAGTATGAGATTTAAGGACTAACATGTCCTTGGATTCCAAACAAAAACTCGGTTGATACGGTCACTCCGGTGCCGTATTACAAGAACTGGACCAAAGCTTGGTCCGTGGGGTCAAGAAAGAACGGCTGACAGTATACCGTTCAAGTGTGTAAGTAATACATTCTACTGGAGTAATAGTGACTAAAACAGTAACTTAACAATCCATTTAATCCTAATCACCAAGTTAATATATCAAAGATTATCCATTATCATTTGCATTAAGACAATTGCCAAAAAGCTAATTCAAGGTGATAAGGTAAAGGAACAAGCTTGTACAGGAAGGAAATAGCATGTATTAACAGAGGTTTAGTTACACCATTAACCACTAATTATGTGGGTTTCTATTTAACCATTGTATATATTGCAATTAAGATGATGAATGGCATGTTTTTACATCATGATAGAACATAGGAACCAAAGCAATTTGAAATCATAAGGTGCATGAATAGGTCACTGGTTCTTCCAGAATATACTTTTCAATAGGTCTAAGTTAATTAGGTCGATCCCCTAATGATCCGGATCGATCCACGGGTCGCAAAACGATGAAAATCGGGTTTCTGGTGCATGGGTCGACCCCTGGGGTCGACCCCTGCAAAACTGGGGTCTGCCTGCTGGATGGGTCGACCCCTGGGGTCGACCCCCACAATATCTGAAGATGGGTCGACCCCAGGGGTCGACCCCTTGCAGGGGCAGGATGGGTCGACCCCAGGGGTCGACCCTCGGGCCTGCCAGACAACCCAGAAAATGGGTCGACCCCTGCAAGAACAGAAACGGATTTTTGCCCCGGAAAACGCATGAACTCACCCAATTGAGGTCCAATTGAGTTGGGATCTTAACCACATGATCTAGGGTGATTACTATACATACTAGGGTCATTAAACAAGCGATTTGAAACACTAATTCCAACAAAAATCAATTAAATCTTAACCTATTCTATGAAGATCACATGAAGACCTAATCCTTGACATGCTGTTACTAAATCTTAAAATTCTCCCAACATACACAACGGAATTTGGGGCTTTTGGTGTCAAAAGAAAGATGACTTGATGCTGAATCCAACCATGTATTATAAGCTATATGTGGATCAAGTTATCTAACTCGAAATCAGCCCGTAATCAAGCTCTAACTCTAAGGGTCACAAAATAAATTAAGTTCTAGACATGCTCTCACTAAAAATCGAAATTCTCCAAGCATGCTCAATTACAATTGGGGCTTTCTACGTTAAATGAAAGCTAATAACATGATGATTACATCATATAAGTTAATTAGAGTTTGTCCTGTTAAACCTACCTCAAATCGAAGAGAGAACTCGAAACCCTAGAATGAAGAACAAGCTTGACAGCACCACACAAAAATCTCAATAGCTCTCTAGATACCTGATAAAAATTGGGGCTTTCAGTCCCATTGGATAGATCTCGTCGAGAGGAACAATTTGCTATATTCATGTTCAAAATTGGGTTGAGAATTCCTACCTCAATTGAAGGAACAAGGAAGGAAGAAGGAAGCCGACGGCCTGCCGACCCACCTCCATAAATTGAGCAAGATCTTCCTAGATCTGAAACTTCAACAAACCCCACAGCCACCAAACGAAAATAGACTTGAAGAGCTACGTTTCTATAGGTCATGGAGCTTCTGGAGCCTTCGGAGTTGGGAGTATTCGGTGCTGCAAGTTACGTGTTAGAAACAGCGCCGGAATCCTTGACTCGACCAAAGCTATGTCGGCAACACGTTTTAGGGCTAGGTTTACCTCAAATTGATTGAGGGTAAATGTTCCTTACATTGTGGCCTTCCATTTGCCACTGATTTGAGATCATTTGGTTGAGTATTAAGGTCGAATTTCACGTTTTAATCCAAAATTATGTAAGGGTCAAAAAGTGTGTACTTTTGGGCTTAATCTCTAAATAGATCTTACCACGGATTTATAATGGCTTAATGCTAGAAGGAAAAGTTGTTGTCTACATCGACCTTAACCTGTTTACTATTTTTATGGATTTTTATAAGGTAGTCGGATTTTCACTTATACTATTTCTAACGAATTAAATATTAATAAATCTGAAATTCAATTATTAATTCAATAAGAATTCAATTCTTAATTAATAAAAACTTAATAAATATATTGGGCTCAAATAAATAATTCGGGGTCTTACACCCTCCCCTACTTAAAGGAATTTGGTCCTCCAAATTCACTGCACTAAAACTGAGAGTAGGGAATGAGATCGCTCACCTAGAATAAGTCGGGATACCGCTTCCGCATAGTCTCTTCAGACTCCCATGTAACTTCTTCGGTCCCACGCCGACTCCACTGAATCTTGACCATCGGTATCGAACGATTCCGAAGTTGCTGTTGCTTCCGGTCCAGAATCTTGACAGGTCTTTCCTCATAGGTCAAATCTTCCTTCAGTTCAAAATCCACCTGCTGAATGATATGAGTGGGGTCGTACACATATTTCCGTAACATAGACACATGGAAACCATTATGTACGCCAGACAAATACGGTGGTAAAGCCAGTCTGTATGCCACCTCTCCCACTCTATCTAGAATCTCGAATGGACCAATGTACCTCGGACTCAGCTTGCCATGAATGCCAAATCTTCGGATCCCTCTCGTCGGAGAGACCTTTAAGAACACATGCTCGCCAACTTGAAATTCCAATGCTCTCCTTCTGTTATCGGCATAACTCTTCTGTCTGGATTGGGCTACTTGTAACCGGTCTCGGATAATACGGATGTTCTGTGAAGATTCTGAGACAAGATCCGGTCCAAGCTACTGTTTCTCACCTACCTCGTCCCAACACAACGGGGAACGACAACTCCTACCATACAATGCTTCGAAAGGAGCCATCTGTATGCTGGATTGGTAACTGTTGTTGTAGGCGAATTCAATCAATGCCAAGTGATCACTCCAACTGCCTCCAAAATCAACCATGCATGCTCTAAGCATATCTTCCACTATCTGGTTGGTTCTTTCAGTCTGTCCATCCGTCTGAGGATGAAAAGTAGTACTGAAATTCAGACGAGTACCAAGAGACTCTTGCAGTCCCTTCCAGAAATGTGAAGTAAATCTGGGGTCTCGATCAGACACAATACTGACTGGTATGCCATGGAGTCTTACCACTTCCTTCAAATACAAAGCAGCCAATACATCAACTGTCCACTTGGACTTAATTGGTAAGAAATGAGCCAACTTTGTCAATCGATCGACAATCACCCATATCGCATCAAATCCACCACGAGTCCTAGGTAGACCCATAATGAAATCCATGCCAATGCTTTCCCACTTCCATTGTGGTATGTCGAGTGGTTTCAGTTTCCCTGCCGGTCTGAAATGTTCAGCCTTAACTTGTTGACATACCAAGCATCTACTCACAAAATCTGTAACTTCTCTTTTCATATTCGGCCACCAAAAGGACCTTTTCAAATCTTGGTACATCTTAGTGCCTCCAGGATGAATGGTATATCTGGATCTATGAGCTTCCTCAAGAATTTTATTCTTTATTGTCGCCTCATCCGGGACACAAGTTCTGCCTTTAAATAATAATCTACCATCATCAGCCAACATGAAGTCAGGTCTGCTGCTCAAGCTTCCCTTGATCTCTACCAACTCGGGATCATTATCTTGCAAGGACTTGATCTCTATCAATAATTCAGGTTTAAGTTGAATCTGAGCAATCAAGACCCGATCATTGTCAATATTAAGATCCAGACTAGATAATTGTTCCAACAATCTCCATTCTTGTAACATGAGACTTGACAATCTAGCTACCGGCTTCCGGCTTAATGCATCTGCCACAACATTACCTTTGCCAGGATGATACTCAATCGAGAAGTCGAAGTCTTTCAAGTACTCCAACCATCTCCGCTGCCTCATGTTGAGTTCCTTCTGAGAAAATAAATACTTCAAACTCTTATGATCTGAAAACACTGTAATGGTTTCTCCATACAAGTAATGCCTCCATATCTTCAAAGCAAACACGACTGCAGCAAGTTCCAAATCATGAACATGATAATTCTCTTCGTGCTTCCTCAACTGCCTAGAGGAATAGGCAATCACCTTCCCATGCTGCATGAGTACACAGCCTCTAAGCCAATACCTGAAGCATCAGTATAAACAACAAATCCTCCTTCACCAGAAGGTAAAGCCAAAACAGGTGCAGTAGTCAAACACTCCTTCAGAGTCTGAAAGCTTCGCTGACAATCATCTGACCAATCAAACTTGTTCTCCTTGCGGGTTAATCTTGTCATAGGTACCGCAATCTTAGAGAAATCTTGAATAAATCTTCGATAATAACCTGCCAGGTCTAGAAAACTTCTAACTTCTGTCACACTGGTAGGCTGTTCCCAATTCTTCACTGCCTCAACCTTCGAAGGATCAACAGAAATACCGTTCTTCGTAATGATATGTCCTAGAAAGGACACCTCTTGCAGCCAGAATTCACACTTACTGAACTTGGCATAAAGCTGATGATCTCTCAATAATTGCAATGCCATCCTCAGATGTTCAGCATGCTCCACTTCACTCTTGGAATAGATCAAGATGTCATCAATAAAGACCACGACCCATTGATCAAGATAGGGCCGAAATACATTGTTCATCAACTGCATGAAAGCTGTCGGTGCATTCGTTAGACCAAAAGGCATAACGACAAATTCAAAATGACCATACCTGCTGCAGAAAGCTGATTTATAGATATCCTCCTCCTTAATCCGCAACTGGTGATATCCAGATCGAAGATCGATCTTAGAGAAATATTGAGCTCCTGCTATCTGGTCAAATAACTCGTCAATCCTCGGCAAGGGATATTTGTTCTTGACAGTCTGCTGGTTTATTTGCCGATAATCAATGCACAATCTCATCGAACCATCTTTCTTCCTGACGAATAATACAGGGGCTCCCCACGGAGAAGTACTAGGACGAATGAAGCCCTTCTCGAGTAGTTCCAACAACTGTTGCTTTAACTCTCTCAGTTCCGCAGGAGACATATAATAAGGAGCCTTAGAAATAGGAGATGTGCCAGGAATAAGATCAATAGAAAAGATAACTTCCCGCTCAGGCGGAAGTCCTGGTAGTTCCTCTGGAAAGACATCAGGAAAATCTCGGACAACAGGAATGTCCTTGATCTCAATCTGCTGCTCAGGGGTTGCACAGACAAAGGCTAGAAAAGCCTCACATCCACGTCTCATCAGCTTATCAGCTCGAGAGCCGAAATAAGTGACACAGAGTTGTGATGCTTAACACCCACAAAAGAAAGTCTCGGGTGCCCAGTAAAAGACACAGAGCTAGAACTGCAGTGAACGTTAACCTCATATCGAGCCAACCAATCTGCTCCTAGGATTACATCATAATCCTTCATGTCTATGCAGACTAAATCTGCTGGTAAGTTCTGTTCACCAATCATCACCGCACTAGAGGGATAGAAATACTGGATTGCTAATCTAGTGCCAATAGGGGTTGATATCTCTAACGGAGAATTCATCAAAACAGGTTCCACAGCTAAAGACTTAGCAAATCTCCGAGAAATAAATGAATGTGTTGCACCAGTATCGAAAAGAACAAATGCTGGCTTGTCGAGTATAATAAGTGTACCTTCGACGAGTCCACCATCCTCGGTTATTCCCGCTTCCTCAGCATGCAGAGCTTGGAGCTTGCCTTGTGGTTTCTTGAAGACTTGCGGTTTTGCCGGGGTAGCTTGCTCAGACATACGAGGGCAATCAGAGATACGGTGCTCCTTGCTTCCACATCGTAGACATGCGCCTAGCTTGCGCCAGCAATCCTCCACCCTGTGGCCAGGATTATTACAAAACTTGCAAACGCCCATGTATGAGACGATAGGACCAGGCTTCTTATCTTCATACTTCGGCATCTTTCCCTTCCATGATCCTGCTCCGGTCCACGAACAAAAGTCCACTACAGGCCTCTTCTTGGTATACCCGGGTTTGACACTCCCGGAACCCGTAGGTCGTTCCTTCTTCATGCCTGTGCCACGGATCCTCTCTGTCATCTCAAGAGTATCCTCCAGAACTTGTGCTTTCCTTACCATCTAGGAATAAGTGGAAATCTCCAACGGTGCCAGTTGATTAATATAATGTAGCTTCAGACCATTGAGAAAACGCTTCGCCTTCATTTTCTCGGTGGAAATAAGATGTGTAGCATATCGAGAAAGCCGTGCAAATTGAGCCTCATACTCTGCCACGGACAAATCTTGCTGTTTCAGGGCCGCGAACTCCGTCGCTTTCTTCTCTTGCACTCGATCAGAGAAATACTTGTTGTTAAAGAATTCCTCGAACTCTTCCCACATAACCTGCCGGTCACCCAGAGTCGCCTTGATAGAATCCCACCAAGTACGTGCATCACGTTCCAGTTGAAATGTGGACAAAAGGACACGCTCCTGGTTGGTGCATTGCATAACTTCAAAGATTCTCCCCATCTCATCTAGCCAGTGCTCGGCTTGGTCGGGGTCAGTCGAACCAGCGAATCTAGGCGGATTCATTCCGCGGAAGTTCCGGTATAGATCACCGGTGCCATGCTGTGCTGCTCCTGTCTGAGCTACCTGTTGAAGGGCCTGCGTAAGGCCTTGAACCGTGCGCTGTAGGTTCCTCCATTCAGCACGATCGGCTGCCATCTTCACGAGAAATAGATTACTTAGGTTTAATCAAGATAAATAATTACACGATTAAGAAACGATCTTAACCCAAGTTTCTACCCATTCTCACCAGGTCAGGTCCTAGACTTTTACAAGGTTAGGGATCTAATGCACCTAGACACGACCAAAAACTCGGTACCTGGCGGAGGTAATCGGTCCGAAGACCACTCGCGCAAGTGTGCGACCTTCCCGATAGGCGTAGCCTAACGTTCGGACAACACCTTTTGATATACCGGTTATTGGGATGCAATGCAAGAAAACCTAAAACTTAGGGAACATAGGAATGTGAAACCTAGGGCTCTGATACCAACTAAACTGTCACACCCCGACGCGGAATATCGGGATGTACAGTCGGGAACGAGCTGACAGGAGAGAGATCTATCTAAAACAATACACAAGTGCTACAAGATGGAAATACTAAATGATCAATAACCAACCACAACTGATACAATAACCTCAAATTCAACTTATTACGACTGGAATAACAACCACTAAAACTCAATAATCATAACTGAAACTAAATGCTCTCCAAAACACAACTGAAAGCAAGATAACACACTGCTAACACACTAGAACTTACACACTCATGACATCACTCCTGCCCTTCCCCATCGGTAAGCGCATCACCTGAAAAGCCTGAAGAGGGGGGAAACACAACTATGAGCTGACGCTCAGTAGGAAATAACAGACATGTATAAGTGATTAACAGTTTAATTACATTTTAAAATATCATGCTATAAAGGATAATGCAATAAAAGGATAATGATGATATAATGAAACAAAATTAAAGATCTTGCAAGGTCAAGAAATATACAATTGATAATGATTAACAAGGATAATAGATACAAGAATTTACAACAGGAGATATAACAAGAGACAGTAGTAAGAAATTGGCCACAAGCAAGTAATATAAGTTCATTCGCGATCAAGTAACAAGTAACAAGTAACAAGAGATGTTTGTCATAGACGCAACAAGCAAGCAAGTATTTCGGTGTAATGCCCTACCATGTCATTAGCATCCCATGGGCTCAGTAATTTTTCGGGCGCTCTCCCCAGGACTAGACCGGGCCCTTATGATGCGATGGCATTTATTTTTATGGGCCCAAAGTCCCACACGTCTAGACATTCAGTCAATTTTAATGGCCAATCAATCAGAGGAATTTCTATCAAGAGTATGAGATTTAAGGACTAACATGTCCTTGGATTCCAAACAAAAACTCGGTTGATACGGTCACTCCGGTGCCGTATTACAAGAACTGGACCAAAGTTTGGTCCGTGGGGTCAAGAAAGAACGGCTGACAGTATACCATTCAAGTGTGTAAGTAATACATTCTACTGGAGTAATAGTGACGAAAACAGCAACTTAACAATCCATTTAATCCTAATCACCAAGTTAATATATCAAAGAGTATACATTATCATTTGCATTAAGACAATTGCCAAAAAGCTAATTCAAGGTGATAAGGTAAAGGAACAAGCTTGTACAGGAAGGAAATAGCATGTATTAACAGAGATTTAGTTACACCATTAACCACTAATTATGTGGGTTTCTATTTAACCATTGTATATATTGCAATTAAGATGATGAATGGCATGTTTTTACATCATGATAGAACATAGGAACCAAAGCAATTTGAAATCATAAGGTGCATGAATAGGTCACTGGTTCTTCCCGAAATATACTTTTCAATAGGTCTAAGTTAATTAGGTTGATCCCCTAATGATCCGGATCAATCCACGGGTCGCAAAATGATGAAAACCGGGTTTCTGGTGCATGGGTCGACCCCTGGGGTCGACCCCCACAATTTCTGAAGATGGGTCGACCCCAGGGGTCGACCCCTTGCAGGGGCAGGATGGGTCGACCCCAGGGGTCGACCCTCGGGCCTGCCAGACAACCCAGAAAATGGGTCGACCCCAGGGGTCGACCCCTGCAAGAACAGAAACGGATTTTTGCCCCGGAAAACGCATGCACTCACCCAATTGAGGTCCAATTGAGTTGGGATCTTAACCACATGATCTAGGGTGATTACTATACATACTAGGGTCATTAAACAAACGATTTGAAACACTAATTCTAACAGAAATCAATTAAATCTTAACCTATTCTATGAAGATCACATGAAGACCTAATCCTTGACATGCTGTTACTAAATCTTAAAGTTCTCCCAACATACACAACGGAATTTGGGGCTTTTGGTGTCAAAAGAAAGCTGACTTGATGCTGAATCCAATCATGTATTATAAGCTATATGTGGATCAAGTTATCTAACTCGAAATCAGCCCGTAATCAAGCTCTAACTCTAAGGGTCACAAAATAAATTAAGTTCTAGACATGCTCTCACTAAAAATCGAAATTCTCCAAGCATGCTCAATTACAATTGGGGCTTTCTACGTTAAATGAAAGCTAATAATATGCTGATTACATCATATAAGTTAATTAGAGTTTGGCCTGTTAAACCTACCTCAAATCGAAGAGAGAACTCGAAACCCTAGAATGAAGAACAAGCTTGACAGCACCACACAAAAACCTCAATAGCTCTCTAGATACCTAATAAAAATTGGGGCTTTCAGTCCCATTGGATAGATCTCGTCGAGAGGAACAATTTGCTATATTCATGTTCGAAATTTGGTTGAGAATTCCTACCTCAATTGAAGGAACAAGGAAGGAAGAAGGAAGCCGACGGCTTGCCGACCCACCTCCACAAATCGAACAAGATCTTCCTAGATCTGAAACTTCAGCGAACCCCACAGTCACCAAACGAAAATAGACTTGAAGAGCTACGTTTCTATAGGTCATGGAGCTTCTGGAGCATTCGGAGTTGGGAGTATTCGGTGCTGCAAGTTACGTGTTAGAAACGGCGCCGGAATCCTTGACTCGACCAAAGCTATGTCGGCAGCACGTTTTAGGGCTAGGTTTACCTCAAATTGATTGTGGGTAAATGTTCCTTACATTGTGGCCTTCCATTTGCCACTGATTTGAGATCATTTAGTTGAGTATTAAGGTCGAATTTCACGTTTTAATCCAAGGTTAGGTAAGAGTCAAAAAGTGTGTACTTTTGGGCTTAATCTCTAAATAGATCTTACCACGAATTTATAATGGCTTAATGCCAGAAGGAAAAGTTGTTGTCTACATCGACCTTAACCTGTTTACTATTTTTATGGATTTTTATAAGGTAGTCGGATTTTCACTTATACTATTTCTAATGAATTAAATATTAATAAATCCGAAATTCAATTATTAATTCAATAAGAATTCAATTCTTAATTAATAAAAACTTAATAAATATATTGGGCTCAAATAAATAATTCGGGGTCTTACATATACGGAAGAAAATCCTGCCCTAAACACTTGCAGAGCCTAGCCCAAGCCTATTTAAAAAATCATACATTAGAACTGAAAATGATAGGATATGATCTCAATTAATTGTCAGAATTTTAAACATACATGTAGCATGTAACTTATTGTTGGGTCATCGGTCTCCAACTGAGATCCTTGCAGTGTCATTAACACTTCCATTACCTAGCATAAGAATAATTCAGCAATCACAAATCATTTGCAGCAAGAACTCACACTGCACTTCATCATCGTCAGCAAATAGGAAAGAAACCAACAGTACAACACTGCAGAAGGTCACTACATTGCATTACGTAACAGAATAACTGCACGGAAGGAAGCATATTATCGTATTGCAATAACCCTGTGACATGTGTAACAATGTTTAACGGAATCTTGGAGAAAATGATTCACGAATATTTCAGCAGATGATATGGACACGGATTTTATATGCATGATAACTTGTGGAGGTTTGCAGCAGCTTAACTAACTCAGTGATTAAATCTATTGGCTTAGACAACATACATATGGCTGTTCATATAATGCAAACAACAAAACCACTCTATCTTCTTCTAGTTTCCAGTTCTCCTACCTTCTTTCACCTTCATGATTGAAATTGTTGAAATTTATAAGATCACATTTTAGGGCACGCAGCGGACCAAACCACAAAGTGATATCCGCAACATTATTCAAACAAAAAAAATATTGTTCCTTTCCACAACTATTCAATCTTATATGTCTGTATCCTTCAGGAAGAGGCAGCTGGAAAAGAGGCCAAGAAGACAATGGCCAGGTGGGATGTAAGGCATAACTGCATTTAGGCTTATTCTAAACTCATTTTTTGTCGTAACCTCAGTTTGGATGGTTAACAGATTTATCATGAACTCATTTGGATTGATCATAACTCAATGTGCCCATAAACCCACTTTTCATAAACCTATAGAGTTGCTTTATGCTGAAAACTCCTCACATAAGCAGAGTTTATCATAAATTCACCTATATTTGTGTAGAACAGCCAAACACAAGTTAACAGAAAACACATTTATGATACATATGCTTATGATACGTGCATTTATGTTAAACCTATCCATGTTTTCATAAGTTGCATTCAAACGAGAGCTTAAAAGTCATGAGGTGGAAAAATACATCAGCTTATGAGGGGATCATGGTGGTAATCTTCAAACATTTACAGTAACGCATATGTCAGGTTCCTTATTGATAATGCATGAAACAAGATAGAGAAGCAGGAAAAACAAAAGGGAGGAACAACATCAAAAATGGACGAGGGAAGCTGAGTGAGAATAAGGGGACACAAAGGCAGAGATACCTAGATGCATACATGGAAAGCTGACAACAGTGTAATAAATTATCCACTTGTTTGAGGGACTTGCAGTCCAAGGAAAAACAATTGCCAAATATCTTACACATTTTCATGTTTCCAAAGAGCAGGGATGTTAAAATGAACTCAGAGCACAACC
Organism: Amorphophallus konjac; assembly: GCA_022559845.1. Classification (NCBI taxonomy): domain Eukaryota; kingdom Viridiplantae; phylum Streptophyta; class Magnoliopsida; order Alismatales; family Araceae; genus Amorphophallus; species Amorphophallus konjac. Next base: position 48,150,271 of record CM040126.1, read on the forward strand.
AAGTTGGTTGTTCACCCTAAAATGACCTTGTTTACCCCCCCCCCCCCCCCAAAAAAAAAAAAAGAAAACCTCAAAGATGGCCATTTATCCAAGATGCAACACAGAAGAAAAGACACATCCAATTTAGTTGCACCCCCTAGAAATGACCTTCACCCCAGAAAAGACAAGCATTTAGAGTAGAGACGATAATTTGCAACACCTAGCTGAGTGCCTGAGTCCAACCCCTGAATTGTCCTCCTCTTCTCTCCCTTTGCTATCCTCCCTCTCACTCGAGTCACAATCCCATCCCCCACCTTCCTCATCCTTCCAGCACCCTTCAATGTTGTCTTTTGTAAATCACCCAACCCTTTTTCTATTAGCCTATTTTCCCACCTTCCCCCCACTATGCTTCTCTCACTCTCACTCCCAATGGCCATTCCCAACTAAGTTCGTGTTGTTCCATGCATGAAGTACATCAACAAGCTACAAATGACCTCTCACCTCTTCCCCTTAAAAATTTCACCTTCCAATGGTAAATGAGGTGACTTTGACGGCAAACATGGTTGCATTCAGTGACTAATCCAAAATTGACGTCATTTCAATTACAGCTTGTTTCGAAATGCCTTCAATACTAAAGAGATCTATGTGAATCAAGACAAGTATTACCAGAATATGACCCCTACCTCATGCATATCTAGATGAACCTACAATATTTTCAACTAAGCAGACATGTTTTGCTTCTAAATGTACACAGATGAAGAGTTCTCGCTTCTGATAAACATCTAACATGTTCATCAAATTTCAAATATGAGGAACTCATTCTATGGATAGCAAAACAATGCAAAGATGATATTCTATTGGTACATGGAGATATTTCCTCATGACTCAGTAATACATACTAGAAATGTGAAGTAACAAGTATTCAAATCGACACCAAGATGATACTTTAGAATACACGCTGTCACTACTACAGCCCATCCAAAGCACATCATGAAACTTTCTAAACCCGAGGCAGTGCACTGTTTGGTTCAACTTTGCTTTGGCTACTTTTCCCTTGAGCTTTTGTTCATAAACCACCACTTTACCCATATGTCTCTCTCAAATGAAAGTGTATTTGTAAATTTAGAATGCATATGGGTTTATTCTTATCAGTGATCACCTTGTCAGGGTTTGGCAAAATATTCTTTAGAAATAGCTCAAATAAGTCGTATCAGAAGCATCAAGTAGAAAAAATATTCCTTAGAAATAGCTCAAACAACTGCTATCAGAATCATCAAGTAGAAAAATAATGTGCACCTTCTTAGCATCATCTCTGAACTTCTCCTTGCCCACAGCCATTCCCACCAAACTAATGCACTCTATGGACTTTGCACGAAGCATTCGTTTAGACTTGTCAGTTGCATTCATCAAAATACTCTTGAGGTAAGGCATCACAACATCATAGTACTTCTTAAAGTGTTCCTGAACCGTCACATGATGTTGAATGAAGTCAGATCATAATTGATATAGTATAAATAATAAATCTAATCACCCCCAAAGAGTTCGCATCACCTACGACGAATCTGCAACCGATGCTAAGGCTGTCAAAGCTGCCTCCTGTACCATCTGCTTCCCATTCTGAATAAAAAACATTTAATAATAAGTACTATAGAGGCGGAAAACTGGTTCCTAAGTCTTGTACCATACTTTTAAATTTATCTGTTGGGGGAGATCGTCTGGCACCCGTGGAAGCCTACAAACACCAGAGAAAAAGGGCATCAGAAGGAGCCCTGGGCGTTACCCCAGGGGACAACCCTTCGATGCTTGAGTCAGCACTTAGGGAGATGGAGAATAAAGAAGAGAAAGCGAGAGAGAGAGAGAGCTAGAGATCGTCTATGTGGGCCTGGAGGAGCGGTCTGTCTTCCATAGGAGTGCTCTCCGTATCCAGAGGGCACCCAGAGAGTGCTCATTGGGTGGTAAGGGTGCTCAGAAGACCTCTTGCGCTCTCCTTCATGGGATCCACTCCTGAGGGGTGAACAGTCGAGGCCTTTCTTGCTATAGTGGTAGGTCGATTCTTCTGTCTCTCTCTAGCCTGTCTCTCTCCCTGTTCCTCTCCGTTGAAGGTCATTTATAGGGGTTGTCCTGGTGGCGAGGGCCTGTCCCTTAACAGGGAAGGGTGCAAGTCATGTAGTAACCCCCCCATCGTGGGGAGTTTTTCATTGAGGGTCCGTTCCTCTGGAGTCCGGCGGTTCTCTGGCGAGTCTTGCGGCGCCCATGAGGCTTGCTCGCCCTTAGTGGGGTGAGGCCGACATCGTGGGAGGTAATGTTCGGTCGCCAGAGGGTCATCCGGCGGCCGTTGCGCCTGGGTTGATGCCCTTCGTGCGCTGTTGAATCCGAAGGCTATCCGTCTCGGGCTATCTGTTACGGGTTGTGGTTGTCGGGGCCCGTCAGGTGCGTTGTAGACCGTGGGCCAAATTGGGCCTGGAAAAAATGGGCCTTACATGGGTCGAGCTGATTTTACCCTCCTCAAGTACTTTATCATGAACAACATCCATTTTAAATTATATATTGTACAAATGTAAAAAAAACTTCAGCAAATGCATGACAGTTGCAAAAGAAAATGGGAAAGTCATACCTTAAGTAATACAAGTAATTTACTAACTAGTCCATCCAAGTATGGAGTCAGAATCTCCGGAGTGCAGTTCTCAGTAAAATTTAAAACTGCTGAAGCAGCATGAGCCTATGAAAGCAATAGAATCCACATGGTATCATATAACCAAAAACATGGCACACCAGAGAATAAGATACTAAGGCTATTTAAAACTTACAAATCACAGAAAAAGAGAATGTGGTAGAAATAAGTAGGAAATAACAGAAGTTGTATCTGTGCCAAAGTCATGCACCAAAGGAAAAGGCAGTTGTATACATTCACAAAATAGCCCTAAAATCTATAACTTTAAAAATATATGCAATATCCTAAACGAAATGCAAGGTCCCACTCACATAAGAGATTGATAAAGCAATAAATAATAAAAATATGGAACTGCCTCATTGTTCAAAAATTGGAAACCAGTACAATCCTATGAATATTTATTTTTTTCTACAAACTCCCCTTGAAAAAGATTTCAGATCCACTGTTCATGAGATATTTCATTCACTTTCTCAAACATGCTCCCATAGGAAATTTAGAGCTCTTTACATAGTTGGATACTAACAACCATGATGGAGTTTAAAAAACTATAAGTGCATTCTGCAAGCAACCTATTTCTCAAAAACCTTTAGAATGTCACGTAAAAACATGAATCCAAGTCCAAGGCACATGTCATATAAGTGATCCTATAGGATATTTAAGAACTCTTTAAGACATTGCGATCCTATGGGATCTGTTCCCTTAGAATATTTAAAACTATTTAAATAGTTGAATACTAACAACCATGATGGACTTCAAAAAATTGTAAGTGCACTCCGCAAGCCTATTTCGAAAAACCTCCAGGATGTCATTTAAAAACATGAATCCTGGAGTATGCAAACAAATAGTTCAAGAAGATATATGTAATAATAAGAAAAATATATATGATGGTTAGATAAAGAGATAAAGTAGCACCTTTTCAAATCGGAGATGTACCGAGATGTACTTTCTACCACTTGTAGAGCTATTCCTGACCATTCATTCAATCATATTCTCTGTGAGTGTTCTTATGGGCCGAGAAAACCTTAATACATCAAAATTAGCCAAACACCTCAGCCTCTAGATAGCAGGAGGAACCATATGGGTCAATCTACTATAGAGAGGTGCGATATGTACAGCCCTGGATTATTGCACAATTGACAAAGGAAAAAGCATCAGTTGGGCAACTAGAGGAAAATGGACAAAACAACATGGCTGCTTGAATCAAGGTTTAAGTTCGGTTGGTATCAAGTACCATATCTGAATCTTGAAGAACTGATATGTATCAGACTGGCTTTTATTGCACCTTGAATCGACTATAAGGACCCGAGATGGTTACAGAAATCTTTGTCCCTTCATTGGAAAGATTCTCTACCCCAATACTCAAACAAAACCTCTCTTTTTTTAAATTAATTTTTGGGGGGGATCTCCCTCTCCCTCCCTCCTCCCCTCTCTCTCACCTTGGATCGACTATAAGGACCCGAGATGGTTACATAAATCTTTTTGTCCCTTCATTGCAAAGATTCTCTACCTTTAGACCCAAACAAAACCTCTTTTTTTAATTACTTTGGAGGGGCCTCTCTCTCTCTCTCTCTCTCTCTCTCTCTCTCTCTCTCTCTCTCTCTCTCTCTCCCTCTCTCTCTCTCTCTCTCTCTGATTTAGCATCAAACACATAAGATTTGGCTTTTCGTAACAACCCCTTCCATGGAGTCTAAAGTCAGCCGATATGATGTGATACAAGTAAACTTGAGACTGAAAGACATTTCAAGAAAGTAAAATGTCCATGGCCGGCTGTTACATACAAGTAAACTTGAGACTTGAAGAGAGAGAGAAGTATGTCTAGTGCATTTGTGAGTCTAAAGTCAGCCAATATGATGTGATACAAGTAAACTTGAGACTCAAAGACATGTCAAGGAAGTAAACTATCCATGGAAGGGGATGTTACGAAAAGACAAATCTTATGTTTTCGATGCTAAATCAGAGAGAGAGAGAGATGTGAAAAGCCAAATCTTATGTGTTTGATGCTAAATATCAGAGAGAGAGAGAGAGAGAAGTTTGTCTAGTGAATTCATGAATATGAAGTCAGCCAAATCTGAATTCATAAATGCTGTAGAAAGAAAATGATGAATTCACTAAACATACTTCAATAAGAATTAGTTATTCCATGTTATCTGTATAACTACACCATGCATTAAGTATGGTTGACAACCTGTCCCTCTGATACAAGCTCTGAAATAAGAGACTAGATAAGGCCCATAGTGTAAATTATTAACTAACAGAAAAGGGAATGGACTGCAACCAGGAACCTGACAAATAGGAACAACATGTGTTTGTTCTGAAGGGGTTATATATAAAATATACATGCTTAGGCAACATAGATGTCAAATAATTTATGGCCAAAATAAAATATTGCTCCGTATGACTGAACTCTTTCAAACAACAGACAAAAGATCGATAATGACTTCCCAGTTTGCATGCACAATTTCCCTCCCCTCTTGTTAATGATACAGTTATATGCTTGCCAAGAAGTGACTATGTAGTGAGTAATACTATCTAGTTTAGCAGTAAATTTTGATAAAATTACATGATTACTATCACTCCATTCTACCCATTCCATCATGATTGACATTAATGTTGGCATGCTGGTAGCGCATTGACTTCAACAATCTAGTGCTCCATCAGTACCAATAAATTCATCGCTATTTTACCATCAAGTATATGACTAATTGTTCTTTAAGTGGCAATAAATACTTGGATTCATGTGTTAGAGATCTTAAGCTGACCCCAAAGTAATGAGACAAAGCATAATGATGATAGAATGATGAATAAATACAGAATCATTCTTTTACATATATCTTAATGACTATAAGGACTTAAGTCATTTGAGACTAAAATCTAATGAGATTAAGTGAGATTAGAGTTTAAAATCTCCTATTAGAGTTTAAATATACTTGAGATTAGGGTTTAACTTAGTTTGAAATTACGGTTTAAGTGAGAGTAGAGTTTAAATCTCACTTGATCCACTGAGATTTGATATTAAAGTTTAAACCTCATTGACCCCTAATGATCTCCCATTTTTGAAACTTAATGTGCAGGTATTTGAGGGAACCGGTTTGAACCAGCCGGTTCCCAATTTGAATCGGAATCAGGACAGGAGCCGGCCAGCCCGGCCCTGTCCTGATTCTAGAATTGGAACCGATTCTGCAAACCTTGCTATGCAGCATGGTGGCCCCCTGCACTGCATGATGGAAGAGGGAAAGAATTGGGGATGGGGAAGGATGAGGGCAACAAAGAGAAAAAAATTATGGTGATTTACTCATTTAATTCTTTTTTGTTGTGTCAAACTCATTGATTTTTTTGAAAGTGGATGGTACCCGTGTATATAAATAAAAAGAAAGGAGTATATAAGTGTAAGAAATAAACTCTCAAAATATCCCTATACAAAAAAGTACATCTAGAGATGTGACACTCACTTATCCCCCCAATAGCTCAAAAAAAGAAGAGTTATGAGAATCCATATTACATAGTTTAACTCATTCTCTCACCCTCACCCCAAGAAAATCCCCGCTCATTTCCAGGACCGTTGTCTCATTTCTGAAGATTGTTTTTTTCTTCTCCCCACGGACAGCCCACAAGGTGGCATTGTATCAAACTCATTTCCTTGTAAACTAACTAATACAAGCCCAAAGTAGTCTATACCTACAATCCACAAGTGAGACAACACAATATTTGGACAAATAAATAAAAAAAATTTATCTTTATTTCTGACTACAGATTAGAGATGTTCCCAGCATTAACGATCATACAGTATCAAACTATTCTCTGGAAAAGGTAAGAGTGGATACCCAAACTCCAACAACTTGGGGAGGACCTTCTGCATGTAGTAGGTTTTGGATGACCAAGCCTTGACCCTCAAGTTCACAATGTTGCTCATATTATGGTCAAACTGCTGAAACACATCTTCTGGGAGCTCTTTCACAACTCTAACGTGGCTCCTAAGTGTATCAATAAAGTAATGTTCATCAAAAATCTCTCCAAATTTGCTGCAAGGGAGTTTGGGAAAAAACAATGTTATTACTTCAAATGTTCCACTTAACTAAGAGAGCTAAGTACTTTTGGCCACTTTCAAAAACTAAGAACTAATAAACAGTATTCTTGTCACTACGAGACGAGATGTACAAAGGCATTGTATAAAGATAACTATGTCAAATGGTCTAGATACTAGTCATCCAACATTCCAACAATGTGAAGATGCACACTTCAAAGTTCAGAAATGAAAGTGGTAAAACAAATAAAAGTGCATGCTATTCCATCTACATCCCAAATAAAGAAGGAATCATATACTAAAACCCAAATTTCAAAATCAAGTGGTATAAGATGAATTTTATCTTAACCTAGAATCACGCCAAACACTGTCTAAGTGAAACATTGGAATGACTAGAGTTGCATTTAACAATCTTGCTACTGCAACTGCATCAAAGGAATCAACTTGTCAAACAAAATGGTTACGTGGACATACAGCTACATAAAGAAGTCAATTAAAAGTAAGAGGTTAAACATTTTTTTTCAAAGAAGAACATACAACTACTTACATGAAATCAACTATGGTTTGATAGTAAAGTGACAACCATTGTAGATGCACATTTACAAAAACATGGCACAGGAGATACAAAGAAGAAGAGACAAACAACAACAAATTTAATTGCTCTGTTTGCATTTAGTGTTATCAATGTCCATTTACCTACCCTATGCAAGGAATGATGCCCAACAACAATACAGAACTTCATAAAGACCTTCCCACTTATTCTTATACAGGCATACAATCCCCTTTTCATAGAGTTGTAACACAAGAAACATATTAGTCTCCTCCCCTTTCACTATAGTTTTAAACCTATGAATAGAGAGCCACCACTTCATTAGTGACACTGCAGCTGTCAATGCATGGAGAAAAATAGTCTCAATCAACTCCCACCCCAATAGACTGTCTTCACTTAATCCAAAAGAAAACAGCAACCAAGAAAAAGATAGATTCACAGGGATTTCATTCGCATGAAAGGTAGACATCAATTATGATTAATACTTACTGATAAGCGTTGTTGATTCAGACCTCCATTTGCTTCAATTATAAGAAATCCAGTTGAGGTTGGCAACTTTGGAAAACCAAAAGGTTCAGCTCTTTTAAGAGAATAGGTTTGGAACCTCAAAAGGAAAACAAATTCCATGGATCTACAATAGTGTCAGCAAGATCCACATGATTTAACACAATCACTAGAGTCCACACAAACACACATGATAATCAGAAAGGAAAGAGAAGTGAAGAAACACAAATGAAATGCAATCAAACAGAAAGTAACATAACCAACAATGATCAAATGAGAAGAGGGAAAAACACTTTCTAACTCATACATGGCCAAGATCCTTGGAATGTTAAGATTGTGTAAAATAACTATGAATATAAAATGCAGGATTTTGCTTCACATATAAGAGAAAATTTGGACATAATTCTCATTCCTTGTGCCATGTCGTCTTGTGTTATCTTTGCATTCCTTTAGTTAGCTCAAACTCATACTTTTGTAATTTCTTTGTCTTAGGGGAAATCAGTTGACCACCAACTGCAAGCAGCCACAGGAGAGAGTGATGCTATGACAGAAGATGTCCCCACCTAAAAAATAAAAGAGAAAGGAGAACCTTCCTAGTTAGACATCTGGCATAATATTTGGGCAGTGTGTATCAAAAATTGCCATACATCTTGGGACCTAAACAAAGCCATAAATTGACCAAAAATACCATAGAAGTGGGTTTATGATGTCCAAGGGATGACTCAGATCTAATTATGGAACTCTGACCTAATCCTAATTTTTCTAATCCCACAATAGGAAAGCTTTAATCCCAATCTGCAAAACAACATCATTTTCGATCCCCTCGTTTTAATTGGCACTTCCTCAGCCACAATTATAGTGATGAGATATACACAACTATTAGCCTTCAAAAGTTTCTTCATAAGAATGTACATCTATGACATGGACACAAAGGGGCATGAAGGAACAATTTTGTGAACTTATATATAAGGTCTGTCAATATGACCAGACAAGCCCATTTAGCTACCAATGACTAAATGAGAAAGAGTTAGTGGTTGTCATGGAGAAACATCTTCACAGGATTATTTTTTTTTTAAAAAAAAAGAGGAGTTTTCAATGCTGAGTAAACCCCCACTCACCAAGCCAGGGGAACAGGCTCTAATGATGTCCTGTGGTGCAAAACTCAGAGACACGTGCTAAGGTCAGGTCCCCGCAATGCTCTGATCACACTTTCATGCTATGATGGAGAAACAAGAAGTGTCTTGCAAAAGGGCCTTAACCACCATATCCAGAGAACGCAAATGATGATGCCATGTGGGTTTAATCCTTTCACATCATAGACACACTGAAATCACCAGGCCAAGTCATCTGAACATAAGTGTCTATTTGATTTGAACATTAGGGAAATAATTCAGATCTTTCAAATGATCACATCATGACAATGCGTACTCTTTACATAAGCAAGAAGAGAATTTAAGTTAAGAAAAAATAGCATAACATGGTATAGTGCATTTTCTTCTTTTCGAAGGAAAACATGGTATAGTGCATTTGTAATTATCAGGTCAAAGCTGAAGGGTTTAATCAAAAGAACTATCTTATAACATGATACACACACACAATTGGCTGGCATCCTACCTAACTCTACCTCCCCTCTCTCTCCCTTCTCTCTCAAATAGAGCACCCACACACCTCCCCACCTCCATCAGACCCCCTGCTCCCTCATCGGACCCCCTACCCTTCCCCACCGGACCCCCTCTCACTCCTTCCTAGCCATGCAACCCACAAAAAAAGAAAAAAAACTAGAACCCTTTCCTTCCTCCTCTTGACCCTTTGCTCCCCCATTAGACTCCCTCCCCGGTAAAAGGGGAAAAGGATTTCTTATGCTAACCATCGCCCTTGCACAACCCTAACCCTCGTTAAATCCCTACATAAACAACAGAGCAACCAAGGGGGATAGCAAACCTGGTAGAAGGGATAGATTATTGAGACGTCAATTTTGACGAAACACCTGGCCGATGTTGATGACGATGGCTTCGATGCCCTCACCGGCAGACGGCAATGTCTGAAGCAGTGGCCGCACACCTTGTTTGACAGCCTCCCCCAAGCGTGCTGCCCCTGCACAACCTTAACCCTCATTAAATCCCTACAGAAACGACGGAGCAACCAAAGGGGATAGTAAACCTAGTAGAAGGGATAGCTTCGGCACCCACTCATCCGAGTATTGCGACGACGATGTACCACGGGATGGGGGCTTGCGATGGTGAGGAAGATGAGATAAAGAAGGAGAGCAGGGGAGGGGGTGTGGTGAACGGCGCGGCTGGGGAGTGAGGAAGAGAGGGAGGGGAAATGTTCTGAAGGCGCGGCTGGGGGGAGTGAGGAAGAGAGGGAGGGTGGCGGGCTGGGGGTTCCGAAGGCACGACTGGGGAGTGGGGATGAGCGGAGGGTGGCGGGCTGGGGGTTCCGAAGGCGCAGCTAGGGAGTGAGGAAGAGAGGGAGGGTGGCGAGAGGGTGGCGGGCTGGGGAGTGAGGAAGAGAGGGACTGGGGAGTGAGGAAGAGAGGGAGGGTGGCGAGCTGGGGTAGGTTTATGCTTTTAAGAAGGCTGTGGCTGGTTGGGTTCATTTCCGAAGGCGCGGGAGTTTTTAGCGCCAAAAGCTTTTACTCTATACCTACCACACACTGTAATATATATAAAGATAATAATTATAGTACCGTTAAATCTAAGCGATATATATTCCTCCTATAATAAAAATTAGTAGGTATTTACTTACGATAATATTCATGTGTAATATAAAAAAATAAAAAAGATGTATACCTACACGAACTATCGGTAGGTGATGAATAACAAATAAAAGATATGGGAATATATAGGTGATCTATTCCTACGACTTCCAATAGTAGGTAAATACCTACGATATGATACGTAGGTAATGTATAACAAATAAAAAATTTGGACACCGATCACTCTACGAGTGACCTATTCTTACGACACAAACAACGAGTAGGTAAATACCTACGACATTTATCGTAGGTAATATATAACAAATAAAAACTAATGTCATCGATCACTCTGCAGATGACCTACTTCTACGACGGTAACGAAGCGTAGGTACGTTCCGATGACCATGTCCGTAGGTATTTTATTGCAATTATCTATTCCTACGGCTCAATTGAAACAGTAGGTGTAGTACCCTGGATTTCTTTGGATCGGAATCGGAGAGCTTTCGGAGCGCTTTCGTGGGTCCTAAAACGTGTTTTACGATCCACTCGGGTTTTTCCCTTGTATAACTTGTGAAATCCCGTGGAGAGTGAACCGTTGAGTTTTGAGACTCTGGGACGCTACAAGTGCATTGTGCTCTTTCCGAGAATCGCGGAGACTATTTTTTTGTATTTTTCTGAGTTTACGAAATTTTGTGTAGAAAATCGGATTTTTGGAAAATTGCTAATTTCTTTTCCTATTTTCCTTTTTCTTTTCTTCATAACCCTTGCTCTCTCCTCTCTCTCCCCTCACGATCTCTCACTTTCTCTCCCTCTGTTCTCTCTCCTCTCCCTCGGGCGCGCGACCGTGGCGGAGTTAGATGAGGTGGTGACGGCGTGGAGCTGACGTGGAGCGTGATGGCGCGAGAATCGAAGCATGATGTTGGCGCGATCTCATTCGTGGATTCACTACAAGAAAAATGAGAAATTTTGACGTCCATTTACCATCGCAAATTCGTCGGAGATACGTCGCAATATGGATTTTCGACGTATTTCCGACGTAATAACAACGGAATATGGATGTCGAAACTATTTCGTCGCAATTTTTTGACGTAATGAGATAGCGTCGCGCATAAGTCTGAAATTATCGACGAAAATATGTCGTCGAAATCATCGTGGCTATTTATGTCGGTATTTAATAATACAGAAATTAATTAATCATTGCGACGGAACATAATTTAGTTGAAAATAGGTCTAAAGTTTTCGACAGATGCCCTACAGATATATTCTGTGGTCGCAAACATATGGGTTAAATTAGTTCCGACGAAAGTTAATTTGGTGGCAAATACGTCCTTAATTTTCGATGAATTTTTATCGCATAAATAGTACGTTGAAAACTTGTGGGTCATATTAGATACGACGAACTACTATTGTGTCGAAAATAAGTTGTTAATGCCCGACGAATTTGAGACGGATAATTAATACGTCGGAACTAGTTTGAATGAAATTACTTTCGACGAAACTATTTTTGGTTGAAAAGACGTCATTAATTATCGACGTATTTGAGACGGATACGTACTACGTCGAAACTAATGTGTATAAAATTTGTTCCGACGAACATTTACTTGGTCAAAAATACGTTTGAACCTTTCGACTGATTTGCGCTGGAAAATAAATACGTCAGGAAATAAGTGAGTGAAATTGGTTTCGACGAATTGTTAGTTGGTCGAAATTCCGTCGAAAACTTTCTGCACATACTTTTTTATATATTTTAAAATTTTAAAAACCTGTTTAAAGCTACAATTATACACCACAATCGGCTCAACTCAACATAAAACACACAATAAACAACATATACAACACACAATAGGATAAAATCCTATTGTAAATTAGAATAAAGAACATCCATAACACATAAATCAGTGAATAAAAAAAGTTACAGTTACATTAATTGAAATGTATCATTTTTTCATAATATCATTAAAAAAATCAAGAGATATCCGCTGCATCATCCTCATTCGTCATTCGTCATTCGTAGCATCTCCACCATCACCAGCTGTAGGAGGATCCTGCATCACAAAAAATAAATAATAAATAGATTTTAATAAATATAATTATTCATATATGTAGTTAAATATCTTTTTGATTTTCTAAGGCCGAAAGTAGATAACATGAAGATTATTTCTTTCCCTCTCAAAGGTGAATTCTTTGAACTAAGTAGTAATGTTATTGTTGTGTCCTGTGGTTTTGATGATGTCTAACACTATGAATCATATTATGATAATTATTTTTTATATCATGAATTTGATGTATGCTGGCTAATGTCGATATGTTTTTTAATGCCTTGAACAACATTTTCATATGAATGCTTGAAGAGTTGTAATGTGAATGTTGTAAATGTTTGAATTGTTATGTCTGTATGCTTGAAGAATGTCTATTTGAAGAACTGTAATATCTGAAGAATTCAGGTAAACATAAGCATGGCAGTGTCACAGCAGCCCTAGAAGCAACTCTGCAGAAGAAGCCTCCAATCGCTGAAAGAACAAGCTGATATATCAGTTTAAGATAGACTCTGTACCCGCTGAAGAATAAGGGTGAAAAATATCCCTTAAGGCTGACAAATGTGCATTACGGGTGACAGATACTACCTTAAGGGTGACAAATAGATGGACTAGGTGAATAAAAGGCAACCGTGGTGACAAATAGCAGTGCAAAGGTGAATAATAGGCAACAGTGGTGATAAATAGCTATGAAAAGGTGAATAATAGGCAGCATGTATGAAACAGCTGAAATCCAAGAATCTCTAGCTGACTCGGGAGGAGTTACAAGTCGACTTCTAATAGAAGAATTCACAAAATGAAAGAAGACTTTTTAGCTGTGGATTAAGGGTGAAAATGGGTGGACAAAGCAGACAAATAGATGTATAGCAGTTTGAAATGGCTGTTCAGTGGTGTAAAGTGGCTCATGTCGTTGACATTTGAAGAATGATGAAACTGGTTGAAGAGAATGATTCCCTCTGTGCTTCAGAGGAAGAGAGGACTGGTCCTCTGGTTGTGGGTAACTGGGTGTTACTCACGCTTCGTTCTAAATTGATCAGAAGAGAGGAGAGTGTTCTTATAGGTCAAGCTGTAATTCAGCGTTTGTTTGCAGACTGAGTCTGCGGTTATTGCTATTGCAAGGGGAAGCCACACTCAGGTTAGACGTAGGGTGTACGTAGATCTGCGTGGCAGATCGAATCACCTAAAAATTCTGTATGCCGTGATTTTCATTGGTGTGATTGGCCTTTATCATCTAAGGCCTCCATTCACAGGTTTGCGTATGAACTGATCTTCCCTATACGCTAAGTTGTTGTATTGCATTCTGTTAGATCTGTCTGATCTGTGTGGATTCTATGAAGTAGCATTCTCTTCGTTGGTGCATTCTTGTCATTTTCATTTATATTGTTCTCACATATATCATCTGAGCTCGTGGTTTGATAGCTTAGTGTTAAATTATCTTAGGCTTAAAAATTGAGCTTAAAATTTATATAGGATCTATACTGCTGCGCACACAATATCATATACTTGCTTCCGGCTTTGCCTATGAGGCACACAACATTGGTATCACAGATTATCCCCTATTATAACTCTAAAGTCTACGAAATTAAAAATTAAATTAAATACTCACATGAGAGGGCGGTGTTGTGCTCGAGGGTGCTCCCTGAGGCAAAATCCCCGCCTAGGCCAGGAGGGTAGCAACCACACGAGCAAAGCGTGCCTTCATGCATTCCTCGACCATTCCTACCGCATGTTCGACGATGGATGTAATATGACTCGTAGAAGTGCCGATGGAAGGAGTAGAGAAGGAACTGCTACCGGGATAGGACGGAGCTGAGCCCGGACACGATGCTAGAATCGGGCTGGCGTCCAAGCTCTGTCCAAAACCGTATACTCGTCCTTTCTTCGGTGGGCCGGCTGCTGCTACCCATGCGTCAGGATCTAGCTGCGGCCGCTGCGTCTCCTCTTCCCCATACTTTTCAGTCATATGCCTGTCATATGACTCCTGAAAATTGAATAAAAAATATTATAAATTTCATATTAATCAATCATATTTAAAAATTGAAATAGAAAAAAAATGTGTATGTATAATCTTACCACTACCAAGCGAGCTCTCTCGCTCACATACTGATCGGTCCCCTTCTTCTGGTGAACTGTAGCAAATAAATCGCGGTACTAGACCGTACCACCCCTCTTCTTTTCTTGTTATACATGTTATAGAGAATAAATAAGGACATATAAGAAATAAAGTATAATAAAATTAAGATTATTACTTACCAATCTCTCCTTTTGGGTCACGAAGGAAACAGATCTAGAAGTATAGAGATGCACGTTTGGATGTAACGCACGTGCGGCTTTGGCTTTTGCGGATTTGGCGATCCACTTAGGCTCGACCCATCTATCACAGAGGTCCTCCCAGTGCTCCCTCCTCATCCATGTGGGGCCGTTTGCCTTCCAAAGGCCACGGTCCTCGCTCCCCCCGGCTAGAGCCTTGGCACGTTCCCGACAGCCATGTAAATGATGCTTATAATTTACAGTTGCTGTGGCCTCCCATACACGTCGAGCTCGTCCGGCGTCAGCTCGCCTCACAAACTGATATCCTTGCTGTCAAGAATTCAAATTTTATAAGTTAGTGGATTGAAATTGTGGAGTTGGGAAATATGTAATTTAAAAGATTAAATCGTATACCAAGAACTCGTCATACAATCGATTACGGATATCCTGAGGAAACTTTCGAAATGACTTATATGGGCCAGTAACATGTCGCTCAATAATGTTGGTAATAAAATGAGAAGCCTCACTGGGCTCTTCTTTATCACTGCAATTACATGTGTTAAAATGATAGCCAACAATTATATAGTTGTTGGATAGGTAACGAACATAATTCATAAGTTTAAATATTTACCCAGAGACCCAACATGGCTTACGTCCCTCTTGCAACACCACCTGCTCGCCCTCGTGATGGCTAAGAGCATCGTCTGCCGGTTGTGTGCTCGGTTGGGCAGGCGAGCCAACTATCGCAGGTGGTGTGCCTGACGTACCTATTACAAGTAAAATAAAAGTAGTTAATCAGAATTTAGCACATTGTTAAAAATAAAATTATTCAACAAGTAAACATATAGAATTTTTATCATTTAACTAAGAATTTAAAAAAATATACCAGTAGAATGTGATGGAAGGGGTGTACTCTGTAGACCTGATGTAGAGGCACTCAAACCTGTAAACAAAAAATATCGTTAGCAAAACAAAGTGCATATTCACTACTATGTGATCTAAGAATTTAAATAAACATACCCGCAGCAGGTGGTGTAGACTGTGTACCTGGTACAGAGATATAAAATATCATTACCCAAACAAAGTGCATAATCACAACTCATTCATCTAAGAATTGAAATAAACATACATGCAGCAGGTGGTGGGGCAGGTGTAGACTGTGTACTTGGTGCAGAGACATAAAATATCATTACCCAAACAAAGTGCATATTCACTACTCGATGATCTAAGAATTTAAATAAACATACCCGCAACAGGTGGGGGAGCTTGTGTAGACTGTGTACCTAGTGCAGAGACATAAAATATCACTACCCAAACAAAGTGCATAATCACTACTCATTCATCTAAGAATTGAAATAAACATACCCACAGCAGGTGGGGGAGCTTGTGTAGACTGTGTACCTGGTGCAGAGACATAAAATATCGTTACCCAAATAAAGTGCATAATCACTACTCTGTGATCTAAGAATTGAAATAAACATACCCACAGCAGGTGGTGGGGCCGGTGTAGACTGTGTACCTAGTGCAGAGACATAAAATATCATTACCCAAATAAAGTGCATATTCACTACTCTGTGATCTAAGAATTTAAATAAGCATACCCGCAGCAGGTGGGGGAGCTTGTGTAGACTGTGTACATGGTGCAGAGACATAAAATATCATTACCCAAACAAAGTGCATAATCACAACTCATTCATCTAAGAATTGAAATAAACATACCCGCAGCAGGTGGGGGAGCTTGTGTAGACTGTCTACCTGGTGCAGAGACATAAAATATCATTACCCAAACAAAGTGCATAATCACAACTCTGTGATCTAAGAATTTAAATAAACATACCAGTAGAACCCCTCCCGGAACCACCTCTCCTCGAAGATCTGCTACGGCCTCGAACCATCTAATTATTGACAACATTTAAAGTAGTGCATATTAGTCGACAACTAATTATACGAGGAGAGGTGGTAAGTAATAACGATAAGTGTATATATGTTAAATTTCTTACAAAATATTCAATCAGTATATATTCCATCTTCAGATGTTGAAGATATATCAACCTCATTGTCATCTTCGTCATCTTCCTTATTCTCACTAGATTCATACACTTCCTCCTCAGAGGACTCCTCCTGCCTAACAATTACTTCATTTAGCTCAGTTGAATCGACTTCTTCCACTTCGTCCTTGTGGACGCACTTTCCGTTAAACTATTGTTCCCGGTTCGTCTGTTGGTTTTATTAAGTACGTGGGCGTGCCAGTCACCGGAGTGACAATTTATTCGGGCTCCGGAGAGCCCATGGTGCGCTCGATCTGACTTCGTCAGACGATTGTGTGGTTCGTGTCGGGACCGAATCCCGTCGCGCCATGAAGGTCACGACGTCATTTACATCCCTCATACGAGGGAATACCCTTGATTAATTGCCGAAATTAGAGGCCCCGCGGCCGAAAGGAGTAACACTAATTATACGAGAGAGATAGGGATGGGTCACACTGAAAGTTGTATTAAGGCCATAAACTGTCGGCCGTGTCGGCCACTCGTAGACCTTTTGTATTCGGACACAAGTCCGTGGCAGCGCCATAATGAGAAAATCGAGGTAGATCCCTTCAAATGTCTGCCGAGCATGCGGCAATTTTAAATGAAGGTTCGGAAGGTATCCGGAACGAGAAAACAAATCCGGTCCGATTAGGATGTCGGCCCGAGGTTAGATCAAAGCCCGGCCATATCGGGGGAATTCCCGAGACTCGGGCTCGACCTAAAGGGGCAGCGTTGTTGTTCCTTTTGCCCCGGGTCCCGGGGAGAGAGCAGGCTGCGGCGTGAGTCTTGATGTCTTTTGTTTGGGGTTTTCTTAGTTATATCTTCTGGGATTTCTGATTTGATGCTTATTGTTCATCCATACCTTTGTCCGGGGTGATTTCTCTTCTTTCATTCGTGATTATTCTTATCATTATCATTTGTTTGTTATTTATTATTTTTTATTACCCCTCCCACCTCTTTTATTGTGATTAATATTACGCATTCGGAGTTCTTTAGTTAACGTCATTTTTATTGATTTATTTGCTATTGTTGATGCCCTTATCGTGATGTATATATGCATGCATGTAGTGTGCCGGCGAAGGAGAGACGGGAGTGTACCGCTGGGTATTGGGTGTACCGCTGGGTGGCGAAGGGGTGTACCGGTGAGGGCTGCAAAGGGCGTACCGCTGGAGGCCAAAGGGGCGTACCGCTGGAGAGTGTGTCGGTGAAGGAGGGGGAGTGATATAAAGTCTATACGTTCCCCAGGCTCGAAGTCTATACGTTGCCGAGCCCAAAGTCCGTACACTGGAGCAGAGTGGAGCAAGGAGCGAACTCCCCAAATGGGGCCATGGACAAGAGTAAGAAAGACCAAGAACGCCAGGAGGAATGGGATACAAGAGGGAAGAAGACATCCGGGCCTAAGACTTCGGCCGCTATCCCCAACCCTTTCCCCCAATACAACAAGCTCTCTCTCTCTTACTCTTGTTTCTTCCCGGTGGCCGTCGGACGGAGCTCAGGCCGGGAGGGCCTCTTCTTCTCTTCTTTCTCCGGTGTGTGTTGTGTGTCTCCCCGTCTGTCTCCGTGCATCTGCCTCCTCCTTCGCCCTCCTTCTTCTTCCGTTCTCCTCTTCCTCTGCCTCTCTCCGTCCCCGTTTCTCTATGGAAGACGGGCGTCTTTTATACCCTCAGCAGCGGGGAGCCCTCGAGCATGGCTGTCGAGGGCGGGAAGCAGCCCGTGATGATGGGGTTTGACTCCCCTTCGTCCTGGCTGTCAGTGGGGTAGCCTGCGTGGCCCAACGATCGGCTGCCACCTCAGACGGCTCCACTGCGCGCCAAGGATGCGTAGGGCGTGGGCCTCACGTCGCCCGTTGAAAGAACTTCACCGCTGTGCCGCTGAAGAGCCAAAAAGGCCTGCCGCTGAAGCCTTTGTAGGCTGTACCGCTGAAGACCCCTTTGGGCGTGCCGTTGAAGGCCCCAAAGGCCGTACCGCTGAAGCCTCAAAGGGCTGTGCCGCTGAAGGGCCTGCAGGACGTGCCGCTGAAGCCCCTGCAGGGCGTGCCGTTGAACACCCAGAGGGGGCGTGCCGGTGAAGCCACTTGGGGGCGTACCGTTGAAGGTCCCCCCCTTGGGGTGTGCCGGCGAAGGCCGCGGCAGGGTGTGCCGCTGAAGGCTTTCCAGGGCGTGCCGCTGGAGGCCCTTTGGGGTGTGCCGGTGAACCCACCCGGGGGCGTGTCGCTGAGCCCCAGGGAGTGTGCCGCTGAACACCCAAAGGGGTGTGCCGGTGAACCCACCTGGGGGCGTACCGTTGAACAGCCTTGGGCTGTGCCGCTGAGCAGCCTTGGGCTGTGCCGCTGAGCAGCCTTGGGCTGTGCCGCTGAGCACCCCCGGGGGGGGGGGGGGGTGTGTATTTGGGGCCCGTTCTGAGCCCGTCGCGGACACGAGTCATGGCCCGTTTGATTTCCTTTGGGGCCCACGGACTGTGGGGCCTTTTGTGCTTGATTTCTCCGGGGTTTCTTCACTCGGCGCCGTTGTTGATGCTGGGCCGAACATGACACTTGGATGTGCAATTTTCGGTGTCCACAGTCCTCTATACACAACTGAAGTGGATCGTCAGATTCGATCAGATGAAGATTAGAAGCAACCAACTCTGCAGTGTCACCCTGGTCTGATTGAAAATAGTCGGCACTAGAATCCTCTGAGACAGCTTCAGTCAGATCTAACTCATCATTAGGCGCAAGCCTTGGTTTTACCCTACAGACTGCCCATCAATCTTTATTCTTGGACGATGAATAACTCGAATAATACACTTGTTGGGCTTGTGCGGCCAAAATGTACGGCTCATAGGTATTCAATTTCGATCTATGTTTGACATCGATAATCCCATATATTGCATCGTTTCGAACTGAATTATGATCAAGCCAATGACACTTAAAAAGGAATATATGGTTGTGTTGTCCGAAATACTGTAATTCTATGACCTCCTCAAGAATACCATAGTAATCGAGATCATTTTCATTGTATGTACTACCTTTCACGCATATGCCGCTATTCATTGTAGACTTATTTTGTCCATAATCTCTTGTGTGAAATCTATAACCATTCATAAAAAATCCTGGATAGGCATGCACGACCTTCGAAGGTCCATAACTTATCACCCGGACTCTTTCATCAGTAACATAACCTTCTTCAACCTATGAAGATAAACCACGTTACTTTAAATTGAACTTGCATACACATCAAGCTTTGTGGAATTGGTAGATTGGCACTTACTTGACCTTTAAGTCATCTGGCAAAAGAGCTCTCTCGTTCATTTTGAACCTCCAACTCATTGAGGTGTGGACATCGAGTAATTAATTCTAAATCAAATTACCTGCAATGATGAATGCAACATCACAGTAAATGGGAGTCATCTACGTCAAGATGCTTATAAATTTAAGCACCAGTTGAGGACTCACTCAACATAAGGTTCAATCTCAGGACATTTTAGGAGAACATAGATCTCTGCAGCCAACAACTCTATGTCCTCTAATATGCGATTCGAACAACGTCCGAACGCACGACCTGGATACTTAAATATGGACAACTGGTCGGACGGACCCACCTCTCCTCCATCATCATTACGTGGAGGTCGATTGCGGCGAGTTTGAATTTCGGGTTTGAAGTACATCAAACAGAAGTTCAAAATTTCTTCAATAATATATGCCTCGGTAATCGAACCCTCTACTTTAGCCTTGTTGCGAACCTTCATTTTCAGGTCATGCATACACCTATGACAACAATTCATATGACAATGACATACAGTGACAATGACAGACACATGTAACTATTGTCAATTAATAAGTAAATACATACTGATTACCTCTCAAATGGATACATCCATCGAAATTTTACCGGTCCTCCAACTTTGGCCTCGTATCACTACCAAAAAAAATGGGATTTCAGACGGATATTTCAGACGGATATTTTCCGTCTTAATATCCATTTGTATTTGTGACGGATTAGATTCTGTCACAAATTCCATCTCTATTAACGACAGACTATACTCGCTCTGAAGATCCGTCTATAATTATAGACGGAATATATTCCATCTTTATATACGTCGTAAATTTAGGACGGATATTCAGACAGAAATAATCCGTCTGAAATTTCAGACGGAAATAAGTTCCGTCCGAATTTCCGTCGCAAAATTCCGCCTTTCCCGACACCATCGACCCCTCCCTCCCACCCCTTCCACCCGACCCCATTTCCACCCCCCCACTCTCCCTCTCACTCTCTCCTTCTCCTCTGCCCTCTGCTTCTGGTCGTCGCCGCCGGAGCCGCCATCCTCGCAAAGCCGTCAGAAGCCGCCATCGTCATCCTCTCCGTCCTCAACATCAACGTCCTCGCTATCGTGCCCACCGCCATTCGTGGTAGCTCGCAGCCGTGCCCACCTTCCTTGCCGGAGCTCAGACGATCGCCGCCGGTATGTCCCCCCTCACCCTTTGTCTTTTTTTTTAACCTGCATTTGTTCTCGCTGGGGGTGTGGGAGGGGTGTCGATGGGGAAGGGGAGAGGAGGGGCGTCGTTCCCGTGGCGGCGGCTGGCGGCGAGGGGACGGGGGGGTCGGTTGGGGAGGGCAGTTGGGAAGGGGATGGGGGTTCCCGTGGCAGCCGGGGGTGAGGGGACGGGGGTTTGGGAAGGGGAGGGGGGCCGGCGGTGAGGGGATGGGTGTTTTGGAAGGGGAGGGGGTTCCTGCGGCGGCCGGCAGCGAGGGGACGGGGGGGTCGGTTGGGGAGGGCAAGGGAGGGGAGGGGGGTTCCCGTGGCTATCTTGTGTTTATGTTCTCTCCTCATTTCGCTCCTAAAAGATTCTGCCTTTGTTCAGCAGTATTGTGTTTGTGTGTGTGTGTGTGTGTGTGTGTGTGTGTCTGTGTGTGTGGTAGGGGGGGGAAGCTTTCCAGACTCTTCTCCTTGGGCAGGGGCCACTGGATCATGTGGCTAGCAATGGCAAGTACGCCAACTGCCGACAAGGGTGGCCCCTGGGGTCTCTGTTGCCAGGTTGTCCAGAATGGAAGGTTCCTCTCAGTTGGGGTGGCGTGCCTGTGTTTGTGATGCCATTAACAGCGCATGTCTATGATATGTGTACATCGGATCCTATTTCCCTGGGCGGGTTTGGACTTTCCACTTTCTTATTACCGCTCCATTTCCTGGCACTTGCCTTCTGTGAGGGGAGGGTCCAACCCAGATGGCTGCTTCACCCCGGAGAGGCACGTGGACGACCTCTTTAATTGCGCACTCTGTTGTCCGATGAGATATAGATAAACAACCCATTTTTCGCCGTTTGGTGAGGGTTTTACGAAGGGGTTGTTTGGTTTGACGGAAAATATCCTAAAATATTGTATCTTTTATGTCATACAGGTGTGGTATTTCACAGTACTTTATGATGAAACAAACAACTCGTAAAATGAAATTAGTTGAAAATTTTGGTGATTAGAATGATCATTCATCTCACTTTACCTCAGCACCTGAGTTCCTTCGACATCCAATCGACATGGCATGTTCCGTACAGAAAAGAAACGTTATCGCTATTATTGTTGAATTTATAGAAAATAAAAGGAAATCTTTCCTTAAAAATCTGAAGCTAGAAATCAAGTGTTTGAGGTTCCAAGTGGGTGATAAAAACGGGTCACCATCTATTATTAAAAAAAGATTAATCAAACTTTCTGGGTAAAAACAAAGTGTCTTGATGACGCCGATGGTATTTGACGTCAATTAAGCTAGAAGCTTACAAGTCAAAGCTTAATTGCGACCTACATTACGATCCACATGTCACCCAACTTGATGTGACATGAAGATGTGACATGAGGCAGCCTCCAGATCTTCTGTATCTTGGACTGGGCATTTGGCAACAACATCAAATTATTGCATTCCTCCCACTTCAAAAGCGTTCCCGCACCACTACCAAGAGATTGTTTCCAGACATTTTTAAATTTATGAGGTTAAAAAGTATAGAAAGTCGAAAATGACACTATATTTAAAGTTCAAATACTGACCTAGTTACAATCAAACGATAATATTTTTATTCGAAATTTGTATTATTTAAATGCTATTTTCCCTCTGTATGCAATGCACCTCACAATAAAAAAAGGTGCCACATTAATGCGGTTGACCTGATACCCTTGACTTGGGGAGTCGTTAACAACGGCGCAGACATATGGGCTCTAGACTTCTAGACTGCGTCGAACATTTTACCTGTTCTGCAGGGGCTCGGCACAGCACATGGGTTTGAGGGCCTCTGATCAGAAAGAAAGGCAGAGTAAAAACTACATCAAAGGTAAGTTTACATCTCGTACACCAATCGTACTTAAGAATGAGAATAAGGGTAAATTAATACAGAATGACTTACGTCTATTTTTCTCAAAACTTATTCTGATACCAAACGTGCCCTCACATTTGAAGGGGGAGATAGCCAATACACGTGGTGTCGCCATATCACAAAACCTGATAATTTTCCCTGGTTAATTGATGAGACTCGAGAGTTATATTTCCTAAACATGGTCGAGCATCACTTTTATGCCCCGGATTAAGTAAAGCTTCTACATTTATCAACAATGGACGTAGATCTCCATTGGCTTGTAGGAGATCCCTTTACTGCACCAATAATGTTTTGTTGCATCGCCTTCTAGCATGGCTGGTTGAGATCCCCAGTCGTACGTGCACCAATAAGACACTCGTCTTATGGGTGGGCGACATGAATGCCCAACCAATGGGGGGTTCTTAAGGGAGGTAATAAAGAAGCATGGATGAGCAAGGGAGAAGCTATGAATGTCGAGTGGACGGTGGGGGCAAAGAGGTGGGTGGGGAGGTACCGAGGGCTGTGCACCACAGTAACTCTTTTGGCATTTATTTTTAATTGCATGTAAATGTATTTTTAAATCTGATTTTAATAGAAATTTGATGTTAATTTGACTCAAAAATGTAGATTGTTTCACTTCGATGTTCTTCATTTGAAAAATTTTGTAATTTGGGTGTTATTTAATTTGATATGTGCATAATGATAATTGCGTTGTTATTTAATTTTATGTTATATAAATGCATGGGGTATTCCCTGTGAGCTGAGGTGCGTGGGTGCGACCTAACATTACACGCACCTCAGGAGAGCGCGTTAAAACCGTGTCAATGTGCCTTCCCGTTCAAGACTTTGGGATTGATGTGTATGTTCTCATTTGTTTATGAGAATGTATATATCTACCTCAAAGTCTTGAATTGTCCCATTTGGACAGTCTGTGAATGTTTGATCGCACTTAGGCAGTCATTTACTATATGTGTTTGTATGGTTTGTTGAGAATTTCGGTTGCGTCTCCTCACTCTTCTCTGATATACCATTATTGATTTTAAGTGTTTTCTTAACCACTTACTTGTAAGTGTTTAAGAAAATTTCAAAATCAATAAATATATTTGGTATATCGGAGAAGTGTGTGGAGATGATGCCGAAAGTTTTAGCAAATCGTGTAGCACATATAGTAAGTGATTGTGCGATCAAACCTTCATGGATGGGTTAAAAAGTGATAATATAATCAATATTCCTCTTCCAACTGCAAATGGTCTATGATGAACGATGTGAGGAAATGGTCGGGTGTAATATTATGAGTAATGATTTGAAAGTTAGGATGTGTATTATCATTTATTGGGTGCAGGCAAAATGTCGACAGATCGTTCATGGATGTATCGTAGAATAGTTGACCGGGTGGTGTCAGATGACTTTAAGCTTGGGGTTGAGAGTTTCATTCAATTTGCATTGGGGAATCCAAATGCAGCAATAGATCGCGACGGTCACATTCGATGCCCTTGTTCAAGTTGTAGAAACTTGAGGTGGTGTTCAACATGGGATGTGCAACATCATTTGTACACGAAAGGGTTCGTGAATGGTTATACGAATTGGAGATGTCATGGTGAGCAATTCTTGAGGTATAAGCCCGACAATATTGCAGGCACAAGTGGGTACGTGGATATGGTTGTAGATGCTGCTGATCCTAGTTTTAATGTTCATGATGAAGCGCCGAATAAGACAGCCGGAAGATTTTATGAACTACTTAGGGATGCTGATGAGCCGCTGTGGGATGGTTGTGAAAAGCACACTCAATTGTCTGCAGTGTCACAGTTGTTGAACTTGAAATCTGAATTTCACATCAGTGAGACTTGTTTTGACCGTCTCCTCCTCTTGATCAAGAGTATGTTGCCTCGAGACAGAAGTTGCCAGAAACTTTTTACCGTGCAAAAAAGATGGTCAATGACTTAGGACTTGGATATGTGAAAATAGATGCATGTCCGAATCATTGTATGTTATATTACAAAGATGATGCAGATAAGATATCATGTTCCATTTGTGGCCATGACAGATTCAAACCTAAGGGGGGGTCAATTCAAAGGCAAAAGATGTATCTTACAAGGCGTTGCGATACTTCCCTCTTGTGCCTAGGCTGCAGCGGCTGTATATGTCCTCAAAGACGGCTCGACATATGACATGGCACACCGAAAGAGTACGTCGTGCCGATGATATAATCAGTCATCCTGCCGATGGTGAAGCTTGGACTCACTTTAGTCGTACTCATCTTGCATTTTCAAGGGAGTCACGTAATGTTCGATTGGGTTTATGCATAGATGGTTTTAATCCATTCGGTGGTTCAGTGGCATCTTATTCTTGTTGGCCAATGTTCATGACACCGTACAACCTTCCGCCGCACATGTGCATGAAGCGAGAAAATCTATTTTTGTCCCTAGTAATTCCTGGTCCAAAAAGTCCCGGAAAGAAATTGGACATATATCTCAGGCCGTTGATTGATGAGCTCAAATTTTTATGGACTGATGGAGTTGTTACTTATGATACATATAGGAAGCAAAATTTTATTATGAAGGCTGCACTGATGTGGACAATAAGTGACTTCCCTGCATATGGAATGCTATCTGGTTGGAGCACACATGGGAGGTTAGCATGTCCTTACTGTATGGAAGATACCAAATCATTTATATTGAAACATGGTGGGAAAGCATGCTGGTTTGATTGCCATCGGCAGTTTCTACCAAGTGACCATCCTTTTCGAAGGTAAAAAGACTCGTTTAAAAAAAATACTGTTGAAATGGATGAAGCTGACTTGCAACGGGTGTCGGGTCTACATATGACGTCACGGGTGCACAATTTACCAGATGTAGTTCAATTATCTGGTAGCACACGGCAACTCCCTAGTTTTGGAAAGGATCACAACTGGATCAAGAAAAGTATTTTTTGGGAATTACCTTATTGGTCAACTCTTCTTGTACGACACAATCTGGATGTCATGCATACCGAGAAGAATTTTTTTGATAATGTGTTCAATACGATCATGAATGTTAAAGGGAAAACAAAGGACAACGTCAAAGCACGTATGGATTTAAAGATGCTTTGTAAACGTCAAGAACTGGAACTACAAAACGTAAATGGCAAAACTGTGTAGCCTAAAGTAACTTATGTGCTTCATGATACACAGATCAAGGAAGTATGTCAGTGGTTGAAACAGTTGAGATTCCCAGATGGATATGCATCCAACATAGCCCGTTGTGTGAATGTTAATGAGGGGAAAATATATGGTATGAAAAGTCACGACTGTCATGTGTTCATGGAGAGGCTACTGCCCATTGCATTTCGTGATTTGTTGCCAAAGCAGATATGGGGAGCACTAGCTGAGATGAGTCAATTTTTCAAGATTTTATGTGCATCTGAACTCAGACTTCGGGATGTACAAACTATCGAACAAAAAGTTGTCACAACCATTTGTAAGCTAGAGAAGATATTTCCTCCGGCATTCTTTGATTCGATGGAACACCTGGTCGTTCATTTGCCATATGAGGCTATCGTCGGAGGGCTAGTACAATTTCGATAGATGTATCCATTTGAGAGGTATGTGACAATTTTTGTTAACTTATAAGTCGTCCATAGCCGGTACATATCGTTGCCATCTGACTTGTTGTTGTAGGTGCATGCATGAATTAAAAATGAAAGTTCGCAACAAGGCACAGGTGGAGGGTTCGATTGCTGAGGCATACATTCTTGAAGAAATTTTGAACTTCTGTTCTATGTACTTTGAGCCAGAGATTCAAACTCGTCGTACTCGACCTCCACATAATGATGATAGGGGAGTGGATGAATCTTCCGATCGGCTCTCCATATTTAAACATCCTGGACGTGCGTTCGGACGTTGCTTGACTCACACGCTCGAAGATAGAGAGTTGCACGCCGTTGAGATATATATTCTTTTGAATTACCTCGAGATTGAACCTTATGTTGAGTAAGTTCTTAATTCACATTTCTAGCAACTCCATAAGTTGTCCATCCTTCTTCTGCAGTTCATTTAAAGTAGTAGTGCATTTATATTGCAGGCAATTTGATTCAGAATTAGCTGAAAAATGTCCAAATATCCAGGATGCGGAGATTGAAAAAGAACGCGAGAAGTTTTTTTTCCAAATGGCTGAGAAACCGAGTTAGTGTCAACTATGAATATATATGTTTGTATTTACGTATGTTGAGGTAATTGTTATTATTTTAACTACTCTAATTTGAATATAGGTTGAACAAGGTCTCATTATTGATCAAAGAGTACAACAGATAAGTTATGGCCCCTCGAACCAGACACGTGCCTATCTAGGATATATTGTAAATGGATACAAATTTCATACAAGGGATTATGGGCGAAATAAGTCTACGATGAACAGCGGTGTATGTGTGAAGGGAAGTTTATACAATGAAATGGAATTGGACTACTATGGTATTCTTGAAGAAGTCTTAGAACTTCAGTATTTGGGACAAGACAATCATGTATACATATTTAAGTGTCAATGGTTTGATCCTAATTCTGTTCTACATGACACAAATTATGGGATTGTCAATGTCAAGCATAGGTCTAAACTTAAGACCTATGAACCATTCATTTTAGCCGCACAAGCCCAGCAAGTGTACTATTCAATCTATCCATCATCCAAGAATAGAGATTGGTGGGCAATTTGCAGGGTTAATTCAAAACTCTTTTCCACTTATGAGTTAACTATGAGTGGAGATGTCTCAGAGGTTGCTCGTGCTGAATATTATCAATCAGACGAAGTTGGCGTTGTCGGTTCCTCTAGGTTTAATCTGGACGAATCTGATGAGCCACTGTCATTACGTATGCGAGATGAAGTGTAAGAAGTCGATCCGATGGAGCTAAATGTTGATGTTAGAGGGGAGGAAGAATCAGATGAAGACGAAGAGTTTGAATCTGATGAGACTACTATGGATGACGAAGATGATGAAGATGAGCTAGATATATCAACATGAGGGAGGCATGTTTTGATAATTTAGTAAGATGATTCTTACTTTTAAGCATAATTTTCAATAACATTTGTCTAGCCTTATATAATTGTGGATTAATATGTATTAATTATTTTCTTATTAATAAGGAAATGGTGCGAGGAGGTCGTACTAGGAGTGGGAGGAGACCTGGCAGTGAGAGGGGCGCTACTCCCTCCTCGCTACCATCTTCTTCAGACACAGGTATATTTGATCAATAAGTTAGCTATATAAATATTTTAATTATTTACAAACTTAAAAGAATTTATTTATAGGTGCAAGTGTCAGCTCACCACCACTTGTACAGACGCCACCACCACTACTTACAGGTCCTAGTGCCCTCCCACCACCTCCCGCTACAGGTATGTCTATTTTAATTTTCAGTAACATGTTGCATTTACTTATGAAAATTAATGCAGGTCCCACCTCGGCGTATCTTTGAATTTTCAGCAAAATATTCATTTACCTAATGTGAATTACTACTTACAGGTCCAGGTGCCCTCCTACCACATCCCGCTACAGGTATGTCTATTTTAATTTTCAGTAACATGTTGCATTTACTTATGAAAATTAAATCTTGTCCCACCTCGGCGTATCTTTGAATTTCTAGCAAAATATTCATTTACCTAATGTGAATTACTACTTATAGGTCCTAGTGCCCTCCCACCACCTCCCGCTACAGGTATATCTATTTTAATTTTCAGTAACATGTTGCATTTACTTATGAGAATTAAATCTTGTCCCACCTCGGCGTATCTTTGAATTTCTAGCAAAATATTCATTTACCTAATGTGAATTACTACTTACATGTCCTAGTGCCCTCCCACCACCTCCCGCTATAGGTATATCTATTTTAATTTTCAATAATATGTTGCATTTACTTATGAAAATTAAATCTTGCAGGTGTCAGTGGCCTCCCACCTATTGTGCAGATGTCATCCCGACCACCTCCCGCTGCAGGTATGTACATTTTAATTATAAGTTCGCAATATTTGTATCACTCCACATGACAATAAATTCTTGCAAGTGTCAGTGGCCTCCCACCTCGAGGATCATGTATGTATATTTTAATTTAAATTCTTCAATATTTGTTCTACTTATGAAAATTAATTCTTGCAGGTCTCAGTGGCCTCCCACCTGTTGTGCAGACGCCACCCCCACCACCTCCCGCTACAGGTATGTATATTTTAATTATATGTTCACAATATTTGTAACACTCCACATGAAAATTAATTCTTGCAGGTCTCAGTGGCCTCCCACCTGTTGTGCAGACGCCACCCCGACCACCTCGAGGATCAGGTATGTATATTTTAATTTAATTTCTTCAATATTTGTTCTACTTATGAAAATTAATTCTTGCAGGTCTCAGTGGCCTCCCACCTGTTGTGCAGACCCCACCACCTCCCGCTGCAGGTATGTATATTTTAATTATATGTTTATAATATTTGTATCACTCCACATGAAAATTAATTCTTGCAGGTCTCAGTGGCCTCCCACCTGTTGTGCACTTATGAAAATTAATTATATTATTTCAAAGATCTGTAATGTAATACACTTAGTTTTACTTGTGAAGATCTATTCTTACAGATCCCAGTGCCCTCCCACCACCTCCCACTTGTACAGGGCCCACCCCCACCAGTCAGCCACTTGACGATGCCGGCAGTTGTCACGAGGGAGGCAGGGCCCATGATAGACGTCGCCCGTGTTGGATATCCGGGTAAATCTATAAGGTTATATTACATTAAGTAGCCTTCAACTGTCTAATATGAATATTTTGACATTTGTAATTGCAGTACGAAATTTGAACCCCACACCGCTGTCCATCATTGCACCGAACTCATGTTGGCACATATGCCCGGGGCAGCATCCACTTTCAGAGATTTTCCATGTCCGTCCGCGATTCATTGTACAACATGTTCTTAGTAAGTAATTATGTCATTTAATTCAAGTATTTCCCAAACTCAATTTACAACTTTATACTAAGTGTGAAAAGTAATTGATTTACAGCGGTCTTTTCAATTCACATGTGGACATGACGCGGCGAGATGTCGTCGTGCCTGGGAGTCTACTATGCTCTCAAGTTACAAGAGGAAAATACATGAGGCCCGAGCACACGCTAAAAAATTGAGTGGGGGGAGTGAAGACCGACAATTGTGGAAGGCGCACCGCCCTCTATGGATGAGGCAGGAGGATTGGGAGATATCTTGTGACCATTTTTCTGACCCCAAGTGGATAGAAAAGTCCGAAAAAGCCAAAGCAAACAAGGCGTCAAAACCAGGTTCAAATTTGCATACGAGTGGGTCCATCTCTTATGGGCTCATAAAAAAAATTGGTAAGTAATATAACAATTTATCTTCTTACAATTTATCCCAATATTTGACTTTTTTTACTATGAATTGTATAACAGGCTGTGGAGCTTAATTGACCTCCGTCATTCCTCTAGGTGTTCGACAGAACATACAAAAAGAAGGGGACTAATGATTTTGTGAGTGAGACAGCTAAGTCAGCAGCGGTAAGTTTATCTACATATGTAACTTGTACCGTTCATTTAAATCGGCATGTAATTCATTTGAAATTGACTAGTTATTTTATTCAATTTGTAGGAAACATATAGCAAAGCAGTGACAGAGAAGTACAGGGAGGGAGACACGCAGCACCCGGAGTTCGATCCGGTGGAGTGGGTGGCAGCAGCTGGCGTACCGAAGAAAGGCCGACTATATGGTTTTGGGGAGAGCCTAGACGCTAGCGCGGTGATATCATCGTGTGCGAGTTCTAGCTATGCAACCAGTAGCAGTGCCTTCACTATACCTTCCGTTGCCCCCAGCACTTCTGCCAGCGACATGATGGACATGGTCCGATCGCAGATTTCTGATATGCAGCGGCAGCAGCAGCATTTCCAACATGAGATCTCTACCCAGGTGTCAGTGGTTTTGCAGGCAATCAGTGGCCTCCTCTCCCAGAGGGGAATGGTCCCTCAGCAATCCACCACCACCACAGCACAAGCCGCACAGGTGAGTGTTTACTATGTTTTTATTTTGATGGAATTACTCAATTATGTTCATTATTAATTTTAAAACTCATTTACTTTAGAAGAATTACGAAAATCCGGGGTCCGGGGGTCTAAAATTTGAAATACTGGTCAGATGGCCGTGCCGATCATTCCAACACGACCGGGGAGATGAAAGTGACTTGTCAGAACTGACGGAATCCAAATCGGATGCCTGGTTTGAGCTCGGCGCTCAAAGTTCATCTTCCAAAATACACTTAGTTTAAATGAACTGCCAGGTCGGGTCCGGGGGTCTAAAACTTGAAATATCGGTCGGATGGCCGTGCCAATCATTCCAACACGACCGGGGAGATAAAAGTGACTTGTCAGAACTGACGGAATCCAAATCGGATGCCCGGTTTGAGCTCGGCGCTCAAAGTTCATTTCTAAAATACACTTAGTTTTAATGAACTGCCAGGTCGGGTCCGGGGGTCTAAAACTTGAAATACCGGTCGGATGGCCATACCTATCATTCCAACACGACCGGGGAGATGAAAGTGACTTGTCAGAACTGACGGAATCCAAATCGGATGCCCGGTTTGAGCTCGACACTCAAAGTTCATTTCTAAAATACACTTAGTTTTAATGAACTGCCAGGTCGGGTTCGGGGTTCTAAAACTTGAAATATCGGTCGGATGGCCGTGCCAATCATTCCAACACGACCTGGGAGATAAAAGCGACTTGTCAGAACTGACGGAGTCTAAATCGGATGCCCGGTTTGAGCTCGGCGCTCAAAGTTCATTTCTAAAATACACTTAGTTTTAATGAATTGCCAGGTCGGGTCCGGTGGTCTAAAACTTAAAATACCGGTCGGATGACCTTACCGATCATTCCAACACGACTGGGGAGATGAAAGTGACTTGTCAGGACTGACAGAATCCAAATCGGATGCCCGGTTTGAGCTCGGCGCTCAAAGTTCATTTCTAAAATACACTTAGTTTTAATGAACTGCCAGGTCGGGTCCGAGGGTCTAAAACTTGAAATACCGGTCGGATGGCCTTGCCGATCATTCCAACACGACTGGGGAGATGAAAGTGACTTGTCAGAACTGACGGAATCCAAATCGGATGCCCGGTTTGAGCTCGGCGCTCAAAGTTCATCTTCCAAAATACACTTAGTTTAAATGAACTGCCTGGTCGGGTCCGGGGGTCTAAAACTTAAAATACCGGTCGGATGGCCGTGCCGATCGTTCCAACACGACCGGGGAGATGAAAGTGACTTGTCAGAACTGACGGAATCCAAATCGGATGCCCGGTTTGAGCTCGGCGCTCAAAGTTCATTTCTAAAATACACTTAGTTTTAATGAACTGCCAGGTCGGGTCCGGGGGTCTAAAACTTGAAATACCGGTCGGATGGCCATGCCGATCGTTCCAACACGACTGGGGAGATGAAAGTGACTTTTCAGAACTGACGGAATTCAAATCGGATGCCCGGTTTGAGCTCGGCGCTCAAAAGTTCATTTTTAAAATATACTTAATTTAAATACTGTTTCAGACTAGTAGTTGATTTATAAAATCTGCAGTTATCAATTTGATATGTTTGATTTCAATTTATGCTAATTTCTTCGCACTAATTTTTTTATCTATGAATGAATGTTATTATTTTTTTAATGTAGGGGGATCCTTCTGCGGGCGGCGACAGAGGAGATGAGCAGGGCAGTGAGGATACGGACGATGAGGATATGGACGATGTACCGGATATTTCTTGATGTTTGATGATATTCAGACGGATCAGCAGGGTTAATGTGTTTTTTTTGTGGTATTTATTTGATCAGCATGGTGTTGAATTTTTTTTTCGGTGGTGTATATTTATTTGAACAGCATGGTACGTTGATGTTGAGTTTTTTTTTCGGTGGTGTTTATTTGATCAGCAGGTTCCCAATATTTTTTTTTCACATGTAGAATTTCTTGATGTTTATGTATGATCCAACATGTTTTTAAAAATAATTCAAGATTTTTTAAAAAAATGGAGATTTTAGATGGATTTTCAGACGGTATTTGCGACGAAAAAAGTCCGTCTAAGATCCGTCGTAATATCCGTTTGAAATTTAGACGGAATTCCGACCACTTTTCGGACGGCACCTTCTACGAGTTGGGCTTAATTTCAGACGGTAATTGCAGATCCGTCGTAATTTCCGTTTGAAATACCAACGGATTTAGGATGACTTTTCAGACGGCAACATCATTTGAGACTAAGAGTTGGGCTTAATTTTAGACGGTATTTGGATATCCGTCGTAATATCCGTTTGAAATGTTAGACGATATTTACGACGGACACTAAATCCGTCGTAATATCCGTCTGAAATATCGACGGACAATTTCAGATGGCAAATGCCGGACGGAACTTTTCTCGTTTGATATTCAGACGGAATTTGTGACTGAATAAATTCTGTCTTATTTTCAGACGGAAGTTCAGACGGAAAAATGTACTGTCACAAATTTGTGACTAAGAATTTCAGACGGTCGAGTTCCATCTGAAATCTGAGGGAAATCCGTCACAAACGGTATTTGTGACGGATTTTTAGACGGATTTCAGACGGATAAAGGCCGTCTGAAATCCCACTTTTTTTGGTAGTGTATGGCAAATGGATAATCAGGTACTCCATGGAATCGAAGAACGCAGGGGGAAATATCTTCTCCAACTTGCATACCGTCATGACCACATTCTGTTCCATAGTTTGCACGTCCCCAAGTTTGAGTTCTGATACACATAGAATCCTTGAAAACTTACTCAACTCAGTCAATGCTCCCCATATAGGCTTTGGCAATATGTCACGGAATGCAATGGGCAGAAGTCTCTCCATGAACACATGGCAGTCGTGACTTTTCAACCCATATATTTTCCCTCATTGACATTCACACAATGAGCTATGTTAGACACATATCCATCAGGGAATCTTAATTGCTTCAGCCACTGGCACAGTTCATTGATCTGTGTGTCTTTTAACACGTAAGTTACTTTAGGTTGCACAACTTTGCCCCGTACCGGCCGCAATTCCAACTCTGGTCGTTTGCAAAGTATCTTGAAGTCCACTCGCGCCTTGGCATTGTCCTTTGTTTTGGCTTTCACGTTCATGATGGTGTTGAACACATTATCAAAAACATTCTTCTCAACATGCATGATGTCCAGGTTGTGCCGTATCAAAAGGGCTGACCAGTAAGGTAATTCCCAGAAGATAGTTTTCTTCACCCAATTGTGTTCCTCTCCAAATCCACGAAGATGTCGTGTACTACCTGACAATTGCACTATATCTGGTAAGTCTTGCACCTCTAATGCCATTTGTCGACCAGACATCCGTTCCAAGTCTGCTTCATCCATTTCAACTGTGTTCTTAATGAATGAATCCTTTTGCCTTCGGAAAGGATGGTCATTTGGTAGGAACTGTCGATGACAATCGAACCAGCATGATTTCTTACCATATTTCAGGACAAAGGATTTGGTATCAGCCATACAGTAAGGACATGCCAACCTCCCATGTGTGCTCCAGCTAGATAGCATTCCATATGTAGGGAAGTCACTTATTGTCCATATCAATGCAGCCTTCATAGTGAAATTTTATTTTCCGTACGCATCATAAGTAACAACTCCATCATTCCATAATCTTTTCAACTCATCAATCAGTGGCCTGAGATATATGTCTAAATTTTTTCCTGGATTTTTTGGACCTGGAATCACCAAAGTTAAGAAAAGGTTCTCATGCTTCATGCACATGCCCGGCGGAAGGTTGTACGACGTCATGAAGATTGGCCAACATGAGTAAGACGCTACTGAACCTCCAAATGGGTTGAAGCCGTATGTGCATAAACCTAACCTAACATTGCGTGGCTCGTGACCAAAAGTAGTATAGTTACGACTGAAATGAGCCCAAGCTTCACCGTCGACGGGATGACTGATTATATCATCTACACGACATACTCTTTCCGCGTGCCATATCATATGCCGAGCTATCTTAGATGACATATACATCCGCTACAATCTGGGCGTGAGAGGGAAGTATCGCAGTGACTTGTAAGGCACCTCCTTCTGCTTTGATTTATCCCCTCTCTTGGGTTTAAATCTATCATGATGACAAATATCACATGATATTTTATCTACATTATCTGCATACTATAGCATACAGTGATTAGGGCATGCATCTATTTTTTGGTATCCAAGCCCTAAATCATTGACCATCTTCTTTGCACGATAAAAATTTTCAGGCAGATTCTCATCCGTAGGTAGCATGCTCTTGATAAGGAGCATACGGTCAAAACAACTCTCACTAAGGTGAAATTCAGATATCAAATTCAACAACTGTGAGACAGCAGATAAGCGAGTGTGATTTTCACAACCATCCCACAGCGGCTCATCAGCATCCCGAAGTAACTGATAAAATCTTTCAGCCGACTTGTTTGGTGGTTCTTCGTTGTACACGTGTTCCCCTTGTACATTAAAGTTAGGGCCAGCAGCATCGATTATCATGTCTGCGTAGGTACTTGTGCCTCCAACATTGTCGGGCGCATTCGACCAAAAGTCCTCACCGTGACACACCCAATTCATATAACCTTTCATGAACCCTTTCCTGTATAAATGAACTTGCACATCCCATAGCGAAAGAAATTTCTTATTTTTATAGCGTAAACCAGGACACCGGATGTTAGCACGCTGGTCCACTGCTGTTGGATGTCCAAATACAAACTGAATAAAACTATCAACTCCATCCTTAAACTCCTCGGACACCACTCCGTCAACTACTCTATGATTCATCTATGAACGATCAACTCTAGCCATATTTACCTAACAAATTAAAAAATTCATATCAATATGTCTTATCACTACTTTTAAAAAAATATCGACAACATCTTCCCTGAATATTGACTGTTTTCCACATTTGTACATCTCGTTTGGTCACATATACGTACATATCCACATCCACTTTCACTTCCATATTCACACACCCACGTTGACATCGACATCATCTTCTGGAAAAAATGATTATCATACTCCCATTCACATACACATTTTTTCACATATCGACATCCACACCTATCTACAAATGTAATTCACATCCAAACATACTAATCACATATATCATAACAAAAGGCTTGAACGGGCAAAAATGGAATAAAAGGTCATATCCACATTTACGCACACACATTTATATCCACATCCCTCTTCCTACCCTCCCAATAAAAATAGGGGCTTAGAATTTCATCTGATGTTGTAAGAGTACAGTAGGGGATAAGGAGAAAAGGTTCGTCTTGTAGACCAGGCATGAAAAGTGAGAGTGTGTGAGAGTTTGTGTCTACGTGTGTGTGTGTGAGAGTGAGCGTGAGAAAGGATGGGAGCTCATAGCCGCTGCCATAGGTCACCGGTGCGTCTACGCCCTCGCTGTCGGTGCCGCCTCTGCTCACCCCTCACTGGCATCCCTGGGTAGCTCCGCCGCGCCCGCACGCCCTCGCCACTCCGTTGCCCGCCTGTGAGAGATTGAGAGGGGGATGCAGTGGTTGAATGGGGAGGAAGGGGGAAGGACTAAGGAGGACAGGAGAGGGGACGTTTTTTCTAATTCTTGTCTCTATCTATTTGGCGCCATGTTTTCATTTGGCGCCATGTTTTCATCCATTCATTCGTGATTCTTTGTCATTCATTCACTTCTTCTAATAGGATAAAATCTCTCTCAGTAAAAAATGTCATTACATCTAAAAAAATATTATTTATTATTTAGAGATCCGAAGATCTGTAATTTAAACATTTTCAACTTCTTTATGGCCGATAAATCAATTATATAAAAAGAAGAGAGAACGTGTTGAATAGCCTAGCTACCTTGAAAGCCGGACATCGGGGTGCGCGTGAAAAGGTATTCGGAGCCGTATCGGTCACATGTTGACCATTTCCTTATTGTTCCGTGCCCCCCTCAAACTCATGTGCCGTGAATTTACCGTCACGTCTATATTTAATGAATTTTCGAGATCTAGGTCTCCTTGATAGAGGGGAATATTAATGCCACGTGGAAGCACTCAGGATATATAATAGTCAAATATCATTGTATCTTTCATTGATTTTACTCACGATAGGGCGTGCCAATCACGTGTCTGACAATATTGTGTTCAAGTTCAAAGGCTAGGATGGTCTGGACTAACGACGATCGTTCGACGACGCCTACACCCTCCCTTGTCCAATCACCTCTGCAATACGCTCCGATCGAGCGACGATCGTTCGGCTAGCGTTCCTGACGTTCCCCTTTTTCCTACTCCCGAGGGGCTGTGTTACCACCTCCATTGCAGCGATGTGTTAAATCGACACACCAATCCCGTCCGTCTCCTCTGCGTCCTCCTCTCGGTCCCTTGTCGTCATTGGTTCCTGCTGCAGATGCCCTCTTCCTTTTTTTAATTCGTCGGGGAATTAAGGTTCAGAAAATGGGAAGGTATAAATGCTATGTAGTGTGGGTTGGTCGCGAACCAGGTGTATATTATAGTTGGCCCCAATGCTTTGTCCAAGTGAATGGACACCCTGGAGCTCGTTATAAGGGTTTTCACTCGGTAGAGGAAGCACATGCTGCTATAAATGAGGTTGGCAATAGCAGCCATGCATATGTTGATCATCCTCAACTTACATATCATGCAAGTCCCGGACCTGACTATGATTCAAGGAACCAGGCACTAGGCCAGCAGACAACTACACAAATGTCAAATGTGCCTTGTATTGTTATTTTTCTATTATGTACTCTAGTAGTGTTGCTCCTCTTCATATTAGTTGCTTTGTTATTACTGTTGTTGTCTATGTAGAGAAATGATGTACTTGACATTTTACTCATTGTCAACGACTTGGCTTGATCCCACTGTAAATTAGTAGAACTGGAGGTAAATCTCATTTCATGATCTTACATGAGTTTAATCAGCGTCGTTTGATGACTAGGAAAGCTTCAGATCCGTATTGGTAGAGTTAGGAAACCAATACATGGTTAAACCCTTCAAACGAACTTGAGTTTCTTCAAGTTTCACTGCCATGAGCTATTTGTCACCGTTATAGAGTTATTTGTCACTGCTACTGGCTATTTGTCACTCCGAACATCTATTTGTCACCCTTATCTCTAGCCAGCCGTCGACTTTGTTTCGCTACAAAATAAACCTTTTGCTTCTGTTATCCATCAAACCTTTTACTTATGTTATCCATTTATACACAACCTACACAACTCAACATAAAACACACATCCTCCGATGTAATCCACACAACATATAAATCAAGGAATAAAATAAATTACAATTACATTAATTCAAATGTGTCATTTTTTACAATTACAATTACAAATCAACATATATTCGTTGGATCATCCTCCACCATCACCAATTGCAGAAGAATCCCCTCTCTCAGACGACTCCTCTTGCCCAATAACCCACTCTACAGTGTCACCTGAGACAACAATTTTTTTAGAATACTCGCTCCATTCAAACTACAATTATGAAATAAGCTCTTTTCTGAAGCAGGTATCATGATCTCTCTCTTCCAGAGAATCGGCAGCGACCAGCCTGTATGTGTAAACCTTCCTCGTCTATCATGGTCTAAAAGCACGAACAATAGCTTTGGTATCTCGCCAAGCCATTGGTCCTGCTTTTAGACCAGGACAGGCAAGGAAGGTTTACACATATAGGCTGGTAGCTGCTGATTCTCCGGAAGAGAGAGATCATGATACCTGCTTCAGGAAAGAGCTTATTTCAAAATTATGGTTTGAATGGAGCGAGTATTCTAAAAAATTTCGACAGCATCTCCCTTAAAAATTTTCGACAGCATTCTCAAATTTTTAACATCCTGAAAAAATATATTAAACAAAATATAAATACATCCAACATGTGAACTGAGATGAAATTAGGAATCATGGCAGTCACACCTTGGATGTGATATTATAGAGGCCCTACGCGGGCGACGGTGGCGGAATGGCGATGGGCGGCCGACGACGGTGGCTGCAGCGGTGCTAGACGGCAGCCGGTGGGCGGGTCCGGCAGGAACACCGGTCGGCTGCCACGGCACGGCATCGAAGGGGCAACGGTGCTCTACCGGCGTGGGTGCAAGGGGGAGCGCGACGGTGGGCTGGTTGGCACGCACGGCGGTGCTGGTTCGCGGAGGAGAGGGAGGGTGCGCAGGGCACCCGTGGGCACACGGGGACAAGGTGGCAATGGTCTGCGGTGAGGGGGGAAAAGCAAGGGATGGGGGGAAAACAAATGGCTTCTAAGGGTAATACATACGTCGTAAGGGTGACTAAATAGGCTTCGTAAGGGTGACAAATGCTTCTAAGGGTTACAAATAGGTCCTAAGGGTGACAAATAGCTTCTAAAGGTAATAAATGGGTGTCTAAACGTAAAAAATAGCCTGTAGTGGTGACAAATGAAAGAGATAGAGCGAGAGAGAGAGAGAGAGAGGGGGGGGGGCATTAACAAACAGAAAAAATGGTGGCTCCTTGCACACGTCTCATCCTCCTGCAGTCCTGGTGCTACCAACTACTAAAGGAAGTGAAAGAACTAAAGTCGGTGGAAGACGAAGTGTCTCTCCCAACTAAAGGCTGGTTTTAATTTTACTAAAGGCAGTGGAAGAACTAAAGTCGGTGGAAGACGAACTGTCTCTCCCAACTAAATGCTGGTTTTAATTTTACTAGTCAAATTGATAAATAGGGCAGTTATTATAGTCTCGGGAAGTGTAACAATCTTCCATCTTATCATATTTTTTATATTTTATATTAGGAAAATTATATTTTATAATATATTATTTACATATATATCATATGATATATAATATAATATTACGATTGCATAACTTATGAAACGAATATTATAATATCTATTTCCGCTCCGATTCAAATTTGAATATTATCCGTATCCGAAAAAATAAATACTATTTAGAATATTTTCCGCTAATTAATACGGATTCGAATTCAAATATTATCCAGCTAAACTATTGATAAATTTATATGTATTTTTGTTATTTCTTACACACGGGAGGAAAAGTAAGGGATGGGGAAAAATAAATGGCTTCTAAGGGTAAGAAATACGTCGTAAGGGTAACAAATAGGTCATAAGGGTGACAGGTAGAGTTTAATCAGTGTCATTTGATGATTAGGAAAGCTTCAGAGTCGCGTTGGTAGAGTTAGGATCGCTAGGACACGGTTAAATCCTTCAAACGAACTTGAGTTGCTTCAAGTTTCACTACTATGAGCTATTTGTCACCGTTACAAACTATTTGTCACTTCTAATGGTTATGTATCACTCATAACGAGCTATTTGTCACCCTTATTGCTCGTTAGGCGTCGTCTTTGTTTCGCTTCATCACATATTGTGACTTCTGTTATCGATTTATCACCCTTACGAGACATTTGTCAGCCTTAAAGCCTATTTGTCACCGCTGATGACTATTTGTCACCACTATGCGGTGTTAGCCGTTGTAGTATCTATCTCCGCTGACGAGCATTAGGGTTCATCTCCTCACAAATTCGTAGCTATTATATATACAACACAAAGAGTGGGGAAAAAACACATAAAACCTTCTTAAAACATGTTAGAAACACCCTAATATGTTTAAGAACCTTTGGGGAGTAGTTTGGTAAAGTTTCATAGGGTTTTCATTGGGTTTTGAAGACTTCCGTAAACTCCCGTCGTGGACCTTCCGGAAGGTGTCGACACCTGGTGTCGACACCTACACCCTGCACACACAAAATCATGAAAAACAGAACTATGCCAGATAGGTGTCGACACCTAGTGTCGACACCTTCTGGGCAGCTTCACTGGATAGAGCCAGTGAGCACTAGGTGTCGACACCAGGTATCGACACCTTCTGCCCAGCTCAAAGACTGCATAATTTGGAGGTTCAAAGTAGTCCGAAAAACCTTCAACCCCAATTGAAAATTTGATTTTTCCAAGTGAAAAATATGCATTAGAAGGTCTTAAAAACATCATTCAATCTTGGATTCAACAAGGAATATGGAAAGTTAAATGAGCAAGATGCTACCACAAGACTATCATGAGAATCATGCATGAAGGGCACTTGAGAACCCATTTCATGAAAAATACTTCAAACCCATTCATGGGACCATCAACAAGGGTATTGCAACCCATATATAATATGCATGAAAACTCATGAATACCAAGATAGTTTCCATCACATGAGCACACTAGCATTCAAATGAGCATTAAGCCATTACACCAATGCAAGATTAGCATGCAAGTGAAGCTTGAGCACTATGAACCAAATTCACCTCCTTTAGCTCAAGGATGATATACATGAAAACTCATTTAATCATGTACATGTCTTCTCATATCAATCATCAAAAATACATTCCACCATATGATAAGTTTTTGTTGTGATGAAATTGAATCTCTCAATTGTCGAAATACAAAGGCATGAAAGCTCAACCTCAACCTCCTCCAATTCAAGCACACAAGGTGGGTAATAGATATTACTATGATCCACTTGATATGGGAGGGTATAAAAATCATCCTTGGACCTGCAAAATCACAAGAGTATCAAGTTACCATATGTATGAAAGTTAAGAGCTCATAAACTTGATTCTTCCAAAAGAACCTCCATAACTTGTCAACCATCCAAATGCTCATTGCATAAATAAATATTTCCATAAAGACATAAGTCACAAGCTTTGACATTTGAAGCACTTGAATCTTCCATCGCATCCAAGACATATACAATGATATGAGAGCTCAACCATTCAATAGCATTCTTGTATCTCCATAGCCTTCTACATCAAGATGCTTCAACACGCATATGTAGACAATAATGTCAAATGCAAAGGCATGTAAAATAGCATTGGAACTCATTCATTCAAATGGCATTCTTGTTGATAAAAGCTAACATTCATGAAGCAGTATTTTCATGAGGAGCATTGTCTTCACATGCATCTCACACATAAGTAAATATCCAATCATGCAAATATGTTTTCTCATGAATTCTCATTGAGTACAAGGCATATGCATTCTTTCAAGCATGTTTCACACAAAGTCTTTCTCAATGAATACAAAGCAATCTCACCAAGTGTATATGCAATGTGCTAACATCAAAGCACGTATGAGCCGTATAGAGTCACAAATGCATCCCCATGATGATATCCCAATAACAACATTTTGTAATCAACTCCACAACCATTTCAAACTTCATAACTAGAGGATAAGGAGTTCAAGCACATGAAGAACATGAATAAACTTTCAAGCACAAGGCCAAGCAACAAAGTCATTTTGTAATCATCAAAATCACATACACAACAATCTCCCCCATTTTGATGATGACAAAATGTTATGCTATAATGTTCTATAATGTTCTCTCCCCCTTTGACATAATCAGAAATGGGGATCATTATGGGGAACTCATGATGGCAGCAAAACCAACAACAACATTGTTGTCTCCCCTTTTTGTCATTGACAAAAACCTACGGACAAGGGGGTTATAAGGAGAACCAATATGCACAATATGCATGAACTAATTGCACAACTTTGAAATGCAAATGTGGACAATATGGACATGCAGAATGCAAGTAAGATGATCCAGTATGATTGATCTTCAAACAAATAGATATATATACATGTAATATAGCTCCCCCATTTTATTTAGAGTGAAGGGATAGGTGTACGAAAAGTGCAGGTGAGTCATTAAGATCAAAGTGCTCATGATTACACCTAGAGGAGTGTGCAGATAGATGGGAGAAGACGTACATCAGGTCATGCAGTTAATCAAATTTTTAGAATACATATCAAATCAAATTACCATGTGTAAGTGAGTAACATGAGAATGAATTTTAGCCATATGGATAACTAGATTTTCAATTAAACACAATAATAATTGCACATACTGCATTTCAATTTAGAGAGCAGCGTATTAGAGGCTTCGCTCTGCCTTAATCAAATTTATCATCAGAAATTTTCACATTGACAATCTGAATTTTTCTAAGAATGATCAGGTTCAAATAATTCCTTTTTACGCGAGGAGACACATGGAGCTCATGCCAGAATCTCCGGTTACTCAGAATACTGAACCATTTCATCTCATTTTGAATAGAGGTACTTTAGTCAACACTTTTCAGAAATGAACCACATCACGTCTCAGGTGACATGTGCCCAATTTACTCAGTAAGACTAAGTATTGCTCTGCCTTTCATTTCAACCATTTTTTTTGTATGCGGAGGCAGACAGCTTTTTCCTCAACTGTCTCTTTATCATTCATGCAGCAAGTTGAATTACTTTAGAGTGTCGAAATGAAATTCATATATCCTTATGAATAACACTCAATTTCACATTATAGTGCATGAAGTGTGCGAATTTGATTTAACGTGTATGGAGAAAATTTAACTTAAAACAAGATAGTGCAGCTCCCCCTATGTAAATACAATAAGCATGAAATGCTCCCCCTGAGAGTTTGACATGAAGCACACTTGTTAAGACTCAGATGCAACATTATTTATCAATGGAGTATTCGGTCTTAGAAGTTTCAAGGAAGGGGTTTTAGCATATATTAACATGCAAGCATACAATGGAGATATGCAATTTCAGTTCTTGAAATATTGGCCCCAAAGATATGATACCATTGTTGGAAGTATTCATTTTGGCATTTATGCAACATGAAATGTTCAAAATGATGCATTTCAAAATATGCACTATATGTATGCTGAAAATGCCAACTATGTAATAAGACACACAATGAACTTCATCTTTCAAAAGCACTATGTGAATGATATGCAGAAAATGATATGCAAATATGCACCGTGATGCAAGATTTCAGATTTCACATGACAACTCTATATGCATCTAATGCAACTAATGCATGACATGTAATTTTTTTTAAATGTGAGAACATAGATTTGTTTTGAAAAGAGAATTCAGAAAATTCATTCAAAGCATCAAAATCATCACATGTGAACTTTTCCTTGAAAATATTTTTACTTTTATCCAAAAGGATGAGTAGCACATTTGATGAGGACATCTCCCGGCATTCCCTATGGCACGAGGCGACTCCGACTTCGTGACCCCTTGGAGATGTGGTCCTCATGGCTATCTTTATTTGTTGCTTATGTAGTTTCTTTATTTGAGTCATATCATGTGTAATTTTCCTTTATTTGAGTCCATTATCTAGGTCTTAGAGTTAATTATCCAAGTCTTGAGTCATTTGGACCCTTAGTTGAGGACATTGGGCCCAGTTAGTGGGCTTGGCCCATGGGCGCCCCCCCTGTCTCTTGGTCTTTTGCATTTATGCACTTTGTTAGGGGGTTTTGTGCAAATGGTCCAACTCTATATAAGGACCCCCCC
Source organism: Amorphophallus konjac (assembly GCA_022559845.1). Classification (NCBI taxonomy): domain Eukaryota; kingdom Viridiplantae; phylum Streptophyta; class Magnoliopsida; order Alismatales; family Araceae; genus Amorphophallus; species Amorphophallus konjac. Next base: position 48,194,635 of record CM040126.1, read on the forward strand.
CTCTCCCATTTGTGACAACTTTTGATGAATTGAAAAAATTAAACCCTCAAGTATTCTCTCTCCCTCTCTCTATAGTTCTCTCTCTCTCTCTCACTACTTCTCCCTCTCTCTCTCTAAATTTCGAAATCCCCTCTCTCTCCTCCCTAATCACCCTTCTTTAAGACCCCTCCCCCTTCCCTATACACTCATTCAATTCCCCCTCCAACCCCTAGGTGGAAACCCCTTCTCCTAGGCACCCTTTCATCTTCCCAGGCACCCTTTCACCTTCCCAAGGCCACTCCCCACCCTTCCCAAGCCATATTCCTCCACCCAAGACCCCTTTCCCCTCTCCAAGGGACCCCTTCACCTCCCTAGGTCGTCCATCCCCTTCCCCTCCCTCCTAGGGTCGCACCCCCCTCCATCTCCACCCACATACACCACCACCACCTTAGCCTCCCCTCCACAAATCCATTCCAGCCCGCAGGCAGTTTCTGGCCCCAACTTGCAGAGCATTTTCCAACCCGTTCCAGGAGGATTCGGCATCCAAGCGCTTCAGCAAACTTGTGCATCCACGAGTCTTCTCCGCAGGCGAGTTGGAATCGCTCCGTTCCAAGATCGTGGCCGGCCGCTAGCTCCGTTCTACCGCGCCTGCGCACTGGGGGCTCAACCAGAAGGCCATCTCTGTTCGACCTTCGTGCAGCGGCCAAGACTGGAGGAATCGGTCATCAAACTCTTCATCAAAATTCTTCCTCCCCCTGTCAGCTTTCAGAAGCCGAAGACGGAGCATCGTTTGAACGCCGTAAGTGGAAGTTACCATTTTTATACCGCCGGGCGTTCGTTCTGCCTCCTGTCTGTCTTCCCCGACCTGTCCCCCTTCAACGGGACCATCCTGTCCACACGGACTTCAGACAGTGGCGAGGCCGGCTCCGTTGGAAAGTAGACCTCCCCACGCTTCCATCGACATCGGCCGTTTGCAAAACAGAGCCTGGGAGCGTTCGTGGCGTCCTCGGCAATCTGCTGTTCAGAAGCTGAACCTGTGCAGGTCCTGAACAGGGACCCCGTTCGGTCGATCGTGGCAGCCCGGCTCGTGCAGAACGAAAATCCATAAAATTTGAGGCGCACCCCTATTCTGTTACGAAGCCAACGACACTGACCGCGCCTCCGGCAAAATTCCAGAAAGTGTTCTACGGCTACATCAGTGACTGCTGGTCCAGAATCCCAGAACCGGACAGGTTTCGGTATCGACCGCCGGTGTGATAATTAACCAATTTTCCCCACCCCGCTTGGCCGGCTGAAGGCCCCACCCTGCGTGGTGGTAGTGTTTGGTGTAAACTCCATAACCCCCACCCCGAGATCCCCCCTCCTGCGAGAGGCGTAGTTTTGTAATTAACTAACCAGCAGGTCAAGCTACCCCGCCGCGGCGTTCGGGTGCATACCCACGCCTCCCGACGCGCCCATCGTCTCCGGCCGGGATCGGTGTCTTCACACCGATCAGGTGAGCTTCTGGTCCCTCTCCTGGTCCTCATTTACTTTGCTTAGCTAGTATCGTTTCCTTAGCTCGTTGGCGGTAATTGAGTGCCCGGACTTGATTGTTTGTGAAACCACGAGCGCACCACCGTGGCAAGTGAGAGAGCGCCACCCAAGCCCACGCCCCAGCGTGCTAGCCCGCCCATAAATTGGGTATCCCAGGCCCATTAGGGGTCAGCCATAAGCCCACCAACCGGTGGAAACCTTAGGGTCCCACCCCGGATCCTCGCCGGCATCACTCGGACCCACTGGGAGCGCATGTGCGTCGCGTGAGATAGGTCGCACGGTGAGCCGAATTGAGAGCTTGTATGCTTGTGGATGCATAGGTCTAAGGGTCATTATCATCCTAGGTAGACCGTGTCACATCAAATGGTATCAGAGCAAGTTTTAGACTTGTCTCTACTAAGTCTAGTCCTAGGGCGCATTGTCATCTAGTTCATGAATCATGGCTACCACATACCCATCCCACTCGGCCCACTACCGGGATCCGATCAACCCAATACTTTGGGACATTATTCGAGATGAGGGTGTTACCTTTGATGGGTCGCATGCTAGTGATTACCTCAAGTGGGAGGCTGCAATGGAAAGGAACTTTGAGAGGAATCGGGTATACGGACACACAAGAGTTTGTAGGGCCAAGGGACAAATTCGGGGTCAAGCCAAGATAGAATTGGAACACATAGAGGCCATAAGAAGGATTGAGAGGCAAGAGCCCATTCACTCGTGGGAAGAGATGACGAGAGAACTTAGGAAAATCTACATTCCAAAACCTTCCTACTCTTCCTACTCACACACCCCTAGCCCGAGGAGCACCACCACTACTCAATCCCAACCCGGCCAACTTAAGACCATCCATAGGACTCCGCCCCCACCACCCCTAACCGATCCCCTCTCCACATTTCGCCACCAACTCCTCTCCCTTAGAACCCAACTGTCCCAACTACCCACCCCTCCACCTAGGCCCCCAAAGACCACCACCCTCCAACCCACAAATCCCTACCAAACCCCTCCACCCCAAAGAGTTGAGAAAGTGATTGAAGTTCATGAAGCTCCCCTTGAATGGGAGGAAGAATTTGAGGCACAATGCCAAGAGTCAAGTCAGGAAAACCCAATCCCCACCAACCTTCCCCAATTAAAACTCACTTCCATAACCCTCACCGTTCAAACCCAAGTGGATCCCGTGCCCACCCCTCCACCTAGGCCCGCACCGGTCACCACCCCGCAACTCACTATTCCCCATGAGACCCATACTCCCCAAACCCCCGTAGCCCCTACTACTACCCCTCCATTATCCCCTATAAGGGATGCCCCACCCAAGATCGACCAATCCAACTGTCTTCACCCAACCCACCTTCCACTTCCAACTACAAACCTACCCCAACCTAGACTCCCACTACCTCCACTTCCAACCCCAACCCAATTCCGACCTTGCTCATCACCTTGGGGGCGCCATGCACCTACCATCACCACCCCACCCCGAACATACTCTCTCACCTCTTTGGAGGAGGAACCCATACCCGACCCCAAAGTGGTGAACACCCCGGACCCAATTCCCAACATGGAGACCACACATGTCCAAATTGAAGAAAAAAACTCACATGGTAACCTTCACCCTACACCACCCTCTCTAGATGGGACCGAGCTTATTTTAGGTGAGACCCTTGTTAGCTGGTTGATGGGTAGCCCAATTAGAGAGATAATGGCCCATGCCTACCCTCCCATGGAACAACACCTCCCCATAGTCCCTCTCTCCTCTTATCACACCACTATCCAATCCTCCTATGAGGTTGAGAGTTGGGATGACCTTCTTAAGGGCCTAGCATGGCAAATAGAGTTGACCGACATGTTGGCCACAATGGCTGACCAACCTAGGAGCGTTGACCTCCTACATCTATGTGTCGGATCCATCACCACAGCTTACACTGTAGGTTGCTACACTAGCGACCTCCTTCTAATCCTCCCTACACCGGATGAGCCTGCTGCTCTCCATGAATTAGAATTGCTTATCTCGGGTAGAGTGTCAAACCATCCCTTCCTGGCTGATCCACCCACCAAAGACTTCGGCCCAATTATTTCTTTAGAGAAGGATGACTCACCGCTACATGAGGACCTGGAGTTCCTCTCCCTAGGGGACCCTTACCATGACCCCTTTGACCCCTTCCTATGGGAGTCTAGACCCCCATGCAACCCACCCCCCTTACCCACCACCCACCCTTTCCTACCCTCACCCACCTTAATAGACCAGGCCCACTCTATTTTCCCAGACCCATTTGACCCCTATGAGAGGAAACTCCCACACCAAGCCATACACATTAGGGATGCCATTTGGGAAGGAATGCATGTGTCTAGACACACCACACCGCTTGACATGATTCATGAGTCGGGTCCATTCATTCAAATCACCCACATGACATGTAAGAAGTATGAGTGGTCTATGTACGGATGTAATGGCCCACCCTCGTTCGTCGCAAGTCTTAGGCATGAGAGAAATATTCAAGGAAGTTCGGGTTCCCCGGTAATTATCACCACCATGCATGATAGATCCATCTATGGTTGTCCTGGCCCACCTAGGTCTATTAGGGCCTACATGGCATGGCATGATAGGTCCCTTTATGGGTTTTCCGGGTCTTCCATCCCCACCCCCTTTGACAAGACGCATAAGCCTCCTAGGTCTACCAAAGTCTGTGTAGCACCACTGCATGATAGGTCCACTTTTGGTTGTCCAGGACCCCCATTATCTCCTAGTGAGTCAACATCCACAAAGATACATGAAAACATCCGCAAGCATATAGGCAAAAGCAACGAGGCTTACAAAAGGCAGGCCGATGCTCATCGTCGTCACTATGAATACCAAGTGGGAGACCATGTGATGGTGAGAACGGAGCGGCTCCTCCCAGGGCCCGCCTCCAAATTGAGGACACGGGGTTTGGGACCCTTTCGGGTTCTAAGACGGGTTGGTACCAATGCTTATGAGCTCGACTTACCTAAGGGCTTTGGGGTTCACCCCACTTTCAATGTGGCGGATCTGGTTCGCTATAAGGGCCCCACGGTGGAACCCAGTCAGGATCTCGAGCCTTTACCCCCCCTTGTGAGTGACCCTCCCGGAGCGAAACTACCACCCCGATTGAGAGGCCGACTTGAGCAAGTGGAGGCAATACTGGATGAGCAGAGCACACTTACCAGGAACAGGGTCTACCAGCGCTACCTCGTGAGGTGGAAAGGCCGTTCCCCGACCGAGGATGCTTGGGTAAGCCGAGAGGACTTGATGCGCCTAGACCCGGACCTGCTGGTGCAGTACGAGAGCCGATTGGACCCCTACTCGACGGGGTCGAGTTCTCCCCACCCCGGGGGATTTGATGAGGACATCTCCCGGCATTCCCTATGGCACGAGGCGACTCCGACTTCGTGACCCCTTGGAGATGTGGTCCTCATGGCTATCTTTATTTGTTGCTTATGTAGTTTCTTTATTTGAGTCATATCATGTGTAATTTTCCTTTATTTGAGTCCATTATCTAGGTCTTAGAGTTAATTATCCAAGTCTTGAGTCATTTGGACCCTTAGTTGAGGACATTGGGCCCAGTTAGTGGGCTTGGCCCATGGGCGCCCCCCCCCTGTCTCTTGGTCTTTTGCATTTATGCACTTTGTTAGGGGGTTTTGTGCAAATGGTCCAACTCTATATAAGGACCCCCCCCTCTCCCATTTGTGACAACTTTTGATGAATTGAAAAAATTAAACCCTCAAGTATTCTCTCTCTCTCTCTCACTACTTCTCCCTCTCTCTCTCTAAATTTCGAAATCCCCTCTCTCTCCTCCCTAATCACCCTTCTTTAAGACCCCTCCCCCTTCCCTATACACTCATTCAATTCCCCCTCCAACCCCTAGGTGGAAACCCCTTCTCCTAGGCACCCTTTCATCTTCCCAGGCACCCTTTCACCTTCCCAAGGCCACTCCCCACCCTTCCCAAGCCATATTCCTCCACCCAAGACCCCTTTCCCCTCTCCAAGGGACCCCTTCACCTCCCTAGGTCGTCCATCCCCTTCCCCTCCCTCCTAGGGTCGCACCCCCCTCCATCTCCACCCACATACACCACCACCACCTTAGCCTCCCCTCCACAAATCCATTCCAGCCCGCAGGCAGTTTCTGGCCCCAACTTGCAGAGCATTTTCCAACCCGTTCCAGGAGGATTCGGCATCCAAGCGCTTCAGCAAACTTGTGCATCCACGAGTCTTCTCCGCAGGCGAGTTGGAATCGCTCCGTTCCAAGATCGTGGCCGGCCGCTAGCTCCGTTCTACCGCGCCTGCGCACTGGGGGCTCAACCAGAAGGCCATCTCTGTTCGACCTTCGTGCAGCGGCCAAGACTGGAGGAATCGGTCATCAAACTCTTCATCAAAATTCTTCCTCCCCCTGTCAGCTTTCAGAAGCCGAAGACGGAGCATCGTTTGAACGCCGTAAGTGGAAGTTACCATTTTTATACCGCCGGGCGTTCGTTCTGCCTCCTGTCTGTCTTCCCCGACCTGTCCCCCTTCAACGGGACCATCCTGTCCACACGGACTTCAGACAGTGGCGAGGCCGGCTCCGTTGGAAAGTAGACCTCCCCACGCTTCCATCGACACCGGCCGTTTGCAAAACAGAGCCCGGGAGCGTTCGTGGCGTCCTCGGCAATCTGCTGTTCAGAAGCTGAACCTGTGCAGGTCCTGAACAGGGACCCCGTTCGGTCGATCGTGGCAGCCCGGCTCGTGCAGAACGAAAATCCATAAAATTTGAGGCGCACCCCTATTCTGTTACGAAGCCAACGACACCGACCGCGCCTCCGGCAAAATTCCAGAAAGTGTTCTACGGCTACATCAGTGACTGCTGGTCCAGAATCCCAGAACCGGACAGGTTTCGGTATCGACCGCCGGTGTGATAATTAACCAATTTTCCCCACCCCGCTTGGCCGGCTGAAGGCCCCACCCTGCGTGGTGGTAGTGTTTGGTGTAAACTCCATAACCCCCACCCCGAGATCCCCCCTCCTGCGAGAGGCGTAGTTTTGTAATTAACTAACCAGCAGGTCAAGCTACCCCGCCGCGGCGTTCGGGTGCATACCCACGCCTCCCGGCGCGCCCATCGTCTCCGGCCGGGATCGGTGTCTTCACACCGATCAGGTGAGCTTCTGGTCCCTCTCCTGGTCCTCATTTACTTTGCTTAGCTAGTATCGTTTCCTTAGCTCGTTGGCGGTAATTGAGTGCCCGGACTTGATTGTTTGTGAAACCACGAGCGCACCACCGTGGCAAGTGAGAGAGCGCCACCCAAGCCCACGCCCCAGCGTGCTAGCCCGCCCATAAATTGGGTATCCCAGGCCCATTAGGGGTCAGCCATAAGCCCACCAACCGGTGGAAACCTTAGGGTCCCACCCCGGATCCTCGCCGGCATCACTCGGACCCACTGGGAGCGCATGTGCGTCGCGTGAGATAGGTCGCACGGTGAGCCGAATTGAGAGCTTGTATGCTTGTGGATGCATAGGTCTAAGGGTCATTATCATCCTAGGTAGACCGTGTCACATCAACATTGGTAAAGATCACGGAACATTGATCACATTCAGTCTTCAAAATGTTCAGCCACAGAATAACATCATCATGCTGAGAGAATGGAAAAACATCAATCTCAAAATTTTCAGCTTGCAAGACTCCCACTTAATCAATGCATGATTTCATAAAATTTATTTAAGTTTGATGTCATATGTATAGATGATTTATGGTACCGGACAGAGGCACATTCTCACGCATGGTGATAGCTTTCAGACAGGCTTGACATGCCCTTCCACATGTCACCATTTTATATACCATGTAGTCATTGAAATGATGATGAAAAATACAATGTATTCCCATATGACATCGAGGGTTTAGCAAACACAAGAGCATTGAATGACAGTTTAAAATTCTTCTAGAACCAACATTCAATTTTCTGAATTCTGGTACGAGGCGGAGATTTTGGTCCGAAGGCCCAACTCTCACAAAGTGATGCCTTTCTGATAGGCCTAACCTACCATTCCGGTAACACATTTTGATATACCAGAAATTTCAGATGATTTCACACATACACAAGTACTTCCATTTGAAAAGGGCATTCAATGGCTACACTCTCATATATACTTCTCATATTTTTTTAATTCTTTTCAGCCAAGCATTCATTTTCCACATAGTCAAAAACAACTAAGGGGTATTCAAAATTTTAACCTCACTATCTGTCAAGAAATGGCACTAGCATCAAGATCAAAAAACTTCAACCAAACACTTTATTTTCTCACCTTTGCCTTGAGTTACCTTTATTGACATCCTCAAATTCTTCGCTTTATTCCCCTTGCTGTCTTCTTCATCAACAAGCTCCAAATTCTAATGGAAGTAGATCAAATTTGGCGTTGAAGTCCTCTTGAGCTCCTTTCTTTCTCTCCATGATTTCAAGGGTTGATGGTCATAATCAAACAAATCAGTATCAACTCAAGGACAAGCCCATGTTCATCAAGGCATCACACCAGAACTGGCCAAGTCAACTTAGGCTTCAACAAATATCGACTTGAAGCAACCATGACCTTGGATTGGTCTCAAGGCATTCCTGCATCAAAGTTCTCATATTACAGACATGAGTATCCAAGCTTCCTTAGATCCCTAGAGTTTAGCAGCACTTTAAGAAGTGCATTCCACATCAAATTCATTTTCTATACTTGTGCCTTGAGCATCCATCATCTTCCAAGCCTTCTACTTGGCCTCAAGACAACCCTGCAACAAGAATTCTCATTCAATAGTTTTGGATACCCAAACCTTCTTGGGTCCCGGATGGTTAGTTGCACCTCTGATGGGTGCCTTCCACATTCTCTGGGCAAGCATATCATCAAAATTCATCAAATCACAATCATGCATAGTATGCCCAAACTTTCCACAATAATGACAACATTTTGAAGACTTCACAGAATTCTTATAAACATGATAATCAAATCTCTGTGATTTAGCATGAATGTTATCATTATAAGTATGAAAATTTCTCTTCTTCACAACAGGATGAGCATGGAATTTCTTTGGGTTGGCGAAAGGATAATTATTTTTTACTTTGAAATTCTTTTTCTTCCATTTACTTGCCAACACTGTGACACACGGTGTCCTAGCTTTCCACATTTAAAATAAACAACCCTTTTTCTTTTGGAAACAAGTTCATTTTTATATGCTTTCAAGTCATCCGATTTCATAATGAAACAATCATTCATCAAATGACTATGCTTACCATAATAATGACAATTGACATTTGTTAATTTTGGAGCATGGTTTTTATGACTTTTGTGAGCATGAATCCTATTGTTCCTAGGTTGAGCCTGAGCTTTGGGATTTGGTTTCTCAACACAAGAAGCATTTGACATATTTGAGGAACATGAAACATGCACAAAAGATGTTTGAGTCTTTAGTCCAAAGGTTTTCTTTTTGGTGGGTTCATACCCAAGACCTTCTCTTTAAAAATTTACCTTGGTCCCCAAAATCTTGTTCAGATTCTCTTCCTCGTTCACAAACTTAGACAAAGAAGCATTCAGATCAAGAATTTTTTTTTCAAGTGATGTAATATGCAATTTATAGGAAATGATCTAATTATCACAAGAAATGACTTTTTCATTCAATTGGGCATTGATGGTTTTGTAGCTTTCCATCTTTTGTTCTAACACATGCATCTCTTCACAATCATCAACAACCAAACTTTCCCCTTTTTCAAAAGCAAGTAATTTTTTAGACATGGTTGTATTTAGATATTTCAGTTTTTCATTTTCAGATTTTAACAAAGCATTTTCTTTTTCATGAAACTTCATGCTGCCTTCAACCAGAGATATCTGAATCAATATAGCAATGTTTTCCTTTTTAAGTTCTTCATTTTCACTTGCAAGTTTATCATTCATAATCAATTCATTGCAAATATCTTGATCAATAGAGTTTGATTCCATTTTATTTCTTAGATCTTTTTCAGTTTTCTCCAATTGATCGATTTTGTTCTTGAGGGTAACATTTTCATTTCTCAAACAAGCAATGGTTTCTTTGTGACATTTAACATCATACTCTAAAAGTTCAGAAGTTATCAAGCTCAGAACATTTATCACAAGATTCATTTTCATGGAGCATGTTTTCAGATTTCTTTTTCAATTTTCTATTTTTCGACTTGACTTACTTATATTATTTTTCCAACTCATCATAAGCATCAATAAGATCATCAAGAATAAATTCTTCAGAATCAGAATTTACCTCTTCTGCATTTTCGTCACTTTGTTGATCAGCATCATCCGTCATGAGACATTTTTACCTTTCCTTCTCTTGAGCTTTGATCAACCGGTCTATAAGCTCCTTTGTCGTCCTACAAGAAGATACAAATGGATACTTGTTAGTACTCACGGAAGCTTTCAATAAACTAAAAGAAGTAATATTATCATGGTGCATCATCTTATCCTGATTGGACCACTTGGTCTCATCTAGAGGTCATATGTGTGGACCATGACAAATCAATTTCCAGAGACTAGGATTAATAGAATTGATCACCACACACAGTTTGCCTAGCCATGAATTAAAGTCCGAACCAGTAAAGATTGGCAAACAATTCATTGAGATATGTTCAGCAGGAAAATTCATGATTGTAGAATGCACTATGATCACTCTGTAGATCGTTAGATCTAGGGACAACAGAGCCTTGCTCTGATACCAATTGTTGGGTCCCGTAGTGTAGGAACACGGATCTAGAGGGGGGGGTGAATAGATCCTTCTACTAAAAATTATGTCCAAATAAAAACATAAAATAACACACAGTGGAATTAACAAGGTTGGTAAGATTGAGAAATTTAATCTAAAAAGATTTAAACTTAATTCACTCAATCTCACCGTGCTCACACGATTGCATAAACAGATAAGATAGTGAAGCACACAATCACAAAGATTATACCACAAGACACATGGATTTTTAAGGTGGTTCGGGACCACGATGGGCTCCCTACGTCCACCCCTCACCAAACTGGTGAGGCTTCACTGCTGTAAAAATAGTCCGGGGATAAATCCCCCCCCACACACGGAGGCAAGCTCCACCACACACACATAGGACAATGCCTACACAACCACACGGGAGTAAACTCCCAACCACACATGGGGAACACACCCCTGGATACACCCAACCACACACGCGGATATACTCCGCACAAATCGACACACACACGTCAACACAAACACTCGGAGAACCCTTTCTCCGAACACCCACACAAAGTATTCTTTCAGATGTATATGAAACGAAGACAAATATATGCTATGACCCCCCAAACAAACTCTATAGATAAAAACTAGAAAGATGCATCAAGAATAAAGCTCCACCTTCTTCAACAAAATCTGGTTCTCCTTGGCTCGTTGATGGGTGTTCACGATTTCGACATCATCTTCTTCCTCTTCTCTAGCCGCTCCTCTTTTCCTTCTTCCACGAGCTCCAGATCTTCACGGATATAGATGATATCCTCCTTACAAGAGCTCCACCACGTTTTCCCCCCTTTTCTTCACCTATACGAAAGAACAAATGAGCATTAGGGTTCATCTCCTCACAAATTCGTAGCTATTATATATACAACACAAAGAGTGGAAAAAAGACACATAAAACCTTCCTAAAACATGTTAGAAACACCCTAATATGTTTAGGAACCTTTGGGGGGTAGTTTGGTAATGATTCATAGGGTTTTCATTGGGTTTTGAAGACTTCCGTAAACTCCCATCGTGGACCTTCCGGAAGGTGTCGACACCTGGTGTCGACACCTACACCCCACACACACAAAATCATGAAAAACAGAACTCCGCCAGATAGGTGTCGACACCTGGTGTCGACACCTTCTGGGCAGCTACACTGGATTGAGCGAGTGAGCACTAGGTGTCGATACCAGGTGTCGACACCTTCTGCCCAGCAAGCACTAGGTGTCGACACCAGGTGTCGACACCTTCTGCCTAGCTCAAAGACTACATAATGCAGTCGAAAGTAGTCCGAAAAACCTTCAATCCCAATTGAAAATTTGATTTTTCCAAGTGAAAAACATGCATTAGAAGGTCTTAAAAACATCATTCAACCTTGGATTCAAGAAGGAATATGGAAAGTTAAATGAGCAAGAGGCTACCACAAGACTATCATGAGAATCATGCATGAAGGGCACTTGAGAACCCATTTCATGAAAAATACTTCAAACCCATTCATGGGACCATCAACAAGGGTATTGCAACCCATACACAATATGCATGAAAACTCATGAATACCAAGATAGTTTCCATCACATGAGCACGCTAGCATTCAAATGAGCATTAAGCCATTACACCAATACAAGATTAGCATGCAAGTGAAGCTTGAGCACTATGAACCAAATTCACCTCCTTTAGCTCAAGGATGATATACATGAAAATCCATTTAATCATGTATATGTCTTCTCATATCAATCAACAAAAACACATTCCACCATATGACAAGTTTTTGTTGTGATGAAATTGAATCTCTCAATTGTCGAAATACAAAGGCATGAAAGCTCAACCTCAACCTCCTCCAATTCAAGCACACAAGGTGGATAATAGATATTACTATGATCCACTTGATATGGGAGGATATAAAAACCATCCTTGGACCTGCAAAATCACAAGAGTATCAAGTTACCATATGTATGAAAGTTAAGAGCTCGTAAACTTGATTCTTCCAAAAGAACCTCCATAACTTGTCAACCATCCAAATGCTCATTGCATAAATAAATGTTTCCATAAAGACATAAGTCACAAGCTTTGACATTTGAAGCACTTGAATCTTCCATCGCATCCAAGGCATATACAATGATATGGGAGCTCAACCATTCAATAGCATTCTTGTATCTTCATAGCCTTCTACATCAAGATGCTTCAATACGCACATGTAGACAATAATGCCAAATGCAAAGGCATGTACAATAGCATTAGAACTCATTCATTCAAATGGTATTCTTGTTGATAAAAGCTAACATTCATGAAGCAGTATTTTCATGAGGAGCATTGTCTTCACATGCATCTCACACATAAGTAAATATCCAATCATGCAAACATGTTTTCTCATGAATTCTCATTGAGTACAAGGCATATGCATTCTTTCAAGCCTGTTTCACACAAAGTCTTTCTCATTGAATACAAAGTAATCTCACCAAGTGTATATGCAATGTGCTAACATCAAAGCACGTATGAGCCTTATAGAGTCACAAATACATCCACATGATGATATCCCAATAACAACATTTTGTAATTAACTCCACAATCATTTCAAACTTCAAAGTTAGAGGATAAGGAGTTCAAGCACATGAAGAACATGAATAACCATTCAAGCACAAGACCAAGCAACAAAGTCATTTTGTAATTATCAAAATCACATACACAACAGGAACCTCGATCCAAGCGATCTCATGACCGAAAAAAAGGAAGGACCGAGAGTCAGAAATGTTGGGGGAGGCACGAACACTCTTTTGCCCTCTGGGGGTTTCATCTCATTCCTATAAATAGAGACTCTGGGGGGAACACGAAGGACATCCTGAGTTCCTTTGGCGGTCAAAGAAACTCTCGTGAAGATGTCATCGTCTAAGAAGTCAGTTCCCGCCAAACGTCTGTGCTTCCGAAAGGAAGCCCTGCCGGTGTCGGACCAGCCATCAGGCGAAAGCAGTGGCGGCGATGTTTCGAAGGAATACAAGCAGGGGTACCTGTAAGGGTGGCGGGACGCCTTGGCGAAGGTGGACCGCCTGTTTTGTAACAAGGGGGTGACGAACCTCCAACCTGACACGTTCCGTCCCAAAGAGGACGAGTAACCGCTTGTACCCTCTTCCCCTATCAATATAATTTCCTTTTCTGCAACCTTTCTTTGCATGATGGATGCTTGATCTTTGTGTGATGTGGTTGCCGTCAAATGAAGGATAGCATCCATCGCAGGTAGGGGTTAGCTTTACGAAGCGGAGTTCTTCCCCTATAAGTAGCAGGGTTTGTCGATGATTCTAATATTAGTAGGGCTTATCTTCATGCTCATAATTCATCACTAGGATCCATTTGTCACCCTTCATGCGCATTTGTCCCCCTGTTGATATATTTGTCACCACTAATAGGCATTTTTCACTTTTAGCATGCAGTAGCCGTCGCCTTCGCTCCTGGGAGACGTCGTCTTTGTGCATTTTTCACTGTTAAGAGCATTTTGTCATCCATTATGCACATTTGTCACCCCTGTTAACCTATTTGTCACCCCTAATGTGTATTTGTTACCTCTGTCAATTTATTTGTCACCAATAATATGCATTCATCACTCTCGTCATACATTTTACTCTGCTGCTCTCACATACGGAAGGTGAACCCAAAAGAGAAAATAAATATAATAATTATAAAAATCCATAAACAATGATAATCAATAAATACATGACTTTCTGACAAATCATGAAAATGATATTCAATTAATATAATAATGGTAAAAGTCTAATAGAAGGTCACTGATGCTGAACAAAGTCTTCAGAATGCAAGGTTGAGGGACATGTTGGTAGGTCGTGGGCTATTAAAGGATTCCAAATATGTGACAACTGTTGAACAAATATGGCTTAATAATATATGTACTACGAATTATTATAATGTAGTGTGTCTATTGTATTTGAACTTGCTCAATTTCCACCCACTCTGTTGTATTTCCTTCATTCGTGACTTTTGTCATGTTTACATAATCACCTTGTGGTATTGTCCATTTCACAGAGGCATACCCTAACATCACCTTGTGGATGGCAACATCGCAACCTTTGGTTTTCAATTTTTATGATTTTTTTTATTTTTTATATTTACTTTTTTTAAAATTATACTATTATATTTATTAATTGTCCCTCTTGCAACAGAAAGAAGAACATGTTTTGAAGTTTTGGAGCCAGTTAGTCAGATAAGTCAAAATCAAGCGCGACGGCTAACACCGCATAGTGGTGACAAATAGTCATCAGTGGTGACAAATAGGCTTCGAGGATGACATATGTCTCTTAAGGGTGATAAATTGATAACAGAAGGCACAATATGTTATGAAGCGAAACAAACCCGACGCCTAGTGTAGGATAAGGGTGATAAATATCTCGTTATGAGTGACAAATAGTCCATTAGAAGTGACAAATAACTATGTAACGGTGACAAATAGTTTATGGCAGTGAAACTTGAAGAAACTGAAGTTCGTTTGTAGGGTTTAACTGTGTATGGGCTTCCTAATAACTCTACCAAAACGGATCTGAAACTTTCCTAGTCATCAAATGACACTGATTAAACTCATCTAAGATCAAGGAATGAGATTATCTCCAGTTTACGGTACCTGATAAGCGTCTGAACAGATAAACTGCTATGTTTACAGATGAAAGAGTTTTTTATCAGGATTCTGTCAAGAGTCCTTCTTTGTCATAACAACATCTGTTTGTCTCCATACCATGCGAAGAGGGAGTGCTTACATAACGAAGTGAAAACCACGTACAGACAAAAAAATGAGAAGAAAGGGCGTGCAACCAGAAAAACTAGGGTGACTATCGTGTGTCTACGAGAAGAAGGTGACTCAAGCAACATCAAAGGGAATTCAAGTGGATAAAATCTTTTATTTTTCTGAATTCCCATTGGTCCACTTGCCAATAACCATAAAATAATTACAAAACTGACGAAAAACCATAAAAGTGCTAATTAATAAATATAATAATATAATAATATTTATTAATAATAGGAAGGGTGGAAAACTATTTAATTATTTATCAAAATATTTCGACGGATAAAGGTTTGTTGGAGATACGTCGGCAAGTTTCCGACGAATGTTCGACCTTAAATTTATCCGTCATAAACTATTCATGTATTTTAAACTGCATTTATTTATTTTCGACGAAACAGATTTTTGTCAGAGATACGTCAGAAATATTCGACGTTAATTTCGACGTTAATTTTTTCTGTCAAAAGTTTCGGACATATTTTAGACAAAAATATTATGTCGAAAAGTAGTCCGTAATTACTGATGAATTTGTGACACAATATATTTCCGTCAGAAAGACAAAACATTTCGATGTATTACCGACGAAAACTTTTTAGTCGAAAAATACCGTCGGTATTTTTCATTTTTCTTGTAATGATTCGAAGCCAGCGTGGGTTGTTCATGTGATTATTTTCGACGTGATTTGGCCGTTTCGGCCCGTGAGACCTTCAGTGGACGTAGGGGGATGGATACCCTACTCTTTTCCTGCATTCTCTCATGATTTGGAGCCGAACGGTGCGAGTTTGAGAGGGTTTTTGAGCTTTAAGGGTGAAATCATGTTCGGGGGGTGTGATGTGAAATCACCGTTCTAGGTGATGATTTTCACATTAAATGGTAAAATATGAACCCCTGGGATGTTAGGATTCGTTTCCCGCTAGTTTGAATCCGTTTGGATGTGATTTGGGCTCGGTACAAGGCCGTTTCCCCGCGTGAGTCATTTTGGGTCGATTCGTGGGAATCGCCCGTTTTTAGCCTTTTGTGGATAGTTTGATCCCTTCCGGCTTGTGGAAGGTTGATATCGACTCTAGGAATGCTTCCCCGTCGTTTAGGAGCGATTGGGGCGTGGAAAGATCAGGTTTTGTGAGGTCTTGCAGATTTCGGGCCGGAGGCTGACCGCGGTTCCGCAGAAACCGCGTTCGACTCTCGACCTTAAAAGCGGTTGGCCTTGAACCGCGTCTACTTTTCAGTCCTTGTTGGTTTGACGTGTAAGGCGGTGGAAGAACGTGGTTAGGCTTCAACTGCGTTTGACGGCCGCGATTATCTTGAAACCGCGTCTGCCTATCTTCGTCTCCACCTGCTTTATCTTCTTCTAGAAACGGTTTGTGGCGTACCGCGGCTAGGATGCCCGCGGCTAACGCTTAACCGTGTCTAGATGACTGCGGTTAGCCTGGAACCGCGCTGTCTCCGAGTCGACTCTGCCTCGTGAAGCGTCGACTCTATCTTCTTATTCTCTCTTTATGTGTTTTCCGTTCATAGGCCAGAAGCGATTCGCTTGGAACCATGTCTATGGAGCGACGGTTTGTCTGAAATTGCGGCCTTGATGACTGCGGCTAGATCTTAACTGCGGCTAGGTTCTATCCATCAGCGGCGGTTTGCCTGAAACTGCGGCTATCTTCTGGATGTTTCTTCGTCGGTTTGGCCTCCAGTTGGCTTGGACTTCGACCCCTTTGGGTAGCCCATTGTTCCGTGGATGTCTTGGACGTCCTATGAGGGCTGTGACCGTGTTATAGGGTGTCTGGGAGTGCCATTATACCGAGCAGTGTTTCGTGTTATTTCAGGGGTCCTTATGGTTCCTGGTCAACCCGGTTGTGACTCAGTAGTTGACACGTGACCTCGTGAGTGTCTCGTCTATCCTGTGAGGATCGAGACTCTGGTTTTGGACGCTTGCAAGTATCGTCGTATCTTGATTTGCATGTCCATATGGTGTGAGGGCTTTGGTAATCCCTCATGTTCCGTGCTTCGTGTTATGTGGAATTGTGAGTCCGATGAGCGGCGCCCTAAGGGCTGTGAACTTTCATTAATATGTGGACTCGGCTGCTGTGTGCCGTCTTCCATGTGTTTTACCGTAATTTGGTTTAGGGACTAGGCTGATTAACAGTGTGTTACCGTGATGTGCAACGATCTTGACTCGAGTCTTGTGACTCAAGGATCGTTGTGAGCAGGTCTAGTTGATTGTCCCGAGTCTTGTGGCAGTTGTATACTACATTATGCTCCATAGTACGTGTGATAGGTGCGTGTTTACCATGTCTGTACTTCGGTGTTCGCTGTTTTGAGTCTCTATGTCTAATGAGCCTCCACTAGTAGAAACCTGATGACACTTTCCTGTGTGTCGGCCCACCTGGGAGTGGTGGCGGGCGAGTTCCTGGTTGAGACGGTTTGCAGGCTGGTTGTCGTGGGCCCCTTTTTCTTGCCGTGAGAGTCCTACGGGAGGGGAAAACCAGCTAGAGGCCTAGCTCAAGACATTGAGCTTGTGTGTGCACACGTGATCAGGGGCGTTGGACCAGCGCCAACGGGCGTGACTCTGACTAGTCACTCGTTACTTGGTACTTCGTTCTTGTCTAGTGTCTCAGTTACCGCCATTCTAGGCGAGTGGGAGATGCTTGAGGCATAGTGTAAGACGTCAGTGGACGCATCTGACTTTTCTTCTAGTGAGGAGGTGCTTCTGTCACACGACACGATAACTTGTGGCTTTCGTGACTATTTTTCGTCACTGTTGACGTAACTTGCTGGGTAGTCTATGTTCGACTTTACCCGAGGTCAGTGTAGCGTACACGACAGTGGGATCGTGTATGTCTAATGCTTTAGACCATGTCGATCTTTTGTAGGGCCTTTGCCTATTTCTGTAGGCCTTCGTGATATGGGTTTTGTGATTTGACAATGGATCGGTAATGCCCAACTTTGTGAGATCGAGGTTCACCTTTCTGTTGTTGTTTGGAGAAGCTTAGAGGGACGAGGCTCGATCAGCTGCCGTGTTTCCATGGTATGTCTTTGCCTCTTTACTTTTGCTATTCCTACTCCTGCTATTATTGTTGTTACTGCTTTGCTTTAGTTGTTAGCACTGTTGTTACTACGTTGTTTCGTGGTAGGGTTCTGCGGGATCCCTACTGAGCCAGTAAGACGAGGCTCACCTCCTGACTTTTCAGATATAGCTGTTCTTCCTCGTGCTTGGAGGTGCAGTACCTGGTTCTTAGTTTCCAGCGTTTGCCAGTGTCGGGCTTCCCCTGACTTGAGAGTACGTTCTCTTTTCTGTTATACTGTACTTTAGTTGGACTGGACTATGCTAGTTTTAATTGTTATAGAAAATATAATTTTATTTCTGATATTTTAACAATCCTGATCATAGTAATTAATTATTTACTATTTTATCTGGAAGTTCAATATACTTCACACACTCTTTTTTATCCCTTCGGAGCTTTACCGCTCTTGGGAGGCCTCTTAGAATCCAAGTGGTATCGGGTTTACTCGGTATCTGGAGTCTGGGTCATCACAGTAGGTATAACATACCACTTACCTACGGCATTGTTGGTAGGTAGTTCAATATGACTATCTATTCCTACGGCTCAACTGAAACCGTAGGTATGACATACCACTTACCTACGGCATTGTCGGTAGGTAGTTCAATATTACTATCTATTCCTACGGTGCTACCGAACCGCAGGTATGACATACCACTTATCTACGACATTATCAGTAGGTAGTTCAATATGGCTACTATTCCTACAGTGCTACCGAGCTGTAGGTAGTGTATGACATATACCTACGATAGTGACAGTAGGTAACAAAATAACCTAAAAACTCATTGGTATAGGCCCATAAATACCAACGACTTGCAATATCGTAGGTAGGTGTCGTAGGTAAAAGCCAGTTTTCTTGTAGTATGAACTCTCAAACCATGTCCGACATTACGGCAGGGGAAAGTATTGGCCCTTATTCAAAAAGTGTATTGGAGCACTTGATGGAACACATATAATGGACCGAGTTCCTGTGGAGCAACAATTAACTTATAAGAATGCATGGGATGGCAAGAGATGTACTCAAAATGTATTTGTAGTTTGTGATTTCTATATGAGATTCACATTTGTTGCTATTGGATGGGAAGGGACAGCACATGATGCCAAAGTACTTGCTCATGCTGTCTATGACCCTCGTAATAACTTCCCAATATCTCCCATTGGTGAGTACCATGTATGTCTAGATTTTCATCCCATTAACTTTATTTCTTATGGGGTCGGTTCACATTTCTTTTTTGGTGGCAGATAAATATTACCTTGTTGACACGAGATATCCCAATCGAGGAGGCTTCCTCACTCCCTATAAGCGTACTCAGTATCATATTCCTGATTTTCGTCGGGCAGGTGCTAAGGGGAAGGATGAGAAATTTAACCAGCTTCATTCTTCATTGAGAAATGTTATTGAGCGTAGATTTGGTTTCCTTAAAAGACGGTCGTCGATATTGAATGACATGCCATCTTATAGTTTCTCCGAATAGGTGAAAATTGTTATTGTAGCAATAACTTTGCATAACTTCCTCATTAATGAGAGGTTGAATGATCCAATCTACCGAGAAAGGTATATAATAAAGGAAGCAAGTTATGTATGTTAACTGGAGAAAGGTCAGTCAAACTCCTCACCTACAAAGAGATAACCTACAAAAGTCCAAATTGTGGAGATGGGAGAGAGGTCGAGCAGCACTGCCGTAGTAGGAGCAGTTGCAGTAGTCGGCACGCCATGGACCCCCAACTCATGCACCGGACCCCTAGAGCCCTCGCTACGAGCTCCTCTCACGCAGACACCCCACGTAGCCCTACCCTCACGCCGGTTCAGGTTATGTATGTTAACTGGAGAAAGGTCAGTCGAACTCCTCACCTACAAAGAGATAACCTGTAAAATCCCAAATTGTGGAGATGGGAGAGAGGCGGAGCAGCGTCGCCGTAGTAGTAGCACCAACGGTCGACATGCTGCGGACCCCCAACTCACACACCGGACCCATAGAGCCCTCATTGCGAGCTCCTCTCACGCAAACGCAGTCAGCACAGCAATGGTCGGCACGTCAGTTCTAGGAGGGATCAGAGGAGGGACCTTCAGTGCCTGTTAACTGGGAATGATAGGAGGGGAAAGGTGAAATTGTGAAAAAGGGTAGAGGGCAAAGTGATGATGAACATAACAGTAAATTTCTCATGGGCGTTACACCTTTTGTATGTCGTAACTCAAATGCTTGAAGGCCTCCTCCAAATACGATTGGCTGACGCAGTAAAATTCATTATATTTGTCAGATCAGTATGGCGTAGAGATTTTCTAAGTTTTTTCAACTTGTGCAGCCCAATCAAATGAGCCCTAAGTGTTCTGTCCTCTCTTAACGGGTTGTTTGACACGCCAAGCTATATCGTCCATCTACCTACGTTCATTTGAATATCAAGCATAAATATTGTCAAAGTCTAGTTACCTTTCTGAAAGAATCAATCAGAAAAGATAGGAGTGAAGTCAGATATCACATTATAGGCACAGCATCTAAACCATAATGGTGGAAGAGATATCATAATATCCCCACTGAGTTAGGAGATCAAAAAAAGTTTTGGGAGGTTCCACAAAGGCAAAAACAACTACACCTACCTAGCTACTGGCAAAGGGTGGTTATGCCGATGTGATCAGAGTGGATCTATATAACATATACTACGTATGTCATCCAGATTGGTGTGGAGATGAACGCAAGATTGATAATAAAGTATATACAAAGCTTCATTGTGGAATATGTCAATTCTAATGAATTCTTAAGGGTCACTTCGGCAGTCCAATGAGGTTGTCAAATGAGTAATATCGAGTCTGAGAACATCAGAATAATAGATTTTAAAAATATTTACATATAAATTATTGTTTAAAACAAAAATTACAGATCTATCAATACTCTTGTATGTATATTGTATTTGTATACGTATCACTAAAAATGAGAACAGCGCACAAAAAGACATCAGTTGATGCGGGACGACGATGAGACTCGACTCGGACTTGTTGCGAACCTTGGACTCTATAAGACGATGCGACTAAAGAGTCGACGCGACCAGCAACAACACAACAACGCGACACCTAAAGAGCTCCAGAAGAGGCGAACATGCTCCAAACAAGAAGCGCTAAACACACGGTCGTCCCCGGCGAGGGAAACGTGACGATCTGTACGATTGAGAAACCGACTTTGAATCTCGGGTGGTCGGCTCACTCTCGTGCTCAGAATGAGTCACGGGACGGGTCTCGCACTCAGAACTCACAGCGGTGACTAATTCTTAACTAGCTAGAAAAATTACTAACTCACATGCAGCGGCATCTAGAACGTATACTAAATAAGCAAGCAAGACAAAGTGGGTGGCGAGTATACCTCCACGCTCGGGGCGTGGGAAAGACTTTCCCGGCCGAGAACTGTCACTCTCGGTACAATAAGCAAATTAATTACAGCATGAAAATTATGGCCCACTCCATGCAGGGAGGTAAAAGGCCACAACAGTGGTCCGGGAGCGTTGTTCCAGGGTTAACGGGCAGCGTGTTGGTGGCGTGTCGGGCGGTTGCGGGTTGCGGCTCCGGATCTGCAATTTCAGGCCGGCAAGACAACAAGCACGGGCGTCCAAAGGGACGTCGGCCTCTGGGAATTTTCTGAAGGCGGCGGTTCACCGGGACGCTGGCAGAGGGTCCCTGGTCAACCCTCGGGAGCGGCGGCCGCTGGATCTTCTCTGACATATTTTCCGAAGATTTAACTTGTGACCTCCTTCTGCTGACCTGTCTCGGGACAGACCTGGATAGTCCGGCGCACTCCGGCGAAAATGGACGCCACGCCCAGATCCGGTGTTGGATCGAGACGAGGTTAGCGCCATTGCGAAGAGGACTCAAAAAGCTTCACTATATGGGAATTTCAGATCCATCCAACGGTGGAGCTGGAAATGAAAACCTCTGCAAGTTGGCTGTGGCTTCTGTCTCGGAACACAGAATGGACAGGGTAGAACATGATCTGCTTGTTTATGGGGTTTGATCAAAAATCAAATGGAGGATTTTGGACTTGGGGATTTTTGTGGAGGGGGTGGTGGTGGTCATGCACATAATTTTTTTGTATTTTTCTGACAACGTTTGGGGGGTGGGAAACATCAACTACCATGGGCTATCTCGCAGATCTGCACATAGGCAGACTATGAGGGGGAAAAATAAATGGCTGGGAAGGGGGGGGGCAAACGGGGTCTGATGTGCGTGAAATTTAAACTGGGATTGAAGAAGGCCTAGGGGAAGACGCCCTCAAAAGATTAAGGGGATCCAACGGTCGGATCTCCGATACCAACCTTTTTACTGAGCTGCTGTCCAGGAATCCCGAAATTCAGGACAGCAGGGTGGAAGCCGGGTTGTGGTGGCTTGATGGCGGCATGAAAGGAGGCGGCGACGGTGGTGATCGATTGCAGCAGACAGAGGAAGAGAAGGAGATGAAGATCACTCAGAAATATTAGGGTTTCAACCCTAGATCTGAGGCAGCAAGGGAGAGGAAGAGGAAGAACTAGCAAGAGGTAGAGAGGGGGGGTGCGCCCATGGCATATTTTCACATAAATTCTTCATAATTTTGATTAAAATGCAACAAGAGACATTAAATACTAAACCCTAGACTTAGGACAAATGACCTCTAATGCCCTTGGTCAAAGGGGCATAAAGGGGAAGGGGGAATAAAAAGACTAAACAATTCCCCACATGGGGACAAACAAGGGGGCACCCCCCTCCTTGGTCAACAATGGCAACCCATGGTCAATATTCCATCCTTGACCATGGACCATCATATTGGGCCCTCTATGAAGGGAGGCCCACAAGGGAGGGAAGGCCCAATTGGGCTTCTCAAGGTCTTGAGGCCCATTTTGAAAATTGGACCCCTTACATGATGTTTAGCCCATATTACACTCTTGACCCATAGTAAAGTTGAAAATACAAATACACACCAATACACTGAAAATAAATATAGAAAAATATCAAAACTCCGATGGAGGCTCCATACTATCACCCAACCACAAGGATGTCGGCGTGCTGCGCGTCTGGTATCGGCGGCTAGCTCTGGTGTCTCCACCATTAGTCCAGTCTTTTAGCACACATTTAAATGGCCTTTTTTAACATAAAAATGGTGCAAAAATCATTTTGTAATCTTTTTGCAGAGAGAGGATTTAGAGAGTTAACATAAAGATTGAGAGAGGAGAAACCCTATCAGAGTAGAGCGCCGCCACCCCTTTGGCCCCGGCCATGGCCGGTGAGGGGGGAGGGGGCAGGGAGGGGGTCATCTACCCCCCTTTCCCTTTCCTCGACCTCTACCTTCTTCTGGTTCCCATCCCTTGCCCCTCCCGCTCAACCCTCAACCGTAGCAGATATTGATGTGGATCGGTGCGTGCAACCCTTCTAGGCAACGACGGCCTTCGCCAGCCCTGGGGGAGGTGGATTGCCAGACCCTGCCTCAGCACCTACTATGATTTCTGCTGCTCTAGCTCCTATCCCGAAGGATGTTCCCGCCCAGTGTTCCTTTGCTCAAGTCTTGATGTCCAACGTTGTGCCATCGCCACTTGCCCTGCAAGTTCACCCACCGTCCCATACTGATGCAGGAGAGCCATCGATGTTTTTTCACTTCAGAGGAGATCCAGAAATCTCTTTAGCCCTTCTAGTATGCCATCATTCTCAGAACCCCTCAAGGAAGGCCTCCATTCCAAGAAATCGGCTCACACATCTCCAACCGCTGCAAGTTTCAAAAAGGAGTTCATCCTTAGCGCTTTGGATCCTAGACATCTCCTATTTCGGTTTCAAACCTATGAGGATTATCTGCAACTTCTTTTCAATGAATCGTTGTACATTCAAGGTCGACTCTCCTGTTTCTTCAAATGGACCATGGACTTCTCACCATAGTGCGATTCTCTTTTCTTGCTAGTGTGCGTGGAGTTCCCGAGGCCTCCCTGCTAACCTGTACCAAGAGCCACTCTTGCGCTCCATTGCGGGCAATCATGGACGAGTTCTGAAAATAGATAGCAACCTGAGCAATCAAAGTTTGCATTGAACTAGATGCATCTAGGATGAACCCCACTTAGATCTAGATTGGTCTCCCTAGTGGCAGTGGATGGCAAGCCATAGTCTATCCTAATTGGCCAAAGTCATGTTCTACCTGCCATAGGATTGGCCATGAGGTGGTCTCAAAAAGCCTATGGATCACAAAGACTTGAAGACAATAGGACCCAATGATTCCCAAGGTCCATCGCCAAAGCCTGATGGTGACCATGTATCAAGGCTGGCTCTTACTGCTTGCAAGGAAGTCGCATCGGTGACCAAATCTATATGGCGAGAGGTACATCATAACGGTGGTGCCCAACCTCAACCTAACAAGGAGATGGTTATGGTGAGTAATTTTTTTTCCGCCCTTGATGATGCTACTGAGGATCTTATGGCCGGCCTCCATGATCAATCGGAACTAGTCATTGTCTATGAAGTCGCTATCGAACATGATGCCAATGAGGAGGTTTGGTGAGGACACCAATTCGATTTAGAGGATTGACCCGACATAAGTAACCCAACACGGCTGAGACCCAAACCCAGTTGTACTCTGGTTGGGAGAAGACCTCCGCTGTTAGGAAATTACTAGTATTTTAGTGTTTGTGACATTATTAGGATAATTTCTACTTTCTATAATTTTCTTTTCATTATGATCATAGGTTAGGGCCCCTAGAGGAGTAGTATCTCTTATGTTTCCTGGGGAGATAAATCTTCTTGTGTTTCATAAGAGAATATCTATTATGCTCTCTAGGAGAGTTGACTTCCCATGGAGTCTCGAATCTCATGACCCCTCCTCTCTTTAAAAGGACATGTACTCCCCCATTTTGAATCAATGTTGAATGAATTGAAAAAATGTTTCCCTTTTCTATGTGCCGAGA
Organism: Amorphophallus konjac; assembly: GCA_022559845.1. Classification (NCBI taxonomy): domain Eukaryota; kingdom Viridiplantae; phylum Streptophyta; class Magnoliopsida; order Alismatales; family Araceae; genus Amorphophallus; species Amorphophallus konjac. The sequence continues at coordinate 48,219,587 of CM040126.1, forward strand.
AAGCTCTTTCCCTCTGGAATGGAGGTGGGGTAAGAGGCCTCAACCCTATCGTTCCCATGTTACCCTCTCCATCCTTGTACTCCTCCCTCCTAGCCCAGTTGAACTCCATGCATGCCCTTCTTCTTCCCCACCGAGACCAACCACCCTCTGAGCTGCAGTAGCTATACCCACTACCAGCCGCCAGCCACTATTGGCCCAGACTAGATGGCGGACAAGAAGGGGGTTGAATTGTCTCCTTACAAATATGGTGGATTTTAAAAACTTTCTAAACTAATCACAGTGGAATTAAAATTAAGTACGTTGATTAGCCTAAATAGAAGTGAGATTACAATGTTCTCTCAAGCTTTCCGATCTCACTCGAATAAACTATGCAATAGATGGTAGAAATAAATCCTAACACGAATAGCAGAGTAGCAAAGTGTAGTGGTGCAGTGAAATAAAAATCAATAAGATAACCTGTGAATTAAGATAGGAGAGATGGACAATCGCACAGGCATGCCACAAGTAACACGAAGATTTTTAGGTGGTTCGGGACCACGACAGGCTCCCTACGCCCACCCCTCACCGAACCCGATGAGGCATCACTACCATGCTACGAATCGTAGCAAAACGGGGACGAGCCCCAGAACCACACACGCTGCTTCCGCAATAATCCACACACGGGCTCTAGCCCCAAAACGCTGCCACCGCAGCACTCACACACACAAAGTCGGGGAACACACCCCGGACGTAAAAACCACACGGAGACGCAGCTCCGTCTACACTCACAAAACTCGGGGAAACTTTTCCCACAATAAATCCACACACTCGGAGACACAGCTCCGCTTACACACAGTAATATATCGAGTTCAATGAACAAAGAGGATATACAATAAACGCCCAAATAACAATCCATGCTCAAATGGAAAAATAGAAATGAGAGAAGAGGAAGTTTCCCTCAGATCTGCAGTATATCCCGTCCATTGGAGTGATGGGGTGCACTGGAAGCATTTGTTCGCGGAGTGGAAGTCGTCCAAGCTTGTCAGAGAAGCCGAAAGTATAGTCTTCAGCAACCACGCTTGAAGATAGATCAGATCGGCAGATGAAAGCTGGTGGAAGGCGTTCTCCTCTTCTTCTTCCTCCTCCTCCAGGTGGTGGCGTTGCCCCTTTCTCCTTTCCATGCAATAGGATAGAAAATGTTAAGCCCCCAAGTGAATGCATCGTATGAAAATCACAGCTACTATATAGTGGCACAATAGGATGTATAAATGACCACAAAGCCCTTGCAAAACCCTCTCAAAACCCCTCTCAAATATGTATAAGAACCCTAAGGGTAATAGGGTAAAGATTGGGTGCAAAAGGGTGAGGATTAATGGGTTTCGAAAACAATATGGAAAACCCGTTTCCGGACGCCCTATACAGGTGTCGACACCTGGTGTCGACACCTAATATAGCACGTTCTGTCCAAACATAAAAATCAACACCCAGGGTGTAGGTGTCGACACCTGGTGTCGACACCTAGAACCAGATGTTCTGGCCAACCACAAGAAAGACCACCCAGTGGATAGGTGTCGACACTTGGTGTCGACACCTCTTGCGGAATGTTCTGTCCACGTTAAAAGAAGCCCCAGTGAGTTGGGTGTCGACTCCAGGAGTCAACACTTGCAGTGGGGAAATGGAAAACTGCCTAATGGCAGTCCATATCACCCCAAAACCACCCAATGCCATTAAACCAAATCAAAGGCCATATGACCCTATATGAAAGCATGATTTTTCCACATAAATGACATGCACTTGAATGTTTTGAAAACTCTATTCAACCTTAATTTCCAATGAAGGTATAGGAACCAATATGGGCATTATGCAACCATGAGCTCCTAATAAAAACAAGTATTAGTTAGACGGTAAGCCCAAAAACCATGAGATATGCAATAACTCCATTCAAGCCAACTAAAAATTAGATTGAGAAATAAAGTCTTACCAAGGATCCAAATGATTAGTGAGCAAAAAGGAACATGCACTTACATCCAAAACCATTCATGTCATTCTCCAATCAATGCAAAGAAAATAGACAACTACCTTGCATTTTGTCATGTGAATGAATCTTGCAACCTATACATTGAGCTTTTGCAGTTCAACCATGTACTGTTTTGTTTCAAAAAGCTTTTACTCCAAAGCCCACACCTTTCAAGTTATTCATTTAGGATTCCAAATTTCACATCCTCAGCATGAACTGTCAAGAGGGTTAAACCTATCAAGGCATTATCAAATCCATTTACAAACTCAAGCTTCCACTTTCAACCTGTATTATAAAGAGCTCAGGTTCATGTTAATATTCAACCAGTGCATTTGAAGAAACTAACTACAAGGCAACTCTTCCACAACACATGCTCTCATTTCAAATAGAGATTCATGCATTGAAAGGCTATTTTCAATTCATTCAACCAAACCTCACATTTATAGCAAATTCAGTCCAAGGCATATATGAGTTCAGTTCAAAGATTTCAATACAATCAAAAATAGTCTAAACTTAACTCATCCACAGGCACTATGAGTAAACACAAATCCATGTTTTATCATGTTCAAACTTTAAGCAATGAATGCTCAAGTCTAAGCACATGATGGCTAAGGTCTGTGCATATGAAAAGGCAGGGTCGGTGCATGATTGTAAGACAACAAAGACCAGGTCGATGCATGTATTGACAAGGTCGGTGCACATTATGTAAAACACAAAAACAAGGTCGGTGCATATATGAACAAGATCAGTGCACATCTATAGAAACACTAAGATAGGGTCGGTGCACTTTTATGAAACATAAAGAGCGGTCGGTGCAAGTGCCAAATGCGGTCGGTGCATATAATGAAACACCAAGACAGTCGGTGTACATCTATGAAATAGTAAGATGAGTCGGTGCACATTGTGTAAAACACAAGAACCAGGGTCGGTGCATATATGAAACACCAAGACAGTCCAAGCCAAAGAAAATCTAGTTTCTCTTGTTCAGCAATCCAGCAGACCATTTCACAATTCATCATGAAAAACACAGCATCTAGATAAGTGCTCCAAAATCTCATGAACAGAATGCATGAGACACCAACAAAAACTATTCATAAAGAAGCATTACTTCTCAACCTGTAAAGCAACCTGCAAGCTAAAATAGCAACATGTGAGTTCATGAAGCAACAACAAACATTTTCCATTTCTATTCATAACATAATATATTGTAATCATCAAAACCATTATCAAAGATAAAGAGGGAGTGCCACGAACCCAACAATCTCCCCCTTTTTGATGATGACAATATATTGTGTGGCCACCAAGATTATCTCCCCCTTTGACATTATCAAAAAGTGGGGGACTAGAGGAACAAACTGTGGAATTTTCAAAGACGAGTGAGATAGAAATATAAAGACCATGGCGCACGAACCCACAATGAACCTACCATAAAAGGAAGGTGTGAAAACCATGAGCACTAAGCAACAAAATGAAAGTTGATGTGCAATAATCAATTTTTGAACTATATGCTGAATGTATGACCAAGCTGTATGCAAAATGACAAAAGTATGTGCAAGTGTGTCACCAAACTATGCACAAAAGGTATAACTGACTAAACTCTATGCAAATGTGTGGCTAAAAAGCACATTATTTCCCCCCTATTGTCATGAACAAAAACTAACTGACAATGGGATTATTTAAGCTATTATGAACAGTATGATCAAAGGATGCATCAATATGACATGATGTATGGTATGAACAAAAAGGATCAAGCAATCAAGCACTCGAACATGCATAATAAAATATATACTCGAGCAGGTCCCTTCGGGACAGGTGTAAGAATTATACAATTGATTGTTGAACATGAGGAACATGTGCAATACTAAGAAGGTCGTGCTTACAAAAGGACGGTACTGCATAAACCATGAAATTTGACAGATTCATAAAGTACATTCACACAATCAAACCCAAGGTGTATATGTGAAAGATTGAGCAATGAATTCCAAAGCGATATGGATAATCAGATTTTCTAAAGAACACTAAAAAGAACTTATCATCCATACACTTTCATACACGATGCTCGAATATTGGTAGCTACGTATGATCGCACTTTTTTTATTATTACTATAAATGGTGTGACTAACCTTTTGGCACGAGTTGTATCCTTTGTCTCAAGGACACTTCCCGGCTACTCAGTTTCGTCACTTATATTAACTGTGGATTTTATCACTTTTCGGTGCGAGTTGTATCCTTTGTCTCAAGGACACTTCCCGACTACTCGGTGGCAAATCACACTTATTTTAAATGTGGATTAGCTTCACTTTTCAACGCGAGTTTCCTCCTTTGTTTCAGGGAAGATTCTGGGCTACTAGGATCCACGTTCCACTTAAACAGATTTGTGGTGGGACAAACAGCTTTTTCCTCACGAAACATGCGATTTCCATGTAGAGACTCAAGAGTCCTCTAAAGTGTTGAGAGGAATAACAGAAATCCTTATTAGATTGAATCATTTAGCTCAAAAAGGTGCAAAGTGTGTGGGTGGTTGTATTGAATGTAAGAGATGAATTAGCCACATCACAGTCATGTCTCCCCCTAAGTGTATGCACGGTTAAAAAAAAATCTCCCCCTTAATATATGCCATGTAACAAACATGTCTAAATCAATGTAATTTCATTTATTATAGAAAAAGGTCATAGAAAGATGTCAAGAAATGGTTGTATAAGGTATATACATGCAATCAACCAAAGACCTTTCAAAATTTTCAAGCAATTTGATTATCGGTACTTGGCAGAGAACGTAGGTCCGAAGACCACCAATCACGCATGAGGAAAGCTTCTAGTTGGACATAATCCAACATTCTACTATCGCCAATTGATATACCGAATAATCATGGCATTCAAGCACACAAGTATGTAACGTATATGCAAGTGTATGCATGTAAACTGAAGGATGATTGAAAATCATGTCTATCTACAAATATGCATGGGCATGCATGATATGAGCATGAAAATGCGTATGTGAACTATATATGCACATGTGAACTATTATTTACAAAAAGGTGATTGAAAGTGTGAAGAATTTTATGTTCAAACTGAAGCATTCAAGAACTGAATTGTTATTTGCACAATATGAGCAAAAGTGTGAAAGACTATGCATAGACAAGGACATTCAAAAACTGAATTGTTATTTACAAAACGTAGGAAAAGGTGGGTATGAAAAACTATGTATGTGCAGTGTTAACTAATTCAAAACTGGATTTATTCACAAGATATGTAATGAAAAGTGTTCAAGTTATCTAATCATGGAACTCAAAAGTTCTCAACATTTCAGAAGATGCTAAAATCAATGAAGCACAAATGCAACTGTTTAATTGCAAAATCTTTCTCCAAACTCAACTTTTACCTTTTCAGATTTTTCAAAGTAAACCTAAGCAGAGTGAGTTCTCAAAATCAAACAATTTTCTTCCTCGCCTTGAGAAACCTTTATTTATCAACTTTCCTTGGCCTCAAGGCACCCCTACAAAACAGATTTCTCATATCAAAGTTTTGGGTACCCAAGCCATCTTGGGTCCCGAGGGGTTAGTGATAACACGAACAGATGGATTCCTACATTTCCTAGCAAACCAATCATCATCAAATCTCATAGTAAAACAATTATCCATAGAATGACCATTCTCACCACAATAATAACAATAAGAAAATTTTCTTTTTATGGACCATTTTTGATCATTTTTTATTAGAGAACAATTATTCAGCATGTGTCCATGTTCACCACAATAATAACATGAAAAATTCTTTTTGAGAGACCATTCATCATCATTTTTCTTTGTGAAATAATTTTCAAAAACATGACCATGTAAATCACAGTAGAAGCAATGAATGTTGTGGTTCTTCTCTATGAGTTTCTCATGATTTTTGGAACCATCAACATATTAATTCATTCTTGATTTCAATGCCTCATTATCATCAAATTTCATTAAAAAGCAATCATACATATCATGGCCAAATTTGCCACAATAGTCACAAAAGACATTCCTTCTTTTTCTTGAAACATGAACAAACTCCGCAGTGGGGGATTTTTCATTCACACAATGACAATCAGTGATATTTTTCTATTTTTGACTTCCTTTGTCACACATGACATTCCCCATTGATGTTTTCAGTCACCGTTAGACCATAGGGTATAAATTCTTTTACCACGATGAAACAAATCAAAAAGGGATTGATCAAACAAATAAAAATACAATTCATTTGATTTCGACAATGAAAAAGTGGATTTCTAATATTAATAATAATAAGAATTCAAACAAAAAAAGTAATCTTTCTCGATAAAGTCAGTTGATTAGGACAAAATAGTATCAAGCAAATGTGCATTCGCCACTTTTTTTGGATCAAATAGACAAAACATTTTTTCTCTCTTTTGACATCTCCGAAATGATGAATCACATTTTTAGGGATTGGGTGTCCCTTGATGACATGTACCCCATGAACTGCTAGGTGAATATTAACAAGGTTCTTAGCCTGACATCAAATCCACACTCTCTCAGGAATGGTGGTGGCTGTGGGTAAGATACCTCTTGTAGGATCTCCCTCAAGGTATCCTCCCATCTCGGCCGTCCCTCTTATCGATATTTTTGACTCGTGGAGTGTTGGTGCCCCTCGTAGTATAGCCCTCGGGGTTTCCCTCCATTGAAGTCCGCCGGTCACCGTTTGGCACTTCCGACTTTAAGGAGCGTACCCCAGATGCTGTGGGACTGTCTCCACTTCACCCCCGTAACCCTCTGGGCATGGGGAGGTGCTGCCCAATTTTTGATTGAGCACTTGGTCTGAATTATGATGAACTTTAGGCCACAAGTCTACGTTGGACTATGGTCGAGTAGGAACCACGCATAAGTCTGGACTGGCCATGTCTGCAGGACAATTGGGACCCGAATAAACTCTTTAATCTTCTTAATTGACATCAAGGTTCCAAGAAAACTACTTGGCCCTTAATTTTAACCCAAATAAACCAAACCTGCACTAATCTGGCACGCCCCTAAACTGGAGCGCCATTTTCCGGCGCGGTAACCCCCCCCCCCCCGTGCCGCTTTAGCTCATAACCCCATTCAACTTCGTTGGCCTTTGCCCGGCGCGCCCCAGGCGTGCCGTTTTAGCCTCAGCTTAACCCCGCGCCGTTTTAGGGCAACCCCATCCATTTATGCATAGACTTCCCCCTAGCGTCGAAGCACATCGTGCATCGACCTCACCAAGCATGCACCGACCTCCTCTCCGCTTGCACCGACCCCAACAAGCTTGCACCGACTTGCCCCCCCCCCCCCCCCCCGCGCCGCTTTAGCTCATAACCCCATTCAACTTCTTTGGCCTTTGCCCGACGCGCCCCAGGCGCGCCGTTTTAGCCTCAGTTTCACCCCGCGCCGTTTTAGGCCAACCCCATCCATTTATGCATAGACTTCCCCCTAGCGTCGAGGCACATCGTGCATCGACCTCACCAAGCCTGCACCGACCTCCTCTCCGCTTGCACCGACCCCAGCAAGCTTGCACCGACTTGCCCTAGCGTCGATGCACACCCTGCACCGACCTGGCCACCACCCCATGCACATTCATGCACCGACCCCAAACACGCCTTAACCTCATGCATGCATGACCTTGTATTTGGCCCTTGTCAAAGCCCAATAAGATATTCCAATAAATGCTTAATGAGAACTTCTTCAATTATGCTGAGCATTCATCTTGAAATTATGGATATACACTTGCATTAGCATGCATTGCTATCTAAACGAGCGTGACTGAACCTTTAGTTACATGATTTAATTAAGTACTAAACTCGTTGCATTCTTCATGAATGGTTAACTAAACGAACTCATTCCACATCATCCATTAGTGCATTTAGTATGTATTCTTTATGCCTTCGTATCATCCCTCGAGGCATCCCCATCTTGACAATTAATCAAGGGTTGTCCTCTTTCTTAGAAGACGTAATTAACGTCATAGCCTTTATGATATGACAGACTCTAGGTCCCGACACGAACCTCATAATCGACTAACCAAGTCAGATCGAGCGCATAATAAACTTGTCACTCAGTGACTGGCACGCCTACGCAAATAAACAACTAAATCAAATAGCTAAAACCCCAAATGAGATAAAATGTTCCACCAGATTGGCACGCCCGGTGGGACTTGAGTCTCCCTTCATCTCTTTTCCAAGAGGGGATGCCTCCGGAGGCTCCCTCCAAGAATACTGATTGCTTGTTTGTTCATCTCAGGTGAATGATGACGTCATCGGGACTCACCGCTCTCGCCTTTGGCCCCGCGATCGTCACCGGCCATGCTAAACACGGGTACCTGGCGGTGCCCACTGTCTTCAGGTCTTTCCCAATAGCTGTAGGCTTCCCTAACTTCTTGGTATTAGCCTTTGTCGATCTGCTGCAAGTAGAGTCCTCGGAGCCCGCCGAGGAGAAGACTGCGAAAGAGGTCGAGGCCCCGAAGGCTCGACACTGTGCTGGCCCACTCACGGGCCCAATTCAAGTCGCCAACTACATGGTGCACCATATCACTCACGGGGCCCGCCATGTCCTTGCCAAGAACTCCGAGAAGTGCCAACATAGGAGCTTCCGGAGGAATACTGCTGCTGCTGTTGTCGGACGTCTCTCCATGTCTGATAAATCCATGCTGATCAGGGGAGTTCGCGTCTTCCTGGATGGACGCGATGCTCGAGTGAGCCCAGATCGGGTGATCCCCGCAGTACCTATCTACAACTCCTACCAAGCCCTCTCCAGAAGGAGAGCCGAGAAATAAGAAGCTGGCTGTCACGGCCGAAGAAAGTTGGCTCCCAAGCCAAGGATATCTAAGCAAGTTTGGGTCCCTAAGAAGATCCAGCCTACCCACCAGGACGCACTAGTCCGCCACCGCTCTGGATTTACTGGAGCAGAGAAGAACAGGAAAAGGGGCATGCCCCAAGGAAAGAGGAAACGGTCGTGGATCCTCCACGCCGTGAAAGTTTCAGGGCCTGCGCCCGACAAGCCAATATCCCCATTGTGGGAAGAAGATTTCCGCAACCTGTCGGAAGAGCCCGTCTTCCTTACATCCCTCCGATGGGAGGTCGACAACTATCCCCGGTCCTACATCAGGGGCGAGGGCGAGAAGAGATGACCAATATGGTCAGAAGTTATTTTAGGGGGCTAGGCAACCCCTCATTGTGCCAACAATGGCTATTGCAAGCAGTCGTGGCTAAAGAGGATCACTGCCCATCAATGGCAATGGAAGAAGAAGAAGAAGAAAGAAGGATGATGTCGTCGATCGACAACAATGGATATGAAGACGACTTGGACATTAAAGCCGATGAAGTTACTCCCCACCAGGAGGAAAGAAGAAGAATCTTTGTGTTCGAGAGGCTCACCTTCCCAGAGAATGCAAAAAGGAGGGTCTGCAGACAAAGAAGAAGGATGCAGATTTTCACCTGCAACATGGCTGGGGTGTCTGGCCACTATGGAAGATTGCCCGAGGAGCCTCAGAAGCTGGCTCGGTTGGCCAGAAGGCCGGGGCAGAATACTCGAAGGGTGGAAGCCGCAAGAGAAAAGCTGGCAGCGGCCAAGGGAAAGCAAACCCTGGCCCACCACTTGCAACATGACAAAGCTATTATTCTAACTGCCAATGTGGTGACGGAGGAAGAAGAAGATGTCTTGCTCGACATCCTCCCTGAAGGTGCGTCAGGGGAAACCACAGAAGCCATTCCCAGCACTGCAACTATGGATCCATCAGTATGGATGTTACTCCAGAAATTCCGGCAGGAGATAGAGTCCCTGAAGAAGCAGCTTATGGAGAAGACGGAGCAAACCTTAGCTTCCAAGCAGCCTAAGATGTAGGCCGAATCATCACGGGGAGCCGTCAACCAGAGTGACTTCCCACCACTCTATACCCCACCCCAGTCGACAGAACCAAGCTTGGCGACAACTCAGTAACACCCATCACAGCGGCCGGTGCTGCCACAGGTACACCAGACGCCTCCACTGCTGCGCCCTCTTCCGCAGGTGACCACCTTGGTCACTCCCTATCTACAGTCAGCACATTTCTATCCAGAACCTGTTGATCCAACCGTCATGAATAAGATGATGGTATAGAGGATGATCGAGCTGAAGCTTGCTGAACGAAGTGAAGGAGACTACGTCGCGTTCGATGCCTATAGGGTGCCATACCCGCCACATCATACTGCAAAGCAGCTCCCTTCTCGGATTAGTAAGCTGCCGAAATTCAACAAGTTCAACGGGAAGGGATCCCCGAAGGAGCATGTCGCTTACTATATGACCGTCATGGGTGATCTGGCCGCCGCCGAGTCGTATCTACTGAAATTTTTCGGATCCTCGCTAACAGGACTCGCATTTGAATGGTACTCCAACCTTCCGGACGGGTCGATCAGCGACTGGCCGGATATGCAGAAGAAATTCAGAGAGAGGTTTCACGTCACTGAATGGGAGGTCACGGTGGCTGAGCTCTACTCGATAAGGCAGAGAGCAGATGAGACAGCCCTTGAATATATCAAGAGGTGGAGAAACCTCAGAATGAGATGCAAGCGGCCCCCACACCAGGAGGACGCTGTACAAATCTACAAGCAGAACCTCAGGAGAGAGGTACTAGAAAAGATGATTGGCATGGAAATCCGGTCGTTCGACCGCCTGAACAATGTTCTGGCCGAGGTGGAAGCCTTCCTGGAAAGACCTGCCCTGACATCAGCTACTGCCACTACACAGAAAGGCAAGGTAGCAGAACGGCGCCAAGCGCCTAAAGAAGCGAACGCCCTTGATATCAAGGCGTTTGAGCAGCAAAAAGACAAAGGCAAGAAGGCGGTTGCCCCTCAGCCTGCTAAAACCGGAGATAGCAAAGAGGGTCCCTCACTCCGGGATAAGATGAAGAAGGCCTACTCTTTCCCAAAAAAAAAGACCAAAGTTTTATTTGACTGGGTGACCCACTATGACAAGGTCACCCTGCCCGAACCAAAGAGGCCGGAAGACTTGAAAAGAAGAGACAGCCCAAGATTCTGCCCTTACCATCAGATGCTGGGGCATCCAATGGAAGATTGTTATGTTTTCAAGGATATTACCGAAGGCATAGTGAAGAAAGAAGAGATAGACTTGGGGGAGTACAAGGTTGACCCTCCACAATCGCATGAAGCGCCTCTGAGAAGAGCCGCGGTCAACATGGTCTCTCTATATCAGGCATTACCTGAAGAGATCGTAGAAGCCAGCACTCAGTATACTTATGAGGCCTGCTTTCTGGATCCAATAAAAGAACAAGAGGGATGGCAACAGGTCCTTGCAAAAGCCGAGAAGAAAGGCACATCGCGCACGAAAATGAGAGTGCAGATCTGTAGCGTCACACCACGACCCACTCTGCCAGTGGTAACACCTGTGTGGGCCAATCCACCTGCAGTCATCAGAATACCTACACACAACCGGAGAAGGCAGACTCCATTGCCAATGGTCAAGGAAATTAGTCCAGAAGCCCGGGGACTGCAAGACTATATAAACGGGTTAGATGAATATGTACAACCCGAACTGGAGCCTTTACTGGTACGGGATTATGTCCCGTGGCAAGAATTAGAACATCTTTCAATAAAGCAGGAAGAGGAAGCTGACAAAGCACCAGGCAAGGACGGCAGCCTGTTCTGGGGGCAGGCGCCAGCGGAAGAAAAGAAAAAGAGACGAAGGAAGAAAAGAAAAGCCAGCAAGGCTACAAAGGATATAGTCCTTTCTTGGAACACCCTCTCTGCTCTGTTCAATTTGCCTGGTGAAGAGGATGAAGAAGAGATATGCTTTGCACCCACCGCCAAGGAAAGTCAGGTCGAAGCCGCAACTGCTGCGCATGCAACCCGATCGGGCCGAAAATGGGGTCGTCAGCTGCTCGCCAACCATAATATTATCTTCAGGGGGGAACATCCTTATAAGATACCTCCTCCGGAGGTCAGGGGAGTCCAGATCCCTCCTCCGTCAGGCCTTTATAACCAGAGTGGGGGCAACATTGCCACTCCCTCCTTCCTAGAATTCCTAAAGATGTCAAAGGGGAAGCAGCCATGCCAAGATGTCGACCCTATAGTTGGGGGCATTCACCCGCAGCTCCAGCAATCGTCCGGATTTTCGAATGAAGATGAAGCTTGCCCGATGGCAGCCAATGAGGGATAGCAGGAAGACGACACTAAACAAAAGGGTGCAGCCTCAGAGCCCAATGAAGCAGGCCCATCAGGGGCCACGGTTCAAGACTCTCCCAAGCCCAGGTGGGCAGAAGAAATGAAGATGTCCAATGTCCGAGCAGGAAGTCGGGTAGTCAAGTTGTTGAAAAAGCTCCCGACGAGGTTCACTATTTGGGAAATCTTCTCTCTGAGTGAAGAGACCCAACATGCGATCATTACTGCTCTGCAAACGTCTGCTCAATATAAAACATGTCTAGCTAAAGCTCTGCCGGAGGCCAACGTGACCTTCACTCAGGAGGACATGCTGCTCGCCACTACTAGCCACAACAGGCCATTATATATGAAAGGACATCTGAATGGCCGGGAGCTGAACAGAATCCTGGTGGATCCCGGGGTAGCTTTCAACATCCTGCCATACAGGATATATCAGAGGCACTACTTCAACGTGCGCCTTAAAAAAGTCAGAGATATGCGTATTGCCGGCTTCAACCAAAAGGGTGAAGTGTCGCTAGGAGTAGCAGAATTCACACTCACTCTGGTGGACTTTGTTATGAGGGTGCAGTTTCATGTCATCGATTCCCGCACCTCGTACAAGGCGCTGCTTGGCCGCCCTTGGCTACATGAGAACATGGTGGTGCCCTCCACGCTTCACCAGTGCATCAACTACAACCTGGGAGGGAAGGAGGAAAGAGTATTTGTTGATCTCCAACCATTCGAGGTGTTCAAATGTCACCTGGCGGATGCCCCTCTATATGCAGAACGGTCGTAGAAGACCTCTAAAGCCAAGACCTCTACTGGCACACCAAAAAGCACCTCCGGCGTCGACTGGTTCCCTCCGCCGCCGCACAGGTATGTGAATCCCAAGACGATCTCACACATCACCGTCACCGGGGACATGGGCAGAGTAGCACCTCCCGCCATCTAACCCGAAGCTAATGAAGCCAAGGTCGACCAGCAGCATGACCATATCGGGATCCCGAAAGGCCTTACCAAGCCAATTCTCGACCTCGATAATATCATTGTCGAACCTTTCAAAGCTTGGGAGGTGGCACAGATAGATGGCCCCAGCAGCTTGTTTTACACGGCTGAGGAGCACCCTACACAGGAGGATAATGATTGTCATCTTCCTGAAGATATAGAGGACCCGTCAGTTCCCGTTCAGGGGTTGGCATTTATAACAAATCGGATGGCCAAGATGTTCCAGAAATAGCACATCCCCGCTGGCCAGCCTTGCAAGAAGAAAGAAGCATTCCAGAAGCTGTGGTATCCCGCAAGCCTGGACAAAGAGCTGAGACATGTCTCTCAACACCCAGGGTTGGGCTTCACCCTCGAGGAATACTATTATAGCGGGCGCTATGAAGTGGACACCATCTCCGCTTTCTACCCGACTGAAGATAACTCACTGGGGGCAACTTTCGATGAACACCCAGCAGAGGCTGAGCATACTAAACCCGCTCGACCAAGAGACTTGGAATCAGAAACCATATTCCCCTGCCAATGCTGGGAGCAGGTCTATCCTAAGGAAGCGGCTCTTCAGGCCAAATTCGACACGGCTAGCAGTAGCAAAGCTGAAGATATTGAAGAAGCATGACTACCTCCCTCCAGTGACCCTCCTCTGATGATGATGTCAGCACCTCTCGAGCTGATCAGGGAAGCTCCTTCCAAGCCTGATCAAGAGATGAATGCTGCTAGAAAAGAAAAGGCTACCTCCACTGAAGATATGGCAATCCAGGGAGGCGGGGCGCTCTTGTCTTTTGCTGTGAAGCCACAATGCTGCTCTAGCATGACAACAAACAACCACCAGCCCTTCAGGGCTGTAAACACGTCTCCAAGGGCCGAGGTGGAACAGAATGAAAAGGCCGAGGTACTCGAGCTTGAAGATGATATTCCCGACTTTGTCGACCTCCAGCTAGCGCCCCCGGAGATAGAAGATGGAGGCCAAGCCACAGTCGATGAACTGATTGAAGTCAACTTGGGAGACGAGGATGACCCTAGGCCGACCTTCCTCAGTGCCCAATTATCTGTTGAAGAACATAGGTTGTACATTCAGTTGCTACAAGAATATCGGGATTGCTTCGCCTGGACCTACAAGGAAATGCCAGGATTGAGCCCCGCAGTCTCACAGCATGAGCTGGCCATAAGCCCTGAGGGTGAGCCGGTGAAGCAGCCACTGCGGCGCATGAGGCCAGAGCTCATCACTCAGATATGTAAAGAAGTTGACAAGCTCATTGATGTGGGTTTCATCGAAGAAAATAAATACACCATGTGGATGGCTAATATCGTGCCCGTGAAGAAGAAAAATGGGCCGATCCAGATATGCGTTGATTTCCAAGATCTGAACAAGGCATGCCCCAAGGATGACTTTCCAGTACCGATAACGGAGGTCATGATCGATGCCACGACTGGCCATGAAGCTTTGTCATTTATGGACGGGTCATCCGGCTACAACCAGATATGGATCGCGGGACATGACCAGATCCACACCGCCTTCCGAACTCCCAAGGGCATTTATCACTACAAGAGGATGCAGTTTGGACTGAAGAACACTGGCGCAACTTACCAGCAGGCGATGACCAGAATATTTGATGAATTGCTCTACCACAAGGTCGAGTGCTATAAAGATGACCTGGTAGTCAAGACCAGAAAGAAAGAAGACCATCTGCAGGACCTTCGAGTTGTATTTCAAAGGCTCAGGCAGTATGAATTAAAGATGAACCCCATGAAGTGTGTGTTCGGAGTATCAAGTGGAAAATTATTGGGATTCATTGTCAGATATCGGGGAATTGAGATAGACCCCGCAAAGATCAAGGTAATCCAGGAGTTACCCTCGCCAAGGAACCTCTCTGAGCTGAGATCTTTACAAGGCCGCCTGGCATACATCCGGCGGTTTATATCTAACTTGTCAGGGCGATGCCATCCCTTTCACAAGCTAATGATGAAAGATGTTCCTTTTTATTGGGATGAAGAATGCCAGATGGCCTTTGATAAGCTGAAAGATTATCTGAAGACTCCTCCAGTGCTGGGTGCACCGGTGAAAGGATGGCCGCTAATCCTCTACATAGTAGCCACGTATAACTCCCTGGGGGCAATGCTAGCCCAAAACAATGAAGAAGGGAAGGAACAAGCCCTCTACTATCTCAGTCGAAGATTGGTCAAAACTGAGGAGAAGTACACCTATATCGAGAAGATCTGCCTGGCGCTGGTCTTCGCAGTCAAGAAGCTTCGACACTATATGCTATCGCATGAAATCAAGCTGATTTCCAAGGCGGATCCCCTGAAATATGTCATGTCCCAACCGGCACTCAAAGGCCACCTAGGCAAATGGGCGGTGATTCTTATAGAGTTTGATATCTCCTACGTGCTGCAAAGGGCCGTCAAAGGGCAAGTGATGCGGGAGGGGACCACGGACACGACAAGCTCGCGATCATCCCTTAACGAGGGAAGGGTCGGACGTGCGCGGTTGAGAAACCGGCAAGAGCTAGGGTGGTCGGCTCTCTCTTTCGTGCCCGGATCGGGTCACGGGACGGTAACGCTCTCTCTCGCAGCAGTGGTGATATAAATAGAAAGTGAGCTAATTACCCTATCATGCTCTCTAGCAGCGGAATAAATAAGTATATATGAAATTAAGCAAAATGCCAAGTAAGGGAGCGAATGCGATACCTCCACGCGCTCGGCGTGGGGAAGACGGACCCGGCCGAAAACTCGTACTCCCGGGAAACTTAACACACAATAATTACAGCAATGGGAACATGCCCACTCCACGCAGGGAGGTAAAGGGCTATACAAATGGGCCCGGGAGGACCGAATTCGGGTTGACGGGCAGCTTCGGGTGTTGATTCGGCTACACGCGTGTTCACGACCGTGGGGCCCACGTGCTGTCCGGAGGGTCCGTGTGGGACCCGGTGGTACCTCTGTAGTGGAGACACTTGGAGAAGCGCTCCCCGGGCTGGCGGCACGCTGGTTCACCGGCCGGAGGCCGGGCGGCTCCGTTCGGCACCGGTCGGAAAACCGATCGGAAATATGCCGGTTCTGTATTTCAGCGTGCGCTCCTGCGAGAACGGACGCTGCGATCAGCACCGGTGTCGGAATGTGACGAGATCAGAGCCGTTGGAAAGCTGCTTCAAAGTACTACAATCTAGTGGCCTTCATAAAAATTCACCAGATTTTTACTTTGTGTTGGCGAATTTTATATGCTGTTGTTGTACAGTAACCGAAGACTCAGATCTGCAGACAACTTCCCTGTTGATTGCCTTTGACCGTGAAGTAGATGTCCGAATTTGAAGATGTGTTTTTATCAAGGTTGTAGGAAATTGAACAAGAAAATCAGGACTATTTTTGGATTTGGATTTGGAGGTGGTGGTGATTAGTTATGAGTTTTGAAGTAGAGGGTGGTCGGATCTGGGATCTGACTAAAAATACTGTATCAGAGGAAGAACATGAATTTCTAAAAATAGCTAGAAGGCTGATAAAAAATTAAGAAAATTTGTGAAGGTATAGGGTGATGGACAGAACTCTCAGTAAAATTGGGAGGGATTGGATAAATCAAAAAGATGGTCGGAGGGGGAGAACGCAGAGGTTCTATCACTATAGACAGAAACCTGGAAGATCTGGGATGACAGGTTGGACGAAAATGTAAAAATACTAAAAGATAGAATTTTGACGTGAAACTTTAAGTGGATCTTGGGATGCAAGGGATGAACACACCATAAAAAATTTATATCAATCCAAGCTCGTGGGTGAGATAGACAATTCGTGGAAGCTGCTATGGTCGGATGAAGACAGAACTGCAGAGGCGGCTCGATGGCGGCACGAACGGCGGCGGCGACGGCACAGACGATCACCGGAGGTTGAGAGGGGATGAAAGAAGATAGAATACACTCTAGATCTGGGGTTGGGGATGGAAGAACAGTAGGGGAAGAGAGAGGGGCGCACCAAGCTTCAAACAACTCAGCAATTTTCTGATTTTTTTCATTGAATTTCATATGAAAATACAAGGTTATATATGACTCCAACCAAATCAATTGTGCACCCTAGGATCTAGGGAAGGGGATTGAAGGGCTGGGATGCAATGTGAATCAACACACTTAATACATATTTTAATCTAACTTGACCATTTCTTTTCAAACTTAGACTAATTCCATTCCAACTCCACCTAAATCACACCTAACAAGCCTAATAAGGCCAAAAGAGATGGCGCCCCCCTTCATGGGCCAAGGGCCATTCATGGGCCAAGAGCCACCCAATATATCATGCTAGTCATGGGCCATTCCCACTTAGATGGCCCATGGGAGAGTGGAACCCAATTTGGGCCTTAAGTGCCTTAATGACCCATTTAAAACCAAATGACCCAATATGAAGTAGCACCCTTAAGTGGACCTAAACCATGATACCTAGTAATGGACTCTTCCTAGAAATGTGGCCCAATGGCTTAATTAAGCCTTACAAAGGAGCCCAAATGAAAGAAATCAAAAATTACACACTTTCAAGCCAATACAACCCATACTACACACCTATACAAGCCAATACATACAATACAACCCATAAGCTCTTAATGTCCTCATCAGCAAGCCATCGCAGACTTCTTCGCTGAGCACCCAGTACCAGAAGATTGTCCGCTGGAGCCAGAGCTTCCTGAAGATGAGACCATGGAAGTCAGCTAGGTGCAGCCCTCATTGTGGCAGTTATACTTTGACGGTGCATCCAGAATTGATACCTCGGCAACTAGGTCAGCCAGAGTCAGGGCAGGGGCAGGCACAGTCCTGAAATCTCCAGAGGGAGAAGTCAGATATACATCATGTTCAATAAACAAGCCCTGCACAAATAATGAAGCAGAATATGAAGCCCTAATAATTAGGCTATAGATTGCTCTGTCCATGGGAATTCAGATGCTGGAAGCATTCGGGGATTCCATGCTAGTTATAAAATAGTTGGAAGGAGAGTTCGATGTGCGGAAGCAAGAACTCCTTCCTTATTACCAGCTGGCACTCCGCCTGATGATAAGATTCTATTTCATCAGCATCAAGCACATCAACCGAGGAAGGAATGCTCAGGCGGATCCCCTCGCAAAGCTGGCCGGTTCTTTGGCAATCCCGCCAGACACAAGCCTGAATATAACAGTAATTAATCGGCGACAGGTCCCCAGTGTGACAGAGGTCCTGGCTGATGAACAAGAAAATGAAGTGGCAGTGGCGGAAGGAATCCAGCAGCCCGATTGGCGGGAGCATCTCCTATGTTGGTTTCAACACCAACAACTCCCGAAAGAAAAAGAATAAAGAATGAAGCTCTTGAGGGTCAAAGACTCTTATGAAATGAGGAATGGAACTTTGTTTCAGATAATGGCGGATGCCCAAAAGAAGATCTTACTCCGCTGCTTGTCTCCAGTAGAAGCTTGGCAAGTAATGCAAGAAGTCCATGCCGGGTCAGCCAGGGCACATCAAGCCGGTCCGAAAATGAAAATTGAAATAAAGAAATTGGGCTACTACTGGCCCTCTATGTTTGACGACTGTTGCAAGTTCGCTAAAGCCTGCCAGAAGTGTCAAGAACATGCCACTGTGTCAAGAAGACCACCGGCGCCACTGCATCCTACCGTACCAAGTTGGTCGTTTGCTCAATCGGGTACAAACGTGGTAGGGCCGCTACCAGCATCTTCATTAGGATGCAAATATATCTTAGCAGCAACAGATTACTTCTCCAGATGGGCAGAAGCAATAGCACTAAGACAAGTGATGGGGGAATTGGTCGTCATATTCTTCCGACAAAATATAATATTCCAGTTTGGGATCCCCAGCCGAATTATCTCCGACAATGGCAGTCACTTCAGGAACCAGAAGGTGTACCGACTAGCCAACAAACACAAGATTGATTGGAGAACATCATCTCCCTACTACCCTCAAGCCAATGGACTTGCAGAAGCCTTCAATAAAACGCTATGCACCATGCTAGCGAAGACTGTTAAGGATAATAAAAGAGATTTGGAAGAAAGGATGTACGAAACACTCTGGGCTTATCGTACAATTTACAAAACCCCAACTGGCTGCTCACCTTACTCCCTCGTGTACGGGTCGGAGGCTGTGGTGCCAATTGAATTGGAAGTTCCCTCATTGCGAGTCGCCATCCAGCATGGGCTGGTTAGCAGCGAGCAGAATAACATGGAAAGAAGACTGGAAGAGCTCGCCGAGCTCGAAGGAAAGCGTCTCCGCGCGCAACAAAATATCCAATTATTCTAGGCTCGCATGACCCGTGCTTTCGATAAGCTGGTCAAAAGACGAGAATTCAAGAAAGGTGACCTGGTAATGGTTAAAAGAAGAGAAGTGATGGCCTCCAATCCCAAGCGGAAGTTGGTTGAAAATTGGATCGGACCATATATTGTCCGCCGAGTATATGAAGGGGGTGCCTATGTTCTTGTTGATCACAAGGGAGTAGTTCAGTTCTCCCCTCTTAATGGGAAACATATGAAGCTGTATCACGCAGTCCTACCGGCATCCCAAGAATGCCCGAAACCCGCCTTGGTCTAGTGGCACTCCGCCCTGATCGAGCTCTCAAAAAATTACAATATCGCCATTACGGACCTTACGTCCAAATCGGCGAAAACTCTTCCTTTGCGTTAGCATTGTCCCCCCTTGCTAACGAATAAACCCCCTTTCGGCGCAAGGCTGTGTGCCCTAGCCGACTCTCTTACGATACTGCCATTACGGACCTTACGTCTGAATCGGCAGAAATCCTTCACTTGCGTTAGCATTACCTTCTTGCTAACGAATAAACCCATTCCCGGCGCAAGACTTCGTGTCCTAGCCAGCTTTCCTACAGTACTGCCATTACGGGCCTTACGTCTGAATCGACGAATGCTCTTCCTTTGCGTTAGTATTTATCCTTACCAATGAATAAACCCCCCTTTTCGGCGCAAGGCTGCGTACCCCAACCGACTTCTGCACGTTATCGCCATTACGGACCTTTCATCCAAATCGGCGCAGAAACTCATCTCTTGCGTTGGTATTTGTCCTTACCAACGAATAAACCCCTTTTTCGGCACAAGGCCGTGTGCCCTAGCCAACTGTCATATGCTACTACGTAGGGTCAAACACCACATGATTGACCCATCCTCGTTTTCTCACTCTATGTTCAAAAATGAATGAAACGATAAAAAAAGGAAGAAAAAAAGAAAAGAAAAATGGGGCTTAAAATAGAGGTGCCCCGCCGGCCTCGTTCCTACACTAGGGCGAGGGCAAAAATGGCTATAACTCGGCTGCGGTGAAAACCCGAAAGGGCACTGCAGGCAAAATCGGGTACCCCACCACGTGAAAACTCGAAAGGGCGTGTGGGCAAAAGTAAGAGAGGGCTGGCTTCGGCGAAAATTCGAAAGGGCGCATAAGTCAGTAATGTGATACTTTAAAGTTCCTCTTCACCCTCATCCTAATGAAACCCCAAAAAGGACGATCATCATAAGTCTCTCTATGAACCAGTGTTCGACCCTTGTCATCATCGGCAGGATCGGTCAACGTTTCCCTTAACTTGGACCTTCCGTTCTTGTTAATGAATATATTTTTGCTTCGGAATTTAACCAATGTCAAAGAACGAACTGTGTTCGACCCTTGTCATCATCGGCAGGATCGGTCGACGTTCCCCTTAACTTGGACCTTCCATCCTTGTTAATGAATATATTTTTGCTTCGGCATTTAACCAATGTCGATGAACGAACCGTGTTCGACCCTTGTCATCATCGGCAAGATCGGTCGACGTTCCCCTTAACTTGGACCCTTCGTCTTCGTTAATGAATAAACCTCCTTTGCTTCGACATTTAGCCAATGTCGGCGAACAAGCCAGTGTTCGACCCTTGTCATCATCGGCAAGATTGGTCGACGTTCCCCTTAACTTGGACCCTTCGTCCTTGTTAATGAATAAACCTCCTTTGCTTCGATATTTAGCCAATGTCGATGAACAAACCATGTTCAACTCTTATCATCATCGGCAAGATTGGTCAACGTTTCCTTTAACTTGGACCCTTCATCCTCGTTAATGAACAAACCTCCTTTGCTTCGACATTTGACCAATGTCGATGAACAAACCGTGTTCGACCCTTGTCATCATCGGCAAGATCGGTCAACGTTTCCCTTAACTTGGACCCTTCGTCCTCGTTAACGAACAAACCTCCTTTGCTTCGACATTTGACCAATGTCGATGAACAAACCATGCTTGACCCTTGTCATCATCGGCAAGATCGGTCGACGTTCCTCTTAACTTGGACCTTCCACCCTTGTTAATGAATATACCTTTCCTTCGACATTTAGCCAGTGTCGATGAACAAACCTACATTTGACCCTTGTCATCATCGGCAAGGCTGGTCAACATCTCATCAGCCCGGGCTTCCCGTCCATTGCTAGCAGACAAGCCCTCATCCATTCCGGATTCGTTCCGTGAATCAAGTACAAAGAAAAAAAAAGAAAAGAAAAATGAGGTTTAAAATAGAGGTGTCTCGTCGGACTTACTCAGATATTCTGAGTAGGGGCAAAAATGGCTGTAATCCAACTGCGGTGAAAACCCGAAAGGGCGCCGCAGGCAAAATCGGGTACCCCGCCACGTGAAAACTCGCAAGGGCGCGTGGGCAAAAGTAAGAGGGGGCTGGCTTCGGTAAAAACCCGCAAAGGCACTTAAGTCAGTAATGTGACAAAAAAAATGATGATGAATAAAAAAATGGGGCGAATGATGATGATGAAATGATGAGGTCATATTCTCATTTGTCACTTAATTCCTACAAAGGTTCCCGTACGAACCTTACGCCTACGAACCTACCTTTGCTTTGGCATTTATCCAACGCCGATGAACAAAATCCCATTGACCCTTGTCATCATCGGAAAGACTGGTCAGCATCCCCTTAACCCGAACCTTCCGTCTACGTTAATGAATAACTTATCTTGGCTTCGGCATTTATCCAATATCGATGAACAAGCTATCATTGACCCTTGTCATCATCGGCAAGACCGGTCAACATCCCCTTAACCCTGACCTTCCGTCCGCATTAATGAATAACCTATCTTTGCTTCGGCATTTATCCAATGCCGATGAACAAGCTACTATTGACCCTTGTCATCATCGGCAAGACCCGTCAATATCCCCTTAACCCGGACCTTCCGTCCGCATTAATGAATAAACTTATCTTGGCTTCGGCATTTATCCAATACCGATGAACAAGCTATCATTGACCCTTGTCATCATTGACAAGACCGGTCAGTGTTTCCCTTAACCCGGACCTTATGTCCGGGTTAATGAACAAGCCTTCCCTTTGCCTCGGCCTTAAACCCGTGTCGACAAATAAACATGCAGTCAACCTTTGTCGCCTATGGCAAGGTCTACAAATAAACCTCTGGTTCTACCCTCCGGCCCTTGATGGCCCGTAAACCTCTCTCCTTATCCCCTGGCACTCGGCCTAGGTGGATCAGTGGTCCCAAGGAGAAGTTGCGCCATGGTGGAGCGAACCCCTCACCCCTTCCCTGAAGGTGTGAGCGCTCTCCTGCCCTAGCAACTGACATACCCCGGACTAAGCAAATTGGCTCGGCAAGCAGATGTGCAAAATAAGACAACGAAAGTTTTCCATTCAAACATATAGGGAAAGATACATGTTACCCGGGGCACACCCCCCCGGAATACGTGAAGGTTCACAAAAAGGAGAGAAAATAATAAAGCTATTGCAGAGAGCGACGGAAGATGTCCTCAAGCTCCAGTAGCCCTAAAGATGGGTAACGGGCCAGCTCCTGTAGACGGCTTTCCTCGGCCTGCAGTCGCACCAATTTCTCCTCAAGTGATGCGGCCTGCCCTTCTGCCAGCTCAGCCGCCTCTGTATGTTGGACCCACAGCTGGTCGGACAGTGCCAGTTCTGCTTCGGCCGGGTCAAGTTCGGCGCGGAGCTCGATTATCCGAGTCTTCAAATAAGCCCGATTTTGGCTAGAATCGTCGGCAGCATCCCGCATATGCTGGGCAGTTCCCCTCGATGACTGAGAGGCAGTATGACACTATGCCCTTTCAAGTTTTGTGGCCGCCATTTGATCTATCAAGCTGTGGCCGATGAATTCCCTCTTGTTCACGTGCTTCAGGAGCAGAATTACTCGCTGCACCCAATCCTCCATGGGGCAGCCAAAAGCCAGCAAGGAGCGGGAGAGGTGTTCCGCAAGGCCCCTCAACTGCACATAGGTCAGCTCTGGGCGAACTGTCACAGTCTCCCGCAATGTCTCCAGATACTGCCACACTAGGTCACTCGATGATTGCAAACCAAGTGATGGCGTGTCCAGGAGATGAAAATCTACACGGCTGTCAACCGCAGCCCAAATATCATTTCTCGGCGCAGAAGATGAGGATGGTATGTCTTGCAAGGCGCCCGCGCCAAGACTGGCCCTGGCAGACAATGCAACAGGGGGATTGTCAATGATAGCGACTTCTCTCCCAACTTCTGGAGAGAGCGCCGCGTCTCGACCCTCAATAGCAGGAAGCGGTTGGTCACTATTTCCGGCCCCTCCAGCTGCTACCAAAGATGATTCAATGGCAAGGGCTGCGGTCATCGAGTCCCCGGTCACTTCTTCCATAATCTCACCCTCCTCTGCCCCAGGGAGGCCTTCTCCACTCTGAAGTGGCTTATCGGCGATAACAAGTTGCTGCTACTCCAAAGTCACGGCTGACGGCTCAGACCCGGCAACCATCCCCGACGCTTCTGAGCCCGCCACCATGATATAATCCTTTGGATACCGCAAGGCTATGGGCCTCAAGACTGGCGGGAATAATGGTGGATCTGCACAGAGAGGCGGTAGAGGTACCTTCACGGTGATCACCGGCGAGGTGACCTCGGCCTGACTAGCAAAAGCCTACAAGAGAAAGAGAGCATAAGGATCTCAGAAGGCCAGCATGATGGCCAGACGAGAATAAGCACGAGACTAAAAAATGCAACTTTTACCTCAGCCGGCATTAAGCTCAAGTCTGCAGCAGCAGGAGCTACCATCTCTGTCGCCTTTGACCCTTCTCCCACCGAATGACCTGGTTGCCCAAAGCTACTCAACATCAGCCGTGGAGGACTAAAAGTCGTAAAGTCGCTCTCATAGGCGGAAGACACCCCGTCATCCTCGGCCTCTATTCCCATTAAGGGGAAATCCTCGTCACTCGAGCCGCTGCCATAGTGCACCTACTCCGACGTGGATGAGCTTTGAACCAACATCGATTCTTTCTCTCTCAAAG
The DNA here is from genome assembly GCA_022559845.1 of Amorphophallus konjac. NCBI lineage: Eukaryota > Viridiplantae > Streptophyta > Magnoliopsida > Alismatales > Araceae > Amorphophallus > Amorphophallus konjac. The sequence goes on from CM040126.1 coordinate 48,243,954, forward strand.
CCGGTGGTCCTTCACTTGAGACGCCTCCCGCCGGAGCCTCTTGCTCAATGAGAGCCTGCTCAGCCAACTCTGTGACAGGGATAGCAGGCAAGCAAGCTCCAGGAGTGAATTGACTTCCTGGAATTACCTCTTGCTCCGCAGAAACTCCCTCGGTTGATTCCACGACAGGGGGAGAAGGTGGTCGAATCTCGACTGAAGTTGAGAAAAGGGGAGCACCCATGTGAGCCCAGGGGATAATAAACTATAGAAATCTGCAACTGGATAGATCATCAATTACCTTCTATCTCATGGCTGGGCGTGGGGGAGGGCAGATCTGCCTGCACTACATCCTCTCTCTCTTCGGCTCCCGCAGAGGTGGCAGCCGTTTACGCGGCCAGCTGCGTTTGTAAGAATAAGAATTGACCTATGTTGCCAAGATGATGGCGGGGCACAAGATGAGAGGTATACCTCGGGTTACGTGAGCTGAGGGACGGGAGGCCTCGAATTCTTCAAATGAGACCACACTCGGAAGGACAACTGCTAGTGCTGGGTCTACGATCTTCTTCCGACGGGCCCGCTTTGCTCGAGTAACTGCTTCCCGGACTTGGGACCTCGTTCGCTTTCGTGAGTCCCCCGGAGGAAGCGGTGTCGTAGTAGGGGCAGCTTCGGGAACTTCAAAATACACCGGCTTCTAAGCTTTTATTATTAGCTCCCTAAAATGTTTGGTCTCCTCCGAAGTGAGCCGAACTGCGCATATACGAAGGGGAAAGAGAAGAGGTGACATACACAACAGCGAACAGGGAAACCCAAAGCTGAAGACAAGAGAAAGAAAGATACATGCTGGTCCTATGTAAAAAGAAGAAAGTGGCCAGTAGAATAGTGAAGGCTCCTTGTCCCTGGAGGCGGCCTCGCAAATTAACCAGCATATGTCTCCTATCACCTCGCACTATTCGACCAGCAACGCAAGGTCCGCATGGCCGCGAGAGGACAGACGATAATACAGGCTGAGGTGGTCTAGCCCCCATCCGTCGGCATACTTGAAAGAAAGGAGAACGGGTTGACCTAATATGCTTTCACTAGGGCCACCCACTGAAAGTCCATGAGAGCACAGCAATGTGAACAACCAGGGAGTGCCTTCGTAAAGCGTCGGCCGTCGATCTTATCTCCTGATGAAAGTCCTTTAGGGATAAAGCTGATCATTCTCGGGACACCAAGAAGCAGTAGAAGGCATCGGCTCCTCCACTAGCAAAGGAATCTGTTGGAGGATCAGTGCTCGCCACTCACGTGGCATAGGCCTTGAAGTGTCTTCAAGAAACCAGCCTTGCTGATCTTCGACAGTTTCGGTTCGATCTTGGATGAACGTTGCTTGGCAGCTTTGTGCACCTCCACATAGCTTGCTACTGCAGTGTTCGTCCGAGATTTCAACTTCTTCAAGTAAGTCGGGTCGATGTCTAAAGCAGGCACCGGCTGGGAATCCAAAAATTTGCACTCTGCTACGGCCCAACATTCTCTTCTCGAGTTCCTATAGAAGCCCGTGTGTGCATTCCACCATTTGATGTATTCTGGAGTTACACGGGGAAAGCGTGTAGGGGCCAGAAATCTGATTGAAGCTACCTCTCGGTGATGAAAATAGTCCCACCATATGTGAGCTTCATCATTCGATACTTGGCCCGCCCGGGCCCTATTCGGAAGCGCAAACTGGGTGGAGGTGGTAGGAATATGCTGGTCATAACTGAAATTCCGACTGAATCGGAATGGGTAGTAAGGCTCCAGCCATAAAATGCCACTCTTGCGAAAAACCAGGACGCTCGGCCTTATGGACAACGCCCAATCAATCAGCTCTGACTCCAAAATTGGCCTCGTGCACTTGGCGTCAGAAATGGGGTGAACATATTCCTCCACCTCGCCGAGACGACACTCCCTCATCCTGTTCACCAATGGACTAGAGTGAGCAGCCAAACTCCAAAAGTGCAGAACCCCCGGGAAATCCAGTGGAACTTTTGTCAGTTTGCCACGAATAGCAAAGAGCTGGTCTGCCACTCGGGTCGGCTCAACACTGGCGAATTCTATCATCCTGGGAACCAGCTGCGCCTGTAGATTCTAAGAAATCCACTTAGAACAATTAAAAATAAAAGGATTAAGCATGCACGAGGTGCTAATAAGGAGAGTGATCGCCAGAGGGGTTACCTCAAAAAGAAGGGAAATTGATCGTGAATACCTGGTGAGAAAAGGTATGCAGGATGATTGTGGATTTCTTCCTCCTCTTCTATCGGCCGGCCGATGAAGGGGGTTTTTCTTCTTGATTACCCTTAAACAAATCACAAACAAACAAGATAAAAAGGGATTAGCCAAGTGTGTGTATTATCAATCCTCAAGTAGAATAAGATGATGAAATAATAGCATGAATTGTGCACCTTTTGGTTCTTTTAAAACCCCTAAGAGAATTAGGGAGAGGAAAGGAGATGCAAACTAATGCAGGAAAAAGACTGATGCTGATCGATGATGATAGGATGATGAATGAGGATAAGATGATAATAAGATGGATAATATCCTTGCTGTTCCTGTCAACAGTAGAGGGAGAAACCAATATATCAGCTCGTGGCTAGTGCAACAGGAGGAAGCAGACCACCGAAGGATCAAAAGGCTCGTGCAGAAGAGAGGAAAACTTCTCTGCGTGAAAGAATCTACTGCTCTCTGCGTCGATCTCTCTGTTGCTCTCTGTGTTGCTATTAGCTAAAGCTCCCTCTCTTTTTTTCGTTGTTCTCTTCGTTTCTTCCTGCTATCAGCTAGCTTCGCGCGAGCTCGACGCAGGGATGTATTTATAGGATGCAAAACACAGATCTGGTGGGATAAGAACAGGCAAGACTCATCTATGGCAAGGTCTCTACTTCCTTAATCGAACATGGTGACCAAAACATAGCAGGGAACTCTCCAGGAAAGGTATGTTCAAGCAGGACTCGGAAGGGTGGAAGATGACCCACGGAAAGGCGTTAATCGAAATTGACGACCTGGAACAAGGCGTTAATTAAAATCACGACTGGGATAAAGGCGTCAATTCATGGATTTAATTTTAGTAATGAAAACATTCTTTATTTGAAAATGATGAAGAGACGCCTGAGAGAGAGGCGTTAATTCAAAACATGACCCATGGAGGGACGTTAATTCTTATTTTCTAATTTTGAGTAGGATTCGTAAAAGTCCAGAAACTGATGCCTTTTGGATCAGTCGTCCTTTCTTTGAGAAACGCCCCGGCCCAAGCCGTTATTTAAAACACGCCCTACGTAGAGTCGTGAATTACAAAAACAATTAGAAAATGGCCTAAAAACACACAAAAATAAAAAAACTTCATATTACGGAAATATTGAAGTTCACTTTGGGGTGTTAATATGGTGACATGAGATTTAATCAACATAGTATCAATTTTGGCATGTCTACAGCTGCCCCGCCTTGGCATCTGCTTTGCAAGGGAGTGAGACGAAATGAAGTGAAAGTGCAACAAGCGAAATGAAGTGGAATGAACTGATAAGTAGATGCCAAGGTGTGATGTGACACGCCTCTGACACTAAGCGTTAGAAATCTTTCCAAGATTCTGAGTGCAACAACTCCGGGTGATTCCAAGAAAGCATCGATTGGCTGGATGAAGGAGACTAAACTAAATAAATAAAATGTACGCGAGGGCACGACAGGGAGGCACCATTGGAGAGCGGTTACCAGCCAATATGGACGTGCTACAACCAAGGTGGATTTGCAGAAAATTAAAGTGAATGGAGATGAAGACCCAACAAAGGGACGCTTTCAAGGAACTAGCCTGAGCGGTTTCAGAGAGAATAAAGTACTTGATTTGGAGTGGAATATCTCATGTCAACTCAATCAAGAGCGAGTAACCTTCATTATTTCCGTAATATGAAGATTTTCATCATTAAGCTCAAAGTCCTACATGATGCATGCTGGGCTAAAAGAAAAACTAAAACAAACTAAAAATAGAAAATAATCAAGGATAATATTGCCAAGCCATCTAGATTTGGTCAAGAATCCAGATCTCTGAGCTGACACTAAGCCGAAGCCCGTTTGTCCGCGCATCAACCTAGAAAGTGGAACCATCGTCCCAGACCTTTAATGACTCAACGGCCTATCCGTGTGATCAAGATTCTCCTGGAATTATCACTATTTTTGATGAAGGGGAACTCAAATTCCAGGTTTGTCAGAACCACAAGGTCCTTGATATGCTATAATAGCGTAGAGTACCATATAGTAACAATGCTTACAGGAAAGAATACAAGAACGGAATGATGTTACTCCCATGCATCTCGAATCCTGCACTCTTCTGCACTTGAAAATTCATTAGTCCTCATGATAGAAAATATCCTCAGTTTAAACATGACATGACCATAAGTTCATAATCACAAATAAATTCTACTTAAAAGACAGCACTTAAGTTCATTAAAAATAGCATAAAGGAGCTGAATATGCAAGTCATAAATTGACGACCGATAGCAGTGGCGTCAAAAGGATAAAAGATGACTAGCATCAAGGCGTTAATAGCTTTGAGATTTCAACAAAAGATGACCCTCATCAAGGCGTGAAATAAAACACGACCTGGAGCAAGTCGTTAATTCAATAAATGACGCCTTGAACACCGTCGTTAATTAACCATAAATTTGAAACACACGCTTCCGACTCTGAATCAGAAAGCTTAAACCCAGTTATGCTCGTACTTGATTTTGCAGTTTCGAACGGCCATAAGCTCCTTCAAACTTCTATAAAAGGAGGGATTTCCCTCAGATCAAACAAATCCTATTTTCTGCTGCTTCTTCTTCTGCTTTCGCAGGTGCTGCAAGATACTGTTAGACTTCTTTCTGCAGACAGTTACTCATAAGATGGAGAGAGCTATCAAGAAACTGAAGATTTCCACTCCTAGGCTCTCGGGAATTAATGGACATATTAGCAACAGGATCGTTCTGAACCAGGTATGTCGAGGCTTGAGTTGTTCGTTTTCTGTTTCTTCTCTTCTACCTTCCACTGCTCATCTCTTTTATCCTCTATGCTTTCTTTTCTTTTCTTTTCTCAGGATTATCCAAACATTCCAGGGGCTAGGAGATTCACCAAAAATAAATGGCTTCCCCTCTTGCTCTCCAAATTTAGTTCAGACATGAGGGTTTTCCTATCCAGATGGCATCTCCTAGGTTTAGTTACCCATGCCAAACATTATGACCAAATCCCCCTAGATTGGGCAGCTATAGGAGCTCTTGTTGAGATATGGCATCCTTCTACTCACACCTTCCTCTTCTCTACTTTTGAAGCCACCATTCTATTAGAAGAGTTAGAGATGATTTTGGGCTTAAAGAAGATGAAACAAGGGGATGAGGAGAAGATGGCCATCATGCCAAGGCAAATCTCTTCTCATGAATTGCTAACAAGCTTGATTCCTAGCCCCAACTTAGTGAGCCAGATCAAAGCCACCAAAGGAATTAACCTTTTAAAACTTGCCTCATGGGTCTACAAAAGGTCCGACCAAGCCAAAGAGGATGATGAAATAGAACGGGTAGCAAAAGCCTTTGTTGTGTGCTTGGCGGGAGCAATCTTGTTCCCCTCCACGGAAGATTTCTTAGAAGAGTCTCAATTGAGTGCTATAGCTAGCCTTTGGGAAGGAGAGAGAGTGAGACCGGCGATATTAGCCTTTCTATATAGTGGGCTTACTTCGGCATCAATGGGGAGACCAATTTATGGATGCATGCTTGCACTTTCTAGTTGGGTAGATCTCCACTTCAAGTTCGATCCATGTGAGGAGGCCCAACAACCATCAAGGATATTCTCAAAAAGCCCTCTTTCTTACATGACCGGCTCATTGGGGTTGAGCAACAGAGTGGTCAACCAGATTCCTCAAATCAAGAAAAGGGTGGAATGGAGGGAGCATCTCAAAGTAATGCCTAAGAACCTCTTCACATGCGCCCCGGGATTACTCAAATTTCAACAACTCCGCGTACGATTCTCTCCCGGGATGGATCTTCATCTAATAGGCACCACGGAATTCGTGTTATACAACTCTCATAGGTGCCTTCCTCAACTCGGGCTTCCACGGCAACTATTCGAGGATTTGTCTCATCTCCCTCCTATCAAGACAAGGGACATCGGCAGCAATGAAGATGGAGAAGAAAGCACAACAATCCAAGCATTGTGGAAAATCTGCAAAACTCATCAGCCCGTGGATAACTTAGAAGAAGACAGGGATCAGTGGAAATCATATGTAATAGCTTTAAGAAGTTTAAGGCCCAAAATGGCTCATTAGATGCATTGTAATCTTTTCATCAATAATAAACAATGATAACATTCTGATCGAGCCATATTATGTCGTTTCTGATGAATTCTTTCAAAAATCTGTGTTTCTATTCTGAATAACGACTCAGAGAATGACGTTAATTCCACAAATAACGTCTCAGAACTTGTCGTCTCTCATTGATCTTTTTATGAAAATCAAAACATTACCCATAATTGACGACTTCAGCAGTGGCGTTAATAGAATCACACTTTAGGACAAGGCGTTAATTTGATTCAAATTCCAAAAAGTATTCGTTAAATATCCGAGAATAACGCCTTTAGATAAGCCACTTCCCATGTAAATAACGCATGCATCAAAGTCGTTAATCAAAAATAGTAATGATTATTCCAATCACGTCAATCAATTCCCATTGAATGCAACTGACGACGGTTGTCATTCCCCATGCGAAAAGAAATCACGCCTCAATGCTCGTCGCCAAATCTGGAAGTAACGCCCTGTGGCCTAGTCGTCCCTTTAACAAGACACGCCTGCTTCTCAGGCGTTAATTCTTTTCGAATACTAAAACACTTTTCCCCCTTCTTTCTTCTTCTTCCTCCGTCCATTTTTCCCTCTTTCCTTCTTCTGCAACCCTAACCGAACTCCATCCTCTCTCTCCCATTCTCTCTCCCTCTCATTCTCTCATCCCCTAGCCATGGCCGGCGGTGGACTTAAGCGCCAGAGGGTTTCTGCTCCCAATGTTGTGGACTTGGGCGAGGACGAACCCGCCATGGAGGAAGCTCCTCCCGTGGCGGCCGAGGAGGCTCCGGCGGCGGAGCACGGCGACGAGGGAGAACCCGGCGAGGAAGAACGAGAAGACGAAGGTGATGAAGAAGATGATGGAGAAGACAAAGAAGGAGAAGATGAAGAAGAAGGAGAAGACGAAGAAGAGGAAGGGGATGAAGAGGGAGAAGAACAAGGAGAAGAAGGAGAAGGAGAAGATCGACCGGCGGCGGACGTTCCTCGCCGCGGACAACTCCGACGGCCACGGCAACCCCGGTCACCCCGCCGTGGAGGGATGGTTGGACCTAGACAACAAAAGGTAGGCCCCCAAACCTTCATTTCCATTTTTTTTATTTTTATTTTCATTTTCCATAGCTCTCGGTGGGGAAAAAATAGTGACTCAGAAAAGAGACGCCCCAGGGGTGTCGTGAATTAAAGAAAAGACGCCCAGACCTAGGGTCGTCAATTCATTTTTTTTATTTTGAAAAATAATTAATCACATGAGAACACGCCCTGTAGCATGTCGTTAATTTGAATTATCATGTTTATAATCATGCTGGTAATTTCCATGCTTTTTCATTTTCAATAATTTATTTTTCAATATGTCTGCTCTGATTATCTCGCATGCTGTTTCATTCATTTTTAAAACCCTGGGAAAAACAGCGCCCCCCATCAGGGCGTTAATTCATTAGGTGATGCCACAGGGGTGGTCGTTAATTCAAACATTCCCAGAACAGGTTCCAAACCAACGCCTCCCATAGGGGCGTCTTCTAGATAACCAACGACCCAGGCTGGGTCGTTAATTCAATAAACATAGAGAACCATTTAGAAATAACGCCACCCTCAGGGGCGTTAATCAAGCAAGCCAGGACCCAAGGTTGGTCGTTAATTAAATCAAACACCAAAACATCTCAACAAATGCAGTTAAATGAATTTTCACATGAAATTCAAACAATTAATAAAATTCTTTCTTTATGTATGCAGGGATTGATGAGGACACGCATTTCCTGGGTCCAGGTCCGGGCAGCATATTATGGTCTCCCCGAGTTTCAGAGAGCTAGGGTAGATGCCATGGGGTTCGGGGCTTTCCTCAGCATAGAGCCAGTTAGGCCAGACCTAGCACTGATCCAGGTTTTAAGAGAGAGATGGGATAGGACTAGCCGGGCATTCCTGATGCCGTGGGGTCACATGATCCCCACCCTAGAGGATGTGGCTAGGATTACCGGGCTGAGGGTAGACGGTGAGGCTGTGTGGGTTCACCTACCCTAACTACACTGAGCTTACCCAGAGACTGCTAGGGTTAGAGATGGTTTACGAGACACCTAGCGAGTGCAGGACCGTCTTCCGTACCGACCTCACCACAGCTATGGGATTGGGCGATGCGAGGCAGAGACCCCGGGAGTCCTTAGAGCAGTTTTTCCAGAGATTGATGGATGGGGCTAGGGCAGCCTATTGCCAGGACCCAGCTGACAAAGAGAGGGCAGACAGAGATCTGAGGAGGTTCTTATTTTTGATGCTCGGGAGGCTGCTGCTCGGCACGAAGGGCGACGTCATCAACTGTCGATTCCTAGGGATACTCGAGGACTTGGAGGGAGTCGGCAGATATGCCTGGGGAGCAGCGCTGCTGGCGCACTTGATAGCCGACCTCTCCGCGGGGACAGGTCGAGAGACGACTGTCAGTGGCTTCTCACCTTTTCTTCAGGTATGCATTTTTCTCTTTTATGTGTTTTTTCTTATTTTTAGAATACATATGCGTATGAATGCTTTTCTAATATGATGCATGGATGCAGATTTGGAGCCACTTGTACATGCCCATGGGGCATGTCGACCTACGGCCTGGAGGTGAGGGATCTTTCCCTCTAGCGTGGCGCTGGCTGCCGGTAGTGTTTGGAGCCCCGCTCGCCTATGAGTTGTGGGTGTTACGGAGAGAGTTCCGAGACTTCCCTCCCTCGCTGGTATGCATGATGCAATGTTATGCATTTCTGTTTATGTTTATGTTATATGATGGATATGATGGATGTATGCATGCTTGTGAATGCAGGTGTGGTGGAGACCCTACGAGGGGATGACCGACGAGGGCCAGCCATGGGTCGTAGCGGGCCGACCTCGCTTTGAGCATGAGCTTTGGGTTCATTGCCTTAGCGAGATTGAGCCGTTACGGCTTAGACTGGTGATGAGGACTCTCGGCCTTCATCAGGAGTGGAAAGAGGTTGGAGAGCCGCGAGGGATTGGGAAGAAGACGCGCGGTCGTACCAAGGAGATCGACTGGAGAGTGCGGTTTGCGGAACAGTACGCCGACTGGCAGCGGGGCTGGATCCGAGTCACCTCTCAGGCAGCGGACAGCTCCGAGTACCTCCGGCGCTACTGGGAGGTTTACGCCCGGCCGACCCCAGATGAGGGTCCTAGGGGCATGTATGAATGCACTTATTTCTAAATTGAATGTAAATGCTTATGTATCTATCATGTGACTAATATGTAATAGATGCAGGATGCGCGGGATATAGCAGCGATGGATGCACAGGCCCACCTAGACAGCCTGGAGGCACAGCTGGCCACCACGCGGGCAGACCTTGAGACCTTGGAGAGTGCTTAAATGATTTCTATATGCAAATGAATTTCTGTCCTTGAATTATTGATGATTAGCCACTGACAATCTCAATAAATGAAGCGTGCCCAGCAGGGAGCAGTAGGGAGAGATACGGGAGAGGCCTCTAGCTCGAGCGGGCCTAGTGCAGAGGCGACTGCACTAGCGGAGCAGCTAGCAGGGGCAGTGACACGGGCCGAGGCAGCAGAGCGCGACCTCGCCTCACGGGTAAGTTTCAAAACTCAGTCCTCATTCAATTATCTATTATTATGTGCTGATGAAAAAGTGTTTTGCAGACGGAGGAGCTCCGAGCCGCTTTTACTTGCATCGAGGAGGGCCAGCAGGCGATGGCCACCCGGGTGAGTTTTACTTTTAACCATGCATTCATTTCATGAATTGTTGAATTATTGCATTAAATGTGGAACTGATGACTTGTTTACCTGTTTGCAGACTACACAGTTACAGGCGGCTCATACCAGGGCTGCCCTAGCCGGGGCGGAGTTGGCCATCCGTGAGCAGCGGGTTGCGGAGCTGGAGAGGGCTTTGAGGCGGCGGGAGGAGCTGCCTCAGGACGTAGCGGAGCTGCGGGTCGCTCTTGAGCTGGAGCGGAGAGAGCGTGCCCGAGAGCGCGAGGACTGTGCTCGGGAGCGTGAGGAGCACCAGGCGGAGCGTGTCCGGGACCGTGAGCAGTACCAGGCGGAGCGTGCCCGTGACCGTGAGGAGCGGTCAGCTTGCAATCGAGAGCTTACAGCCTTAAGGGCCCAGCTAGCCGTTGCGCAGGAGCGGCTACGAGCGACCGAGGTGCGTCTTCAGCGAGGTCGGGAGCGAGCGCGAGCTGCAGGGTACAGCTTCACCAGCTCCACCTTCGTGGCGGGCTCCTCTCTTCGAGAGAGGAGCGAGGCAGGGGACCAAGTTCGAGTTCCAGCTTCTTCACGGGGGCCCATGCCCCCTCCACCAGCGTCTCCTCGGGACGGCGAGGACGAGGTAGAGAGTAGGAGAGAGGAGGGTGGAGGCGAGAGCTGAGAGAGACTTACTTGTACTCCTCCACCCTCACACCTGTACTCAGATATTTATGATGTATATATATATGAGATTAAAATTTATGTTACTTGAGCACTGATGTGACACGACCTTGGACTTAAGCAAGCAAGCACATTCGCAATCTAAATGGGCCAATTTGGGCCGCCGCTCTCTCGTCGCTCACCCAAGCCCGGGGTAACTTGGCAATGCCAAGGTGAGGTTGAGGGGTTGGGCTCTTGTTGGTAGAGGGCCAGCAAGGCCAAGATTTGATTCCCAATGGATGTGGAAGCCCAAGACAATGGGGCCGACCAAGTGCCAAAGGCACCGATTTCTCTCTTTTCCCACGGTGATCACTTATAGCACGAGCTTAAGGATCGGGCTCTCATTCACGGCCAGCGGAGTTTATGAAGTAATATTGAAAGAACAAGCACAAATTAGAGTAAAGTTTGGAGCACTTACTTGACCGGTTTGAAGAAATCGGTCCCGCTCGGAGACGAGGGCGAGCGGGGAAGCGTGGGTTCCCCACACACCGCGCCGGGGTAGCTTGACCTGTTTAAGCTATTACAACACTACACCTCTCACAGGAGGGGGATCTTGGGGTGGGGGTTAAGGGATATTACAACCAAAATTACCTCCACACAGGGAGGGGCCTTCAGCGGGCCAAGCGGGGAGGGGAAACTATGGTTAAAAGCATTGAACGATGAAGTCACCGGTTCTGCCTGCTCTCTCCGAATAGGGACAGGTAGACGGTGTTACTGCTTTAGAACTCGTTCAGGAATTTTGCTGATGATGAGACTGGTGAGGAAATCTTCGTAGCTGGGAAGGGAATGCTTCAGAATTTCTTCAATTTCTTCTGGAGCAGCTGCTGACCGGGATGGAGGTTTGAACAGAGCTTCAGATTCTCAGACCTGCAGTTGCAGACTTCTAACAGCCGATTGCAGAGAACGCCCCGGCAGCTCCCGACCTCGGAATCAAGCGCCGTCAGAGTCGTTGGAATTGTGGACGAGTCCTCTTCGTATAAAAACTGACGAGGAAGCCAACCGATGTTGGAGAAGATTAGGGGATGCAGAACAATGGCGACTGGTCGGTGCAGACTATGAGTAGCAGATCTGCGTAGCTGAGGGAGAAAAATGAGAACTCTGGATCACGAACGCCGAATGAAGTTCTGTTTCTTGATTCTAGAAGTAGACTGGGCGATGAAGAACTTTGAAGAATAACTCGTGGACTGATTCCTTCGGGGTTCGTCGTGGCAGAGCTTCTAATCTGGCTCAGGTCCTCAGCCGAGGCAGAACTGCGCAGTTGTGGGAGAATGGACCTCCTGGACGGTTCGAACATTGGAAGAAGATGAAACCACTTCTGTTGCGAAGGAGACTGGTAGACGCTTCCGACGATGACTCTTGGGTCTTCAAACTCGTCCGGAGGAAGTCGTGGTGGCCGCTGCAAGTTGCTGGTTCATCTGCAACCTCTGGACAGCAAACTGCAACTTCAAGTAGCTTCCAATGACCAAGAAAGAAGAAGGGGAAGGGGGTAGATGAGTGTGGGAGTGACCCCTGGTTGTAAGGGGGTCTTGGAGGGGGTATTCTAAGGTGTGGGAGGTGGAGAATAAGGTCTGGAAGAGGGTCCAATAGATGGTGGTAGTGGGGGCTGCGAAGTTGGTTGGAATGGAGAGAGGGAAAGGATATTCGAAAATAGGTTTAAGGGTGGGGTTAATTTTTTGTCTTTGGAATGGGGGGGTTGTGTTGGGGAAGGGAAGGGGTGCTTGGGGTAGTGGGAAGGGTGCTTGGGAAAGTGGGAGGGGTAGTTGGGGGTTGGATGGTGAGGAGAGGATTGGTGGAGGGGGTCTTGGGAAGGGGTGGAGTATTGATGAGGGTTGTGGGGAATGGGAAGAGGCTTAAATGGGGTAGGTGGGGAGTGGAGGTGGTTGGGAAGGGAGGAGAGAGAAGAAAATTCGAATTTGGGTGTTGAGGAGAGAGAAAGTGGAGTGAAAAAGAGAGATTAAGAGAGAGAAGGGTGGGGAATCTCCCCCCTAGGGTTTCTCACCCAAAAAATGGAATCTCTCCACTAGATAAGAAGTGTAAACTCTCAAAATGGTAAGTTTTTTCATTCATTGATTCATTGATTCATTAAGTTGAAATGGGGGGGAATGGGGTCCTATATATAGGAAACCCACATTTCTACAAAAGTCCCTGACAATTGACTCAATGACAAATAACCGAGGGGGTAGGGGAGAGCCCTTGGGCCAAGCCCAATGAATTGGGCCCAATAGCTAACTAGACAACCTAATGACACTCAAACTTAGGGAAATGAACACAAGACCTAGGAACATGACTCAAATAAAAGGGAAAATACATCAAATGACTCAAATAAAAATTACATAGGACTCAAAATTAAATGACTAGACCATGCCGGATGCAACCGGGGCGAGGAGACGAGCTGTGAACGTGGGCATGGGAGGTGATGTCCCCATCATACTCCCGGGGTGCGGAGAACTCGACTCCGTCGAGTAAGTGTCCTTCCCTCCTTGGAGGCTGTAGAAGTGGTACTGCCCTCAAGTCTTCCGAACGAGACCGATCCATCCACCTGCCGAGATAGTGCTCGTATACCTTGCTCCTGGTGGTAGTGACCTGTTCATCCAATATTCGTTCAATGCGCTCACGCTGGGCTCTCTTGGCTGGTGGACTCTCCTCACGGGTGGGTGCTCTCTCAACGGAGGGAATAGGCTCAATATCCTCACTAGGTACCACCGTGGGTCCCTGGTATGGCATTAGGTCGGTGACATTGAATGTGGGACTTACCCCATATTCCTCGGGGAGATCTAACTCATAGGCATTTGCACCAATGCGCCTCAGGACCTGGAAGGGACCAGCCCCACGTGGCCTCAATTTGGAGATGGCTCCCGGGGAGAGCCTCTCCGTCCTTACCATCACAAAGTCACCCTCATAGAATTCTTGGTGATGTCGATGAGAGTCGGCTCGCCTTTAATAAGTCACATTCTTCTTGCTAATGTGCTTGCGGATCTCTTTATGCAATGTTGTGAATGCAGACATTCTAGGGGTGATGGGTGGACCTGGGCAACCAAAAGTAGACCTATCATGTAATGATGTAGTGTCGACTTTGGTCAGCCTAGGTGGGCCGGGGCACCCGTAGGTGGCCCTATCATGCAAAGTGATGATAAATATCGGGGGACCCGGACATCCGTAGATGCCTTTGACACGCTTAAGACCCATGATGAATGAAGGTGGACCATTACATCCTAACATGGACCACTCATACTTTTTACTTGACATGTGGGTGATATGAATGAATGGACCCAACATAGTGTTCATGCCAAGTGATGTGGTAAGCCTAGACACATGCATGTTTTTCCCAAGGGTGACTTCCATGTGTATAGATGTGGGACAACCTTTGAACTCCCATTGGAAAGGATCGAATGGATCTAAGAAGGTGGTCATCATGGGGTGGAGCACAACCTTATTACCTAGGGATATGTGGCCCAAGGTCATGGCTCCCAAGGTGTAACCCGGGTCTAGGATGGGGTGGATTGGGTCAAACATGGTGGGTTGGGTTAGGGAAAGGTGGGTGGTGGATAAGGTGGTTGGGTCACATAGGGGTCTAGGCTCCCATAGGAAGGGATCAAAGGGGTAGTGGAAAGGTCTTCCTAGAGGGTGGCACTCTATGTCTTCAAGGTACCCAAACGGTGAGTCATCCTCCTCCAAGATAATTGGGCCAAGGTCTCTAGTGGGTTGGCCAATTAAAGCAATTGAAATCTTGATGGGTGGGAAGTGGGCCAAGATTGGTTTCTCATCCTTGGGGAGAAAGAGGAGGATTTCACTCGTATAATGGCCACTAGTGTAGATGGAGGTGATGGAACCGGTGGCGGGGTAAGCTAGGAAGGGTCCACTAGAGTAGATGGGGCTAGACTCCAATGGTCCTATGGCTAGCATATTGGTCAGGTAGACTTGCCATTGTAAACAGTCCACTAGGTCCCCTAAGCCTTCCACAAAGTAGGAGGTTTGAAGTGTGACATGGGAAGACCGGGTGGGCATAATTTGGACTTGATATGCCAAGGGTGAGAGGTAAGGTGGTGAGCTAGGAATGGTGGGGCCTTGCTTAAGCCATTGGAGTATGGACTCATTCATGGTTAGGGTGTGCGGCTCATGAGGACCCGAACTAGGAGAGGTGGGTGGAAGTGGGGGGTCTAGGATGTTCTCTATGGTGGGAGGTGAATCCGGATTGGCATCCATCTCCACTTGGGTAGGAGTGTGGGCCACAACTTCCAAGGATAATGGGGTAGGATAGTCTATGGTAGGTGGAGTGATAATGGTCAGTGCATGGTACTCTCAGGGTGGTGAACATGGGTGGACTTGGGTTGGGCTTGGTCGGGGAAGTTCATGGGTGGGAGTTGGGTTCGGGGGTGAAAGATCGGTTGGTTGAAGAGGTTTGGGTTGGGGTGCGTAGATCTTTCTAAGATCGGCCCTCATTTCATCCCAAGATTCAATGGGTGCTTCCCCTTTGGCTTCTCTCAAACCTACAATGTTCTCCCATTCTTTCCTAGCTTGGCGCCAAAGCAAACTCTTGGCATAGTTGACTTGGACAAGCCCTGACAGAGTAAACCTCCCAAAGTGTTGGTCTATGGACTTCTCCCATTCTAGATATATGCTAGGGCGGGATCCATCAAACACAAAGGCTTCTAATGGGCCTAAGAGTGGCGAATATGCCATGTATGAGGTAGTCATGATAGTGGACAAGGGTGATGCATGCAATGGCCCTAGGACAAGACTTAGTAGAGACAAGTCTAGAACTTGCTCTGATACCAATTGAAGTGACACGACCTTGGACTTAAGCAAGCAAGCACATTCGCAATCTAAATGGGCCAATTTGGGCCGCCGCTCTCTCGTCGCTCACCCAAGCCCGGGGTAACTTGGCAATGCCAAGGTGAGGTTGAGGGGTTGGGCTCTTGCTAGTAGAGGGCCAGCAAGGCCAAGACTTGATTCCCAATGGATGTGGAAGCCCAAGACAATGTGGCCGACCAAGTGCCAAAGGCACCGGTTTCTCTCTTTTCCCACGGTGATCACTTATAGCACAAGAGCTTAAGGATCGGGCTCTCATTCACGGCCAGCGGAGTTTATGAACTAATATTGAAAGAACAAGCACAAATTAGAGAAAAGTTTAGAGCACTTACTTGACCGGTTTGAAGAAATCGGTCCCGCTCGGAGACGAGGGCGAGCGGGGAAGCGTGGGTTCCCCACACGCCGTGCCGGGGTAGCTTGACCTGTTTATGCTATTACAACACTACACCTCTCACAGGAGGGGGATCTTGGGGTGGGGGTTAAGGGATATTACAACCAAAATTACCTCCACAAAGGGAGGGGCCTTCAGCCGGCCAAGCGGGGAGGGGAAACTATGGTTAAAAGCATTGAACGATGAAGTCACCGGTTCTGCCTGCTCTCTCCGAACAGGGACAGGTAGACGGGGTTACTGCTGTAGAACTCGCTCAAGAATTTCGCTGATGATGAAACTGGTGATGAAATCTTCGTAGCTGGGAAGGGAATGCTTCAGAATTTCTTCAATTTCTTCTGGAGCCGTTGCTGACCGGGATGGAGGTTTGAACAGAGCTTCAGATTCTCAGACCTGCAGTTGCAGACTTTTAATAGCAGATTGCAGAGAACGCCCCGGCAGCTCCCGACCTCGGAATCAAGCGCCGTCAGAGTCGTTGGAATCGTGGACGAGTTCTCTTCGCAGAAAAACTGACGGGGAAGCCAACCGATGTCGGAGAAGATTAGGGGATTCAGAACAATGGCGACTGGTAGGTGCAGACTATGAGTAGCAAATCTGCGTAGCTGAGGGAGAAAAATGAGAACTCTGGATCACGAACGCCGAATGAAGTTCTGTTTCTTGATTCTGGAAGTAGACTAGGTGATAAAGAACTTTGAAGAAGAACTCGTGGACTGATTCCTTCGGGGTTGGTCGTGGCATAACTTCTAATATGGCTCAGGTCCTTAGCCAAGGCAGAACTGCGCAGTTGTGGGAGAATGGACCTCCTGGACGGCTCGGAGATCAGAAGAAGATGAAACCACTTCTGTTGCGAAGGAGACTAGTAGACGCTTCCGACGATGACTCTTGGGTCTTCAAACTCGTCTGGAGGAAGTCGTGGTGGCCGCTGCAAGTTGCTGGTTCATCTACAACCTCTGGACAGCAAACTGCAACTTCGAAGTAGCTTCCAATGACCAAGAAAGAAGAAGGGGAAGGGGGTAGATGAGTGTGGGAGTGACCCCTGGTTGTAAGGGGGTCTTGGAGGGGGTGTTCTAAGGTGTGGGAGGTGGAGAATAAGGTCTGAAAGAGGGTCCAATAGATGCTGGTAGTGGGGGCTGCGAATTTGGTTGGAATAGAGAGAGGGAAAGGATATTCGAAAATAGGTTTAAGGGTGGGGTTAATTGTTTATCTTGGGAATGGGGGGGTTGTGTTGGGGAAGGGAAGGGGTGCTTGGGGTAGTGGGAAGGGTGCTTGGGAAAGTGGGAGGGGTAGTTGGGGGTTGGATGGTGAGGAGAGGATTGGTGGAGGGGGTCTTGGGAAGGGGTGGAGTATTGATGAGGGTTGTGGGGAATGGGAAGAGGCTTAAATGGGGTAGGTGGGGAGTGGAGGTGGTTGGGAAGGGAGGAGAGAGAAGAAAATTCGAATTTGGGTGTTGAGGAGAGAGAAAGTGGAGTGAAAAGGAGAGATTAAGAGAGGGAAGGGTGGGGAATCTCTCTCCTAGGGTTTCTCACCCAAAAAATGGAATCTCTCCACTAGATAAGAAGTGTAAACTCTCAAAATGGTAAGTTTTTTCATTCATTGATTCATTAAGTTGAAATGGGGGGGAATGGGGTCCTATATATAGGAAACCCACATTTCTACAAAAGTCCCTGACAATTGACTCAATGACAAATAACCGAGGGGATAGGGGAGAGCCCTTGGGCCAAGCCCAATGAATTGGGCCCAATAGCTAACTAGACAACCTAATGACACTCAAACTTAGGGAAATGAACACAAGACCTAGGAACATGACTCAAATAAAAGGGAAAATACATCAAATGACTCAAATAAAAATTACATAGGACTCAAAATTAAATGACTAGACCATGCCGGATGCAACCGGGGCGAGGAGACGAGCTGTGAACGTGGGCATGGGAGGTGATGTCTCCATCAAGCACTTGTGTAGTTGTGTACTTGTGGTTGTGTACTTTGCTCCTTTTCCACGTTCTTTACTTTTGCTTCACTTTTCCCTGTGCCTGCAGCCGTAGTTCACACTTAAGCAAACAGGTTAATTCATCTGTTCGACTTGGCCCCTTACTTAATAGGCAAGGGATGTCTTTACTTTGACCTTGATAACGGGTCAAGGGGCCAAGCCTTTAATCAAATAAGGCAAATGAAATAACCAATAAAGGGAGATGCAACACGCAAGCAGTCATATGCAAACCATAATAAAAGATGCCCATACAAGATGCAAGCACACATCATGAACGATAAACCACCACCACTCTTTTATTTTCTTCTTTTTATTTTTCTTCTTTTCATTTTTTTTCTCTTATTTTCTCAAAAAGATGCCTTAGACTAGGTCGTTTTTCAAATAAAAGACGCCCTCAGTGACAGTCGTTAATTTTGAAATTTGATTTTCGTCGAAATGACAACCTACCTAGGGGCGTTATTTGAGAAAAGACGACTTTCACACAGGCGTTAATTCCATAAAAGGCGCCTTACTCAGAGGCGTTAATTTTCGTGTCTTCAGAATTGGGTTGACAAAGCTACTAAGGCACTAGGTCCTACGTGGTCATCATTGAGGATTCATTGATCTTTCTTGAATAATCAAAAGGGGGTCGACGTGCTATTGGTTAAACTTATACGCAAGATCTCGCACGGTGTAATCTCCTAGGTCAGTCTCGACCATTCTGCTGGTTTATGACTTACCGCAAAGAAAGAGATGGAAGAGCATATAAGGAAGCCCATAAGGGATTCTAAGAAGCTCGAGGCAAAACTACCTCCCCTACCCTATGCCTGTTGGGGTTCAGTCTTCGGCATAGAGAAATTTTGTTGCCTTTTGCCTCTTTTATATTGCATGCATACGCCCAAGGTTTTCCTTGCGGGGACTTTGCCCTCTTGACATGCTTTTCTTTTCACGATTTGGCTTTCTCTTTGAAACTGATTTGTACTGATGAAAAACCTAATTGTACTTGGGCTTTTGCGGCATTTTTGTTCCCTTTTGGGCCCTGACTTCCACTTACTAAGGCGGCGGGTAGGTTTGGCGGGTCTACTCCGAGACCTCCCTTCCTCCCTTATGGGCCGAAGTGGAAAAGAATGGGTATTGTCTTCACCTTTAGTCAGGTTGTTGGCTTCCCATCGGATTTTGCACCGCTTGAGTTCGAGGTTTAAGTGTGTAGTGTGTGCAGGAGTCGACCCCATTTTAAGTTAACAAGACTGATGAATGAATACTGAATTTTGACCTTTCAGACTTTGCGTCCTCGTACGCCATGGCAACCATTTTAGAAATTGGAAGATTTTTTTTGGATTTTGGAGAATTTCTAATGTTTTTTGGGTTTTGGAAAATTCAATTTTTTTTTTGGATTTTGAAAATTTCTATTATTTTTTGGGTTTTGGAAATTTCAATTTTTTGGATTTTGGAAATTTTTAATTTTTTTGGATTTCTGGATTAGGGGTAGTATTTCTTAAGGTACAGACATTCCAAGGATGAGCTAGCTCTTCTCCTTCAGCATTAATCAATTTATAAGCATTGATAGGATAAACATCTTTTATAACAAAGGGTCCTTCCCAATTTGGTTGGAGTTTTGAACGGGGTCTACCAGGTTTTACAAAGATTCTCTTGATTACCATCTCACCGATTTTGAATTTTCTCTCAATTACTTTCTTTTGATAAAAACGTGAAAGCCTATTTTGATAAACGCGCGCATGCTCAGCGGCGACCAGACGCTTCTCATCTAGAAGTTCCAACTGGGCAAGGAGTGAATCACGACGCTCATCAATAGAGAATTCCTTGTCCAATTGTACTCGCAGAGAGGGAATGAGAATCTCATAAGGAACTACCGCCTCCATTCCATAAGTAAGGGCGAAAGAGGTTTGCCCAGTAGGGGTACGAATGGAAGTGCGATAGGCCCAGAGAGCTTCAACTAGCTTGTCTGGCCAATCTGAAAATTTATTAGCCTCACACGTTTTCTTAACAATTTTGATCAATGTCTTATTAGTTGCCTCTGCTTTGCTATTGCCCTGCGGATAATAGGGAGAAGAATGATGCAATGCAATGTTATACCTGTTGCAGAGATCCTTGAGCTCTTGAGAGATGAATTGAGGTCCATTGTCGGTGATGATGGTACTCGGGATGCCGAACCTTGCGATGATGTTCTTCATTATGAACTTGCAGACGGTTGATGCTTTGATCTCCACGTATGCTTCTGCTTCCGCCCACTTGGTGAAGTACTCCGTTGCCGTAAGGATGAATGACTTTTGTTTTGTAAGGAGGTTCGAATCTCTAAGAGGTCCAATGATATCGAAAGTCCACATGGAGAAAGGCCATGGGGAGGACATAGGATGGAGTGAAGAAGCAGGAGAATGAATCTTGTCGGCGTGCAGTTGGCACTTAACACACCTTCGAACATAGATGGAGCAATCCCCTTCTAGAGTTGGCCAATAGAAGCCTAGCCTAAAGATTTTCTTAGCTAGCATCTGGCTGTTCACATGACCACCACACACTCTTGAATGCGCCTCTTCCACGACCTTCCAGGATTCATCATCGTCGAGGCATCTTAATAAAACACCCGTGAGCCCTCTTCTATAGAGCACACCTCCAACCAAGACATAACGTTGAGCCACTCTTCTAATTGCCTTCTTTTCCTCCATAGTGGCTTCTTCGGGATAGGACTGATCATTGCAATATCTGGCAATCTCATAATACCAAGATTTCTCCTCATCAGCCAATTCTTCTTCCCAATCTAATAACATGACCTCTTTTCTTTTAAGAGCTTCACTCCGCCTGACCTTCTCGAGCACCTTATCCCTAATGTCGAGGAATGCACGATCCTTAATAGCTGGAGTGTCACGCTGATGAATGAGAGGAACATGGAAATCTCGTTCAGGAGGGATGACTAAAGCAGAGGCCAATGAGGCAAGAGCGTCAGTTAAGATGTTCTGGCTACGAGGGACATGGACGAAGATCAATTTGGTGAAGAGTTTGGCATAAGCTGAAGCAAGTTCCTGGTATGGTTTGAGCTTAGGATTGATAGTGCGGCATTTGACAAGCACCTAGCGTAGAATGAGCTGACTATCACCAACAATTCGTAATTGGGTAACACCATATTTATGAGCAGTTTGAAGGCCGGCCAAGAGAGCTTAATACTCAGCTATATTATTTGTGACAGAGAAAGTAAGCTGAGCGGCGAATGGGATGGTGACCCCTTCTGGTGTTAAAAGAACCATGTCGATCCCTCTTCCTTGGGAATTTAGAGCTCCATCAAAATATAGTGTCCACATAGGATCGTGGGGTTGATTGATGGACATTAGTTCTTCATCTGGAAACTCCGAATTGACAGGATCAAATCAGGGTAGAGGGTGGTGATCAAGATGTTCGGCAATGGCGTAGCCTTTGATAGCTTTCTGTTGAATGTAAGTGATGTCAAACTGTGAAAGAAAACTTTGCCAGCGTGCTAATCGGTCAGTAAGGACAGATTTTTTAAGAAGGAATTTAATCAGATTCATGCGTGCAATGAGATGAACCTTGTGAGCTAAGAAATAATGCCTTAACTTCTGAACTACCCAGACTAAGGCGGCGCAAGTCTTCTCTATGGCTGAGTACCTCTGCTCACAAGGGTTGAGAAGTTTAGACAAGTAGTATGCTGCCCTCTCCTTCCCTTCTTCATCCACTTGAGCTAGGACAGCACCCACAGAGTCATCCAGGATAGAAACATAAAGGATGAGCGCTTTGCCTGGAACTGGCGGCCTCAGGACAGGAGGATTGGCCAAACAATCCTTCAATCCGTCAAAAGCTGCCTGACACTTGTCATCCCAATTAAACTTGACCCCCGGCTTAGTAAGCTCGTAAAACGGCCTACATTTTTGTGAATGCTGGGAGACAAAGCGGCGGATAAATTGCAGCCTCCCGATTAATCCTCGAACTTCCTTCAAATTCTTAGGAGGAGACATATCTCTGATGGCCTTTGCCTTATTGGGATCAACTTCAATTCCCCTTTTGCTGACAATAAATCCAAGCAACTTCCCTGATGAAACACCAAATACGCACTTCTTGGGGTTCATTTTCAACTGATACTCTCGTGATCTTTGCAAGACTTTAGCTAGAACCCCAGGATGCTCAATCCTTGTTCTTGATTTTATCACCAGATCATCCACGTACACCTCAATATAAATGTGGATCATATCATGAAAACTTGCCGTCATAGCCCTCTGATAGGTGGCTCCAGCATTCTTGAGTCCAAAAGGCATGACCACATAGCAGTATGTTCCCCACGGTGTAGTAAATGATATTTTTTCTTGATCTTCCTCGGCCAGGCGAATCTGATTATAACCCAAAAAATCATCCATGAAGGAGAGAGTCTCAAATCCTACCATATTATCAATCAAAATATCAATATGAGGGAGGGGGAAGTCATCCTTAGGACACGCACGGTTGAGGTCCCGAAAGTCTATACAAATCTGAACCTTTCCATCTTTCTTCATAACTGGGACGATGTTAGCCACCCAGTTAGGATAGAGGACAACCCTAACAAATCTAGCCTTATGAAGCTTGTCGACCTCTTCTTTCATTTTTAAAGCCATGTTAGGGTGAAAACGTCTCAACCGTTGTTTGACCGGGACAGACCCTGGCTTAAGTGTAAGCCGATGTTCAACGAGCGCAGGGTCTAATCCAGGCATATCTTCATAACTCCATGCGAACGTGTCCTTGTATTCTTGAAGAACCAAAATGAGCGCCTCCTCTTCGGATGGCGGCAAGTTCTTTGAAATGAGGATGATCCTAGGGTCTTCTTCCGTACCCAGATTTATTTCTTTGGTAGGCTCTTCTACTGAGGCTGATGGTTCATCAAATCTTCTCATGCCACTGACAAAGGCATCAGCCTCGTCCTCATATTCTTCGTAACTTTCATCCCCCTCTTCAATAGGGTCTTCATCGTTCATAATCTCATAGACACCCAAACCCTCATAAGAAGCACAAGCACCCTCATATTCTAATTCTGGCAAGATGATCGGATTCTCTAAAAATTCGGGAAGAGTTGAGCATGCCCGACACCTTCTAGCCAATTCTAACAAGAATCTACGGGGAATCTGCTTACCCTTGGATTTCTTATGTGAAGTTACCCCATGAATTTTATTAGAAGAAGAAGAGGAGCAACTAGCTTGATCATTAGAAGAAGAAAAGGAAGGAGGTGAAAAAGTGGATACAGGAGGAGATATAGATGAAGACCCCTCGTAGGAGGGGTAGAAAAGATTTATCAATGAATCCTGGAAGAGCGGCCCCTGGGTCGGGACACACTCAGAAAGGAGATGAGAGGTCTCCTCAACGGAGATGGAGGATTGAAAAGTTGGAATTTTGGCATTTTTTTTCTTCATTTTTTTCTTCATTTTTATTTTATTTTTCCAATAGAAAGCAATGTGAAGGGGGAATAGTAGAAAGAGTGGAAATTGAAAGATTGGAGAAGGGTTGAATTAATAACGACCCACGCGGGGGTGTGATGGAGAGTCTGGAAAATTGCTCGAGGAGCAAGGGAGGAATTGGAGAAGAAACTCGAAGTGAACTTGGAGAAAAGATGACCATGATTGGAGGCGGTCTAGGCACACATGGAAACATTTGGGAATACAGGGAGACAAGAAGAGACGGATGCATGGAAGTGAGAGAGAAAAGGCCGGTCCACAGCCTGTCTGTCGTGAAACCTTCTTCGTATGGCACATCAGGCTCTCCAGTGTCTGTATAATTGCTCAGCAGCTGCCTCTTATCTGTTATCACAGCAGGTTTCTCAATCAACTCATGGATTAGTGGCGGCCATTCTGGGTCGGTCGGCATAAATAGACGACTCAAAGCAATAGCAATATCATTCATGTCAAACCATCTATACCAGTCACACTCTGGATCACCCATTTTCCTTCTCTTATCAGGCCTTAGAGACTCGAGGGCTTTATAGGTGGCCAATGGAGCAATATGACGAGCAAACTGTCTAGCATGAACATCTTGACAGTCTAACATGGAAGTGACTATTGTAGTCTGCTCATTATTTTGAACGCCACCTTTAATAAAATGTGTCTGCAATGTCCAAGTAAGCGGTTGGCGATCTGTCTTCAAAGTGGATGTCATAACTGCCCATGGTTCTTCTTCATTCTTGCCCGGCCCTTTATAGCCTAGGCCACCCCGTGCAATCAATCTTTGTGGCTTGATAGGCTTGGTTCTGCCTTGGAAATTAACACCCAGGCCTTTACCAGCTTGGTACCCCATTTTCATCAGAATATTCCAGCCAGGGGTATTTATTATGCTCTTCTTCTTCTTCCCCTTGGAAGTCAGAGGTGTCATAGCAACCGTTGTGACTGTCTCTGAGGGCATCGGCCGTGGGTTAATGACATCTAACACTGATAACAACGGTTTGTTGGAAGGCCAAATAGACGGAACTGATGTTGCTAAGTGTATGTCTTTATCTGGCAAAATCGGCATGCTAGTGACTTTAATAATGCGGCCCTTATGTGGAAACTTGAGGCATTGATGATTTGTAGAAGGCACCGCATCCAGCTGTTGAATATAGGGGCGACCCAGGATGCCATTGAATGTTGGATCCATGTCCAAGATGTGGAAATCTACTGTGATTGTAGCTAGACCCAAACTGACTTTTAACGTTATCATACCCAAGGGAGGCTTCTTGGTGTTATCATATGCTGTGACTGTTATAGTGGATGGTCGAACCTGACTTTCCGGAATGCTGCACATCCTTAAAGTGCTAGGCGGCAATACATTGATGGATGCCCCAGTGTCCACCAAACATTGTTTTACTGCCACCTTGTTAATGTCCACTATGATACACAGAGCATATTTCTGAGCTGGTTGAGGTGCTAGTTCATGTTCATGAAAAATAATTGCTGGCTGACCGCTAGCAGGCGTTAGGACCGTGGTTATATGCTCGGCAGGAATGTCTTCATTAACCATGACCTTCTGCAGATATTCTTTTAAGGCCAATTGATGGGTTGTTGACCTTTTGATTAGCTCTAAAATAGAAATTCTTGCTGGAGTCCTGTCCAGATGCTTTAATAAATCGTATTGAGTGCCCGGGATAGACTCCTGCTCCTGTTCTTGCTCATTGGGCCCCTGTGTGGGCTCCTGCTCCCTCTGAGGAAAAACACGGTGGAATATCCATCCACTGCGGAGTACCATAGTTTTATTCGACGACGCCTCTATCGGGGTAAGGGTGGAGGGAGGTTTAGAGGATGAAGAAGGGACATTAGTGTTGGCAAGTGGTGGAGAAGTGTTCAAGAGCTCCCGTAGGGGGTGTTGGGGAAGGGTTCAAAAAAGAAGCCCCCGTAGGAGGCATAGGAGTAGAAAGGGGTGCCCGAGTGTGGGTGGAGATAGTTGGTTGAATAAGGAGAGACCTGGGTATAAATGGTGGGTGAACTGATGGTGGAGGGGTCCTTGCCGGTGGAGGAGTAATGGTGGTGGATGTAACAGGTGTTGATGATGGGCGGATGAGGAGTGGCCTAGATGGCAAGGGCGAAGGGTTGGTGATGGGTGGTGGAGTTTGCTGCGTGGTAGGTTGCGGAGGTGGAGAACGGGTAAGGAGAGACCGGGTTGGCAAGGATGGGGAATTAATTGGAGTAGATGGGGTTTGGTTAACAGGGCGCAGAGGGGTGCGGATTAGCTGGGGAGTGTGAAGCATGCGTAAGAGGCGCGGAGGTTGGTTTGGATTGTGGTTTAGTGTCCTGACAGAGGCGTTTTCTTCGTGCCATCCTTGCCCCCTCTCCAACTCATGGAGGGTTGTGACAGGGTTCACATGCTGGTTTAGCGGGTGCTTCGGCAGTGGATTGTGGACAATCCCCATATCTTGATGTGGTGCTGGAGCTTGCTCTTGTACTTGTGGAGCTGGTTGCTACGGCTGCTGAGCCTGTTGTTGCCGAGGAGGTCTTCTTGTTTTCAGAGAGGCGATAAACTGCCTCATCTCATCCCAATTAATACCGCCTTGGTCATTTAAGTCATAAATATAGTCTTTGAAATGAAAGCAGTGATCAACATTGTGACCAGGGGAGCGGTGGAAAACACAATAGCGGGACGTGTCAACATTAGCGGGCCACGCCGTCCTTTCCTTTGGTAACATGAGCAAGTTGGCGGCCATAAGGGCATTGAATATATCCGGGAGACTTTCGGGCAATGGTGGATAGTGGGCCCTTTTAGGACCTAGTGGTCTCCTTTGTTGTTGTTGTGGTGGGCCGTAGTTGGCGGGTAGTGGTACTTGGTTGTATTGTTGAGGAGCTGGGGGGTCGAGGTGCGGCGTTTGGTTTTGTGGAGGAGCAAAGGAATGTTGGGGAGCGGATTGGTGTTGTGGGGGTGCATTGAAGAAGGTGCTTTGCTGTGGAAGTGGCGGAGGTCGTGGGTTAGATTGGCAAAAGGGTGTGGGGTTGCCAACCACGCCAACTTGCTCGTTAGTAACGGTGCCCTCTGTCGTGGGTCCGCTATTGTTGACATTTGTATTCTTCTTAATCAGCCACGGTTTTGGTTCAAACATGCCCATGATGGGTGAATCTTTCATCTGGGTTTGAATATATCGAGCTCTCTCATAGAGCTCCTCCATGGTAGTCAATCTATTCATGGCCAATATATGCCGGAACTGAGGGGTTGCATTTGAAATGATCATCTTGACCTGTTCCGGTTCTGACAATGTATCTTTCAATTTTTCGGCCATTGATCGCCATCTATCAGCAAATATAATGAAGTCCTCCTCAGGCTTCATCTTTTCTACAACCAGATCAGTAACTGATAGGGAAGGTCCGACCCGGTCCCTATATTTCTGCAAGAATTTCTTTTGGACCACATCAAAGTCACTAGCATCTGTCGGGTCCAAGGAATAAAACCACTCGAGGGCTGGCCCCTCTAGAGACCTTCTAAACAAATAAGCCAATGAGGCTTTGTTGCCCTGCCAAAAGGAAGTTTCATACATAAAATCTTTCAAGTGAATAAATGGATTGCCAGTTCCATTATATCGCCGAAAGTTCGGCATTTCAGAAGGTGGTAGATGAAATACTGGCAATGTAGGGAGAGAAATCTCCGGAGCGTTCTTTGCAGCAGTAACTTTCTTGAGTTGTTCTTCCATGCTAGCCAACTTTTGAAGGAGTAGAGCATTGGTGTTTGACTCGACTGGGGCCGAATTTGGAATGAAAGAATTTGGCATAGGCGTCCTTAGAATTTGGGGAGGTTGAAGGAATTGAGGCCTAGCCGCAGAATAACTTGCCTGTTGGGCCGGCATGGCCACAACGGGCGTTGTTGGACGTGAAGGAGTTTTGTGCAAGATCGCCTGGTCATTAACAACATGATGGCCACTCGCGACCGGAGGGGGGTTGGAAGATGAAGAGGTAACAGCTTTCCCTTTCAAAGCGGCCTGAACTGCCTGCCGCTGGGAGTCATCCAATTGAGATAAAGCATGAATCAAATCATTGACATTGAATGATGGGGAGGTGTTCCCTGATGCGTTTTGGTTGGAGGGTAAAGCTTGAGAAGAGGGTTCAACCTCATGAGTTGTGGTGTCAACCACATGAACTTGGGAATAATGTGCATGAGACGGGGGGTAGTTTCCCTCATGGTAAATGGAATCCTGGAGGGGAACCTCATAAGATTGACTGAAAATATTCTCATCCATGTCATCATAGGAGTACCCGTAGCTTGCCATGTTGATGATTTTACCTGAGCGAAGTTGCATGTTTAAGAGGAGAGAAAGCTTATCTTGAAGGGATTATAACCACAATAATCACTCAATCTAATCAAGTTTATGCAAACAAGTTGTGATGAGCGCAAGCTTTTAGATTTAAGTTTGAGGTTAGGGTGAATTAAATTGAAGATCAATCCACTCCCTTTTGCAATGTGAACCCTAGTTATGAATTTGAGTGTGATCTCCGGGTTAACTAGGTTCTTTCTCTCTCCTCACCAGCGATGGGTTGTCTAAGCTCCGGGTACTTCAAGGTACAACCAGCCCGGCGTCCGTGAGGGAATCCACGGGTGCGAGGACTTACGGAGGTCTTTGAAAAGGAATTTCCGGTCCAAAGAGACGGAATGCTCAATGGAGGGTTATCCCAATTCTAAGAAAAGTGTGTGGAATCCTAGTGTAGAGAGAGGAGGTCTCTCAACCAAATGCCACAAAATACAGAATAATATGATCAGATCAAACAGGTATAATTAGATGATGAACATATAAATCAATCCAACATGAATAAACAGAACAAACAGGTTTCTGTAAACACACAGGTAATAAGCGACTTAGCAGCAGTCGCTAAAAGCAGAAGAAACGACAGGGGGGCTGCCGCTAATCTGTGAAGTGCTGACCGACAGTGCAGAAGAAGCGCCTCGGTGTGAGGCGCTAATTGTGAAAAGGACGCCTCTGGCAGAGGGCGTCAAAAAAAAGACAGTGCACAAGCTCAAAATAAAAGACGCCTTGATGTCAGGCGCTGCATTAACAAAGGACGCCCAGACCAAAGGGCGTGAATTCTCAGGGAGTGATAAACCAAATCAAGAGATATGGTGAATAGCGCCTTTGCAGAAGGCGTTATATAACAGAAAGACGCCTTGGGTAAAGGCGTTAAATTATGAAAAACGCCTTGAGGGAAGGCGTTAAATAAGAAAACAGCAGCGATGTTCACAAACTGGCTAATCCGCAGTGGATAATGGAGGGTGCCCGTGGGGCACAATGGAGGGTGCCTGTGGGGCACAATGGAGGGGTACCGTGGGTATCAAAGGGAGGGGCACACGTGGGTGCCAATAGAAAAGGGCACACGTGGGTGCCGATAGGAAAGGGCACACGTGGGTGCCAATAGGAGGGGGTAATCAAAAGAAAAACAGTGGACGTCCCACTGTGATCGCCAATTTGTAGATTCTAAGAAATCCACTTAGAACAATTAAAAAATAAAAGAATTAAGCATGCACGAGGTGCTAATAAGGAGAGTGATCGCCAGAGGGGTTACCTCAAAAAGAAGGGAAATTGATCACGAATACCTGGTGAGAAAAGGGATGCGGGATGATTGTGGATTTCTTCCTCCTCCTTCTATCGACCGGCCGATGAAGGGGGTTTTTCTTCTTGATTACCCTTAAACAAATCACAAACAAACAAGATAAAAAGGGATTAGCCAAGTGTGTGTAGTATCAATCCTCAAGTAGAATAAGATGATGAAATAATAGCATGAATTGTGCACCTTTTGGTTCTTTTAAAACCCCTAAGAGAATTAGGGAGAGGAAAGGAGATGCAAACTAATGCAGGAAAAAGACTGATGCTAATCGATGATGATAGGATGATGAATGATGATAAGATGATAATAAGATGTATAATATCCCTGCTGTTCCTATCAACAGTAGAGGGAGAAACCAATATATCAGCTCGTGGCTAGTGCAACAGGAGGAAGCATACCACCGAAGGATCAAAAGGCTCGTGCAGAAGAGAGGAAAACTTCTATGCGTGAAAGAATCTACTGCTCTCTACGTCGATCTCTCTGTTGCTCTCTGTGTTGCTATTAGCTAAAGCTCCCTCTCTTTTTTTCGTTGTTCTCTCTGTTTCTTCCTGCTATCAGCTAGCTTCGCGCGAGCTCGACGCAGGGATGTATTTATAGGATGCAAAACACAGATCTGGTGGGATAAGAACAGGCAAGACTCATCTACGGCAAGGTCTCTACTTCCCTAATCGAACATGGTGACCAAAACATAGCAGGGAACTCTCCAGGAAAGGTATGTTCAAGCAGGACTCGGAAGGGTGGAAGACGACCCACGGAAAGGCGTTATTCGAAATTGACGACCTGGAACAAGGCGTTAATTAAAATCACGACTGGGACAAAGGCGTCAATTCATGGATTTAATTTTAGTAATGAAAACATTCTTTATTTGAAAATGATGAAGAGACGCCTGAGAGAGAGGCGTTAATTCAAAACACGACCCATGGAGGGACGTTAATTCTTATTTTCTAATTTTGAGTAGGATTCGTAAAAGTCCAGAAACTGACGCCTTTTGGATCAGTCGTCCTTTCTTTGAGAAACGCCCCGGCCCAAGCCGTTATTTAAAACACGCCCTACGTAGAGTCGTGAATTACAAAAACAATTAGAAAATGGCCTAAAAACACACAAAAATAAAAAAAACTTCATATTATGGAAATATTGAAGTTCACTTTGGGGTGTTAATATGGTGACATGAGATTTAATCAACATAGTATCAATTTTGGCGTGTCTACAGCGCCGACTGAAGCGACTGAGGAGCTGCCTCCGGGAAAAGAGTGCAGACCCAGGCATTAAAGAAATGCAGCGGGCCAACCCCTCGAAGATTCCTGGGAAGGCGCGAGTGATGTAAGTCTCCCAGCAGTTTATATATCAGACACAGTGCGATCGGGCAAAGCGAAAGCTTCTTGCCCCAGGCCATCAAGCAGGTAGGATAAATAGCCTCTGCCCTGATCACGCTCTCGTCACCTTGTGGGAGAGCGAAGGAGCAAATCCAATAAGTCAGAAATGCAGCGCAATGAGTAACTGCGTCAACGCCCCTAGTGTTTGGCCCTCCTGGTTGTCCTCCCTCCGAAGTCAAGGGGAAAGCAGCCTGTCGCTGAACCCTTTTCTTCCGTTGAACAAGAGCCGGCACTATCGAAGGGAAATCTGTGTATTTCTGCTCCCCTCTAAAGAAATGTTGAAGCCATGTGCCCATCCGCACATGCCTCTTCTCTCCAGGCATCCGCACCCCCTTGGCATCATACGAGGAGCGGCAAAGGCTACGATATGCCTTCATCAGATAGCGGTAGGCGAAACCAATCAAATATCTCCTTTCACCGTTCGTCTGGTCTTTCAGCCAATCCGGCCCAGCAGACTTCCTCATATGGCTCGTCGTCAATCAGGAGGCCGCTTAACTGTGAGAGACTCCAAAGGTCTAGTGACGTCTCTCCTTCTGAGGTGTAAAAGGTGCTGTACTCCGGACAGAGCACCTCAATCATACCACAGCAAAGACTCTTTGAGATGGGATAGCGGTATCTCGATGCATATACGTTGTGATACACACCTGCTCTGATTAAGATAGGTGCATAGTGCTGCAAGACAAAGTCTATAAATTCTACTGCTCCCGGCCTAAAAGCATGGGCGTCGGTGGCCTTCAAATCGGCAAACCACCCCATAGAAATCTGGTGCTTGAACCGAACTGCTAAGCAGTCTAACAAGAACGGCCCATCTCGGTACCCCCACTTTAGCGGGGCCAAGAATAGACCAAAGGACGGCTTCTCCCGATCTACATGACTGACAGTCTCATTCCACCTGGCAGGAACAAACTCAGGGGCCCTGGTCAACAGCCCGTCCTGAGGGGACAGCTCTTGGAGTACAATCACAGCACCCCACTTCCTGGGTTCACCGGGCAGATATATGGGTCTTCCCCTCACAACAAAATCAGTAAGGCTGTCCCGCCTTACAAGCAGCGCCTGCTCAGCCTTCCGAACAAGGAACATATCCCACTTTTCCTGGAGATTGAACCGCTTCAGAAAAGACATCAGGTGCTTGTCCTTGGGATGATCTACTCTGCAGCCGTTAAGGCGTTCATACTTGAAAGAGTCACTCCCGATGACCAGCAGGCGATCAGTGTCCACTGTCTCGGTCTCTGAATCAGAGGACTCCACCACTATGGCCAGCTTGCCATGGCCTCTGTCCAGAGAATGAACATCCCTCCACGTCACCACAGCACGGGAGGAGGAAGAAGAGTCAGACGCCATGGTATCTGCATCAAAAACAAATACGAAAGAAAGCAATCAAAGTCAGAAAGTAGCTGTTGAAGACAAAGTCCTTCTGACAAAAATCCGGCAGATTCTCCCCAGCCCGGGAGTTTGCCAGAGCGAAGCGGGAACTCGTCCACTAAGTGATGGTCCCTGAAAAAGGCCGTGGGCGTCACGCCGGGGCCGAATAGGACACCCAGGGGTGGAGCTCCGAGGACAAGCCTACAAGAAGCCTCTCGGGGCCTGGAAAACAAGGGGCTAACCCCAAATCCTCACTCACCACTACTCTCCACTGTCGCCGCCGCGCTCAAGAGGGGGAGGAAGCGAGAGAAAGTCGAGATGAAAATGAAGTTGAAGTGGGAAAGAAAGAGAATAAAGAAGGGGTTTATAGGGGCCTTCTATGGGCTTAATCCGGCGCACTAAAAGGGCGCGCCGGTTTAGCCTCTCCCGCCCTAAAAACTTGAAATCCAAGAGCCTTGGGCTAATCCGGCGTGCTAAATAGCACGCCATATTAGCCCCTTTCCATTCAAAGGGCGCGCCAAGCGCGCCGTATTAACAAGACCCCTGGCCGTGCCGGATTAACTACCGCGCCGATTTAAGAGCCATTCTGGGTCTCTACCAACCAGATGAATAATCTGCTCAGTCGGAGTTCATCCGTCGGTCCTGCATCACTCGTGCCTTGCTCACAACACCCGCGGCTGGGTGGCATTTGTTAGCACTCAAAATATGCTTGATGGCGACCAAGCCTAAACGACAGAAATGATGCGGCCCGCTGAAGCGAAGAAGATGAAGGACACCAATGCACCGAAGCCTTCTCAAGCTGCTAGAGCCTCAGGTCACCCAGTATGAACACCAGGGACTTCACTTCGGGAGAATCGAGAAGAATCCACAACAAACCGGCAGTGCCGACAAGCCTGCCCAATGAATCGGCATCGACTCAGGTCGTGTCGCACGAGCAACATCCGTTGTCCGACCAAGGACAAGGGTATACTTGGTGGCTTGCCACCTGAAAGAAAAATTCTCCCGAGGTGATAAAACATCCTTGGCCCTTTCAGAACAAGGGACCGAAGGCTTCGTTGCTGGAAGACCCGGATAACCCGGCATGGGTACATCTTCTAAGTAAATCGGGTCCGTTAGTGATCAAATGATCGCCCAGTCAAGGCGAAAGTACCCCGGGTGGTATTTCACTCCCCGAGAAAGCTATGAAGGCAAGTTAAGCTGAGCAGGCAACACAAGCCACAGTGCCGAGGCCCGTATCAGCAGAAAACCCGCGTGTCTAAGTGGAAGATGCACGAGATTCCACAGGCAGTCGTTCAGCGGCCTGAAAGCCTTATCGATGCCTCCCACCGTGGTTTGGCAAAACCATGATGAGATGAAAGATCACAGTGATTCCCAGAGCCACCTCAGAGCCCATCATCTGGCCCGTGTTAAATGAACACGAAGGAGGGGTTAATATGGCGCGCCCCCCTAAACAGGCACGCTACTCATTTCCGGCGCCCACGTTTCCGGCGTGTAATAGGGTGAGCCCTTATCCGGCGCGCTATCCCCACGCCGGGTGAAGTCATGGTCAGGAGTTTTGCTATATATACCAACCATCTGCCGAAGAAGAAAGAGAGAGTGGACACACAGCAAAGAGAGCCGGCCGATAGAAGAGAGAGCCAGCATAGAAGAGAAGAAAAAAAGATAGAAGAAGAGAATAGAGAGAAGAGAATCTTGGGGAGCGAAGAGCCCATTTTCGATACTCTGTTTCCCTACTACAGACATCCGAGGTGGGTTTGCAGGAGTCGCCTGGGTTTTCCTCTTCTGTCCACCCTCCTTCTGCCAAGATAGCTCTGCTGAGCGATGTAATGAAATGGGCAATGATATGAGCCCGTAGATTTTTTTTTTAGCCGCTGTGCTCTGCTTTTTTTTTCTATTTTCTCTTCCTCCCCAAGTCGGGAGTCGGCTTCGTGCGACAACGTCGAGCCGCAGTTGTACATAGTGTCCTACATTATCCCTTTGGGTTTGAATGAACGCGTTGATGCATGTTTGAGCTATTTCTTTCCATCCGATTGCACTCTCTTTCCCTATGTTCTGTGTGTGATTGTCCAGTTTTCCAACGCCGAATGCGCCCTAATCTTTCTCTGGGCAATATTAATATCATCACCCCTCTCCCCGGGGTTTGTTTTCTAGTGATATGCCTGTATCAGGTTCCCATCATTTTCGTGGAGGGTTCAATTACCAGAGGAATACACATCTATGCCTCTCTGGTTAAACCCCCGGACCGACCTTTCATTACCCCCTCTGTCCCCAGTCGTGGGCTGAGGAGGATGGGGTAGTCCCTACAATCTGGGCGCATAGTTCCCTCATATCATCGTCTTCCCTATATGTTGCACATCAACTGTATGAAGAGTTGTCTTCTCCAATTGATTCATTTTAGTTTATGATTTTCGGAGGTTAACTTGCTAACCATCTAACTAGCTAACCCCTACAGCTATGTATACTCATGTGTACATGGCTATCTATAGTCGGTTCATTGGCCGAATGCATTCTGCATATACATTATGTGCGGCTATTTTCCTCAAGGAGTCTGGTGCCCGGGGAGAGGGGACATTCCCCATTGATGTTTTTAGTCACCGTTAGACCATAGGGTCATGTCCTTTGATGACATGTACCCCATGAACTGCCAGGTGAATATTAACACGGTTCTTAGCCCGACATCAAATCCATAATCCCTCGGGAATGGTGGTGGCTGTGGGTAAGATACCTCTTGTAGGCTAGCCCTCGAGGTATCCTCCCATCTCGGCTGTCCCTCTTATCGATATTTTTGACTCGTGGAGTGTTGGTGTCCCTCGTAGGCTAGCCCTCGGGTTTCCCTCTATTGAAGTCCGCCGGTCACCGTTTGGCACTCCCGACTTTAAGGAGCGTACCCCAGATGCTGTGGGACTGTCTCCACTTCGCCCCCGCAACCGTCTGGGCATGGGGAGCTGCTACCCAATTTTTGATTGAGCACTTGGTCTGAATTATGATGAACTTTAGGCCACAAGTCTACGTTGGACTATGGTCGAGTAGGAGACTCGCATAAGTCTGGACTGGCCATGTCTGCAGGACAATTGGGACCCAAATAAACTCTTTAATCTTCTTAATTAACATCAAGGTTCCAAGAAAATTACTTGGCCCTTCATTTTAACCCAAATAAACCAAACCTGCCCTAATCCGGTGTGCCCCTAAACCGGGGCACCATTTTCCGGTGTGGTATCCCCCCTCGCCGCTTTAGCCCCACACTCATAACCCCATTCAACTTCTTTGGCCTTTGCCCGGTGCACCCCAGGCCGGCCGTTTTAGCCTCAGTTTAACCCCGCGCCATTTTAGGCCAACCCCATCCATTTATGCATAGACTTCCCCCTAGCGTCGAGGCACATCGTGCATCGACCTCACCAAGCCTACACCGACCTCCTCTCCGCTTGCACCGACCCCAGCAAGCTTGCACCGACTTGCCCTAGCGTCGATGCACACCCTGCACCGACCTGGCCACCACCCCATGCACATTCATGCACCGACCCTAAACTCGCCTTAACCTCATGCATGCATCGACCTTGTATTTGGCCCTTGTCAAAGCCCAATAAGATATTCCAATAAATGCTTAATGAGAACGTCTTCAATTATGCTGAGCATTCATCTTGAAATTATGGATATACACTTGCATTAGCATGCATTGCTATCTAAACGAGCGTGACTGAACCTTTAGTTACATGAATTAATTAATTACTAAACTCATTGCATTCTACATGAATGGTTAACTAAACGAACTCATTCCACAGCATCCATTGGTGCATTTAGTCTGTATTCTTTATGCCTTCGTATCATCCCTCGAGGCATCCCCATCTTGGCAATTAATCAAGGGTTGTCCCCTTTCTTAGAGGACGTAATTAACGTCATAGCCTTTATGGTATGACGGACTCTAGGTCCCGACACGAACCTCATAATCGACTGACCAAGTCAGATCGAGCGCATAATAAACTTGTCACTCAATGACTGGCACGCCTACGCAAATAAACAACTAAATCAAATAGATAAAACCCCAAATGAGATAAAACGTTCCACCAGAGTATCGACCCATCATCGTAACACCAATTGGTTTGGTAAATGGGGTTGGGGACGGTAGCATCGTCCTGAGCAGGGGGTTCATCGGGTGGCAATGGAGGGAGAGGAAAGCGGAGGAAACTCGGAGTGGGTGCTTTTTGAGGAACTTCAACATCATGTACCATCTCCAACTCTTCACAAAGAACTTGCAAATCATCATTATTATTAGACTCAAATGGACGCCGTGGTGGAAGTGTAATGATGGGTGATGGAGAAATAATGTGGAGGATTTTGTGGAGGGTTATGTGAAAGTGGAGGCAGAGGTGGAGGGCCATATGAATGAGTGGAATACATAGGCGGTGGAGGGCTGACGACATCCACTTGATCATCGAAAATTGTCGGCTCATCTTGCTCACTTGAATCTATGAGGTCATTATCTCTCCTTTTCTTCCAATCTTGTTCCATCTTGGTAATGTTATTTATAAAGGCATGAAGAGGATTGACTTGAGGAGGCGAAGGGGGAGTGGGCCGCGGGCTTGTGACCCTCTTGAGTTGTTCCTCCATAGATGTGATTTTATCAAGAAGAGTTTGTTGGAGGGGTGTAACGTCCAAAGTAGGGGGTTGGCATGATTGCCTTGGAGAAGCGGCTTGATGTAGAGGCCGTGGAGCTTGGAGGGGTTGACTCACGAAAGGACCCAGACGGGCCGGGCTACAAGAAGCATGTGGGCCTTGGGGCCATGAAGGAGGAGGAATAGAAGGAGGCGGTGATGGATCACCTGAGGAGGAGTATGTATAGAGCAAGGCGGGTAGTGAGCCACCCGGGAAGGAGATGAGCAAGATGGGTGATGGGCCACCCTTGCGGGATTGGTAGGAGGATGAGATGAAGAAGATGCACCCTCAACAATAGCCTTAAGGGCTTGAATTTGTTGAGGGGTGAGATGATCTAACGCACGGAGGACTTGGGAAACCTTCTCATCGTTGGGAGGAGATGGTTCTGGGGGAATAGTGGCTCGCGATAAATGCGAGGGGCCACAAGATTGGAAATTACCCATAGGTCGAGCAAAACCATGAGAGTGAGGGTGTGGCCCCTTAGAAAAGTTGTGGTGAGGATTATAAAATTGAGGATCATAAAATGTGGTAAGTTGATCATCCTCGTGGATATTATTGGGATTAAACATGTTTGTTTGATTATCAAAGCGAAACATTATGCAAGCAAACAATATTCAATCAAGATAATTTTGCAAAAATATCAAACAAGTTGATGTTTACGCTTGAGTTTTTAAGTTGAACATTGGTGTGAATTAGATGATTGACAAAATTTGATATAATTCACACAAGGTAGGATCATAGTTTCGATGTGGTTTTATTCAATGCCAACTAGGTTTATTCTCACCACGTATAGGCCAACTAAACCAGGGGAACTTCAAGGTACAACATGCCCGGTGTCCGTGAGGGAATCCACGGGTGCGGGGACTTATGGAGGCTTGGTTTAAGAATTTCTGGTCCAAAGAGATGGAATGCTCAATGGAGGGTCCTTCCTTCACCAAGAGGGTGTAAGATCTCCTAGAAAGTGTGAGGAGAGGAGGTCTCCCAAGTCAAATGCGCTATGAATGCAAAACTAATGCAGAATAGAGATGATATACATGTATGAACAGAGATATGTAAGAATGATGCAGAACAAGGCACACAAGAAGAAGATGCTGTGAAAAACACAACAAATTGGCGCCCTGATCAGTGCCACCAATTCTTGAAAGGGTGCCCTCTGTGTGGGCGCCAATTACCCTTTCTTTCTTTTTTAGAACAGGCAGGGAATTGGCGCCCTGTTCACTACCATTAATTTAAGAATGGGCGCCCACTATGTGGGCGACAATTACCCCCCCCCCCCCCCTTTATTTTTTTTTAGCAAAATCAAAGAATTGGCGCCCTGACAAGTGCCATTAATTCTTTAATGGGCGCCCACTATGTGGGCGCCAATTCCTCCCTGTCCCAGAACCTTTAGCAACGGCCAGAAAACTGTAAGAAATGAAGATACCAATAGAAGAAGAGGGAAAAACACTCACCGAATCACAAGATAACTCATGGCAATCAATCAAGATATGAAATAAAGCATGGCATGGTATATTTTTTTTTTAGGTGGATAGATAAAAGAAGAGGAATTTCCAAATCTAGTCAAATTAACAATCCAATTGGGAGGGGGTGTGCACGTGGTGCACAAGTGATGAAAAATGAAAATAAAGAGTGCTACGTGGAGCACAAAAGGAGGCGGCACACGTGGGTGCCGAGTGGGGAAGGGTAATCAAAAGAAAAACAAAGGTGGTCCCACCGTGATCGCCAATTTGTAAATTATGAAAAATCCACTAAGGAAATAAGAATAATATAGCTATGAAAAGAATGGAAGAAAGGAAAAAGAAAAAAAAGAAGAATGGGAAAGAGAGAGAAAGAGGGGGCATGCGAGGATGCTAATATGGAGTGTGATCGCCAGAGGGATTATCTCAAAAGAATATGACAATAAAGCAAAGGAGGGATCATGAATAAATACCTTGAAGTGCGGGGGATTGTGAGTATCACCTTCTCTTCCTATCGACCGGCCGATGAAGAGAGTTCTTCTTGTGTAGATTACCATTGCAAAATCAACAAACCAACAAGAAAAGATATTGATTAGAGATCAAGTGTCTAGTATCAAATTCATAATATGAACATGATCATGAAAAGCATGGAATGGAACACACCTTGTTGGGTGTTGGCCCTTAAACCCCTATGCAAAGGGTGAGGAAATAATGATGAATGATAGGGAGGTGTGCAAGTGTTGCACAAGGGGAGTATCTCAACGTGGTTGAGATGAAGAAAACAAGAAAAATATGATGCATGCAATGCTAAGTGAATAAAAATAAGAGAAGAGGGGAAGAGAAAGGCTTATTATTTTTCTCCAATTTGGCTCCAAGGGATGAGGAGGCTCCAAATCTTCAAGGGAGGAAGAAAATCCCCAAGGATGAAGCTTTGAGGTACATGTGAGTCTCCTCCTTGAGCCTTCAAACCAGCAGCACCTCCCCTTAGATTAAGATTGATGCCTTTAACACAAGGGAGAGAAGGGTCCTATTTATAGGGCTAAAATTGGGAGTTTAATCCAAGGGAAATTAGGAAATCATGTTTAAGTTGGATTTGGAAGATGATATACATTGCCCAAGTGTCCCTTTAACCTTAAAAACCTTTAGGCCCTTTCCCAATTGGAAAAGGGGCTCAAAACGGAGAAACAAGGAGGAGGGTCTGTCGGAGTTCAGAATTCTGAAGGAATTGGCGACCAGACAGACGGTCGCTATTTAAAAGGACGGTAGACGGAAGCGTCGCCAATTCTAAGGCATTTCAAGACGGATTAGGACTTTCTGAAATTTGAAAAGAATTGGTGCCCATGAGGTGGTCGCTAATTAGAACTTAATACGAGTTTCGGACGGAGTTAAAAGCTCACAATATAGCAAGAGAATTGGCGACTTTCCGCACGGAGGCCCATTTATGAAATGGCGACCTTCCAGATAGTCATGGAATCAAAAATAATCTGAATTTGGCTCAAAATATGAGGAAATGAATTGGCGACCTTCCAAACGGTCGCTATTTAAGAATTGACGACTTTCTGGAGTGTCACTGATTCATGAATTTTAAAAAATTGACCAAAAAGGACTTTGCTGGAATGGGTGCCCATCACCTGGGCGCCAATTGGAATGGGCGCCCAGGTGCTGGGTGCCATTTACAAGAATGGGCGCCCAGGTCAGGGGCGCCCATTAAATGGTGACCTGGTCCCAGCCACCAATTAATTTAAGCCCCAGAAAAATGGAGAAAAATCTTTAAAAATATAAAAAATAGGAAAATATGTGGAAAAGCTAGGGAAAGTTGGATATTCAAGAAAAATGAGGAAAATCACTCAAATAAGTTGATTTGAGGGTCAAATGGGGCATCGCAGTGGGTTTGGAGATATACTCAAAATGATGTCAATTTTAGCGTGTCTACAACGTGGTCTCACTTCCACGCGGGAATCTCCAAGGGCTGAAGTGTACCACCCGGTCGTTGGTGTTCTGCCTTCACCTACTGACAGACCAAACACTTGGCCACAAACTCTGTAACATCTCTCTCAATCCAGGCCACCAAAACTACCTCTTCAAATTCTGGTACATCTTTGCCGATCCCAGATGCACGGCATACCGGCTTTCAAGAGCCTCTCGTAATAGCGTGCACCTCACTTGCTCCTCGGCTGGGACGTATAGCCTACCTCTGAACCTCATAGCTCCATCCTCGCCAAACTCCACCTCGGCCATCGACAGAATTCAAGGTAGCTCGGGGTCAGCATGCTGAGCCTCAGTTACCTGACGACGAATAGCAGGCGTGACAGTCAGGCTCGCAAGGATAGTCGAACCCTGATCCCGTGGAATCTTGAGCCTAAAAGTCATGGCCGGCACCTGCTCCCATAACCTCCACTTTCGCAACAACATCTGACTGACCACCACCTTCCTGCTCAAGGCGTCAGCCATGACATTCATCCTACCAGGCTGATATGATAGAGTAAAATCATAATCCTTCATGTACTCTATCCACCTCCTCTACCTGAGGTTAAGGTCCTTCTGGGTAAACACATACCTCAAACTCTGATGGTCAGTGAAAATCTTAAACTTCTCACCGTACAAATAATGCATCCAGATCTTTAGAGCGAAAATCATCGCTGCCAACTCAAGATCATGAGTGGGGTAGTTCTCCTTATGTGACTTCAACTACTGAGATGCATACGCCACAACTCTACTATGATGCATCAGTAAGGCACCCAAACCTATCCTGGAAGCGTCCGTACACACCACGAAACCTCCTGATCCCGAAGGTAACACCAACACCGGAGCGATAGTGAGTAATCTCTTCAGCTCCATAAAACTCTGCTCACACTCCTCCGTACAGACAAACGGCACATCCTTCCATGTAAGCCTGGTCATCGGGGCCGCAATACGAGCGAAATGCTGAATGAATCTCCTATAATAGCCTACAATTCCCAAAAAGCTTTGAATCTCAATGACAGAACTTGGCCTCGGCCACTGAACCATAGCCTTGACCTTCGCCGAATCCACGAAAACACCGTCACCAGAAATCACGTGCCCCAAAAAGTGCACTTCACTAAGCCAGAACTCGCACTTGCCGAGCTTGGCATACAGCTGGTGATCTCGCAAGGTCTGCAACACCACCCTCAAATGATGCACATGCTCCTCAACAGATCACGAATACACAAGGATGTCGTCCACAAACACGACCATGAACTGGTCTAGATACGGACGGAACACCCTATGCATCAAGTCCATAAACGCCGCGGGGGCGTTGGTGAGCCCAAACGGCATCACCAAGAACTCATAATGCTCGTACCTTGAGAGGAACGCAGTCTTCTCAATGTCAGACTCTCGGATCCGCAGTTGGTAATAATCCGACCTCAAATCGATCCGCGAAAACACTTGGGCCGACTGAAGCTGATCAAACAAGTCATCAATCCGAGGCAACGGATACTTGTTCTTAACAGTCGCCTGGTTCAACTACCAATAGTCGATACGCAACCTCAGACTACCATCCTTCTTCTTCACGAACAACACGGGCGCACCCCAAGGGGAAAAGCTAGGATGAATATACCCCTTGGCCAGCAACTCCTACAACTGCGCCTTCAACTCTCTCTACTCAGCCGGTGCCATTCGATAAGGGGTCTTCGACATAGGCGCCGTACCTGGTACCACCTCAATCACGAAATCAATCTCTTACTGCAGTGGAAACCCTGGCAACTCCTTGGGAAAAACACCGAAAAACTCACACACAACTGGAATATCCTCCACTTCCGGACACTGTCGATCAATCAGGACTACTGAAGCGAGAAAACCCTGACACCCCGCATCAAACAATCTACGAGCCTTAATGGCCGAAATAAGAAAACGGGAAGAGGAAGACCGGATACCTTGGTAGTAGAAGGTGGGTCCATGAAGTTATCGGAAGTAAACCTTCTTCGAGCTGCAATCCACCATGGCATGGTGGGCCTCGAGCCAATCCATGCCCAAAATCACATCAAAGTCTCGAAGCGGCAATACATAAAGCCTGGCAGGTAAGTTCCGCCCATCGACCCACACAGGCACCTTCTCAAGGCAATACGGAGTGAGCATGAAATCACCAGTAGGCAACTCTTTTGCCAGGTCACAAGACACCTCAGTCACTGACTCCTCGGCACTCTGAGCAAAATCCTCTAATATGAATGAATGGGACGCACCAAAATCAAACAAAACTCGAGCTGCACAACCCATAATCAGAATAGTACCTTCCACTAACTACGATGCCTCAGCCTCCGCTCTAGTCATGTGCGTAACCCGGCATCGGGATCTCTGCCTCCCCACAGTAGCCGATCGCGTCAACTGCGAAAATTGACCCTGCTGTTGGTACTGCTGCGGCTGCGATGGTAACTGCTGGGGCTGAAACTCATGCGGCTGTCGTGATCTCTGAGGATAGTCACATGCCATGTGCTCTGGCTGGTCACACCTGAAGCAGATCGTGGGCGCCGAGCACTATCTACCTGGTT
The DNA here is from genome assembly GCA_022559845.1 of Amorphophallus konjac. Taxonomy (NCBI): domain Eukaryota; kingdom Viridiplantae; phylum Streptophyta; class Magnoliopsida; order Alismatales; family Araceae; genus Amorphophallus; species Amorphophallus konjac. Next base: position 48,286,154 of record CM040126.1, read on the forward strand.
GAGAATCGCCACATCGAGGAAACCCACCCCAAGAACCACTCACTGAACCCTGGCGCTGGTAAGGTGTGGGCTACTGAACACTGCACGCTGACACCTACCCCTGATCTCTATGATCCCCACGCCTCCTGCCAAAATCGGCATCCTTGAACAACTTCTTGAGCTTCGATCCAATGGATGATGAATCTGCCGCTGATGCCATGGATGGAGATGCCCCTGAACTACCTGCTGAGGGCTGGACAGTACTATGCTGCTGCATGGCCGTCGGCTGACTAAAACCCATCTGCGTCGGGCCTGCACTGCCTTGTCCTCGAGTCCTATGCAAGTCTCTCTCCAACGTTGTTGCTGCTCTGCAAGTTGCATCCAGGTTGGCCAAACCCGATGCAAGATGGGGATGCCTCAGCTCGGGCCTCAAACCCCCGACAAACTGCACGGTCTTCAGCTCCCCATCTGTCATGATATGCGATGCATAACGGCCCAGCTCAATGAACTTGGATCTATACTGCATCACTGTCATGTCACCCTGGACCAACTCTAGGAACTCGCACATCCTCTACTATCTGATGAAGAATGGACAAAAAGCACGCTGAAAAGCCGTGACGAACTCCTGCCACGTGATCTGTCGAAGAGGACGGGACTGGAACACTGCCCCCCACTCTGACGTCCACCATGTCCGGGCTGACCCCTGCAATCGATGCGTAGCCAACACCACCTTCTCTTCCTCAGCACACTCCATCGAACTGAATATCCTCTCCGAGTCATCTAGCCACTCCCTGGCCACCTCTGGATCTAGCTGCCCATTGTAAACAGGCGGTTGGAGCTACAAGAAATCCCTCAGCACACGACCATGGCCACCTCGAGATGACGAACCCTCGCCACCATCACCGCCCTGTTGCCAAAGAACATACTGATACATGCCCCGGAAGAACTCCTTTGCTCCGGGAACTCTCGCCTCTTCAGCTGCATCTACCGGAAGTGCTGCTCTGCTCTGCCCTTTCTAGCCCCCACCTGACTCTCCCTACTAGGAACGAGTCCCTCTTCTGGGTGCCATAACCCCCATGTTAACAAAAACAACCAGTAGAATTAATAAAACACACGGAGCCCTACGCCAGTCGCCGACTGTACAGGACATCCATGGACCTTCTGGACCACTGCAATCATTTCAGGTTCTTATGTACCTCTACAACCATGCTCTGATACCAACTGCAACGACCCGAGATCCGAGTACCGGAAAGTAATCGGTGCGACTCGAACCTCGGCCTGCTACCCACGAGCCCGAAGACTCGGAAGGGTTAAAGGATGGTGTGAGGGTACAAGAGAAGCAAAAATAAATGTAGGAATTAAGATAAATAATCACTACACAGCTACAAGGTCAAAAGTATCTCATGTCCAATATAAGTATAGTCAACAGAAAGAAAAGTACAAGTACACGGGGCATACCCCGGCTCTGGCAACTGGCGACTAACCCTGGCTACTAGAACCACGCTGAAACTCCGCCGCGCCTCTTGACGACCCCGCCTCACCTGAAAACACAGGGGTGAGCCTCATTTCATAGGCTCAATAGGGATCCCGCGGACCCCCACCTCGCACGAGAGAAACAAGACAACAAGTACGACAGAAGTAACAAGCAATAATAAATAAATGGAAAAGCTCTCTACAACTATCCATACCAAACCAACTGACCTCGAACCGGCGGAAAGCAAGTCCGTACCTGCCAAGAGACAGGAGCACCACCCACTAGAAGCAAAGCCGGATGCCTCCCCTGATGTCTTACACCGCACCTCAGTGTCTCCCTATGATGCCCCAGGCGGATACTGAGACACACAACAAGTACCACGAACAAGGACTAGCTGGGTCACGCTCGTCAGCGCAGGTCCAATACCCCCAACCAAGTGTGCACACACAGACCATGAGCCCTAGGTCAGATCCTCTAGCTGGTTCTTCCCCAAAGCCCGGACTCAGGCTGCGCGGAGGGGCCCTACTGTAACCAGCCTAACAACCGTCTCTCTCGGGTAAGTCACTCCACCACCCCCGGGTGGGTCAGCACACGCGTGATGTAAGAAGGCTACGACTAGTGGACGTGTCACTGGAGATAAGACTCAACTCACGAAAACCACTGCTCGAAGGAAACGAAGTGGCAGTCCACCTGGGACTGCCCTTAACCTGGCGGTCCTCCCTGGACCACAAAATAGGCCTAGCGGTCTCCCTGAGACCGCCGGGCTCAACCAAGCGGTCAAGCCATGACCGCAAGGGGGCGAGCCAAAGGGGGACAAGCGATCTATCGCCAGGCCGCTACCCCAACTAAACGGTCCTCATCGGACCGCAAGGCACAAAGAAACGGTCATGCCCTGATCGTAACCCTGCACGTGACTCCCAAAGGTTGAAAACACGCACCCCGAGGGTGCTCTGACCCAATGAGGCAAACGGTCCTGTGCTAGCCGCTACCCAATGGGTAGCGGTCAGTCGCGAGACCACTTACCAGACCTAGCGGTCCCCTGGGGGCCGCTAAGCCCAACCGACAATCGAAGACGCATGGGGGTCCCCTGAGAGCCGCCAAAGGGGCCTAGCGGTCACTGGAAGGACCGCAACCCCAACCCGAGCACAAAAATAGTGGGAACGGCCCAAAAATCTATTCCACGCCCTGATCATCCCCCGATGATAGGGAAACAAAGGGGAATCCATCCCCAACCCTCCTAGCATGATTCTACACCCATAGATCGGTCGAAAACCCTGAGAAACAAGAGATACGGCGCTTAAACCCCAAACATGCATTTTCACCCTCCCGGCTCAAATACACCCCTCTCGGCCTCTCCTTAGCCTAAAAATCACGGGGAATGGGGGAAAGAGGGCAAGGATCCGTCCTCCTATCTCAAGGAAGCCCAAAATCCGCCGGATCGCCACCGATGTCCAAATCTTGGTCGAACACGATCTCCACACCCCACGCCGCGAGAATGGCACCGCCTTGATCACGTCGCCGCCGTCGTCATCACCGCGTCGTCGCCTCAGCTCGCCGTCCTCAGTCGGAGAAGAAAGGGGACGCCTCGGGCCGCGCACGGGAAGAGGGGGCAACGGTCGGCCGCTCACGGGAGAGGAAAGAAAAGAGGAAGAAGAAAGAAGAAGGGGAAAAGAAAATGAAAAAGGGTTATATATAGAAAATCAAAAAAATACGAAAAATATGGAAAATTAGAAAAAAAATCATTTCCTCGATCCTCTACGCTCGATGCACTGGTACCATCCCGGAGTAGGAGAACGTAACGGTTTACCCTGCACAGGGTTCCGAAGGCTCGTCAGGGAAAACACGCGTAAACCACAAAACGTGCTCTGGGACCCCCGAAAGTGACTTGAAACTCTCGGATCCATATCCGAAAAATGTCTAAAAAAAACTCGAGACATTACAGCAATCTCCCCCTTTTTGATGATGACAATATATTGTGGCAATCTTTCTCCCCCTTTGGCATTATCAAAAAGCGGGGAAAAACAAAGCTAGAACAGTATGCATGAAAACCAACCATATCAACATCGGACTTGCTCAACCAAAACTTATTAAAGGTTATGCATTAAGAGTCGCATATGGATCTTTAAATCCTTGCATTACCACGTGTATGTATATTTGAATGAGAAAGTGTGTTTGCGAGACTGTAAAGCAAAGACTACTCACAAGGACTATGCAGATTAAAAATTCAAAATGCTATATACATCACAAAAATCTATATACTGAGTTTCAAACCCACTTATCTCCCCCTTTGTCATTGACAAAAACAGACCTTGAGGGGGGGTTGAATGCAAAGGATGAGAAGCATACATGCAAGTGTCCAAGCAAGCATGCATGCATATGGACATCCAAGCACAACATAGTGTAAGTATATAAATATGCCTCTTCAAGGCAAGGGGGGTATGAATGTGCAATAGATTGAGAATCATGATGCAAACATGTATCATAACTAAAAGAGTGGTGCATGCCAAAAAGACAAGTACTGCATGAGATAAAACGAATTCATAAAGTACATTCATGTCAATCAATCCCAGAAGTGAAAAGTGATGAATGAATAATGAACTTCAAAAATATATAGATATTTAGATGTTCTAAGGAACACTAGAAGAATGCTCTTCCTCTCTACACTTCCATGTAAGTTCTTCGACTATTGGTAGCTTCGCGCACACCCCCCCCCCCTTTTTAACATTATGCAAACTTCACCATTTGACGTGAGTTTTCCCATTTGTTTCAGTGGAGATTCCCGGTTACTAGGATCCGCCTCTTGAGTTATTTTAATTGTGGAAGCTCACTTCACCTTTTGACGCAAGGCTCCTCATTTGTTTCAGTTGGGAGACCCGATTATTCAGTTCAGTGTTCCACTTATTCAGTGTTTTGATTGATTAAGGAGTAGGCAGCTTTTTCCTCACAATTATACTCAATGGCCATGTAGAGATTTAAGCATCTTGATAGTGTTGAGCAGAATATCCAAAATCCTTATTGATTAAAGTCATTGATTCTTATTAGGTGCAATGTGTGGGGTAATTTTAATGAATGTAAAAGATGAATTTGTTTAAGCATGGCAATGTCTCCCCCTGAATGTATGCACACTTCAAAATGAATTCTCCCCCTTAGTGTATGTCATGTAAGAGTCATGATCAAAATCATTGCAAGTTATTTAGTCAAGAAGTATAAGGCCTTAGAAGGTTGAAGAAAAGGTTTGTACTTTATATAGAATCATGCAAATAGAGAATAAGTAATATATCCATGCAAGATGATTTCTGGTACGAGATGGAGAACCTAGATCCGAAGACCACCTCACACATAGTGAGAGCTTTCAGCTGGACATAATCCAACCTTCCGCAAACACCATTTGATATATCAAAAAATCATGGCATTTAAACACGCAATAGTATAGAATATATACAGGCATATGCAAGTGGATGAGAAAATGATGACAGATTGGAAAATGATACTAGAGTAAAAAAAATATTTCTATTCACAACATGTGCAAAAGTTTAGCATGAGTTGTTCTCAATGAAAAGTGTGTATATATGCAAGCATAAGCAAGGAAATAAGAGAATGATTCAAAGTCTTTTTTTCTATTCACAATTATATGCAAAAGTTAGAATGAGTTGAAGTATGGGCACCTTATATGCATTGATGAACTATTGTGTGCAATTGAAAGCATGTATGAAATCTTGATTTTATTCAAGTTGATATGCTGTTTAAAGTATGTACATGTGCAAATGACATGAAATCTCTAACTATCAACCTATAAATCCCAAGTTTTCTCCTTATTAATGCCAAAATCAACGAAAGGAAATGCAATTCAAATCGAACGGGTGACAAAATTCAACCAACCAAGATTCTCACATATGCATCAATCTTATTGAATCAAGAAGATGGAGTATGAACCAATGTATACTTGAAGTGTTTTAACAAAAGGATTTAAAATTTAATCTCTCTTACCTTTGCCTTGAGAGACCATTATTTATCAACATTCTTCTTGGCCTTAAGGCATTCCTACAAACAAGAAATCCCATCCAATATGTTTGGGTACCCAAGCTTTCTTGAGTCCCTTGGAGTTAGTTCTAGCATGAGCAAAAAGATTTTCAGTGTTTCTAGCAAACCATTCATCATCCTCCCTTATCAAGTCACATGTATACATTGAGTGACCTGATTTGCCACAATAGAAACATGTAACTGGAGCTCTCCTGAAGTTGTTTCTCCTATTTACATCCCGAATATCAACAACAGAATTCTTGAAATCCATTTCAAATAGATCATCATCAAATTTCATCAGATTACATGTGTGCATTGTGTGGCCTACTTTACCACAGTAAAAACAAGTAACTCTCCTTTTTCCAAAAACACTCATGCTATTTGCATTGGAGAATGTATTAATAGAATATGAACAAGAACCATGGATTTTTTGTGCTCTATCATGTGATTGTTTTGAAGAATTATCATGCACACACGATGATTTTGTTTTGTATTCAAAAATTTTCTTTCCCTTAGTTCCTAAATCAATGTTCAGATTTTCTTGATCTTCCTTTGACTTCTTCAATTCAATGAGCAAATTTTCAATTGTGTTTTTGACTTCTTCCTTGGCTTTCTCACTATTGATCAATTTCAGATTTGTTTCCTTAATTTCTTTCTTCAATTTTTCTTTTTCTTCATTCAAGTTTTCCACTTTGTTGTATGCATCTTGTTTTTCAATCTCTAAGCATGAAATTTCATCTTCAAATAGAGTAACTTTAGACAACAACATTTCATTTTCATCCTTAAGATTTTCAATCTTCTGCTCAAGGGAATTACATTTTTCACAGGCAATTTTGTTGTGGACAAAATCATGGAATTTCTTTTTCAGCTCTTTATTTTCATATTTCAACTTCTTGTACTTTTCATACACTCCAGCATAAGCAATTTGCCATTCTTCACTAGTGAGATTTTCAGAGTCAGATTTTACCTCGGTGTCTTCCTCATGCGTAATGCCCCAGAATTTTTATAAATTATTTCTGGAATACTTAAGTATTTTTTGAGAATTTTAAAATACCAAAATGGATTAATAAATAAATATTGGGTTAAATAAATCATTAATGAAGCCCAAAAGACTTAAGGACCAAGGCCATGAAGTTTGGCCCATATCCAAGAACGTTAATTAGCCTATTCACGAATTATAGGGATAAATACTAATTATTTAGATAAATTAGTGGATAAGATGAAATTAGAGTTTGAACTCATTTTAAATTCAGTGCCCAATGAGTGTGGCGGTCTATCATAAAATCGCTACAAGGCATTTGGCGGATCAATATTCGACCGCTATTTCATGTCAGTTCCGTGAATTGAAGAAAGAGCAAAAAGATGGGATTTTTGCTAGTCTATCCTTTAGAGATCGAGATAAAAGAACTAGTAACCATGTTTAGGACTCTCTGAAGTCGATCTAAGGTTTAATAAGGACTCTAGGATCGATCTAATCCTCAACCCTAGCTAAACCCTATAAATAGGACCTAGTTTTGACCTGCGCGACCCTTACATTGGCTTGCGTGGAATCGAGGTAAGACGACATTATTTCGTGTAGGTTCTTTAGAAGATTTTATTGCTAATATATAGGACTAACATCTCCCAAAATTTCGTGCTAGGAGATCAAGCACACCAGGAGATAGAAGCCTACAAAGTTGCTGGTTCCACCTTAGCAACCCAGGAAACTGTGTAAAAGTCCAGTGAAGATCAAAGGATTAGAGAACCAAATCGAGGTATTTAGCCTTAGTGTCTTTGGAACTTTTTGTTCCCCTTAGTATCTACTTCTTACCCTCCAAATTTACCTTCATTAGGTCAAGAGAGTAAGGAGTTAGAGTAGCTTGAAGTTGCGGATTTGTCACAAGGAGTGCAAGGGGCTAAGGGTAGCATCTAGCATCAAATTTGAAGTTTAAAGGCTTTAGCAGAGGTAGGTCATCTCATGAACGGCTAAAACATCATTATAGGGATAAAAGCCCTCTTATTGCACTTGATTTCATGTCTTATAGATCGTGAATTTCATGTTTTATGCATATAGTGTACATTCATGCATGATCTTAGCCCTAAATAAGTTAAGAAGAATTCTCTTGTAAATTCACATAAACCTATGCATATTGTTAGCTTAACCTTCATTCTATCATGTAGTAGTTTTATAAATATGTTGAATTTCAGACATGATGTGTTTTAAACATTAGTCTTCTTATCTAAATTACTATCAGTCGTGTTCTAGTGGCCTACTGTTCGACCGCCAATATCATGTAGCGGCCTCACGATAAACCGCTAGACCCTCTGTCAATTCGATTCTTATGAAACCTCTGGCGGATCAGAAATAGACTGTTTTATCTCTCTGGCGGCCCTACGATAAACCGCTAAATGTACTGTAACTGCTCTATAATGGACCACTGTTATAAAGAACAGCCCATTAAACTTATAGTATGCCTAGTTAATTATGTTCCAAACCTGTTTAAAGTATTGTTTTTGACTCTAAGATTTTATTGATATGCATACCAGAGGATTCCATGGTTCCTTACTATACCTAGGATTATTTTCAGCATAAGTAATTTATGCCAAATTCATATACTTTTGTAATTAAACATATGTTTCTAAAGTTAGATGATTCATAGTTTACCTAGATCACGGTTTTCATGATACCTTTCTTATCTATAGAGTCATTTTCTATAAGTTCATGGTATATATTCCGGTATATGACTATTAGTTACACACTTTGCACTAATAGGAACATAATCTTGAACTTGAGGACCTCTCCTTTGGATATTCCTTCCAATGGACTAAGAAATCTTGTTTCAAGGCCTCCGTAATTCTCCGCGAGTCTGGGATTCCCAGTAGGACGCCGAGTTGGTTGTACCATTAAAGCCCAATTGACTAGAAATCACTCATACCGATGTTTTATATTTTTGGATCTTAGCGGCCCAATAACTGACTGCCATAGTCTGATAGCGCGCCTTATCTAGACCGCAAAAGGAACCTTGATGGATCTACCCTTGACCGCTAAAGACTCCAGAATCTGTTTTCAATTGTCGAACAGTCTTATACTTAACGGCCCAATACTAGACCGCTACAGTCATGTGACGGCCCAGTTATAGACCGCTAACTTTCTTGAGTTTTTGACCCAAAGGGTTAATATTCCTATAATCCTAGATGGACTAATGATAGTCTAGGACTTGTAATCTTATTCAAAACATCTAAGGTAAATTATGAAAGATAAAGAATGTACCGTTATGCTGCCAATTTATTTCTATGGCATAACCTAGTTAATTAAATTATTTTATTGAAATTCTTTATTCCCTTATACAAGCGTTCGTATTTTTGGTTACCTTATCTTGAATTATCATTTGAAATTGTACATTCTTGGCCACATTATTTACATGCGTGGAAGTAGTTTGATTTATACTTGAAGATGCGGATCGAGCATTGATTGTGTTTAAGGCCTCTATGCTAATCCCCTCGGCTGATTGTCGGAAATATACTATTATAAACCATTGGGTATGATGTTATTGGCGTCGCATTACGCTGGGAGTACTTTCTTTATAAATAAGTGAAATATCCATGGTATTCACGGAATTATCCACTAAGTGACATTCCACCGAAATTCATGAAGTACTTGTTACTAAGTGAAGAGTACATTCTTGCTTGTTACACGACATTCTAGTACATTCTTGTTCATGAAAGGTCATGTTACATTCTTGCTTAATCATGCTTGCTCAAATCATATCTTAAATCGTATCTTGTTACTATGATTTTTCACATGGTTTATCGCATTCGCATGGTTTTTACCTTATTCTTTAGAGCTAAAATGCTAATCACTTTAATATTGCCAATCATGTTGATGCAAAGATACCTACTGGGCAAGTGTGCTCATTACCTATTTCTAATCTTTTTCAGGAGATGCAAGTAGTTCGAATTCAGATTCAAGTTATTCAAGTGATGGGTCCGAGAGTGAATGAAAGTCTCATAAAATTAAGAGTGAAGACTTATGAGTCAATAATGTCTAGATCGAGTCCATGTAATCTTCCTTTTTATTGAGTCAAGTAAATTTGAAGGAGATGACTAGTTGATGTATTTGAATTATTTTCTTTATCCATATAAGTGAAGGTTTGAGAAATTTATTGTGCAATTGCATTTTATGTGTGATTGTTATTGCGCTCTGACTATTCTTGCTCGCAAGAGGCTTACCATGCTGGCTGCTTACGTTACCCGAGATTGACTTCCGCTGTACTAAAAGCTCGGGGCGTGACAGTTAAGTTGGTATCAGAGCCTAAAGTCCAAGGACTTAGGGGGGAAAGTCATGTCATAGGGTACGTCCAAGGTTTTAGGACCCATACCTATGAACTAAGGAGGAAATTCCCCACCTATGCGAGAATTGGGTAGAGCCTGGGATAAGATAATAAATTAGCTCTAGATAAATCCTTTCAAAATTTCCATGAGAATTAACAACTTGTTATTCTTTCATGTACCTTATTTCTATCATGGCTCATCGCATAGACTGGAACGGTATGCAAGAGACCATCGCTGGTCTAACACAAGCACTCCAAACCATGGCGCAAGCTGGTGCAGGAGCGAGAGTTGGAGATCTACATCGTAATTTTCGAAGCTTAAACCCTCCGAGATTTTCTAGTTCCTCAAATCCAGATGAAGCTGAAAACTAGATAGACGAAATGAACCGTATTTTCGAAGTCATGCAATGTGCGGATCAAGAAAAGATTCGCCTTGCTACTTTTCAACTAAATAAAGATGTCCGTACATGGTGGAAGTTCGTTCCTACACCACCAGCTAATGCACCACACACGTAGGAAGACTTTCTTACGCTCTTTCGAGCCAAGTACTTTTCTGAGCACGTCAAAGAGCGAAAAGTTATGGAATTTGCCTCTCTTTGCCAGGGCATGATGTCGGTGGCGGAATATGAACTTCAATTTTTTAGGTTGGCGCCTTATGCTCCTCACTTAATAAGCACTTATGTGCTAAAGGCTAATCGATTTATAGATAGATTAAGGCCTGGGTATATTCAACAACTGGGGACTCAGAATATCTGTACTTATACAAAAATGATCCAACGTGCGCATCTATGCGAGAGGACCTTAGAGAAGGTCGAGAAATTAAAAAGAAAGGGAGAGGAGCCGAGCCGAAGGTCTGATCGGCATGATAAGAAGAATAAGTTCAGCATCACGGAACCCTACAAATCCTGTGATAGCAAGAAAAGATCCCGAAATGGGAGTGGTAGTGGCTACCACAAGAACAAGAAAGTCAAGGAAGAGGACAAGCAGGTCGCCACGGCCTGTACCTTCTATGAGAAGTTCAGTCATTCGACCGAAGAATGCTGGAATCGCCTTGGCGCTTGTCTCCGTTGTGGCAACAGGGAGCACCGTATGCTGGATTGCCCCCTTATGAAGGAGCTATCTTTTGGAAGTGGACGTAAACGGCAGGCTCGTCTTAATGCCATCATGAATAATGATGAAGCGCCTAGGGATGATGGACTTATGGAAGGTACTATTCACATTTATTCGCATCCTGCTTTTGTACTATTCGATACTGGTGCTTCTCATTCTTTTATATCTACTTCCTTCGCAAAAACTTTGCCTATTTCGTCAGTTCAATTTACCTTCGAGCCTTGCTATTACTACGCCTTTAGGCCCCAGGACCAAACTCACCAACTATTATCCAAATAGTGAGGTAAGGGTAGAAGGACATAATCTTCCTACAAATCTCGTATGCCTTGATATGGAGGGCTACGATGCTATTCTAGGTGTAGATTGGCTTGTTGACCATGATGCCTACATAAATTGCCGGAATAGGATAATATCCTTTCGCAAACAAGGTCTTCCAAGGTTTTCCTTCCTTTGTATCAAGTATAGGAAACATCATACCATCATTTCTTCTCTTCACGCTTACAAACTTATTTCGCAAGGATGTGAAGCTTTTCTTGCTTCCGTTATCCTCACCAAATCCAAGGACATCATCTTAGAAGATATCCCGATTGTCAAAGATTTTCTGAATGTATTTCCATCAGATTTACCCGGTTTACCGCCCGAAAGGGAAGTAAACTTCTCCATTGAACTTATTCCTGGAGCAGCACCTGTTTCAATAGCTCTATACAGGATGTCCCCCACAGAACTCAAGGAATTAAAAAGACAACTACAGGAGCTACTAGACAAGGGTTTTATTCGACCTAGCACATCCCCTTGAGGTGCGTCAGTTCTTTTTGTCAAGAAGAAGGACGGATCTCTTAGGTTATGTATCAATTACCGGCGACTAAATCAGCTTACTATCAAGAACAAGTATCCGTTGCCGCGTATCGATGAGCTCTTTGATCAGATTCCGGGAGTAGAGTATTTTTTCAAGATAGACCTCAGGTCAGGTTATCATCAACTTAAGATCAAGGATGAGGACATACACAAGATGGCTTTCCGAAGCCGTTATGGCCACTATGAATTTGTGGTAATGCCGTTTGGGTTAACTAATGCCCCGGCCGCATTTATGCAACTAATGAATAACGTCTTCAGGCCGTATCTTGACCAATTTGTGGTTGTATTTATTGATGACATTCTCATATATTCCAAGACTAAGGAAGAACATGAGGAACACTTAAGGATAGCTTTGCAGACACTGAGAGAACATAAACTCTATGCCAAACTTAGTAAATGTGAGTTCTGGCTTAAGGAAGTCTCATTTCTTGGACATATTATTTCAAAGGAAGGAATTACTGTGGATCCTTGTAAAGTTGAATCTGTCAAGAACTGGAGTCGACCAACGACTGTGTCAGAAGTTAGAAGCTTTTTGGGACTGGCTGGTTATTACAGGAGATTTATCAAGGATTTCTCTAAAATTACTGTTCCTTTGACTAGACTTACAAGAAAAGAAAATCCTTTTGTATAGTCGAAGGATTGTGAAAAGAGTTTCCTAACTCTTAAGGAACATCTCACGACAGCCCCTATATTATCATTGCCCGTTGAGGGTGGTGGATTTGAAGTTTATACGGATGCATCTAGTATTGGCTTAGGGAGCGTTTTTATGCAAAATGGAAAGGTAATTTGCTATTCTTCAAGACAATTGAAACGTCACGAAGAGAATTATCTTGTGCATAATTTAGAATTGGCGGATGTTATATTTACCTTAAAAATTTGGCGTCACTATCTTTACGAAGAGAAATTTACGGTTTATTCAGACCACAAAAGTTTGAAATATTTGTTATCCCAAAAAGAGCTGAATATGAGGCAAAGAAGATGGTTGGAATACCTTAAAGACTTTGATTTTACTATTCAGTATCATCCTGACAAAGCTAATGTTGTAGCGGATGCACTCAGTAGAAAACCAATGGGAAAACTATCAAGTCTTATGATTAGTATGACTAATCTTATTCCTCAATTTGCTCAGTTGAACTTAGATATTGATATGAAGGAAGAAGATTATTTTATAGCTAATGTCCGAGCTCAACCTACATTAATAGAAGATCTAGTCCAGCTACAAGACAATGATCTCGTTTTACTGGAAATTAAAGCCAATATTAAGCAAAAGCCAGATTTCTCTATTACCGATGATGGAAGGTTACTATTCAAGGATCGAATTTATATACCGGATCATGTTGATACTAAGAAACTGATCTTGGAAGAAGCTCATAATTCTAAGTACACCATTCATCCAGGTGGTACAAAAATGTATCAAGATCTTAAAAGAACTTCTGGTGGCCTAACATGAAAAGAGAAGTGGCAGATTTCGTGTCCCGCTGTCTCACTTGTCAACAAGTAAAGGCAGAGCATTTCAGACCCGCAGGTAAATTGCACCCCTTAAATATTCCCGAATGGAAGTGGGAAAGTATAGGGATGGATTTTATCATGGGTTTACCAAAGACAAGAGGAGGACACGATGGAATATGGGTAATCATAGACTGATTGACTAAATCGGTGCATTTCCTACCGATCAAAAGTCGATGGTCTGTGGATATTCTAGCAGCTTTATACATAAAGGAAATTGTCAAATTACATGGTGTCCCCGTCACCATTGTTTCTGACCAAGATCCTCAGTTTACTTCGCAATTCTGGAAGGGTCTACAACATTCTTTAGGGACCCGACTGAACTTTAGCACGGCGTTCCACCCACAAACTGATGGTCAAACGGAAAGGATGAATCAAGTGGTGGAAGATATGCTCAGGGCTTGTGCTATTGACTTTGGGGGAAGCTGGCATGATCACTTGCCTCTAGTGGAATTTGCATACAACAATAGCTATCAGACTAGTATACAAATGGCACCGTTTGAAGCTCTTTATGGAAGGAGTTATCGTTCCCCTATCTGTTGGAATGAAGTAGGAGAAAGGTAATTTCTCGGTCCTGATATTATTAAGGATACTACCGAAAAGATTAAACTCATTTGGGAAAGACTTCAGATGGCCCAAGACAGGCAGAAATCGTATGCTGACAATCGAAAGCGCGACTTGGAGTTTCAAGTAGGAGATCATGTATTTCTTAAGGTTTCTCTAGGTCCAGGAATTCGAAGATTTGGCATTAAGGGCAAACTTACTACAACATTTATTGGTCCTTTTGAAATTTTGGAAAGAGTCGGTGAAGTAGCTTATCGAATTGCTTTATCTCCTCAACTATCTGAAGTTCATGATATATTTCACGTCTCGATGCTCAAGAAGTATGTTCTTGATCCTTCCCATGTCGTCACTTATGACAATATGGAGATTAAGAAGGATTTGACATATGAACAAAAGCCAGTCAAAATCATTGAACGAGAGGTATGTCAACTTCGAAACAAGACTATTCCAGTGGCCAAGATCTAGTGGATAAAATCAGGAGAAACATGAGAAACCGAAGAGGCTATGCGCAAGAGATTTTCAGAATTATTTTGAATGTAAGTACACTCTCCACAATCCATGTATTGAATTTGGGGACCAAATTCTCTTAAGTGGGGGAGGGTGTAATACCCCAGAATTTTTATAAATTATTTCTGGAATACTTAAGTATTTTTTGAGAATTTTAAAATACCAAAATAGATTAATAAATAAATATTGTGTTAAATAAATCATTAATGAAGCCCAAAAGACTTAAGGACCAAGCCCATGAAGTTTGGCCCATATTTTAGAAGGTTAATTAGCCTATTCATGAATTATAGGAATAAATACTAATTATTTAGATAAATTAGTGGATAAGATAAAATTAGAGTTTGAACTCATTTTAAATTCAGCGTCTAATGAGTGTGGCGGTCTATCGTAAAACCGCTACAAGGTATTTGGCGGATCAATATTCGACCGCTATTTCCTGTCAGTTCCGTGAATTGAAGAAAGAGCAAAAAGATGGGATTTTTGCTAGTCTATCCTTTAGAGATCGAGATAAAAGAACTAGTAACCATGTTTAGGACTCTCTGAAGTCGATCTAAGGTTTAATAAAGACTCTAGGATCGATCTAATCCTCAACCCTAGCTAAACCCTATAAATAGGACCTAGTTTTGACCTGCGCGACCCTTACATTGGCTTGCGTGGAATCGAGGTAAGAAGACATTATTTCATGTAGGTTCTTTAGAAGATTTTATTGCTAATATATAGGACTAACATCTCCCAAAATTTCGTACTAGGAGATCAAGCACACCAGGAGATAGAAGCCTACAAAGTTGCTGGTTCCACCTTAGCCACCCAGGAAACTATGTAAAAGTCCGGTGAAGATCAAAGGATTAGAGAACCAAATCGAGGTATTTAGCCTTAGTGCCTTTGGAACTTTTTGTTCCCTTAGTATCTACTTCTTACCCTCCAAATTTCACATTATTGGGTCAAGAGAGTAAGGAGTTAGAGTAGCTTGAAGTTGCGGATTTGTCACAAGGAATGCAAGGGGCTAAGGGTAGCATCTAGCATCAAATTCGAAGTTTAAAGGCTTTAGCAGAGGTAGGTCATCTCATGAACAGCTAAAACATCATTCTAGGGATAAAAGCCCTTTTATTGCACTTGATTTCATGTCTTATAGATCGTGAATTTCATGTTTTATGCAGATAGTGTACATTCATGTATGATCTTAGCCCTAAATAAGTTAAGAAGAATTCTCTTGTAAATTCACATAAACCCATGCATATTGTTAGCTTAACCTTCATTCTATCATGTAGTAGTTTTATAAATATGTTGAATTTCAGGCATGATGTGTTTTAAACATTAGTCTTCTTATCTAAATTACTGTCAGTCGTGTTCTAGAGGCCTACTGTTCGACTGCCAATATCATGTAGCGGCCTCACGATAAACCGCTAGACCCTCTGTCAATTCGATTCTTATGAAACCTCTGGAGGATCAAAAATAGACTGTTTTATCTCTCTGGCGGCCCTACGATAAACCGCTAAATGTACTGTAACGGCTCTATAATAGACCGCTGTTATAAAGAACAGCCCATTAAACTTATATTATGCCTAGTTAATTATGTTCCAAACCTGTTTAAAGTATTATTTTTGACTCTGAGATTTTATTGATATGCATACCAGAGGATTCCATGATTTCTTACTATACCTAAGATTATTTTTAACATAAGTAATTTATGCCAAATTCATATACTTTTGTAATTAAACATATGTTTCTAAAATTAGATGATTCATAGTTTACCTAGATCACGGTTTTCATGATACCTTTCTTATCTATAGAGTCATTTTCTATAAGTTCATGGCATATATTCCGGTATATGACTATTAGTTACACACTTTGCACTAATAGGAACATAATCTTGAACTTAAGGACCTCTCCTTTGGATATTCCTTCCAATATAGTAGGAAATCTTGTTTCAAGGCCTCTGTAATTCTCCGCGAGTCTGGGATTCTCACTAGGACGCCGAGTTGGTTGTACCATTAAAGCCCAATTGACTAGAAATCACTCATACTGATGTTTTGTATTTTTGGATCTTAACGGCCCAATAATTGACCGCCATAGTCTGATAGCGCGCCTTATCTAGACCGCTAAAGGAACCGTGATGGATCTACCTTTGACCGCTAAAGACTCCAGAATCTATTTTCAATTATCGAATAGTCTTATACTTAACGGCCCAATACTAGACCGATACAGTCATGTGACGGCCCAATTATAGACTGCTAAGTTTCCTGAGTTTTTGACCCAAAGGGTTAATATTCCTATAATCCTAGATGGACTAATGATAGTCTAGGACTTGTAATCTTATTCAAAATATCTAAGGTAAATTATGAAAGATAAAGAACGTACCATTATGCTGCCGATTTATTTCCATGGCATAACCTAGTTAATTAAATTATTTTATTGAAATTCCTTATTCCCTTATACAAGCATTCGTATTTTTGGTTACCTTATCTTGAATTATCATTTAAAATTGTACATTTTTGGCCACATTATTTACATGCGTGGAAGTAGCTTGATTTATACTTGAAGATGCGGATCGAGCACTGATTGTGTTCAAGGGCTCTATGCTAGTCCCCTTGGCTGATTGTCGGAAACATACTATTATAAACCATGGGGTATGATGCTATTGGCATCGCATTACGCTGGGAGTACTTTCTTTATGAATAAGTGAAATATCCACGGTATTCACGGAATTATCCACTAAGTGACATTCCACCGCAATTCACGAAGTACTTGTTACTAAGTGAAGAGTACATTCTTGCTTGTTACACGACATTCTAGTACATTCTTGTTCATGAAAGGCCATGTTACATTCTTGCTTAATCATGCTTGCTCAAATCATATCTTAAATCGTATCTTGTTACTATGGTTTTTCACATGATTTATCGCATTCGCATGGTTTTTACCTTATTCTTTAGAGCTAAAATGCTAATCACTTTAATATTGCCAATCATGTTGATGCGAAGATACCTACTGAGCAAGTGTGCCCATTACCTATTTCCAATCTTTTCAGGAGATGCAAGTAGTTCGGATTCAGAATCAAGTTATTCAAGTGATGGGTCCGAGAGCGAATGAAAGTCTCATAAAATTAAGAGTGAAGACTTAGGAGTCAATAATGTCTAGATCGAATCCATGTAATCTTCCTTTTTATTACGTCAAGTAAATTTGAAGGAGATGACTAGTTGATGTATTTGAATTATTTTCTTTATCCACAAAAGTGAAGGTTTGAGAAATTTATTATGCAATTACATTTTATGTGTGATTGTTATTGTGCTCTGACTATTCTTGCTCGCAAGAGACTTACCATACCGACTCTTCACGTTACCCGAGATTGACTTCCGCTGTACTATAAGCTCGGGGCGTGACATCATGAGCCATGAGACAGATTCTGGACTAGCTCGTCCACCTCATCCTCCTCCTCGGACGTGGACTCACTTTTATCCTTGTCGCTCCATGTAGCCTTCATCGCCTTTGGCCTCTTAGTTTTTCCCTTTTTCAATTTTTTCTGAAGATCTAGATATTCATTTGTCATGTGGCTAGTTTTCTTACATTCATAGCATCTGATTTCTTCTCTCTTGTTGGCTTCACCTTTCTTGCCCGATTGTTTTCCTTGAAATTTTCTAGAAAGTGTTCCATCCTTTCTAACCTTCTTGAAAAACTTCCTAGCGCTTCTAGTGATTAGATTCATAAGTTCTTCATCACTACTATCAAGACTTGACCCTTCGCCACTTTCCACATATGAATGTGTGTTGGCCTTAAGTGCAATTGATTTCTTCTCACTATGACCCTCCTCACTCCTCTTGAAGTTAATCTCGTAGGTCATCAAAGAACCTATTAACTCATGAAGTGTCAAGGTACTGAGATCTTTGGAATCTTCAATTATCGTTGCCTTCGTGTGCCACTGAGATGATAGAGATTGAAGGACCTTCCTTACAAGTTCTTGATTCGTATATTCCTTTCCAAGAGCTCTCAATGCATTGGTAATTTCCATAAGCCTTGCAAACATCTCTGAGATAGTCTCATGCGGCTTCATCATGAAGAGCTCGTATTCTCGGACCAGAAAATTTAACTTCGTTTCTTTGACTTCAGAAGTGCCTTCATACATCAACTTCAGCTTGTTCACATTTCCTACGCAGACAAACACATGGATATGTGTGAATACTCATTCGGATGAATTGCGCATTGAATGATATTCATGGCTTTATAATTGGCATAGGATTTCCTTAATATGCTCATCATTCCCAATTCATATGGTCCTTTGCTCACTACATGCCATACATCATATTCCTGAGCTCGCAGGAACACTGTCATCCTAGTTTTCTAGTAGGGATAGTTCGTACCATCCAAAAATGGGGGCCTATGCATAGAATGTCCCTCAAGGACCATTCCCCTACTATCCATCGCCTAAAGATCTTTTCTCTTCAATCGTGAGATTGAATAAAATTTAGAGACCTCGCTCTGATACCAATTGTTGGCCTAGTTAGCGAGCAGATCAGAAGGGGGGGTTGAATTGTCCCCCAAACTAGATGACAAAATTTTAAAACTACTTTGCAGAATTAACTAGATTGATGAGAATAAACTAAATAGAGATAACTTTGGTTCTCTCGATTTCTCCAAACTCACTCGATCGTGTTGGACAAAATAAGACGCAATCAAGCAACCACAATACACGAGGAATTTTTAGGTGGTTCGGCCAGACAACTCGTCTGCCTACGTCCACCTCTCACCACACCGGTGAGGATTCACTCGCTTCAATGAAGCGCACGGAGTAAACACTCTAACCACACATACGGAGACGTAGTCTCCAACACGATCCACTATACAACCTGTAGTAACAGATCAAACCACACACGCTGCAACGGTCGCAGCATCGTACACACACGACCATACGCAGACGGTCACACACACGCAGTATATTCGTCCAGAAATGATTCAAATGTGCACTAATAAATACAATGAACTCAATATGTGCTCTATAGACCAAAATAAAGAGTGATATAGCAAGTATATGGTGATGTGCACTAATACGCGTCGTCAAAAGTCGTGCTATAATTTTAAAAATAATCACACTCAATCACTAAAAAGATATTAAATATAAGTAAAGTTGTAAGAACGGGTCGATCCCACGGAGAATAAAATTTATTTTAAGCAAGTTGCAAAATCCTTATATTTTGAAAACCGAATTTTGAGTGAGTTTAAACTAAAGGAAAGTAAATTTGCGTGAAAATAAACTATTTAAAGAATATGAGAGGGTTAAAGAAGAGAATTTAGAAGGAGATAGAGAGAGAACTAGGAAGACACAATTGTAAAAGATGAATTTTTATTGCTAAGGAAAGATTACAACTCTATGAAAATTAAAATTACAACTTGAAGTAAAAGAATAAGGGATGAAATAGAGCCAAGAAATTTTAAGAATAGCGCCGCCGTTTCCTTGCCAAGCCTTGGAGGAAGATCGCGCCGCCTTGGAAGTAGATGCAGCCTTAAGAGCACCAAAAGAAGAATCTCCGCTTTGGGATGTGTGAAAAATATGGATGATGGGGAGATAGATAGAAGAGGAAGAAGATTTTAAAATTAATTAAAAGACATGCGTGTGCATGAGTTGAAAACATAGAAAAGAGAGATTGAGAGAGAGGTTACGGTGGAAGAGGATGAAAAACACAGTAAAACACAGTAAAAAAGAACAAGTTTGAAAACATAGTGTGAGAAGAAGAAAAATAACTTTAAATCTAAAAGGAATTAGAAGAGGTGGAAGAGGATAAAGTTGTAGATCTAGATGAGAGGAAGAAGATTGATGAAGAGTGCAAAGGGAGAAAATGTGGGGAAGAGGGTGAAAAATGAGGAGGAACAGATGTGGTTTGCACGGATGAACAGTGAAAAATACAAAACTGAATGCTGAAAAACTAAGAGTAACTTGAAAACGAGAGAGAATTAAAAGAGGAGGAAGAAGAAGAAATTGTAGAGAACTTAAAAATGAAGAACTTTGTAGAAGAAAGTAAATTAAAAAGATGAACATAAGAGCATGAAAAATAGGTTAAGAAAAAGGCTAAGATGGCTAAGATTCTCACTCGATCTACTCTTGGGCATCTATTTATAATGTGCAGAGAACCTCCACGATCGTGGCTTTTTGGATCAAACCAAAATCCATCTGTTAAACATCCAATATTCTTCAAAATAGGTCTCTTGCCATGTTTAGAGTCCTCTTTCATCAAACAAGAGAAGATAAGTTCATCTATAGAAAGATAACTTCATTTAGCTTCATCCGGTTCTGTCTCTGGTTCAGATTGAAATGGCGACCACCGCAGTGTCGTTTATTCTTTAATGAGCGACTCTCCATTCGGGCGCACATTCCTTATTTTCTTATTTTAATATTTCCCTTGTTTCTCTATAAAAGGAATGGGCGACTTTATGAACGGTCGTAGCTTCTTTCCCACGGAAGGGACGCCCAAGCACAGGGGCGCTCATTCTTTTTTTCATATTTTTCTTCATTTTCTTCTTCAATATTTTTTGTCTTTTCCATACAGTGAATGAGCGCCTTCTTAGATGGTCGTTCATTCTTTTCCAAAGAATTAACGACTGCGTGAGCAGTCGTTCATTCTCCTTTCTTTTCCAGCTATTTTTCTTTTCTTATTTTCATCAAATGAATGGGCGCCTGTCAAGGTGTCGCAGTTTGTTGAATGTGCGCCTTTTCAGAAGGGCGTTTATTAATTGGCGACTGGAGCTTGGTCGCTCATTCCTGTAAATTCATAAAATTTAAAATAATCACTATTCTTCATTTCAAAATAAGTGGTAACAATTGTGCACTTTTTTTAAATATTTCTCATATTGCTATTTTGACTCAAAATTGATGATAAAATCATGCAAACTTAAATTAATGGTGAGAATGAGATTTGTCGATATTAATGCACAACTATGCTCATTAAATGCTCAAAAAGTGATGAATGTGTCACAAATTATGATATAAAATATGACACTTATCACACACCCCAACTTACTCATTGCTAGTCCCTTAGCAATGCAAACAAATTAAAATTTAGGATTATCAAGAGTTTGTGAAGTCCATACTGTTATATCGAGCTCTTCCTTTATAGAATCAACCAAAGATTAGGAATTCGGAAATATTGATACACACTAGCCTTAGGGTGGAAATTTAAGATACATGATCAAGAATTCAAATAAAAGTTCAATAGCACTTGTGCATGTGTAATACTAAATCTACAGTATAGATAATTGCATCCCCCATTTGCTATTCCAAGCAAGTGCCTTTCAACCCTGCACCTCCTAGATCAGAGCATTACGCATACTAGCTTTTTGTCAGCCTTATTACTTTGTCCCTTT
Organism: Amorphophallus konjac; assembly: GCA_022559845.1. Lineage (NCBI taxonomy): Eukaryota > Viridiplantae > Streptophyta > Magnoliopsida > Alismatales > Araceae > Amorphophallus > Amorphophallus konjac. The sequence goes on from CM040126.1 coordinate 48,307,826, forward strand.
GGGATCTTTTTATTCTTCTACACACATGATGTTGCACTACCCTTCACTGTTTTACACGAACCTCGACTCTTGCCTTAGGAGAAACAGGCCCGGTTACGCAGATCAAGGTTCCCTTTTCCGTTTTACGTGAACCTCAACACGTCTTAGGTGAAGCAAGCCCGGTTACTAAGATTCGGGATATTTTTCATGATGTTTCTTTTTTTCTTCTTCTTTTTTGCACTTATTTGATAAATAACCTGGCAGAAAGCTTATAAGAGATCTCTTAAGAAGTGCAGAGTATCAGACAAACATATCCAAAATAGCAGAAGGCTTGTCCTGCTTGTTTCATTAGCGTGCAATGTGATTTCTTTTCTTTTGAAGTACTAAAGGACTTTAAAGATATTCTTAAATCAGTTTTCCAGGGCTAGATTGAAATAAATTTTACATCATCCTTCTCCCTAGTCTTTCCTATTCTAGAATTACTTTCAATTCAAGCATGAATTAAGAAAACTTAATTAGGGATTTCATCTTTTCATTTTCATGTTCAATGCAAGATAAAAAGATATGTAGGACAATATGCAGGACTCATGTCAGGTTGTACTATATGCATCATGAAATGAAATCCCCCCCCCCCAACTTGAAGGACATTGTCCTCAATAGAATATGTAAGCAATAGAAGTAACAGAACAATGTAACAAAGAATACGGTTGGGATGGAAGGATACAACCTGGTGTGCGGGGCAAGTCTCCAACATTGATATTGATGGTAACGGCTCCTTCTCCTGGACTTGACCTGACAACTGAAAAATATACTAAAACAAAACATCAAACAACAAAAATCATGGGTTGCCTCCAGAAGCGCTAAGTTTTTCGTCTTCAGCCAGACGCATGCATAAGCTCCATAACCATAGAGTTGAGTTAAGAATGAGCCACCACATTATCTTATCTGCTTTCAATTTCTAGCATTTGTGTCACGAGAAGACAAGATTTTGCATGTACATGCATGGGCTGAAAGTATGTTGGTTTTGTATATTATTGAGTTGAACATTAGAAGCATATGTGAACCAATTTTCTTTCTTAGGGGGCATATGCAAATCAATGGCCATTAACCTAGCAAGATCTAGGTGGAACCTTTGCCCAGTATCTACCTAATGGTCTCCTTATCCTATATCTACCCACTTGACTACCCATTTATTGGCTACTTCCTCCATGTCAGCTTGTTCATGTGCCGGTGGCTTTTGAATGAGATTGGAATTACTTAAACTATGATGCATGCATGCCGACGAACTAATATCTTTCAAATCTGTCACACTCCCTTTAATAATAGCCTCTGGTGTATTAATTAAGAGCACCAATCAACTGGTCTTCCTGATGGGGATTCAAATCAAAGGTGAAAATAGCTGGCATATCCCCCTCAGGCCCTAGAATCTCATAGTGAAGAGACTTAACGTTCAGGGGAATCAAATTGGCAGGAAGCATGAGCCCAAAATCAGGGGTAAGATCAAATGTGAAATTCTCTAATACTGCCCCTTCATCAAATTCATCAATTGATAGATTATTCATCAAATTATCCAATAATGGGGTGGATAGATTAAATGTAAATTTTTCTAACCAGGCCCCTTCATCATGTTCTTCAAAAGGAGGAGGATGTTCAAAATTCATCTCTAATAAATCGTCACAATCATTAACGACAAAGTAATCCTCCTCTTTATGTATATCCTTAAATGAGTTCTTTGGGCCACTATTCTTCTTAATGATACTCTCAACCTCAAAACATTCATAGGTGGGGTGATGATATTAAGATAATCATCAATATTCTTCAATCCACCCCCTAATTCCTTCCCTTCCATCATCATGGTGTTGCTAGTGCACTCCCCCTCACTCTCACAATTGACATGTTGAGCCAAAATGATAGGTATAATATCATCATCATCATCATTCACATGTTGAGGAGGTTGGTGTAATATTGAAGAAGGGTCATGGTAAGTAAACTGAGAATACACAATCTGAGGTTCAGAGTAGTGGCCTAGGGATTCTCCCCTAGAATTGATATTGCTGTTGAAGTTAGGGTGAGATGAGTTGTGATGTGACACCACCTTGGGGTGATAGTCACAAGATTAATGTGCCTTAGACTTAGCAAGCAAGCACAATTCGCAAGTAGTACGGACCGATATCGGTGGCCGCTCACCCGACACTCACCCAAGACCCGGGGGTAACTCGGCGATGCCGAGTCAAGGTTGTGAGGGCTGGACCCTTGCTGGGAGAGGGCCAGAAGGCCCAAGGGTTCTTCCCAAGGGGGGGGGATGAGAGCCCAATTCAAGGGGCCGACCGGGTGCCAAGGGCACGGGCTGCACTCTCTTCCCACGGTGGGCTCTCGAAGGCGAAGGTGCCAACGGGGCCAGGCACTCACTCTTCCTCCCAGCGGAACTATGAACAAATATTGATTAAACAAGCACCAAATGAGGGCAAGGAGTAGAGCACTTACTCGACCGGTTTGAAGAAATTGGTCCCGTTCGGAGACGTGGGCGAGTGGGGAAGCGTGGGTTCCCCACACGCTGCGCCGTGAAGCTTCCACCTGTTTAAGAAGTTACACCGTTACTCCCCATGCAAGGGGGTTGAACAAGGGGAGGGGAAGCCAAAGTTACATCCAAACACTACCTCCCACAGGGAGGGGCTGTAAGCCGGCCAGGTGGGGAGGGGGAAGCTAAGCTAGAAACTAATTGCAAGGAGGTCGTCGGTCCTGTCCACTCTCTGGAACAATGGACAGACAGTCGATGTTGGTGCCGCTGTGGATTCCTCCGAACTCCGTTGGCAACGAAACTAGTGGCAAAACCTCCGGGGTTGACCCAGGAGGACGTCAGAATTTTTGAGAATTTTCTCGTTGACGGCGGTGGTCGGGGCAGAGGTGTGAACAGGGTTGCAGGCTTCTGGTTCTGGTAGCTTCTAGGTCACTGCAGCAGGAAGGCGAGGCCACCACGGATGCTCCCGAGCTCTGATTCAAGCGAGGCTGGAGTCGTTGGATTCATGGTCAAACTCTCTTAGAACGAAGACTTACGGGGATGCCGGAGGAGGTCGGAGCAGATGGCGAGGACCCGAACAGTGCCGGGGTGTCAGATCAGTTCCAGAGGGAACTGATCAGCTTACCTGAGGGAGAAAATTAGGAACTCACTGGTCCGGGGTCCAAACGGAGAGCTGCTTCATGGTACTGCAAGGAGACGTGTAGTAGAAGTTCTCAGCCAATCCCCGCTTCAAGAACTTCAGGTGGATGGCCGTGGGAGCCTCTGCAATGTGCCTCTAGATGACTGCCAGGGAGATGATGTGCAGTCCGACGATGATGACTCCTCTGGGCAGCCACGAGTTCAGATAGGGGCGAGACCACCACCGGTGCGAAGAGGACTAGGAGACGCTTCCGACGATGCCTCTTGTGCGTCTTGGAGCTCTGGGATGAAGTCGTGGCAGGCTCTGAAAGTTGTTGCTTCTCTGCAAGGTTCTCAGCCGTGAGCAAGTCCGCCGGTGCTGCTCCAAGTGGACATAAGATGGGGTGGGGGTGGTGCTGAAAGGTGAAGGGAGATGGTGGAATGGTAGGAGGGGGATGTGGGGGAGGTGTGGTGGAGCTAGAGTGGGGCTGGAGGTGCTAAGAAGGGGAGGGACGCAAGGGGGAGGGGTTGTTCCTACACAAGGTGGAGGTGGAGGGAAGGTGGAGGATGTGCTAGAGTGGTGGAGGGCGAAGAGTGGATGGGGCGGCCAGAAAAAGGGGATCCCTTTGGAGGGCGACCTAGGCTATGGGGGAGGTGAGAGAGGAGGGAAAATTTTCAAATTTGGCCTAGGGTTTGAGCCCCTTCAGCCTTGGGGAGATGGAAGGATGCTTGGGAAAGGATAGTGGGTGGTTGGGGGTTGGAGGGTGGCTTGGAGATTGGTGGGTCTCTCTTGGGGGTAGGGGTGGAGTAAAGAGGTGTTGTGGGAAGTTGTGGAGACTATTGAATGAGGGGAGGAGAGAGAGAAAGTAGGTGGGAGGGGGAGGAGAGAGAAAGGTGTGCACCCCTCTTGGAGAGAGAGAGAGAGAGAAGGTGGGGGGGATTCTCTCCTTGGGCTTCTCACCCTCACTATAGGATTCACTCCATTAGAAAATTTGAATTCTGGAATCAAAATCGGCCAATTTCATTAACCTCCTCAAATGGGGTTGGGGTCCTATTTATAGTGACCCAACCTTTTATATGACCAAACTACCCCTGGCTTTACATGTAATGACAAAAGCAGTCCAATAAGCCAACCAAGGGGATAATGACTCAAACATAGAGAAATAAACCAAAGACTTAGGGAAAAGACTCAAATAAAAGGAAAATTACATCAAAAGACTCAAATAGAAAGCTCAAAATAGATAATTGGGCCCACATAGAGTGATGCCCAAGCTCACACAACTCCGGGGTGTGATGACGACCCGAGCCAGAGGGAGTCGTGGGTGATGTCTCCATTAAATCCCTTGGGCTGCGAGGAGCTCGACTCCGTCGAGTAGGGGTCCATCCTGCTTTGATACTGCTCGAGAAGGTTGGGATCCAGCTGCTGGAGATCTTCCTGACTCACCCACGAATCCTCCGAAGGAGGCCGATCCTTCCACCTGACGAGATAGCGTTCGTACACCTTGCTCCTGGTGGTAGTGACCTATTCATCCAATATTCGCTCAATTCGCTCACGTTGGGCTCTCCTGGCTAGTGGACTCTTCTCACGGGTGGGTGCTCTCTCAATGAGGGGAGTGGGCTCAATATTCTCACTGGGTACCACCATGGGACCCTTATACGGCACTAGGTCGGCCACGTTGAATGTGGGGCTCACTCCGTACTCCTCGAGAAGATCTAACTCATAGGCATTAGTGCCAATGCGTCTCAGAACCTGGAAGGGGGCAGCCCCACGAGGCCTCAATTTTAAGAAGGCTCCCGGGGAGAGCCTCTCCGTCCTCACCATCACAAAGTCACCCACGTGGAATTCTTGGTGACGCCTATGGGAGTCAGCCTATCTTTTATAAGCCTCATTCTTATTGCTGATGTGCTTGCAGATTTCTTCATGCAACTCTCTAATGTGTTGGGCAAATGACTCAGCTGAAATGGACACTCTAGCATGCTGGGGAGGGAAATGAGATCTGAAGGTTTCCTTGGCTTGTACCCATGCACAACTTTGAATGGACTCATCCATATGGACTTGTTGATAGAGTTATTGTATGTAAATTCAGCCTGAGGTAGAATGAGATCCCAATTCCCTGGACGGTCCTCGACAAGACATCTAAGGAGGTTCCCTAGACTCCGATTGACAACTTCAGTTTGGCCATCGGTTTGAGGGTGGTAGGCTGTGAAGAATTTGAGGAGGGTACCCATCTGGTGCCAAAGGGTCTTCCAAAAGTAGCCGGTGAACTTAACATCCCTGTCAGAGACTATGGTCTTGGGTAACCCATGGAGGCGAATGACCTCATCAAAGAACAACCTGGCCACACGGGAAGCATCTGAGGTTTTGGAGCATGGGATGAAATGGGCCATCTTAGAAAATCTGTCAACTACCACAAAGATCGAGTCATATTTTCTTTGAGTCCTAGGTAGGCCTAACACAAAGTCCATGCTTAAGTCTTGCCATGGACGGTCGGGGATGGGGAGAGGGGTATAAAGGCCAGTGTTTTGCTTCACCTGTTTGGCCGAAGCACATGTACGGCATTGGCCCACTATCTTGGCCACGTCTCTCTTAAGACTTGGCCAAAAGAATTGACCCTCAACTAGAGCAATGGTTTTATGAACCCCAAAGTGCCCAACTAGTCCCCCTGCATGCAATTCCCAAACCAAGAAATCACGGAGTGAGGTCCGTGGTATGCAAAGTTTTGGCCCCTTGAAGAGGAACCCATCCTCTAAGATAAAACCCTCATGTTCCCTGTTAGACTGGGTGGTCAAGGTGGTATAGATGGGTCCAAAGTTAGGGCAGCCAGGGTACTCATCCTTGAGCCTCTCAAACCCGGTAACCTCCACATGGATAGTGGACTACAAAGAGATCCTCCTACTGAGTGCATCCACTGCGCGGTTCTCACTCCCCGCCTTGTGCTTGATCACAAAGGTGTTGGATTGGATGTACTCAACCCAGCGGGCATGTCGGGCATTCAACTTTTGCTAGGAGTTGAGGTATTTTAGGGCCTCATGGTCGAAAAAGATGACAAATTCTTTGGGTAACAAGTAGTGCCTCCAATGTCAAAGGGACTGAACCACGGCATAGAATTCCTTGTCATATGTGGAGTATCTTATCCTAGCATCACATACCTTCTCACTGAAGAAGGCCACTGGGTGCCCCTCTTGACTAAGGATCCCTCCTATTCCTATCCCGGATGCATCACATGTGACTTCGAAGACTTTGGAGAAGTCGGGTAGGCATAGGACTGGGGCTTGGGTCATCTTCTCCTTGAGCTCTTGAAAGGCTTTGGAGGCTGGTTTGGTCCACACAAAGGTCCCCTTTTTGAGACAATCAGTGATGGGGGAGGTAATGGTGCTGAATCCCCGGATAAACCTCCTATAGAATGTGGCCAACCCGTGGAAGCTTCGGACCTCATGGAGGGTGTGGGGTTCCAGCCAATCAAGAATAGCTTGGACTTTCTCGGGGTCCATGGAGACACCCTTGGTAGACACCACAAATCCTAGGAAGGTGATGGATATGGTCATGAAGTGACACTTTCCTAGGTTGGCAAATAGGCTCTCATGCCGTAGGATGGTGCAAACCTGCCTAAGGTGGTCTAGGTGGGACTCTCGGGACTGACTATATATGAGGATGTCGTAAAAATAGACCACTAGAAAGACCCCAATGTAAGGCCTAAGGACCTTCGTCATAAGATGCATGAAAGTGCTTGGGGCATTAGAGAGCCCGAAGGGCATGACTAGTCACTCACAAAGGCCATCTTTTGTTTTGAAGGCCGTTTTCCACTCATCTCCGGGTCTAATTCTCACTTGATGATAGCCACTTTTAAGATCAATTTTTAAGAAGATAGTGGCTCTAGCTAGCATGTCGAGCATGTTATCAAGCCTAGGTATGGGGAACCTATACTTGACGGTGATTTTATTAATGGCCCAACTATCAACACACATCCGCCATGATCCATCCTTCTTGGGGGTGAGAAGGGCTGGGATGGCACATGGACTTTTGCTAATGCGGATGAAGCCCTTCCTAATGAGTTCCTCTATTTGCCTCCGAAGTTCGGCATGTTCCATGGGATTGAGGCGATAATGAGGAAGATTTGGAAGGGTGGCTCTCGGAACTAGATCAATTGCGTGTTGTACATCACGCATGGGAGGAAGTTGGTCCGGGAGCTCCTCCGGGAACACATCATGAAACTCTTCCAAGAAAAGCTGAACTTCAACGGGATGGGGGTTGGAGGGGGTGGGTTCTCCAAGGCAAATAACCACCACACACAATGGTGCCCCTTGAGCTATCTCCTCCTCTAGCTCACTTTTCGTGATGAGATGGAGACCCTTGGTCAACCCGATGTCTTATCTTGGTTGGGGTTTTGGGGTAGTGGTTGGGTTGGTGGGGTGGAGTTCCCTGAGACTTGGGGTGTGGTGGGGTGATGGCCTTGAGAGGGTGGGTCCTTTTTAGGCAAGGGATGAGGTGGGGAGGGGTTAAAATGGATAGTCTTTCCCTCATGTTCAAAGGTGCATGTGTTGGGCCTACCTAATATGGTGACATCCACATCATAAAGCCAAGGTCTCCCTAGTAGGATGCTACCTACTTCCATGGGAATAACATCGCACCATACTTGGCCATGGTAGGACGAGAAGGTGAGGGGCACAAGGTATTGAGTGTTGACCGGGATGGAGTTGTTGTTGATCCAAGAAACCCGGTATGGGATAGGGTGGGGAGTGATGGTAAGCATTAGGAGTTTAACAGTGTCGAGGGACACGGCATTGACACAACTCCCATTATCTAGGCTCACTTTCCTCACATGACCCCCTATCTTGATGAAAGTGTGGAAGATTGAGGTTCGACGCCAGTCCTCCTCTTGGGGTTTGGTGAGGGTGCACCTAATTACTCCTAGGTGAGAGTCGGTGGATTGCATGGTGTGGTCTAGACCCGACTCATGGTATTGTGCCTCGTACTCGTCTTCCCAATCTAGTGAGGCTTCATGGACCTCAACCATACCCTCAAGTTCCCCTTGGGGTGGGGGTGTTTCTCCCCTCAACAAGTAAACTAGGCAATCCTCTAGAGGGGCATTGCCCGGCGAAGTGTCCAAACCCTTGACATCTATAGCATTGTTGGCGCCCACTACCCGGGGTGGTCCCTCCTACACTTGGACCCTTGGAACTCTCTTCCCTCCGTGGAGGAGGATGGCTAGGGGCGGCCTTGGTTGGAGTGATGGTGGGAGGGAGATTGTAAGGCCGTAATGGGGCATTCCCACTTGGGCTAGGGGCCTTCATGGGGGGGGGCGGATTCGTTCGGGGCCCCATGTTTTTGGGATCGACCGGTCGAGGAGGAGCAAACCTAGGGATCCTAGAGAATCTTTCAACATCCCGAGCTATTTGGTAGGCTTGTTCAAGGTTGTCGACATCTCTCGTGAAGAGTTCTCTCTTGATGTGGTTTTGGAGCCCATTCCTAAATCGGGATAGGGTGACGGACGAGTCCTCGTGAACTCCACATTTCAAAAGATAGGAGTCAAAATTTTTAATGTATTCAACCACGGTCTTCCCTTCTTGGGTGAGGCTTTGTCACTCATCTAAGAGCATTTGGTGGTAGGATAGGGGTAGGTACTTATTCCTAAGTTGATTCTTCATGCCTTCCCAAGTGTTAATAGGCTCTTCCCGCCTAACCCTTCTTAATCCCTCTTGGTTCAGCCAATAAGTCTTGGCTAATTTGGTGAGGTGCATCTTGGCCAATCTCACTCTCCTTTGTTCGGACATAGGGTACCATTCAAAGTATTGGTCCATGACGGTCTCCCATTCTAAGTAGGCACTTGGTTCATGGGAACCGTCAAAGTTTGGGGCTTCTACCTTGATCATTCTTAAGAAATGGTCATCCGGGTCGTCCCGTGGACTCCTTTCATTATGTTGATGGTGGCGAGGCCTCTCATAGTCAAGGTAAGGGTCAGCATTCAGGTCCTCCCTATCAATTTCAGCTCGTGGAGGATGAGCTCTTGGACCATTATTCCTAGGGTGGGGATCATTTTCTTCTAGCCGAGCAAGTCGAGTGGAAAGGGCCTCTAGTCGGTCAAGGATGGTGGCAAGGGCAGCATCCACCCGGTCCATTTGGCCTTGGGGTTCCTCCCTATGGGCACCTTGGTTGATTATGGGATTGGGATCCATGGGGGGAACTGAAGAGGATGGATCGGGTCGGTAAACGGCTCCACTACAGGTGGACATGCAAAGGAGGGGAGAGGATTTGACGAACGGATGACTCAATGCAATGGTCCTAGGACTTAGACTTAGTATAGACAAGTCTAAACTTACTCTGATACCAATTGATGTGACACCACCTTGGGGTGATAGTCACAAGAACAATGTGCCTTAGACCTAGCAAGCAAGCACAATTCGCAAGTAGTACGGACCGATATCGGCGGCCGCTCACCCGGCACTCACCCAAGACCCGGGGGTAACTCGGCGATGCCGAGTCGAGGTTGTGAGGGCTGGACCCTTGATGGGAGAGGGCCAACAGGGCCAAGGGTTCTTCCCAAGGGGGGGATGAGGGCCCAATTCAAGGGGCCGACCGGGTGCTAAGGGCACGGGTTGCACTCTCTTCCCACGGTGGGCTCTCGAAGGCGAAGGTGCCAATGGGGTCGGGCACTCACTCTTCCTCCCAGCAGAACTATGAACAAATATTGATTAAACAAGCACCAAATGAGGGCAAGGAGTAGAGCACTTACTCGACCGATTTGAAGAAACTGGTCCCGTTCGGAGACGTGGGCGACTGGGGAAGCGTGGGTTCCCCACACGCTGCGCCGGTGAAGCTTCCACCTGTTTAAGAAGTTACACCACTACTCCCCATGCAAGGGGGTTGAACAAGGGAAAGGGGAAGCCAAAGTTACATCCAAACACTACCTCCCACAGGGAGGGGCTGTAAGCCGGCCAGGCGGGGAGGGGAAAGTTAAGCTAGAAACTAATTGCAAGCAGGTCGTCGATCTATCCACTCTTTGGAATAGTGGACAGATAGTCGGTGTTGGTAGCGCTGTGGATTCCTCCGAACTTTGTTGGTGACAAAACCAGTGGCAAAACCTCCGGGGTTGACCCATGAGGACGTCAGAATGGGAATTTTCTCGTTGACGGCGGTGGTCGGGGCAGAGGCGTGAACATGGTTGCAGGCTTCTGGTTCTGGTAGCTTCTAGGTCACTGCAGCTGGAAGGCGAGGCCACCACTGATGCTCCCGAGCTCTGATTCAAGCGGGGCCAGAGTCGTTGGATTCGTGGTCAAACCCTCTTAGAACGGAGACCCACGGGGACGTCAGAGGAGGTCGGAGCAGATGGCAAGGACCCAAACAGTGCCTGGGTGTCAGATCAGTTCTAGAGGGAACTGATCAGTGCACCTGAGGGAGAAAATTAGGAACTCACTGGTCCGGGGTCCAAACGGAGAGCCGCTTCATGGTACTGGAAGGAGAGGTGTAGTAGAAGTTCTCAGCCAAGCCCCGCTTCAAGAACTTCAGGTGGATGGCCATGGGAGCCTCTGCAATGTGCCTCTGGATGACTGCTAGGGAGATGATGCACAGTCCGGCGATGACGACTCCTCCGGGTAGCCACGAGTTCATATAGAGGTGAGACCACCACCGTTGCGAAGAGAACTGGGAGACGCTTCCGACGATGCCTCTTGTGCATCCTGGAGGGCCGGGATGAAGTCGTGGCTGGCTTTGAAAGTTGTTGCTTCTCTACAAGGTTCTCAGCCGTGAGCAGGTCCGCCGGTGCAGCTCCAAGTGGACATAAGATGGGGTAGGGGTGGTGCTGAAAGGTGAAGAGAGATGGTGGAATGGTAGGAGGGGGATGTGGGGGAGGTGTGGTGGAGCTAGAGTGGGGCTGGAGGTGCTAAGAAGGGGAGGGAAGCAAGGGGGAGGAGCTGTTCCCGCACAAGGTGGAGGTGGAGGGAAGGTGGAGGATGTGCTAGAGTGGTGGAGGGGGAAGAGTGGATGGGGTGGCCAGAACAAGGGGCTCCCTTTGGGGGGCGACCTAGGGTATGGGGGAGGTGAGAGAGGAGGGAAAAAATTTTTAATTTGGCCTAGGGTTTGAGCCCCTTCAGCCTTGGGGAGATGGAAGGGTGCTTGGGAAAGGGTAGTGGGTGGTTGGGGGTTGGAGGGTTGCTTGGAGATTGGTGGGTCTCTCTTAGGGGTAGGGGTGGAGTAAAGAGGTGTTGTGGGAAGTTGTGGAGACTATTGAATGAGGGGACGAGAGAGAGAAAGTAGGTGGGAGGGGGAGGAGAGAGAAAGGGGCGCACCCTTCTTGGAGAGAGAGAGAGAGAAGGTGGGGGATTCTCTCCCTGGGCTTCTCACCCTCACTAAAGGATTCACTCCATTAGAAAATTTGAATTCTGGAATCAAAATCGGCCAATTTCATTAACCTCCTCAAATGGGGTTGGGGTTCTATTTATAGTGACCCAACCTTTTACATGACCAAACTACCCCTGGCTTTACATGTAATGACAAAAGCAGTCGAATAAGTCAACCAAGGGGATAATGACTCAAACATAGGGAAATAAACTAAAGACATAGGAAAAAGACTCAAATAAAAGAAAAATTACATCAAAAGACTCAAATAGAAAGCTTAAAATGAATAATTGGGCCCACATAGAGTGATGCCCAAGCTCACACAACTCCGGGGTGTGATGACGACCCGAGCCAGAGGGAGTCGTGGGTGATGCCTCCATCAAGTTGGGTTGAGGTTGATTACACCTGAGTTGATCATGGACTTTTTGGGATAAAAGTTTAGATGAATGGACTTGAATTGTTTGATCCATCCCAGAGAAATTTAGGTGATTACTCCAGCCAAGATTATAATCATCAGAGAAGGTATCATACTCGAGCTGAGAGAACCCTGAGGCATATTGGACTTGAGCTCAGATGACTGGTGGGAGTCGGGCTATAGTAGGACACTCACTCACATGGTGAGTAAGACTGGCACAGTAATTGTAGGTTTCCTTAGAGGTTTAGGATGGACTTTCATATAGACACGATGATGGTTGGACAATGGCATTATCGTCTATCTTAGAGTCAAGCCCTACCCATTTTTCTATTTCACGATGTCTATCCTGCATGAAAGGTCCTACATATTGTTTATGAGATGAGATAGAGGCAAGATTCATCTAATTTTCACTTAAAGTTTCAAACTGATCATAAGCCTCATCTTCACTTTTGTTCATGAATGCCCCTCCACAATATATGTCCACCATTTGTCTATCATAATAAGATAACCCCTCATAAAATGCATACATAACTTGCCATTTGGGCAACCCATGATGTGGACATTGACATAACAAATCCTTCAGCCTTTCCCAAGATTCATGAATCTGCTCTCTCGGAAGCTGAGTAAAGCCTACAATCGCCCTTCTCATAATGTTGGTCCGGACTATGGGATAAAATCTTTTCAAAAATCCAAAAATTGCATAACTTCCCAAGTCCTAATGATCTTTTCAAAACTCCTTAACCAACATTTTGCTTTATCTTTTAATGAGAACGAAAATAAGATCAACTTAAGGACATCATCACTAAAGTTCTGGATTTTGATCAGAGTACAAATTTCTAAAAAGTCATCAAGATGTCTATAGAGATTTTCATCGGGATTCCTAAAAAAAGATGAGAGCATCTGGATGATACTAGGGTGAATCTCATACTGATCTATAAGAATATCAGGCAGTTCAATGTAGGTGGAGGGTTTATAAGTAGAAGGAATAAAGTGTTCCTTCATAGGCATATGTTTCATTCCTTGATGGATAGCTATTGATGTTGATCAAAATAAATGAGACCCAAAGGATTAGTTTTCAAGATTTTTTTTTATTTTTTTTTTTTGAAAGTAATGCAATCAACAACTATATGAATAATGCATGCAACATGATGATTTTTTTTTAACAAGAGAAGAATTGGCACTCACTATCACGTTGGTCCACCGGCCAGGTAAGAGGTGGGGTTGTGGGAGGCTCCCCCTACTTTTGTAGGAACCTAATTAAATAACCAAAAGCTCGCTTAGGCGTTTGCCACTTAACCTCTAACCTAAACACCAATTTTTAAAATAGCAATAAATCTCAAAGCTCTCTTTTTTTCTTCTTTTTTTAACCTTCTAAGGGCAAACTAAATGCGGGGTACTTCATGGTACAACCTGCCCGGCGTCCGTAAGGGAATTCACGGGTGCGGGGACTTATGGAGGTCTTAAAAAATGATATTTCAGTCCAAAGAGACGGAGTGCTCAATAGAGGGTCCTTCCAATTCTAAGAGTGGTGTAAGGAACCTAAATTGCCCTTAAGAAGGGGAAAAAGAGAAGAAGAGGAGGATTTTTTTTATATGATGTAAGTAAATAATCAACTAGATGCACAAATGCATGCAAGAGATGCAACTAAGATGAGAGCATGATAAAATGATGAGATTTTTTTTTTTCTATTTTCTGTTTTCTATTTTCTGATTTTTTTTTCAGAGAAAATTTTTGTTCAATTTTTTTTTTCAAAAAGAGAGATGGATAAAAGACAAATAACAACTAAAAGCACTTAACAAGATACAACCCACTGAAGGATAAAGCCTAAAATCACGATCTCTATGTTTTCTAGTTTTTTGATTTTTTTTTAAATTTTTAAGAGTTTTTTTTTTATTTTTTTGAGATTTTTTAAAAATTGAAAAAAATAGAACATGTACCTATGCTTACTGACCTTTGACAACGCTTAATTCTCAAAATTTGCAGATTTCCAGAATTATACTTCCTGTTGTGATAGATATATACTTTCAGCGAGGCTTTCTGGCTTTTTACAACAGTTGATTTTCTGTGAATTTTCAGGTCCAAATTTTCCTTTTTCTTTGATTTTCTGATTTTTTTTTTCTTTTTCCTGCAAAATAAAAATAGAAAAATTAATATACAAATATACACACCTAACACAAGAATATCCGACTATAAACAATTATTTTTCCTCTCCGACAACAGTGCCAAAAATTGATGTGAACTAATACTCGTCGTCAAAAGTCGTGCCATAATTTCAAAAATAACCGCACTCACTCACTAAAAAGATATTAAATATAAGTAGAGTGGTAAAAACGGGTCGATCTCACAGAGAAGAAAATTTCTTTTAAGCAAGTTGGAAAATCTTTATGTTTTGAAAATCGAATTTTCAGTGAGTTTAAACTAAAGGAAAGTAAATTTACGTGAAAATAAACTATTTAAAGAATGTGAGAGGGTCAAAGAAGAGAATTTGGAAGGAGATAGAGAGAGAACTAGAAAGATACAATTGCAAAAGATAAATTTTTATTGCTAAAGAAATATTACAACTCTATGAAAATTAAAAATTACAACTTGAAGTAAAAGAATAAGGGAGGAATTAGAGCCAAGAAATTTGAAGAATAGCGTCGTCGTCTCCTTGTCGAGTCTTGGAGGAAGATCGCCCCGCCTTGGAAGTAGACGCCGTCTTAAGAGCACCAAAAGAAGAATCTCTGCCTTGGGATGTGTGAAGAATATGGAGGATGGAGAGATAGATAGAAGAGGAAGAAGATTTTAAAATTAATTAAAAGACATGTGTGTGCGTGAGTTGAAAACATAGAAAAGAGAGATTGAGAGAGAGGTTACGGTGGAAGAGGATGAAAAACATAGTAAAACGTAGTAAAAAAGAACAAGTTTGAAAACAGAGTGTGAGAAGAAGAAGAATAACTTTAAATCTAGAAGGAATTAGAAGAGGTGGAAGAATAGAAAGTTGTAGATCTAGATGAGAGGAAGAAGATTGATGAAGAGTGCAAAGGGAGAAAATATGGGAAGAGTGTGAAAAATGAGGAGGAACATAGGTGGTTTGTGCGGATGAACAGTGAAAAATGTAGAATTGAATGCAGAAAAATTAAGAATAGCTTGAAAACGGGAGAGAATTAGAAGACGAGGAAGAAGAAGAAATTGTAGAGAACTTAAAAATGAAGAACTTTGTAGAAGAAAGAAAATTAAAAAGATAAACAGAAGAGCATGAAAAATGGGCTAAGAAAAAGACTAAGATGACTAAGATTCTCGCTCGGTCTGCTCTTGGGCATCTATTTATAATGTGTAAAGAACCTCCACGATCGTGGCTTTTTAGATCAAACCAAAATCCATCTGTTAAGCATCCAATCTTCTTCAAAATAGGTCTATTGCCATGTTTAGAGTCCTCCTTTCATCAAACAAGAGAAGATAAGTTCATCTATAGAAAGATAACTTTGTTTAGCTTCATCCGGTTCCGTCTCTGGTTCAGACTGAAATGGCGACCACCGCAGTGTCGTTTATTCTTTAATGAGCGACTCTCCATTCGGGCGCACATTCCTTATTTTCTTATTTTAATATTTCCCTTGTTTCTCGACAAAAGGAATGGGTGACTTTATGAACAGTCGCAGCTTCTTTCCCACAGAATGGACGCCCGAGCACAGGGGCACTCATTCTTTTTTTCATATTTTTCTTCATTTTCTTCTTCAGTATTTTGTCTTTTCCGTACAGTGAATGAGCGCCTTCTTAAATGGTCGTTCATTCTTTTCCAAAGAATTAACGGCTGCGTGAGCGGTCGTTCATTCTCCTTTCTTTTCCAGCTATTTTTCTTTTCTTATTTTCATCAAATGAATGGGCGCCTGTCAAGGTGTCGCAGTTTGTTGAATGTGCGCCTTTTCAGAAGGGCGTTCATTAATTGGTCACTGGAGCTTGGTCGCTCATTCCTGTAAATTCATAAAATTTAAAATAATCAATGTTCTTCATTTCAAAATAAGTGGTAACAATTGTGCACTTTCTTAAATATTTCTCATATTACTATTTTGACTCAAAATTGAAGATAAAATCATGCAAACTCAAAATAATGGTGAGAATGAGATTTGTCCATATTAATACACAACTATGCTCATTAAATGCTCAAAAAGTGATGAATGTAACGTAAATTATGATATAAAATATGACACTTATCATAAGGCTCCCCCTTTTCTGAAAGGTCGGGATCTTCTAAGAGTTGTTGACAGATGGTGTCAATTTCAACATCATCTTGTTCGTTTCTTCAATCTGCTCCTTTTTCTCTTCTTGCACGAGCTCCAGAAATCACTTGATGTAGATGAAATCCTCTGCTCTTGAGCTCCTTCCTCTCTTCTTCCCTTTCTTCACCTATAAGATAGAAAAATGTTAGCACATAGGGTTATTTTTCTCACATTCGGAGTGGATGCATATATACAAGTTAGAGTGGCCAAATGACCCATAAAACCCTTCTAGAATATGTTAGAAACACCCTCGTAGATGTAGGAATCAATTGGGGGTAATATGGTAATGTTTACAAGGGTTAAAAATGGGTTTTAGACGTTTTCGCAAAACCCGACCGGAAAGGGTCAACCTTATGGGTCGACCCCTGAGCAATCTTGCTCAGAACATGCCTAAACATCAAGCAGCACCAAAGGGGTCGACCCATGCATCACTTGCCCCTTTTTCAGCTTCAGACAGAAGCATACCCAGTGAGGGTCGACCCATACGGTCGACCTATGCCAGATTGGGTTAAAAATCAACTCAAACCTCATTTTTTCTTGACCAAAAAAATAAATGATACTACCATGCATCCATGTGATATTAAGGTGTCTTCCAACCATGTCTCACCTACAAAAATAAGATAGAACATGAGATCTATTTGGATATCAAAATCACGGATTATGAGTGACCAAAAAAATACTTTCTTCACTGAACATACTTCATTAAACACACACACAAACATGAATGGTTATCAACCAAATGGAAGTTAAATCAAGTATACTGAATTGATCACACACACATTCAAATGAGCATTAACCCATCACAAGGCAACCAAAAACCATCACCCATGTCATATGCTTCGACACACACAATGTTTTGTTATCATTGCACCACACATAATATTCTGCTTCCACACACACACAATATTTTGTTATCATCAAAACTATTGCCAAAATCAATGAGGGAACACAACGAACCCAACATAACCCTTGCGCACCGTCTTTCCCTGGCGCATCGTCTAACCCTTGTGCATCCTCTATATTACTTTGTATATGTTTCTCTCTATCTACTTGTGCCTACCATCTTTCCACTTAGACACTCTTCTGTCTACTTACCTATCTTCTATTCTTCTATTTTAGATGGTCCACTATTGGCCCCTTGTTATCTAGTTTCAACCTCTCTCTCTTAGATGGTATTCGTAGGCACCCACTCATGCTCTAATTTTCCATAAACATCACAATTAAAATACTAATACACCAGATGAGTTTCCGAGATGTTACTGCGTCGAACCGTTCCCTGCATCCTGGAGAGAGAGAGAGAGAAGGGGTATTTTTAGAATTTCTTGTAACGACCCAAGATCTAGATACCGAAAAGGATCTGATACCATTCGAATCATGGCCCGCCGCCCACGAGCCGGAGGGCTCGGAAGGGCTAAAAGATGTGTGTGGAGGCACATCGAAATAAGAAATAAAGCAAGAACAACAATAATAATAACAATTAAATAAACTAACTGCAGAGTCGAGTCCAAATAAAGTACGTTTTATAGGGAAAGAAACGTACTCAATACCGAGTGAACACTCGGCCCGGCGAGTTGACAACCGCGAACCCCCGCGCTACACCCTCGAACCTCGAGAAGGAACCGCTACACTTGAAAAGCAGGGGTGAGCCTCCTATCACTGGCTCAGTAGGGGTCCCACGGAACACCAACCGTAAAACAACGGTGGTAAATGGCGCTAAAGAGAGCAGCAACAACAACGGGAACAGCAACCACGGTGGCCGATAAAACCTCAGCTCTAAAGCTACTCCTACTGTACCGGGAAACACACCCCGATCTCACAGTCGGGGGACCACCGAACTGACGGGAAAGCCCTGGCTACGCCGCCAGAAGAAACATCACGACAACTCTATCGTGGAGGCCTGTCATCGCTGACCAAGGCCCAGCCCAAGACCACGCGGTCTGGGAATACGGTCACGATGTCACCGTCGTGAACTACACTGTCTAGGGCAAACCCTCAGTAACGCTTACCAGAAACCCTAGACCTCTACATCGGAAAAACACCCAGAAACTACACGTAAAACCACGTCTCGCATACTGGAAACAGAAACTCGAGTCACAAGAGTCTCGTCACGTGACGGGAGTACTGCCCACTAGAAGTAAGGTCGAATGCATCCCCTGACGACTTAGTCCGCACCTCAGGTGTCCCCCTCGTCCCAGGCAAAATTGAGACACCGTACCAATAACCACGAAACAAGGGTCTAGTCGGGGTCGTGCTCGTCAGCAAGCGTCCGTAGTCCTCGACCATGTGTGCACACACTGACTGGCTGCATTACGTCAGGCCCTCTGGCTGGTTTTCCTCTCGGCCCGGACTCGAGCCGCTAAAGGGGAGGCCCTATGGCAACCAGCCTAACAATCGTCTCTCCAGGGTCTAGCTCTCCACCTACTCCCAAGTGGGTAGGCACACGCATGCTCAGGCAAGCTACGACTAGTGGGGGGGTCACTAAACGTGAACACGAAAGGCCACACACGCACCCATTGTGAGTAACACGGAGTAGCATGTGGCTCGGGGCCACCAAACTCTGGACATGCAACTAGACCTACTAAATTCAACAGTCCTTGAGTCACGAGACTCGGGTCAAGACTATCGTATGGGAACGGCTCCATGCCGTCAATCTGCCCTACCCCTAGGGTCAGAAACCACGATAATATAATTATCAGGGCGGGTCACAAGCCGCGAAGTTCATTCCCTTTCCAAGGGAAACTCGAGAAACCTCCAGCCCCAAGCTGGATGACTAAACTCACAGTTCACAAGCCATATGCATGGCCCACACAGAAACTGCTTTCCGGAGAAGCTTACGACGTGCGGGAATAGCTCTTTGCACTTATATCGATACACGGCGACTCGATCAAGATTAACAAGAAATCTCGAAACACGTGGGGTCACCTAGACCCTCAAAACCCATGGGCACATTAATCGAGGTAAAACGGTACCTCCGGAGACCCAAAAATACAGTCACAATACCCCCAGGGTGTTCGGACATCCACGGGGCCAAAGGTAGACCAATGGGTCACAACTGGGTCAGTCGGAGGCCAAACGGGCCAAATCCATTGCATTTCGGTCGACCAAACCCCTGGGGTTGGTCGACCAAAGCCCTGGGGTTGGTCGACCAATAGGGGTCGGTCGACCGGCCCAGACTGGGCGGTCGACCGGCCCACAGTAGGGGGGGCTCTGCCCTGGTTGGTCGACCGGCCCAAGCAGGTCGGTCGACCAAATTGGGCAGAGTCCCAATCCGTGGCGAAGCCTGATTGGTCGACCGAACTGCCCGAGTCGGTTGACCGATTATGGTAGAAAACCCTCGGAGCCCCACCTAGGGGTCCGATTCCACACCCCAATCATCCCCAGGTGATGGGGAAAACATCGGGGACCATTCCCCAAGTCCCAAACCACAAAAAGGAAGGGAAATAAGTGGGAAAACCTCGCTCGATCCGACGAAACCGTCGCACGCCCTAAAACATGGTTTTAACTCCCCCGCGTGAAATAAACCCACTCACGGCTCACCTCGGCCTACCAAAACCATGGTGTCACGCCCCGAGCCTTTATTACAGTGGAAGACTAACTCGAGGAGCGTGAACAGCCGGCATGGTAAGCCTCTTGCAAGCAGGAACGATCAGAGCGTGAGACAATCACACACATAAATGTAATTGCACAATATTTAATCAAACTCCAACTTTATTTCATAAATGATTAATAGTCAAATACAATTATTTTTCCATCATCTTTCACTCTACTAGACTCAAGAAATACGAAATTACATTGACTCGATCTAAACAATGTAGACTTCCTAAGTCTTCGCTCATTCTTTATTCACTCTCGGATCCGCTACTTGAACATTCCAAATCCGAACCCGACTCACTTTCGTTTCCTGAAAAAGATTGGAAATAGGTAATGAGCACACTTGCCCAGTAGGTATCTTCGCATCAACATGAAGGCACTATTAAAGTAAATAACATTTTAGCTCTAAAGAAGTAAGGCAAAATCATGTAATGCGATGATCACGCAATTAAACCAAAGTAACACGATAATCATGTGAGATAGAATGAGAACAAAAATGAATTAGCACGTATGTAACAAGAATATGATATTTGGCCTTTCATGAACAAGAATGTAACAAGAATGCACTTTCACTTTTCACTTTCATAACCATAAATGTTACGCACGAGAACGTCAATCATGTAGCAATTCACTAGCTTTTCACGAGTGCTCATGGATTTCACTTATTTATAAAGAAAGTACTCCCAGCGCAATGCGACGCCAGTAGCATCATACCCCATGGTTTATAAAATAGTATGTTTCCGGCAATCAGCCGAGGGGACTAGCATAGAGCCCTTGGACACAATCAGCGCCCGAACTGCATCTTCACGTATAAATCAAGTTACTTTCATGAGTGTAACAATAAAGTATGGCCAAGAATGTAATAAGTTCAATAACTCGTGATAACAACAATCAATGAATGAATGCTTCAATTTAGAGTATGAGAGATCAAGAAAAATACTTAAACAATGTCATGCTCACGGAAATAAATCGACAGCATAACGGTACATTCTTTTCTCTTTCCAATCATTATATTAAGTTTCTTGATCAATATTATAAGTTCTAGACTATCATTAGTCCATCTAGAACCTTGGAAATCAACCCTTTGGTCAAACCTTGGGTTAACATAATAAGGAACTGTGACGGTCTTTCACTGGGCCGTTACATCATGTAACGCTCCAGTAGTGGGCCGTTACAATGATCCGAGTCCAGAACAATAAAAATAGACTCAGAGAATTGTGACGGTCATGCATTGGGCCGTTACGTGATCCTGACGGTCCAATGTACAGCCGTTACATTACTAGAGCCAGAAAATAACGATAGTGTAATCTAATCAATGGGTTTTAATGGTACAACCAACTCGGCGTCCTAGTGGAAATCCCAGGCTCGTGGAGAACTACGGAGGCCTTGAAATAAAATTTCCTAGTCTATTGGAAGGAATATCTAATAGAGAGGTCCTCATGCCCAAGAATAATATTCCTATAGTGCAAAGTGAACTAATGGACAACATACCGGAATATGTGCCATGTACTTAAAGAAATGACTCTATAGACAGAGAGAGGAAACGTGTATCAATATGGAAATCAAGATAAAACTCTGTCAATACATCATTTAAAAATCATGATTTAGAATACAAAACTATAGAACTTTGGTAATAAAATTATCTTAACTTAAAATAACATTAAAGTATCAAAATCATGCAATACCTATCATGAGTAATCAAATAACTTAAGGGTCACATAATAGGTTACAACTTAGATAACTAGGCATAATAATAAGCAAATCTGGCAAGTCTTATTCCGTCTAGTATTGTCAGAAGACAGGGCTCTGACGGTCTATAGATGGTGCGTCACAGTGATTGTGACGGTCTATAGAACAGCCGTTACATAAATGTAATGCTCCTGCATAGATGCGTCAGAGATAACAGAGTAGAGCAGTAGACAGCAAGACTGTGACGGCTTATCGTAAGGCCGTTATATGAGTGTGGCGGTCCTATGCTGATGCGTCAAAGAGTCTGCTAACAGAAAACAGTATGAAATCCAAGAGATCAACTCACATCATGTCTGTAAATCAAACATCATGTAGTCCTAGACATGTTAATGAAGTGTAGGCCAACTACATGCATAGGTATCAGTGAATAGACAGATAACATCTTTTAATTTTCTACTTAGGGCTAAGAGATGTATGAATGTATAGAACTATTAAAACATGAAATTCATGATCTATCATGCATAGAATTCAATCAAACCAGAGGACTTTTGTTCCTATCAAGTTGTTTTTGCCGTTCATAAGATGACCTACCTCTTAACTTGGTTTTAAACTCCCAATTTGGGTCTGAAAAGTCGGCCCTAGTTCTCCTCTTCCTGTGACTTTTCAGCAACTTCCTTGGGCTCTAACTCCTTGGTTGCTTGCTCTCCTAGCACGAAATTTGGAGAGCTATTAGTCTAATGTATTATAAACAAAAGTTTCTAAAGAACTTACCTGAAATTATGACTCCTTACCTTGATTCCACGCGAGCAAAAGTAAGGGTTGCTCAGTTCAGAACTAGGTCCTATTTATAGGGTTTTGGCTAGAATTTGAAGATTAGATCGATTCTAGAGTCCTTAATCTGCCAGAATCTAATCCCTAAGAGTCCTTAGTAATGTTATAACTCTTCCCAAGTCGATCCCTAGTGGATAAGATCCCAAGGTTCTAATCTTTTTGGGAGTTCTTTGACTCACGGAACTTGCAGCATGTAACGGTCGTGTCCAGGCGCGTTACCTGGCTGTGGCGGTCGCCCGATGGACCGCTACATCCAACGCATTCATAATTTTAATTTTTAATAAAACTCTTTTATCCATTTATCCTCCAATTATCTTATTAAGTGGTAATTATCCTTAAAATCCGTGAATAAGCTAAATAACCTTCTAGAATATGGGCCAAATTAAATGGGCTTGGTCCTAAAATCTTTTGGGTTTCAATTATCAAAGCTAGATTAATTACTTAACATAAATTAGGCCTCCTAATGATTTATTTAATTCAATGTTTATTTATTAATCCATTTTGGGACTTTAAAATTTTCATTAAATATACCAAAAATAATTTACATAAATTCTGGGGTCTTACACATGGGAAATGAAGTGCATGGGTTAACAAACCATCCACCAACCTCCACCGAAGATTACGCGCACCGTGGACGCCGTTTCCACTCGAAACGGCTCACGAACCACGTCCGCCAGATACCCGAACTCGCGATCGAGCTTCGTCGCGCCACCATGCCTCGATCCTCGACCCATCCTCGCGCTCCTCGCCCTCATGCCGTCTCCACCTCGCCCACCTCCGCCTCCGTCGGCCGCCCGGAGAAGAGGGGGAGAGAAAGAGAAGAGAGAGAGTGAGAAAGAGAGAATGAGAGAAAGAGAGGGGGTGGGGGTTTAAATAGGAAAATATGAGATTTAGAAAATCTAGAAAATACAAAATTAGGGAAAAATATTTCCCACGATCCTCGAAAAACGTACAACACGCCTGTAACGTCCCAGAGCCCGACAACGCGTCGGTTCACCCTACACAGGGTTCCGCATGCTCAACAAAGACAAAAACCCGAGTAAATCACAAAACACGGTTCGAGACTCACAAAGGCACTCCGAACTCACGGATTCGGATCTGGAAAAATAAAAAAAAATTCGAGGCGTTACATTTCTAATATCTCGTTACCCTTAGACGTAATATTCCTCAAATTTTTCTCCTTTTCTAACGTTCGTAAATTACAAGGACTTTTAAATAAGAGTTAGAAGATTGTAGAGATTTTAAAAGAAATTGTTGTATTTGAGGGACTAAAATAAAAATATACTAATTTATAAGGATTAAAAAATAAAAATATCTTCTTTTTAATAAAAGAAGACCTTTTGGATAAATGTCACTGTTATAGAAAAAAATCATAGATATATCATTCCTAGAAACATATTAATACATATGTCACTATTATTTTAAAAAATTTAGAAATATATTATGTCTGATAGCATATTTATAAGTTTTTTAAAATAGTAGTGATACATGTGTTTAACTAAATTTACATAATGGAAAATTTTTCAAAATAATAGGGATATATTAATACATTTCTAAGAATAGTATATCTATAATTTTAATTATAACAGTGACATATATACAAAAAATTTAAAAAAAATCTTTTTGCAGACTATTGACATTTTCACGGGACGCGTGTATATGTAAATGTAGAAATGATAAATCTCTAGTTTTATTTGAACGACGGTTTATACGTAAAAATCTCTTGATTTTTTTGATTTCACGACCATAGTCTTATTCCGGTAATTAAAATACGTAAGAAGAGAAAATAAATAATCATGGGTGAAAAATTATACTATTATTTTAGAAGAATAACTATTTAGAGATAAAATATCAATACGATCGATATGACCTAGTCGATAAATTTTATATCTAAACAAACATCCCATTTTGATCAAGGGAATGTTTTTAAAACAAAATAACTATCACTTTTTTATTTTTTGTAGGAGACTTATTTTTCATCTCTTCCCGTAATCGGTAATTTGCATTCTCCCTTCTCCCGTGTTTCTGTTCATTCAAGGACTTTAACATCTTAATGCTTTAATACTTTAACATTTTAATTATTTGACATTTTAATCTTTTAATCAACAGGTCAAGACTATAAATGTATCCATTGGATTTCACAAAACTAGGTACTAACCAAAACAAACAAAAAAGAGGTTAATTAATGTTGCCATGTCCACAAGAATTATTTATAACACAAATATACAAGAAATAATGTTAGTGACTGGTCTTTTGTGAACCACACGTGTGGTCTCATCCGAAGTGGGATCATCTCTACACTCCCCCCCCCCCACCAACCCCAAAAATAGATATAAATTTAAAACTTTTCGTTACCAAGGGTTAGCCCTCTCTCCCTCCCCCAGCATCCCATTCCCCTCTCCACCAGTCCTCTGCCCCTCTCTGGCTATCGCCCCCTGCCCCCCCACCTCTTTCCCCGACTTCCCCTCCTCTCTCTGTCGACCCTCAGCCCCTCCCTCCTCTTTCCGCCGGCCCTCCACCCCCCTCCTCTTTCCCAGACCCCCCTGCTCCGCCGGCTCTCCGGCTCTCTCCCGCCATCCCCCCTCGCCCCCCACTTCCCTTTTCCACCCCCCGCGCCAACTGCCGCTCCCCATCCTCACTCCCCCATCTTCGAAGACCCCCCCCCACCACTTGCCCTCCTTTCGCCCCTACCCCTCCCCCCCCCCTCTCTTCCCCGTCGCCGGCTCCTCCCCTCCCACCAAAGCCCCCATCCTCCCTCCACCTCCCTCCCCACTCTAGCCACTCCCACCCACAGTCACCTTTCTCCCCGACCCACTGTGTCCCCCCTCTTTCAGTTTTCGCCATTCTGCCCCACCCCTCTGCCTCCTCGTTTCATTCTCCCTTCTTCTCCGCCACCTCCCCCTCTGGTAGGTCCCCCCCCCCCCCCGTCTCTCCCCCTCCCTAGTTAACCTCTGCATGATCTCTTCTGCCCCTCCGCCTTACCCCTCCATCTCCCCCTCCTCCTGCTGTCCCCCCCAAACCTTTTGAACCATACCATCTATCCCCCACCCCACTCTACTCCCCTTGATCGGCTCTCTCCCGACGATGGGTGTTTCCTTGAGCACCAGACGAAGCACGGATCATGATGCAGGTTACGGGTTTCCACCCTCGGTCTCAAAAGGGCTCGGAGATAATGAACATCCTCCCATGCATCCTTCGTGATGCTGGCCTCCCGAGCACCCTCCTCACACCGCCAACTGTCAGAGCGGTTCAACAGTCTTGCGCTCCGCGAGGAAGGAACTCGTCACCCTCAGAAGCTGTTGTCTCTTCCTCGGCGCCTCCAAGAGTCCCCACCCTCGTTGGGGGTCAGTGTTCGCTTCAGTTCTTGCTTTTTTCTTCTGTATCTCCGTCGGGATGACGAGGGTATGGGCCAGATATGACTGCACATGTATGATTTGTTGTCAAGGTAATCCATGTACCGTGATTATCGTTTGCTTTGAATGAAATATCCTTTCTTTCAAAAAAAAAAAAGGGGGGGTGCCTAAAAATTACAAAGAAATGTGCACAAGCCTAAAATGACACCCACAGGCCACAATAACCGCGAGCGTTCTGGACTCTGAAGTTTGGTGGGGGGGACGATAAGATGACGTGGCGGGACCGCCGTCCACCCGACGAGGACTTCTCACCGGATATGAGAAGTAAGAAGGCACGGCCTGGAAGGAGAGAAAAGCCGGGACACCTCCCAATCCCCCTTCCACGTAGGCAGGGGCAAATTGGTCATTTCAATCCCTCCGACACCAGGTTTGCCCGGCGGCGACAATGGCGGCGGTGGCTTCGTGCTGGGTCTCCGGCATTCCCAACCAGGTGCGCCGTGCCCTTCTTCTAACTTTAAAGATCGTCCCTTTTGTCGTGGGATTCTACTGTGAGTTACAGAGAGGCGAAGTTCCCACTTCAGTTTGTTGGTGGTTTTGCCAGTTGTTCGCGTCGACTCCGAGCTTTACCACTCGATCTACGGTGGCACCTGCAGCGGCGTCCGTCGTTAAGGCGACCTCGAGAGAAGACGCTGCAGTGGAAAAGGGTATGTCTGGCCGACTCTTTCTATCCTTTTGTTGGGAATTTGGGGGAGCTTTTGGGGTGGTGGTGGTTCTGGGCAGTGTTTGATGGGTGGAAGGCAACATCTTGGCATTGAGCACCCTCAAGGTGGTTTCCTTTTGTTTTTGGCTTCCCCTTCTTTTTTGTTTATCTTGGAGGAAGGGGGGTTGACATCTTTGAAATATATAGTCTCCACCAGAAGGACTCCAAGGATGGGAACAAACCATTGGGATCGTTCTCATTACTATAGAACATAGGGCTCCTTACTTCCAGAAAGGCATAGCACTGAATGGAACACAAACGTCCAGAGAAGTAACCATTAGTCGTCTGAAGAATTTGCTTCTAACAAGGGTTGCTAATGGCTGCCCAAGTGTCCTATACCTCAGAGGTTTGCAATGGAAAATGTATCAGTTATGATTACTGATTTTGCTGAAATTATCGGCTTAATGATAGAAAACTGAGCGTTCATATTGATAGAAGATTGTGTTAAGGCAGACGGCAATATCACAGCAATGTGATTAGTGGGATTAGGATCACTATTGGCCATGAATTTTCCTTTTTGTAGTCGGCAGAAGTTCATTTTTGAAATGAGGGGGTGGGGGGGTGGCGGCGTTAATTTTCCTATCCATTGATTTTCCACATAGTTAAGATCATTTACTGTGGATGAAGGTGTAAGTGCTTTAAAAAGCTGATGTGTGTGTTCTTATCTGCCATGCCTTTTCAGAATGCCTTAAGAGAAGGTCAATACTGGCTGGAGTGGGGACACTAGCCACTACTGTAGCCCTTCCAAGCATCACATCTGCTGAAGGTATTGCTGTTAAAAAAATTATGTTTGTCATATCTTCTGCTGTTTTCAGAACAATCTTTTGAATAAAAAAAATGTGTCTTGGTACCACTGTGCATCGAAAAGGATGCTCTTTCAACATGCAGGCAGCCATCCGATCAAATGATCAAAGGGTGATTTTCTTCCACTCTTTTTACCACTCATTTTGCCACTGTCAGCTCGACTGTCCAATCACAAGGACAGACAGCGGAGCTGAATGACTTAAGTTCAGTGCTCCAAAGCTTGGGAGTACCGAATTCAAGTCATCTTTTCCCACCATCTGATGTTTGAGTCCGACAGCAGAAAAAGAGTGCATCAGAAAGAGGGGGTTGTAAATATGGTGGGCACCCTAGCATTGCCCTTTTTCAAGTGGATTGCAAAGTTGGCCCCTTATTTGCAAATCAGCCCACTGGAAGTGCATCTTAAAGCAGCTATTCGATCATAAAATTGAATGGTTGACCATGCATAGCAAAGGTGTATTGTCATACGTATCACAGGAGTGGTTCTTCTGTATAATTGTGAAGCTCATATTAATAAATGTTAAAGTGGTATCATTTATCAATGAGATGTTCGGTACTTAAGGCAGGTAATCTTTCATGTTGTACCTTGGTAATCTTTTGCTGCTCATGGTCTGCCATTTCTCAATCAATGACTCTCTACTCTACTTTCTGGTTTATATTGTTGTAAAGAGAAAAACATCTATTATTTGTGCAGAAGTGCCAGAGAAGTTTAAAGCCTTTGTTGACTTTATAGACGGATATTCATATTACTATCCATCAGACTGGCGGGTAAGTTTTCATGTGCATGTGGTTGTTTGCTTTTACTCAAACAAGTTCAAACTTTTCATTACAAGTGGCTCACTGCAAATTAAACTTTCCTTGTTGGCACTTGGAAAATTCCCATCTTACATTTCATGTATTGATTTCTTTTCAATTAGGATTTTGACTTCACAGGATGTGACTCGGCATTTAAAGACCGCAATGTAGCATTGCAACATGTCAGGGTTAGTTTTATACCAACAGATAAGAGTGATGTCCATGACTTGGGTCCAATGGACGAGGTAAATTCACTCAGATTTTATGTTTATATTAGTATTTGATGAACTAAATTGGTTTCTTGGACACAGAGTTATGCATTCATATAACTTCCAAAGTGCTATGATCTCACTTCTTTAGAAAATTTTTTAAAATGCTTTGAGTTGGAGGTGTCATGGTCTTCATGAATATTTCCCCCCCATTTTCTTACTAGGTCGTTTTCGATTTGGTGAAAAATGTGTATGCTGCTCCAACTCAGAAGCCCACGATATTTGACATGCAGGAGGTTAGTGTCACATTTTTGTTCTACATGTCTTGGCATAATGAGTTTATCTAAATTGGTCATCGTTTCTGCCTAGATTTCTGTCTCATTGTTGACTTATTGCTTACAGCCACCCTGATATCTCATTGAGTCAGTGGAAGACTTGACACTATATCATTGTACTTTGTCCAGTTCATTCTTATCTGTGACTAGTTTCTTGTGACCAAAATTTGGAAAGGGGGTAGGCATATGATTAGCACTCATCCTTATTTATATCAGATGCAAATCATAGGGATCGTATGATATGCAACAATTTTTTTAAAAAAAGGAATTATGACTTTTGAGTTCCAGTTGCCACTGATGTATGAGTTATTTTCGTCTGATCCACATGTTACCTTATGAATGAGGGCTGTGCACTTAGATATCAACAGGGACCATGCCAAGCACTTTTCATAAGGAACAATGTTGCCCTTCAATCAACAATCCTGAGCTTCTGCTGACGGTTATCCGCTTTAAGCTTTTGTCTAAGTATTTACCTGCATGTTCAGCTTCACAAGTATATTGTTGTTGCTGCAATTACTCCATAACAATATTGTTGCCTTCCAAAAATGTGGATATGACTATTTTTTGACAGGGAATCCATCCTAATGCTATTTGACTTCCCAAGTCCCATATTACTCAATGTTGGAAATGTGCACTTGCTTTCAAATTCCGGATGCTACTTTCTAGAATGTTTTCCCTTGATGAAAGATAGGCTGTGAGTTTGCCCATGATAAAGCACTTTAACCAGAGTTTTCTGCACATCTGTTTAATTCTACATTTCATTTCAAGGATAAAATCATTCACTGAACTCACTTGAAGTCCACTTATGTCATATGAACAGAAGTTGAGAATGACACGAGATATTGACGCCATCTGACTGATGCAGCAAGCAACACACAATCATTCCACTTTCCTACTTCCAAAAGAAAACAATAAAGATGGCAGAACCAAAATTTCCTTGGAATCATGATCATCATTTCAAGGCCTTCTCTTCAGTTGGGGGTTGGAATCTGATTTGGAAAGGATAAATCTCAGATATTTTAATGCTTTTTCCTGTCATGTCATCTCGACGCCAAGCCTCATTTGTTTTGCTAAAATCCTGTCATACAGCGGGTGGTGGGCAAGTGAGGCCACCAAAATCTTAGATATGTGCATACAAAATAGTAGGTCTGGCTATATGGCATGCTAACTGTTGCTTGGAAACTTGGAATGTGTTACTTAGCCATGGTCCAGTGTGGAGAAAAATCATGACAGTACATACCTTTGGAATTCAACCATGAGTATAAAAAATCCTGGCTGCAGTTTGAAGTGGCCTTCTAACAAGAAAAACTACTGTTTTTTCTTTATTCAATTATGTGCTGAGGTGGGTGATCATGCAAAAGATCAAGATTTTTGGGATGATTCTTGTCGGCTATTTTGTCAGAGCTTTTGGGCATGTGGATTTCCAGAAGTGAGGATATCTTTAGAGCACACACTTCATGTGGGTGGATCTGATGGGAATGAATCCCAAAGCTATGTGTACGAACAAATCTAGAACGACCGAATAACGCAGCGGAAAAATCAATCGGAACACAACCACATGAATACCAAAGATTTACGTGGAAAACCCCTCCAAAACGAAGGAGAAAAAACCACGGGCAAGCCACAGAAGAAAACTTCACTATGAACAATAATGAAAGTACATAGGACTCAAATCTCTTGCCAAGATTTGAGTTTGATTACAAGAGAACAACTGGGATTCCAACAAACTAAACTCTCCTACTTGATCACAGCTTAGCACACTTGCAAACCTGATCTTCCCTGTAGTGAGAAACCTGTTCAGCTGATGAAGATCTTCCCTTGTTCTTCTTCTTCTTCTTCTGCAACACCTTCTTCCCGGAGCTACAGTAACCCCTCTTTTCTCTCTTGATGACTTCCTTGAAAAACACCTTGGATCTAGGTATTAGACCCCCAACAAGATGTTTTATACATCTAGGATGGTCAAGGGACAACCCAGGGACCAGATCCACCAAACCTGCCTAATCCCATGACTTTTGGATTAAACAATCCAAGTAAAAGATCTGATTTCGGACTTGGAACAAAAAGGTCAACTTTGGCTGCCTCGGGGCTACCGGTCGACCGGACCTACACTGGCGGTCGACCGGAAATTCTCAGACACCGGCATCTTAGCCCCTGGGAAAACCGGTCGACCGGTAGTGTCCGGGCGGTCGACCGGAAATCCCGGCCGGTCGACCGGAATGGGCTGAATGCCCAACAACCTCCCCCTTCAGCCCATAAGGGAGGCTGCCCCGTGACTCCTCAATGTGTAGTCATGCCGACCAGGCGTCGGCAAACCTCTTGCCTTTCTTTTGGCAAAGTCTTCGTCAACATGTCTGCCCCATTGTCATCTGTGTGAACTTTCTGAAGCTTCAGTTGCTTCTCTTCAAACACATTTCTAATCCAGTGATATCTGACATCAATGTGTTTTGACTTGGAATAAAGAGTTGGGTTCTTGCATAGGTGGATGGCGCTTTGGCTGTCACAGTACACCACATAGCTTTCTTGTTTCAGCCCCAATTCATGTAAGAATTCTTTCATCCACAACATTTCTTTGCAAACCTCTGTAGCAGCAATATATTCCGCCTCTGTGGTGGAGAGCGCAATACACCTTTGCAACCTGGATTGCCATGACACAGCTCCCCCTGCAAAAGTAAGAACAAAACCTGATGTGGACTTCCTTGTATCAATATCTCTCGCCATATCTGCATCTGTGTAACCTGTGAGAACAGGTGACCCGCCCCCAAAACTTAAACAAATTTTGGAGCTACCCCTGAGATATCTAAATATCCACTTCACTGCTGCCCAGTGTTCCTTTCCTGGATTTGCAAGAAATCTACTAGCAACACCCACTGCATACGCTATATCCGGCCTCGTACATACCATTGCATACATCAGACTTCCGACTGCTGAAGCATAAGGGACTTTCTGCATTTTCTCCTTCTCCTCTTCATTTGTTGGACTCTGCTCTGAGCACAACTTAAAATGATCTGCAAAAGGAGAACCAACTGGCTTTGCATTGCTCATACTAAACCTGTCCAATACCTTCTCAATGTATTTCTCCTGTGACAACCATATTTTCTTGGCTTTTCTGTCACGAGAAATCTGCATGCCTAGTATTTGCTTTGCTGGCCCCATGTCCTTCATTGCAAAGGACTTGCTAAGTTCCTTCTTC
This sequence comes from Amorphophallus konjac, assembly GCA_022559845.1. Taxonomy (NCBI): domain Eukaryota; kingdom Viridiplantae; phylum Streptophyta; class Magnoliopsida; order Alismatales; family Araceae; genus Amorphophallus; species Amorphophallus konjac. The sequence goes on from CM040126.1 coordinate 48,339,498, forward strand.
AGCCTGTCAATCATAGACATATCTTTCCCAAGGATAAGCATGTCATCAACATATAATAAGAGAATAATGAAATTCTCACCAAACCATTTGATGTATACACAATGATCTGAAGCCGTTCTTTTGTATTCATTTTCAGCCATAAATGAATCAAACTTCTTGTACCACTGTCTTGGAGCTTGCTTGAGTCCATACAAGCTCTTTCTCAATCTGCAGACAAGACTCTCTTTACCTATGACTTCGAATCCTTCTGGTTGCTCCATATACATTTCCTCTTCTAAATCACCATGGAGGAAAGCTGTCTTCACATCCAGCTGCTCAACCTCCAAGTCTAGGCTAGCAGCAAAACCTAGAGCAACACGAATAGAAGATAATTTTACAACAGGAGAAAAAATTTCTTCAAAGTCAATACCTTGCTTTTGACCAAAGCCTTTTACAACCAATCTAGCCTTATATTTTGGTTGAGAACAATGCTCTTGAGTCTTCAATTTGAAAACCCATTTGTTCTTCAATGCCTTTCTCCCCTTTGGTAGTTGCACCAAATGATAGGTGTGGTTCTTCTGCAGAGCATCCATCTCTTCCTGCATACCTTCTAACCACTCATTCTTCTGCTCACTTTGTATTGCTTCTTGGTAACACTCCGGTTCACCTGCATCAGTAAGCATTACATACTCATCTGTAGGATACCTTTTGGAAGGCTGATGTTCTCTGGAAGATCTTCTCGGCTGAGGTTCTATAGGAGGTTGCTCCTCATCTACTTCCTGCTGCACATGTTCTGCAGGTAAGTCAGCATCTGCCTCTGCATCATCTTCCTGCTGATCTCCCCCATCACCCTGACATACTGGAGGGGAAATTGGATCACAATCTGCTAAGCCTTCTTCAGAAGCCTTGGCTGGTACCTTTTTCTTGAAATCTTCAAATGTTTGATCTTCAAAGAAAATCACATCTCTGCTTCTGAATAATTTCTGCTTTACTGGATCCCAAAGCCTGTAACCAAATTCATCACGTGAGTACCCAAGAAAAATACATTCTTTTGTCTTACCATCCAATTTGGACCTTTCAATGTCTGGGACATGTGCAAATGCACGACAGCCAAATACTCTCAGATGCTTGTACAAGACATATTTTCCTGACCATACATGTTCAGCAACATCACCATCTAGAGCTGTACAGGGTGACAAGTTGATCACATCAACTGCAGTCCTCAAAGCCTCATCCCAAAATCTTTTGGGTAGCTTGGCTTGTGAGAGCATGCATCTGATCTTTTCCATGATGGTGCGGTTCATCCTCTCTGCAATTGCATTGTGCTGAGGTGTACCAGGAACTGTCATCTCATGCTGAATGCCCTGTGACCTGCAATAAGCATTAAACGACCCTGTATACTCACCACCATTATCTGACCTTATGCATTTCAGCTGTCTCTCTGTCTCCCTTTCAACCCTGGCATGAAACTCCTTGAAAACATCAATAACTTGATCTTTAGTCTTCAAAGCATAAACCCAGACTTTCCTTGAAAAATCATCTATAAAGGTGACAAAATAAAGTGCACCACTGATACCTGGAACATTAACTGATCCACCAGGAGTTTTTATTTTTAAAGGACCACATACATCTGTATAGACACGATCCAAGGCATGCATCTTTCTAGACAATGCAGAACTGGTAAAGGAAACTCTATGTTGTTTTCCAGCCAAACAATCAATACATGAGTTCAGATGTGTACCTCTGAAGTCTGGTAAGACTTCTTTCTTGGAAAGAACCTGCAATCCCTTCTCGCTCATGTGTCCCAGTCTCCTATGCCACAACTCCATACTGGAATCTTTCTCAGTAGCATTCAACTGATCACCACAAGCTTGAATCTGCAACCTGTATAAGGTATGACATTTCTTTCCGGTAGCAACAATAAGAGAACCCTTGCTAAGCTTCCATTTACCCTTGTGAAATCTGCTATCATAGTCTTCATCATCTAACTTTCCAACTGAAATTAAATTCAGCCTCAAATCAACCACATGCCTCACATCTTTAAGTACCAACTTGCAACCAAGATTGGTCTTTATATGAATGTCGCCCATGCCAATGATGTCTGCCGTCCCATGGTTTCCCATCTTGACGACACCAAGGTTTCCAGCCTTGTAGGTGGCAAAGAGCTCCCTCCGTGGTGTAGCATGGTAAGAAGCACCAGTATCGATTACCCACTCGAGGTCCTGGCATACGCAAGAAAAAATATCATCAGAAGTAGACAAAATCAGATAATCATCACCTTGTGCTGTAGCTGTGACATTCTCTTTTGACTCTGCATTCTCTACTTCTTTTCCCTTTTTCTTGTTCTTCTTCGGTTGTCTGCACTGATTCTTAAAATGCCCCTTTTCTCCACAGTTGTAGCAAGTAACGTCCTTTCTTGGTCTAGACTTACTTCTACTTTTCTGTGAAGTTCCTCTCCCTCTGGATTTTGACCTTCCCCTATTCTCTGAGACGAGTGCCTGTGAATCACTGTGAGAAATTCCTGAATTCTTTCTTCTCAACTCTTCATTCAACAAACTGCTTGTTACTTGACTCATGGAGACAACTCCATTTGGTGCAGAATTGCTGAGAAAGACCACCAGTGTCTCCCAGCTTTCTGGCAACGAACTGAGAAATAACAATGCCTGCAACTCATCATCAAGAGACATCTTCATAGAGGATAACTGGTTAGTAATACTCTGCATTTCATTCAAATGCTCGGCAATAGAAGTTCCCTCTTTAAACTTCAAGTTGACAAGCTTTCTAATCATGAAAGCCTTATTTCTAGCTGTTTTTCTTTCATAAAGACCCTCCAACTTTTTCCATAGAGAGTGTGCAGAACTCTCAGTGGAAACATGATGAAAAACACTATCATCAAGCCATTGTCGAATAAACCCGACAGTTTTCCGATCTAACATTTTCCAAGCATCGGGTGTCGTTGTTTCGGGCTTTCCACTATCTCCTAGCAACGGACCATACAGATCCTTGCAATACAAGAGATCCTCCATTCTTGGTTTCCATATCATCCAGTTGTTTCCATTTAAACTGATCATACGGGATGAGTTAGCGGCCTCCATGTTCATACACAAATAATCAAAACTGATCTAATAACCTGTAGGTGGCTCTGATACCAGTTGATGGGAATGAATCCCAAAGCTATGTGTACGAACAAATCTAGAACGACCGAATAACGCAGCGGAAAAATCAATCGGAACACAACCACATGAACACCAAAGATTTACGTGGAAAATCCCTCCAAAACGAAGGAGAAAAAAGATCTGATTTCGGACTTGGAACAAAAAGGTCAACTTTGGCTGCCTCGGGGCTACCGGTCGACCGGACCTATACTGGCGGTCGACCGGAAATTCTCAGACACCGGCATCTTAGCCCCTGGGAAAACCGGTCGACCGGTAGTGTCCGGGCGGTCGACCGGTTCCGGTCGACCGGAAATCCCGGCCGGTCGACCGGAATGGGCTGAATGCCCAACAGGATCTACTGTTTAGTTTGCTGTTGCAAAGCCACTGTGCACTAACTGCACGGAACAAGACATGGTCTTCACAGAATTCTTGAAGATGTGGATGTTACCCACTGTCGAGCAGTGTTGGTTTTCTCAATTCAATATCTCCTGATAAGATTCTTTATCATTTTCTTGTTCTTTATCTCATTTCCTGCATCTGTTTGTTACATGTGTTACCTCCCTTGTTTGGATGTGGTTTCTGTCATTGGATAATCAGAGTCCATAACATTTCACTTCTAATAGCAAATGGAGAATTATAGATTGGTGGGTTAGACTTCGAGTGTTTATGCTACCAAGATAGCAAGCCCGTAGGAATCATATTTTGCATATAAAAGCTCATACAAACTGCACACAAGTATGCATTTCATTACCACTTCATGCTTGGGCTTATGCCATGATATTGCTATAGCTTTTATATTCTAGTTCTGCCATTTTCCTTTTTTTTTCTTTTTGATGGTTTTACCATATTGAGTATTCCATTGGAATTTACTATGTGCAGAGAAACATTGACGGGAAGAACTACTGGACCTTTGAATATGAACTAACTTCTCCAAACTTTGGACGCACTGCATTTGCTACCATCGCAATTGGCAACGGTATTGACCTCAACCCTCTCCAATTAACATGCTTGAAATGCAAAAAAACCTTCTGGATGGACTTTGGGCATCATCTCTCACTAGGGGGTTGTCTACTGTGCAGTAAAACAATGTAACATATTGATTTTGAAATCGCTGGTCTTAAAATCCATGAAAATAAAATTTCTGATTTTAAGATCAGTGGTTTAAAGAAATCCATGATTTTGGTTTCCGGTGGTCTTGGGCTGAAAATTGAAATGGGTTAAGGTTCCACGTGGGTCGACTGGTTTTGAAACCCAACAATTTACCACCCTCCAAACGCAAGGAAAACAGTGTAAAACGATTTGCAACATTCCAAATATAAGAAACACGTCATTTTACGGCATTTTACGATGTTTTACAGCATTTTATGGCATGGCAAACAACCCCTAGGTGATAATCTTTCTGTTGAGTTCCTTGAAAATGGTTGACCAGCACTGTGGCTTAGATGCATTCTCATGTGTCTTTCCTATGGAGATATAGGTAAATTTAAGTAGGTCTGTGAATACATGTTGTTGGACCTTTTTTGTATAATGATGGTTGATATGAATCTATACTCTGTGAAGGGAGATATTACACATTGGTCGTGGGAGCAAATGAAAGGAGATGGAGACGAGTGCGGAATAAGCTCAAGACTGTTGCAGACTCTTTCAGAGTTCTGGATATATAGAGTGATGGATATATAACGGGGTTGTCGATAGTTGAAAGGTTGGTCATTTTGTTTCAACCCAAAATAAATGAAGTAAGAATTTGATGATGACAACGATGGTGACGATGATTTCCCTCTCATTCAGTTACGACCTCTGCATACAAACGGAGATAGAGCAGGGATTTAATTATATCAAAGGAAAAGAAAAATGCACAAAGAAAGAGGTTACCTTCCGCTAAACTTTGTACCTCAATACACCACATCCACTCTCAAAACAAAGCCACTCAAGAAAGTGAGAACATGGTTAGCACATACTGACATACATACAGCACATACATGCCCGTTGTCCCTTACAAATCAAATCCTTTGTCCACCCACACCCGATCAGACTGGATCATCACTACTTCGGGGCCATCATGAAACTCGAACAAAACACTGCAGAATCTGTGGAAGCACTATTTCTCAGTGTCATCTCAATCGTCCGTGTTGTCTCATCCTGAGAAGCCCTGCTCTCCATATTATCTCGCGCGTACATCTCGAAGAACTCCTTGTTCACCTTCTCCAGCTCCCTCCACACTTGAGGCAGAAACCCCAAACGCATATAGATATAGTAAAAGAACTTTTATAAGGATCATTTGGATTGACGAAAAATATAAGAACTTCATTAATAGCCATAAATCAAAAACAATGATTTTTTGTTTTTGGCCAATAACTTCATCATATTACATCGGTCCAAACAACTTATCAGTGAGAGAAATCTGAGTGTAAGAAAGATCTCAGCGGAGAGAAGTAGTATCAGATGAAGGGGAGAGCATGCGGACCAGTAGAAGTGATAACGGGCTTGATGTTGGCATGCTTGAAAAGGGCTTCAACGGACTCCTCCTCGCTCAAGTGGAAGGTGAGGCATGTCTCTATCAAGTGTTGCACCTGTCACCAACAAAGCATAAAGGAAACCCCAGGGATGGAGAAAAGACTAATAATAAAGAACGAGAGAAGATACTTGGAGAAAGAAATAATAATACTACTAATAATAATAATGATAATTAAGAGATGTTTTGTTTCCATTTGGTTCAGCCTTGTTTCATTCGCTCAGAGTTACCATGTAGACATAAGAAGCTGCTGCCTCATCCATGATAGAGAAGAAGCCTACAATGTTTACCCTAGATCAAGTGAAACAGAGTTAGAGTTGAGGATGTTCCTTGACCTCACCAGGCTAGAATGGAGTACAAAGCTTCGATGGGAGAGGAGGGACGGGAAGATGGGTGGGGTGGCGGAGGGGCAGGGCGATAGATAACATGTTTTATATACTGCCGTGGGATCGAGAAGGGGGCAAGTCCAAGGAGATTTTTCTTGGGGGGGGGGGGGGACTCTACTTAAATAAGATCAATATAATATAAATATTTTCCCATGATATGCACGGAGATGACAGTGTGTGTCAAAGCTTTTAAAAGTAGAGGGACATGAACACGTGGCCCATCTAGGCATGGCGTCTGCTCAGCACGCAACACCATGAGGCCTCCACAACCTCTGCAGCGCCATGGACACCTTCCCCCACGCGGGTTCCTCGTGTTCCAACTCTCGTATGCGTGCAAGGGCGCACCCAATGAACGAGTATTATTACAGGTCATTGATATTAAGACTGTCAGTTGGCCAGATCTGAGTGGACACAGACCCATTAAGACAATACCCAGACCCAAAACAGACCCATCGATCTTAATAGATAAATAGGTCTGTTTTTCGATTCTGCCCTTTTTATTCAACTGGGATTGAACTTCGTGAGCTTGAAGGAGAATGCTGTCTTAGACTTGCATGCAATTGACAAATAAGTCAGATTTCAGGCCAAGATATATGGGATCTAATTAAGATTTCAACTTACAAATAGATGATAGGTTTACTACTGGATAACCGGACGCACTCTAACCTGATATTTTAAGCCCAGTTTGATAACAAAATCTGCCCGATTAAGATGACTTATCCGAGGTCGGGTGAGTTCCAGTTTGATTTATTGACTTAATCGGGGTCGGATAAAGATTAAGACGGATTTTCTCATCCTCATAAAAGAGATGGAATGACTTCACCTGGGTCGGATAAGATTTGAGGGTGGGCATGCCATCCTGGGTAAACCATCAGCCCCGCCGCCTTAAAAGTTTAACGAATCGGATTCTGAAACCCAGACCCATGATCCACTACCACAGCCCCTACTGAGCATTTTTAAGAGGGGGAGTAATGCTAGCTCGTGCAGCAGCCGGCGGACACCACGTCCTTATTGATCCATGTGGTTTTGGTCTCATCGTAAATTCTGCCGTCCAGTGTGGACCGTAAGGGCACGTTGTGCACCCCTCTTACACGCCAATGTCAAGGCGTGCAGACAGCATTACCGTTTCAAAAGACATCTTGGACAATTCGAATGCGGATCACAATCGCACTGCTTCAGCGTTACAGAGTAAGGTAAGCATAGATGACGGCAGACAGCCATCTCAAAAACTAAAGGCCACCGTAAATACCATTTACAACAACTACACTTCAGTAAATCTGTCTTAAATATTTTGTGACGGATTTAATTGGTTAGACCCACAATATGTGCAGCAGGGGACCCAAAAATCTGTCAAAGTAATGCATGCCCGTCCATTGACTAAGCTCGATCAATAAGGAGGGAAAAAATATATAACATGGTGACGCTTAATCGAGACAGAATCGCCTCTAGTCTAGCCCTGGTCGATACCATTCAAAGCCACAGACATGAGAGACGGAAAGTGTTTTGTCCTTGAGAGAGTCTGTAGAACATCCATATACATTCTATCATTCACGAGTCAACTGGGGCACAGCACCTTGAACTTGTTCTCCCCACCGTTTCCAAAATCGTGATACCGTGAAGATGTTCTTCTTTTGTGGTCTTTCATTACGGTCAGACGTGAAAAATCACCGGCCGCCTTTTTTCTGTGTAAGAGGCAAGGATGTTTTGTCCTCCTTTTCCCTCAGACACGTTAGGCAAATCCGGAAGTGGCTGTTACTTATAAGCAAGGGAACAAGAAACCTGTGTTGGTAAGGAAAAAGGAGTGGGGAAGGAAGAAGGAAAAGTCCCCTCCAGAGAACGCATCTTCATGTTGCTCCTCTGGCAGATTCCCCGAGCCAAGAGTTCATCAGTATTCGTTTTTTCACCTCCCATCTCCTTTAGCGGCTCCGTCCACCCTCGATCGCAAATTTTGCAGCTGATCCAAGAGGCTGCGAACACCACAGCAAGTTTTTATCTGAGATGAACCAAGTATTGGTCTCATTGGAATGGGGGTATTTTTTTATTTTTTTTTTGAAAGTGGATAGTACCAACAAATATATATAAAAAAGATAATTTACAAGTATTGGGGGGAGAGCTCCCACAGGTATTTTTAACACGGTAAACAGTTAAGTAAGACCATTTCCTAATATATCTACTTAACACAAGTTCAAAATAGAAAAAATATCCCACCTCCTCTATTGCAACTAAGATTAACATCCTAGATTTAAAGATAGCATCCCTTTGTCTTTTTGTGCAAAGATTATTTCTCTTCCAATGCCCATAAAGTGGTGTCCTTAGAGTCCTTTTAGCACCAATATTTAGAATTCCATGGCAAACCAGTGATCCGGACAGTGTGGCCCAATTGCGGATGCAGATCTCTGCACACCGCAGTCAAGAGGTTCATGCCATGCAGCTGCAGCTCCCATCCGCTGATGATAGAACAAACTCCAGGGTAGCGACTTCAACTTACTGCATTTGGAGTTGCATCAAGGTCCATGACTCACATGCTTTGCTCAGGATCAGGCAGCTAGAAAATTATGGAAAAACTGTGACAGACAATTGCAGGTTAAACTCAGCTGAACTTGTTATCTATTGTAAAGGACAATTGGTCTGTCACCAGCTCAACTGCCTATCATATAAAAACTTGGACGGCTTTCCAAGGAACAGTGTCAAACAAACTTTGATCTAATGTCCCTTTGGTCTAGAATGTTTCACTAAGAGCTAGAATCTAGGCATTGGAGAGCCAAGAAATCATTTGGTGGACACTAAACATCAATGTCATAAACCCTATAAATATCAATTAGGGGTTGGTTAGGTCCCCTTTATGATTAAAGGGTTCTGTGAAGTTTTACAATCACTTGACTACGTCATATCAACTCTCTACAAGGTATCGCTCCTCACAGGTTTTCCAATCAAGTTACTTTAAACAGCAAAGAATAGAAAACAAACATTTTTGCTGTAGAATTTAAACTCATGCGACCGAGGAAATCTCAAGGACTCTATAGAGACTCAAACAAGTACAGACAAAGGAGGATAAAGAAGTTTGATGGAGATGTGTGGTAGTCTCACAATCAATAAGAGTCAATAGAACCACAGTCCAAACAAAAGACATGATGCTAGCCCCACGTAGTTCCCTGCATGAGCAATGTAATTTTCACCCCTGGCACATCAAAGACTAGCGGATACCTGTAGACCTAATTCCAACTGGGAATATTATCCCCTTCCACTAAGACAGGTGGCAAGGTAAATGATTTCTCGAGGGCTCATTTGTTACATCTTATTCGAACAACAGACTCGTGACATTACTAATCAGTAACATATTAGCAGAGCACTAAAGATGATATATGACTTGTGATAGTATACTGCTGCAATTTACATTCAGTGTGATTTATAAGATAAAGACAAATTCCAAAGTATGTATACGATATCCTAGCTATGCAATTTAATAATCTTGACATGGAACTTTAGACATGGGAATAAATGTTAGCATACCATGGAGGTGTGTCTCAGTACAGAGGCAGTACACATGTTGGTCCCATGATCACGAGATAGCAGTAGCCTCACATGAGGGATGCTTTTCCAACTTTCTCCCAAGGCAGGCTTTAAGGTTCCTCCGTCACTACCAACCATATGGTTTGTCACCTTATTTGTAGCCACATAGTGAAAATCAAGCAGTTAAATTGTATGTGTTGTGCCAACATTATTGCAGAAAGTAACTTCGTTCAAACGAACTAAATAATTAAAAAAAATGCAGCTAGATACCAAGTCCACTGAATAAAAAAGAATAAGAAAGTTAAATGTCGCATTTAGATGGGAGAGAAATGAAATATTTTCACTATAATTCCCATGATATTAATGGACAAAAGTGACTATAAATGCACATCTTATGACCTTTTATCTAGGCATGCTATGGAATTGAATGATTGTCAATCACTCACACCATTAATTCTAATCAAACACAGACATCTAGCAATTCTAGCCGGACATTTCATGCCAAACATGCAACAAGTATGACTTAAAGTTTTAATAATATTTTGTTCTAAAGCACAATACACCTTATCCTTATATCCAACTGGTTCCTACTCATCCAGACAACCCTGAACATCAATTGGATGGATGTTTCTTAGATAACATATTAGAGTAGGATGAATGGGATGAGATAAACATAAGTAGGAATGGAGTCCATAAACTTACCAGAACAGAAAGATTACACTCATTAGCCAATCTCTTTAGTGCAAATCCAGCAGAAACCATCAATGATCGTCCTGTGTATTAACAGTACCAAAGAAAATAATTTCCGGACATATCAGACAAAGACCATAAACTTTTTGTACTTGAAACAACGCAATTCAGGAGAAGAAAAAGATTGTAGTAGTTTTTAAGCTGCAGAGCAGGCATTACTATCCCAACTGACGTGAAACAAAGTTGATACCAAGGAAGGCAGTATCGGTTTCGGTACCGGTTTCGGCCGGTTCCGAAACCGATACGTACCGGTTTCGGTATCGGTTTCGGTTTCGGCCGAAACCGGATGAAACCAGTTAAAAAATTAAAAAAGGTAATAATCCTGTCTAGTTTCGGCCAAAACTGACCAGTTTCGGACCGAAACTGACCAATTTCGGTCGAAATTCTTAATGGTTTCGTCCGAAACCATTTAAATAATATTTTTTTATTGTTTCGGACCTGCTACAGTGTTTTGGCCCGGTTTCGGATCGGTACCAGCCGAAACCGATACGTTTCGGCCGAAACGTATCGGTTTCGGCCGAAACTGCCAACAATGACTTGATACCAATGGTATGTAAACATTGAAAGTTCATTGTTGGGCCTTTGGAAAATGAGGTTCACATCAATAACACCCTAAAGAGAAGCATCTCATCAATGCCCTTTTTAATTGCAGGAACACCCCTCTTATAGGAGCATAGTTTACATACAGGCCCTTCAACAAAAAGTAATAATGGCATTTTTCATCCAAGGAGGGTATTCGTGTGATTATAATTTTAAGAAGTATTTTTATGTAAATAAAAATTTATCAGGGTTAATCATGCAAGTATCCCAATAAGATATTAAAAGATAAACATTCATACATCGTTTGGTAAGAAAGGATAACCATGGTTAAGGGAAAGAACTCCTCTGTACTGCCTAAATCAATTCCACAAGTGATGTACTCCATCTTTAATTTCACAAGGATAATTTAGTGTAACCATTCAGCATTTACAAGGAATCTCAATGTGCATGCTTCTCTGCACTAGATTTTGAAGATGAACTCCATACTAGATAATACTCTACTAGAGCTTTTAGAAATTCCAAACATCAGCAGTGATTGTAACTTATAAACACAAGAAGAAAGTGGGAACTGGGAAGAATGGACTTTCATAGTCTTCTCTCAAAACAAATACATATCTTGGCATAACATGGTTTTTTAAAAGCTTCACAACCTCGGAACCTCCGCACTTTCAAAAAAATGTATCATGTCATCCCCTAGGACACGTTTTTGTTTTTCTTTCTTTCACAGCTTGTGAACTATGAGATACATGGCTCAGCACCTGAAATCTATGTTATCCCTCTGTTATCCAGTTGGGGGACTATTTTTCAGCCAAATCAAAAATCAAATCAGACTGCAAGTGGGAATGACTGAAGTGCTGAGCAAGCAAATACTCCAAAAGTACACAAAAGCCATGAAGCCTTGAAGTGAAAAAATTGGGATTAAAAATAGGGTTTTTACAAACAAACCATTGTTACAAGCGAAATTGCAGATATATCATTCCTTGAAATGCATTAGCATATATATCACCACTATTTTGAAAAAATTTCAGATATGCCATCGCCATAACCGCCCGTTACCACCCTCAACTTAACCATGGTTAGGCCTAACTAGATATGGAAAAAGATGAAAATGCCCACAATTATATCTCTTAGGGTCTGGGTTATTTGCAAAAAAAACACTAAGTAGAATCTTAGAAATAACACATCTAATAGGGGTACATAAACAAATAAAGAAATTTTAGAGTTGAAACGCATTTGAAGGGTCATCTTCTTCCCCCCTCTCCTCGATGGACAAACCCTAAGAGGATGGCGACGATGCCGTGGAAAGGGGCGGCGGCCTCGTGGTGGCGCCAGCAGCCTCCCCCCCCCCAATCGCCGGCCTACTACCACCCCCCCAACTGCCAACCTCCTACCCCATCCCACCATCACCCCCTTCCCTCTCCCCCCGCCCCCCACCATCGCCGGCCTACCCCCCCCCACTGCCAACCTGCTACCCCCTCCCACTATCACCCCCTTCCCTCTTCCCCCCCCCCACCGGACTGGAAACCCCCCTGTCGCCCCTTCCCCCTCCCCCCGCCGACAGCCTTCCCCCCCACCATCGCTGGCCTGCTACCACGCCCCCTAACCGCCAGCCTACTTACCCCCTCCCCCCCCCGGATTGGAAACCCCCCCTGCTGCACCCTTCCCCCTCCCCCCCCCCCCCCCACCGGCCTACTACCCCCCTACCACTGTCGGCCCCCTCCCCCCGGAACTGGAAACCCCTCCTGCCCCCCCCCCAACCGCTCCGCCCCCACCCCCCTGCACCGCCGGCCTGCTACCCCCTCCCACTGCCCCCCCCTTCCCCCATCGCCAGCCTACTACCACCGCCTCTCTCTCTCTCTCTCTCTCTGAGTGGTGTGAAGGAGGGGTATTTTAGTCATTTGACCTCTAATTAACGGGAATAAAGGAATCTTTGAGGAATATTTGAGGTCCGGTTGACGGAAGTTAACCGTAGTGACATTGTTGTAAGTTTTTCAAAATAGTGGTGATATATATGCTAATGCATTTCCAAAAATAATATATCTGCAATTTCGCTTGTAACAATGATTTATTTGCAAAAAATCCTTAAAAATATCAATAACATATAATAATAAGAAAAAAAATTCACAACATTTGTAGTTTTCTGGATTTCTGTTCCCACTTTATTAGATTTATTTCACATACTAGTTCTTTGATATCTCAAAACATGTCAATTTTCTTATCACAATTTAAAGATAAATCTGCCATTGCATAGATACTAACAAGTTCAGAGTTCACGAACAACTCAAAGAAAAATGATCTACAGACAAACCATCCAGGGTATATACCATGCGAACCTTTGCCTCCAAGAATGGGTGCTATCAGTGACGAGATTGAGTCGACAATAAGCAAACACAATTTACTGCCCTCATTTTTTACCTGAACCATTATCACATTAACCAGAATCATATGACAGCTAGCTCCAAAAATAACATCCAAAACTGATGGTTGCAAAGAAAACCTGATGTCTCAATGTAATATCTAACTGATTCAGCATATCCAACAGCTCAAATATATCAAAGACTGGCTGGCATAATATGCTGCTCATTACTCTATGGGATCTTCTTTCCTTGGCCTGCACAGGAAACTTAAATGCTCTTAGAAAGAGGAGGAGGGAAGGAAGGGCAGAATTCAGCAGGCTTGCACAAAATAGATGCCTATGGTATGAATAATAAGACTATCAGAGGAATAAAAAATCAACACATCACCAATAAATCCAGCAGAAGTGTATGTTGTGACCTCTTTGGCCAATGAACTTGATGCTGAAGAAAGATGTAGAAAAGATGAAATTCGTTCGGCTGAAAAGGAGTTGCCGGTGTCCAAAAACATAATGGTACCCAGCTGCTTGTCAGCAATGTGTGCAGCAGCACGTAGGCAAACCTGCACATTCACGAAGACCAAATATAAGCACATGCCAAACATCTAGCAGCCACTGTTCATGAGGAACAGAGTTAACATGGTTATCAATATTTAGAAAATCTCCAGGGGCAGGTTACTCCAAAGAACCTTAATAACCAGGTGATGAAACAAGAAGGCTAATCTGCAACTATGGGGAGAGATGCTAGGACAGCTATAAACTCCCCCTCTTGTCCATGGATACACAACCTCAATGGATGAAATTCTTTATCTTGTTACTCTTGTATATTATTTCACATTAGGGACAAGTTCACCCACATTTTATCTAAGGAAAGAAGAAGCAATTGAATGTAGGAACCAAGATTATGCTTACAGGAGTAGCCACATCAACCACATGGGCACACTATCCATACAAAGCATAGAACAACTGCACAAAAATCTGATCAAGTATGAAAGTCTTCTCTTTCTTTTGCTAAGGAATGGCAAGCACAACTAAAGTTCACATTGAATTTAGTGTTCATCATTTGTTCATATGAAAATGCTTAGCTGCAGGTAATAAATGTGATTACGCATTTTTTCTCCAGTCACCCCTGCACAGTTTTTAAAAAGGTGATCATGCAGTAACCACAATGTTATTTTTACAACTTGAAAATCAGTCAGAAGCATGCTAAAGGCTTGTTTCTTTCACTGTAAAACCCCATAATTGTTTCATTCTACAGGATTTGCTGGTTGTCTATTAGATTGTAAGACAGTGTAAAGGAAATTGCAATTGGAAAATATTGGCCCACATGGTACTAATCTTTTTTGGTTTTGGTTTTGGTTTACAGACCATGCATGCCAGAAACCAAAAGTTAGGTAAAATGTCATAAAATTACAACAAACCAACAAAATACTATGTTTTGTTTTGCAGTCATCCAAATGAAGAAATATTCCCTGGTTTAAAATTAGAAAAACCCACTGATTTTAAAACTGGTGATTCAAAAACCAGAGAATTACATCGTTTTACAACAAAACAAAAAACACATAAAACAAATCTCAGTTAGTATATGCTTGAACGGACCTCCAGTAACCTAAATCATGTGTAGTTCTTTCACTCAGGCATGGTTGTACTTCTTGTGATGACATCTTATTGGAAGAAGCCAAGTAAGACGGCAAGGTTGTACTTCTGATGATGATATCTTATTCGAAGAAGACAAGTAATGCTGACCTACTCATAATTTAGAGAAAACAAGTTTTCGACAACATTTTTACAAAGATAAAGTTAGGGGAACCAGACGGCCTAAGTGTATTGATACCGGAACATTCATACTTGCGTTTTGCCAACAGAAGAAGGCCCAACTAACTCCACCAACTGTCCCTCATGCAACCCACCCTGCAGGAGAAAGTCAACCCTGTCCAAACAAAGTAGAACAAAGTAACATCAGGAAGAACACACACGAAAAGATCTCAGATTTAAGCCGCGAACGCTTGCAAGAAGTGACATTAATCTCCTGCGCCTCACCCTTGGCATCCAGTTGGGAGAACTCGCTTATTCCCTCGTGCATCGAGGAGCAAATCCATCCCACTCAACCAAGGCCGATGCTGGCGGTCTATGATCGACTCGACCTGGGCCATTCCCTGTTCCACATCCGTTTCCCCAATCTCCATCGTGTCAACAAATTTTCTATGCGGACGACGCATAACAAAAAAAATTGAAACAAAAATGAAGAAGCAACCTGCTTCAAAGCCTCCGACATGGGCTCGCGCTCAGCGAAACCCGCGAGCGCGGTGAGATCATTCACGAGGAAATCCTCCACTGTGGAAGAATATACACCAATCAGACCAAGTGGGGAAGCGGAAACCCTGTAGAGGATGACGAAACTTGGAAACCAACAGAAACCATCTGGAACAGAGGCTAGCGCATGCTTCCGTCTCCTCTTTTCTTAGGAGGAGAGGAACCATGGACTACAAACGGTGGAATTGTTGGAGGCCTCTGCGCTGCCGACCTGAGAAGATGCCGTGGGAAGCACAGAAGCGGCGGAAATTGGAGTCGATCGCGGGGAACTCTTGCTCCAGGCTCCTGAGGGGAGGCATCTGCCCGCGGCAGAGGAAACAAGGAGGAGGAAGACCGGTCGGAGAGGGGAGGGGGAGGCAGCCACGGTCGGGGAGCAGGTTTTTGTGCCGGACCAACTTGCGAACCGGCAGGGGGCGCAAACGAACTGAGTCGAACCGGTTTGTTCAAACGCTCATTATTTGTTAAATTTGGGTTTTTGTGCATAGTTTAAATAGAACTCAATTCAAATTCTTTGAATGCCAGATGGTTCGCCTCACTCACATTAGACATTTTATTTGTGCTACTAAATATGGGTTCTGATAGAAAATTATTACGGGAGACATAATGGGACGAGAAATACCTGGAGTTCATAGTCTCAAAACTCGGAGGTCACACTAGGACAGCTACTAGAGTCGTTCTTGAAGGACCACGCTCCAAATCCTAGCCTTGTTGGTGATGAGCCCACATAGAAGTAAAACGTAGAGAGAGAACTAAAGAGAGGATATGTGTGAGAGAGTTAGCCTTGTCGCATGTGTATGTTTTTCGGCCTCCACTGCATCCCTTTCATAAAAATAGAGAAGAGGGTCAGTGCATGCATAACCGCATGCAAGATCCGTTCACGAACGAACGCATGCGTCCATTCGTGAACAGACGCATGCTGCCCCCCTTTGTGGGCAACTACGTATTAACATCTCCCACTTACTTACGAAGGGTAGCTCTAAAGTTCTCTCTCTATTCTTAGTTCTCTTACTTTGTCATACAGGAAATAAAGCGTGCGACCTCACGAGAAAACTCTTAATCATAAGAGTAGTGAATTATTAAGTTATCACCAAAACTAACAGAACATTTTAACATCATATATCTCGTACTACCCTAGTCAATCTCATATTCACCTGATTTAACATTCTGGATCTCTCAAACAGCAAGCAGTGTTAAATATAAAATGTCATGTGATCATTACTCTATCATCACAAAGTTAACAGAGTCTCCCGGGATATGAGCCACAAAACTTGGTGCAATATGCAGAAGTCTTCCCTGAGTTCTTATGTCAATCTAATTGGTCTTGACCGTTTTCCTAGACATATCTCGCTAGACTGTATAAACCATAGTCTTAAGGAGCATGCTAAAATAGCGATGTCAAGCATTCTTTTCATGGCACAGTCCTCAAGTCACAAAGGGTAGAAATGGGATCAACAGAAATATGATCCAAGAGCTCACACAATGATGAAACAGAGATCCATTCATCATTCTCACTTATGGTCATATGTAGCACATGCGGTATGAGACGCATGCTACGGTGTTCTCCCATCGACGTGGGCATGTCACTCAAAGTAATTAAACACCATACAGATCTTAGTCTAGTCACTCCCATTATGACTAACCTAAATCTTACGTCACTGTCGCTCCCACTCAGCGTCATGTCATGAGATTCACATCCGGCTTAGGCAGGCTTCACAGGATAAGGCATAGGGAACCTGTGAGCGATCCAAGTGGATGTCATCTTAGCTCTCTCTAAGGCGACATAATAGTTAAATTTTCATGCATATCTTGCTCGCTTTTCAAGCGCCATAGATATCTAATGCCTCATCTTCCTCGCTATCTTAGCGCCAAGGTGAATTACCCGTGTGAGAGGGTCAATTCAAGCCTGGTGACATCTTCTTATAAATGATGTGTAAACTTGCATAGCATCTTAAGACACACATGAAGAAATAACAATATTTATTAATGTCAACAAAAAATGTTCACGTTTACAATTTGCATAACCCCATAGCTACAATATGGGTTAAGAAGGCATCCCTAGGAATCTGTTTAGTTAGTGGGTCTGCCACCATACGACCAGTCAATATGTGTCGGAGCGCCACTAACCCTTTTGCAAGTAAATCCCGAATATAGTGATAGTGAATGTCAATATGTTTGGTTCTACCATGATACTTTGGATCCTTAGCGTAGGTCAATGCCGATGTGCTGTCAATGTACAACAACATTATCTCTTCAGGGTGGTGTGTTATGGCCAATCGCCACAGGAAATTCCGTAACCGAACAGCATCGTTACATGCTGTTGAACAAGCCACATATTTCGACTCCATCATGGATAAAGCAATGTACGTTTGTTTCTTGTTGCACCAAGAAATGGCCCCACCTCCAAGCATGAACACATAGCTTGTGACGACCCAGAGCTCCGGATACCGATATACCGATAACATCGATACACCGATACCAAGAACTGGGGAAGCCACCCAAGAGGCTGATGAGGCCCCTGAAGGGGTAGTGGAGTTTGCTGAGGAGTTGCATAACGAATTGAGACCGCAGACGCGCAATATTAATTAGGACAGTAATTAATAAATAAGTGCGGAAGCAATTTAAAATATCAGAGTGGTAAAATATATACAATAGTCCAGATTTACAAATAACAGAGGTCCACTGCACAACCACACGGGGCATACCCCGGCCCAAAAGGACAAAAAGACAAACCGACAATAGTTGGCACTCTAACGACGGTCGGCACAACCACGAGAAGGACCGCCGGACGACAGGGGCGGCTCACCTGAAAGAGGAAAGGGTGAGTCACAGCCAGACTCAGTAGGGGTCACGCGGATCCCTACCTCACTAAGCAGACAAGCAGGTAAATGTAAAAGCAATTAGAGCATGCATTTAAATAATAACCAGGCAGATGCACAAATTAATAAATAATAACGACAGGAAATAAATCTACCAACAGAATAAACCATCACTAACCAAGTGAAGTGAGAGACGGAATGACCAACTAGAATAACAAGACCAGATGCGTCCACCGACGGCTTATACTACGTCTCGGCAACTCGCAAGTCTGGAACGTGACAAGCGAGAGGCGTAACAGGACCAAACCAAGTACTAGTCAGAGCAACACTCGTCAGTGCCAGTCCAAGTCTCCGACCACGTGTGCACACACTGACTCCTGCCTAGAGCCAGGTCTCTAGCTAGTTCCCCCCCCCCCCGTTGGACGCAATCGTAACCGCAGGGGCCCACGGTAACTAGCTTACAAACCGTTCATTGGGAACACCCCTCCACCTCTCCCGGGTGGGACGACACGCTCAGTCGCTGGGCTACGACTAGTGATTCCATCACAAGGAAAGAGAAAGTAATTCCATTATGATCTAATAACAAGCCATCGGCCATAAAACAACTTAAACATGGCACATATATATCGTGGAATGCATTAGAAATTGACCATGCATGCTTTTAAAAACTAGGGGAATGTAACGGTCTAGGTCTGCCGCGTCACAGGGTGTGATTGTAACGACCCGAGAATCTGATTACCGGGAAGGCCCGATAACCCGAGACTCGCACCGCCACCCACGAGTCCGAAGACTCGGAAGGGTTAGAAGGATGGTGTGGAAACTACACAAGTATCACAAGTAATTGCAGAAATTAAACAATTATAATATTAAGCAGGAAATAAATTAGCATTTTACATGGTCCACAAAATAACAACAGTAGTCCACAACTAGTACAGAGACAAGAAAGAAAAGTACATCTACACGGGACATACCCCGGGTCTGACCTCTGGCACTACCTCTGGGCACCCGCACCACGCTGCACCCCAGACGCGCTCCCCCGGGACAGCGCCTCACCTGAAACACGGTGAAAACACGCAGGGAATGAGTCTCGGAATGAGACTCAGTAGGGATCACTCGAACCCTACCTCGTAAAGCGGGAAACCACTACGCTAGCGGTAGAGAGTACCTCGGAAAGGAAAGCCATGTACTCTACACAACAAAGATCCTACGGCACGCAAATCGGCACACGTGCCACGGTGAGACAACCGAAGCTCAACGGTCGACCCAGCAAAACCCGAAGGTCAAAGCCACGAAACTGACAGTCTGACACTCCGTACTCGACAGGAGTACCACCCACTAGAAGCACAGCCGGTAGCGTCCCCTGACGACTTACACCGCACCGCAGGTGAACTGCCTGACGTGGTAGCGCCTACCCAAGGCACGAACACCGCACAAGGAACCACAAACAAGTGACTAGCTGGGGTCACGTCCGTCGACGTGGGTCCAACCGCCCCCAACCACGTGTGGACACATAGACCGCGCGTCCCTGGTCTGGCCCTCTGACCGGTTTCCCCCTCAGCCGGACTCTGGCTGCAAGACGTGGGGCCCAACGGTAACCGGTCCACGAACCGTCTCTAAGGGTCAGCCCGTACACCACTCCCTGGTGCGACCAGCACACGCGTACTGGTATGCTACGACTAGTGGAGGGTCACTGAAGGAGTAGACTCTCAAGTCACGGAAAACGACGCCCGCAGCCGACGACGCACGGGGACCACCCCACTCACCGGCCCCGTCGCATGGTGACAAAAGCTGACAACGACATCTCCCGGTACACTCTGTACGACGACAGACATGCCGACGCAACCCGTCCCCTTGAACGGTCCACACTGGGCCGCTCAGGAATGTGCGGTCACACAGGGACCGCACAAGGGTTTGAACGGTCAGATCAGGACCGTTCTACCCAGGGTCCAAACGGCAGATGAACGGCCAACACAGGACCGTTCAAACAGATGTGCGGTCAACTCTTGACCGCACGTGGGTGAGGAACGGTCAGCTCCTGGCCGCTCCTCTCCCAACGATAAAAAGCATGGACGGTTAGTCCTTAGCCGCACTTGGGGAAGAGCGGCTACGGCTTAGCCGTTCAGGGGTTGTGCGGTCAAGACCAGACCGCACATCCAACCATAGCACTAGGGGATGTACGGCCAGCACCTGGCCGTACAAAGGGTTATGCGGCCAGCTCCTGGCCGCACATCCCAGTGCACTGCACAACGGTCACAACCAACGGTAAAAAATCCTAGGGTTGGGCGGTCGCTGTGGGGCCGCACATTAGGATATGCGGTCCCACGATAGACCGTCCAAGCCCACTGCGCGCCAAGCCCCAGCCAAAGCGCGTCGAGCCGATGAACGGTCCGAACAGGACTGCATAAGGGTTATGCGGTCACTGGTTCGACCGCACATCGCTCACCGACGCGAAAACGACGAACCCCGCCGGAATCGCCCAATCGGCCTCAAAACAAGCCCCATGGAGGGGGAAATGGCGAGAGAAGAACCCCCAAGCCCCCTAGCATGCTCCTACGCCCTTAAACCGTGAAATCGGGGCTCAAAATGATGGATCGGACGAACTCACCCCGCGGCATGATCAACCCTTCCCGGCTCAAAATAAACCCCTCTCGACCTCGTCTCAAGCCGAAACTCACGGGGAAGGAAGACAAGAGGCTAAGGAACGTCACCCTACCTCCGATTCGCGACGAAACGCTCCGATCCGAGCTCGAAGCCGTGAAGAACGCCGTTAGAAACCCCGCCTCTTCAGGCTTCCCACACTTGCCGCACGCCCACGAGCTCGCCTCGCCGCCGCCCACGCGTCCGCGCCATCGCCCTGCGGCCGTCTGCAGCCGGAGAAGGGCTCACCGCATCCGAATAGGAGAGAGAGGGAGAGGGGGCGGTGGTCACGGTGGGGATAAAAGAGGAGGGAGAAGAAGAAGAAGGGAGTGGGGAGAGAGAGAAAATGGAGGGGGTTTATAGAAAATCGGAAAATTCAGAAAATTCAAAAAAATAGAAAATTATACCCCCGCGATCCTCGGAACGCACCGATCGCAATGGTACCACTCGTGCCTAGGTGAACGACCCGGTTCACCCGCAGCGAGCTTCCGAAGGAATTACTGAAACCCACACCGGAAATCGGAAAACACACGCGAAAAAGCCGCGGAACACCTCCGGGTCTCCGAAACAACTCCGGATCGCGCCGATCCGAACGCGAAAGATGCCCGAAACGAAATTTCAGACACAATAGAGATGGACACTCCGTGAAACCAGATCCGGGACCCACGAAGAAGGATCCGAAAGATCCAGGACATTACAGCCCTCCCCCCTTAAGGAATTTCGTCCTCGAAATTGAGAACAACCCCAAGGGAAAGAAGAGGAAGACTCACTCAAACAGGTATGGAAACTACTGACGCATCTCGTCCTCACGCTCCCAAGAAGCCTCACCACCAGAGTGTCGCTGCCACACGACCTTTACTAAGGGAATGACCTTGTTCCGCAGGCGCTGCTCTCGCCTATCCTCCACGCGGATCGAAAACTCTGGGAGAGAAAGATCTGGAGTCACCTCAGGCCAAACAGAAATCTCGAGCACATGAGAGTCATCGGGCATATACTTCGCAACATCGAGACGTGGAACACGTCATGCACCGACGCCAACTCAGAGGGTAACAGCAACCGGTAAGAAACCTCACCGATGCGCTCCACAATCGCGAAAGGACCAATATAGCGGGGACTCAGCTTCCCACGCCGTCCAAAACGCATCACCCCCTTCATCGGAGAAACTCTCAAAAACACACGATCGCCTACGGCGAACTCGAGAGGCTGCCTCCTACGGTCAGCGTAGCTCTTCTGTCGACTCTGGGCCGCCAACATGTTCTGACGAACCAGGTGCACAACATCCACACATTGCTGCACCAACTCTGGTCCCGTCACAACACGCTCACCAACCTCAAACCAATCAAGTGGAGTCCGTCAAGGACGCCCATACAGAGCCATACCAATGCTCGAATGATAGCTGTTGTTATAGGCAAACTCCACCAATGGTAGGTGATGAATCCAACTCCCCTGCCACTCCAGGCAGCAGGATCTCAGCATGTCCTCCAAAGTTTGGATGGTCCTCTCAGACTGACCATCAGACTGAGGATGATACGTCGAGCTAAAAGCCAACTCCGTGCCAAGAACTCGCTGAAAACTCCTCCAGAATCCAGAAGTGAAGCGCGGATCCCGATCTGACACGATCGAAACGGGAATCCCATGCAACGGCACGATCCGCTCCACATACAAACGAGCCAACTTGGACACGCTCCAGCTGACTTTGACCGGTAACAACCGAATCACCTTCGTCAGCCGATCCACCAGCAACCAAATATTGTCCTGCCCACCCGGGGTCCTCGGCAACCCCACCACAAAATCCGTGGTCACGTGGTCCCACTTCCACGTAGGAACATTCAAGGGCTGGAGAGTACCTCCTGGTCGTTGATGCTCCGCTTTCACCTGCTGACAGATCAGGCACCTGACCACAAATTCCGCGACACCTCTCTTCATGCCAGGCCACCAGAACTGTCTCCGCAAGTTTCGATACATCTTCGTCGCACCCGGGTGTACGGTGTACTTGCTCCCATGAGCTTCGCGCAGCACCGCACGATGAATCTGCTCCTCCGCTGGGACGTACAGCCTGCCACGAAACCTCGCAGCACCGTCCTCACTGAGTTCCACATCGGCCATCGCCAGAATTCGGGACAACTCAGGGTCCGCATGCTGAGCCTCTGTCACCTGACGACGGATAGCAGGAGTGACAGTCAGACTCGCAAGCACTGCCAACCCTGGCTCCTGGGGAATCTTGAGCCTGAAGGATACTTCGGGCACTTGTTCCCAGAGCCTCCACTTCCTCAACATCAAGGCACTGACCGTGACCTTCCGACTCAGGGCATCGGCGACGACATTCATCCTGCCCGGCTGATATGACAGGGTGAAGTCATAATCCTTCATGAATTCCATCCAAAGCCTTTGCCTGAGGTTCAAGTCCCTCTGCGAGAACACGTACCTCAAACTCTGATGGTCAGTGAACACCTCAAACTTCTCGCCGTACAGATAATGCCTCCAGATCTTCAGCGCGAAGATCACCGCCGCCAACTAAAGGTCATGGGTAGGGTAGTTCTCCCCGTGGGACTTTAGCTGCCGAGATGCATAAGCCATCACTCTACCATGCTGCATCAACACAGCTCCCAATCCAACGTCGGAAGCATCTGTACACACCACGAAACCTCTCGATCCAGAAGGTAAAACCAACACCGGAGCCAAGGTGAGCAATCTGTTCAGTTCCCTGAAGCTCTGCTCACACTCCTCAGACCAGATGAAAGGCACATCCTTCCGCGTGAGCCTAGTCATCGAGGTCGCAATACGAGAAAAATCCTGGATAAACCAGCGATAATAGCCCGCAAGCCCCAAGAAACTCCGGATCTCCGTTACCGACCTTGGCCTTGGCCACTGCATTACTGCCTCGACCTTGGCGGGGTCCACGGAAATGCCATCACCAGAAATCACGTGCCCCAGAAAGTGCACCTCGCCGAGCCAAAACTCGCACTTGCTGAGCTTCGCATACAACTGGTGATCTCGCAACGTCTGCAGCACCACACCCAAATGGTACGCGTACTCCTCGGCAGATTGCGAATAAACAAGGATGTCATCCACGAAGATGACCACAAACTGGTCCAAATACGGATGAAACACCCTCTGCATCAAGTCCATGAAGGTTGCTGGGGCATTGGTGAGCCCGAACGGCATCACCAAAAACTCATAATGCCCGTACCTTGTACTGAATGCAGTCTTCTCCACATCGGACTCGCGAATTCTCAACTGATAGTAACCGGACCGCAAATCAATCCGCGAGAACACTCACGCAGACTGAAGCTGGTTGAACAAATCATCAATCTGTGGCAACGGATACTTGTTCTTAATGGTTACCTCATTCAGCTGTCGATAGTCAATGCACAGCCGCAGACTACCGTCTTTCTTCTTCACAAACAACACGGGCGAACCCCAAGGGGAAAAGGTAGGATGAACATACCCCTTGGCCAACAGCTCCTGCAACTGCGCCCTCAACTCAGCGGGGGCCATACGGTAGGGAGCCTTCGCCAAAGGTCCCGTACCATGCACAACCTCGATCATAAAATCGATCTCCCGCTGGGGAGGTAATCCAGGCAACTCCTCGGGAAAGACGTCGGGAAACTCGCACACCACCGAAATGTCCTCGACATTCGGTTCCATCCGGTCAGACACAACCACGGACGCGAGAAAACCCTGACAACCAGAATCAAGCAACCGACGGGCTCGAATAGTAGAAATGAGGAATCGAGAAGAGGTGGAACGAATACCTTGGAAATAGAAGGTCCGCTTGCTCGGATGTTGGAAGTAGACCCTCTTCATTCCATAATCCACCACCGCTCCATGAGTCTCGAGCCAGTCCATGCCTAGAATCACATCGTAATCCTGAAGCTGCAACGCATACAACCTGCCTGGCATACTCCGCCCATCGATCCAGATCGGAACCTGATCGAAGCAATACGGAGTGATCATAAAATCACCCGAAGGTAACTCCACTGCCAAATCACAGGACAACTGGGTCACCGGCTCCTCGATGCTCAACGTGAAATCCTCCGAAATAAACGAATGAGACGCGTCAGAATCAAACAAAACCCGAGCCGAACAACCCAAAATCTGAACGTTACCTTCCACGAGCTGCGACGCCACTGCCTCTGCCCTGGTCATGTGCGTGATCTGGCCCTGAGCTCTCTGCCTGCCTCCCACGCTAGCTGACCTGGGTAGCGACGGATACTGTCCCTGCTGCTGTTGCTGCCTCTGCTGCTGGGGAACCTGCTGCTGCGGAGGGAACTGCTGCTGCGGCGGCCTCTGAGGACAGTCACGCGCCATATGCCCTGGCTGGTCACACCGAAAATAGATGATCGGCGCCGTGCACTGCCTGCCGGGGTGGAACCCACTACATCGTGGACACGGTCCTCGTGACCCACCCACTGATCCATGACGCTGCAAGGGGATCGGCTGCTGTACACTACCCGATGAAGCTTGCCCCTGATCCTTAGACTTCTTCTTGCCGAACCCTTTCTTGAAGAACTTCTTGACCTTCGTGCCAAAGGACGCGGATCCTGTCACCGACGCTGCCTGTGCCGGCACTCCTGAACCACTCATCGCATGCTGGAAGGAACCCTGCTGCTGGGTAGCCGACTGCTGGCTGCGACCTGACAAAGACTGCCCCTGGCTGATCAGTCCTCGGGTCCTCTGCATATCTATCTCCAAAGAAGCCACAACACAAGACGCTGTCTCTAGATCAGTGGCCCCGTTCGCAATCAGATGGTGCCTCAGCTCCTGCCTCAAACCTTGAACAAACTGCGCGGCCTTCACCCTCTCATACTCCATGATGTGAGGTGCATACCGACCCAGCTCGACAAATCAGGCCATGTACTGCAACACGGACATGTCGCCCTGTACCAGCTCCAGAAACTCCTGCATCCGTTGCGTAGCAACAAAATCTGGACAGTACGTACGCTCGAAAGTACTGACGAAGTCATCCCACTCGACCTGCTCAAGTGGACGAAGCTGAAAGGACGTCTTCCACTCGGAAGACCACCACTTCCGAGCCGTACCCTGCATTATAGGCCAACACCACTCTGTCCTCGGCAGCACTCTTCGCAGAACTGAACACCCGCTCCATCTCATCAAGTCAATCACGAGCCACATCAGGGTCTGCCTGGCCGCTGAAGTAAGGCGGATGGAACTGCAGAAAGTCCCTCACTGCTCGGCCTGGCCCACCCCTAGCTGACGATCCCTCACTAGCCTCTCCACCGAACTGCTGAGACATAAGCTGGTACATGCCACGGAAGAAATCCTCGGCCCCCGGAACCCTCGTAGTAGCCGCGGCCTCGGTAGCTCCTAGTGGCGCTCTGCTATGCTCCTCCTGGTCCCCCTAGACCCTCTGATGGACCTCCTGACCTCCAGCCAACTGCCTCTGCTGAGAGCAAGTGCTCCGCCTCGGCGCCATACTCGCTCCTGAAGCAAAAGATAGAAAACACGGAAACGGCATGGTCAAGAAAAACACACGATGCCCGATGCCAGTGTCAACTGTACATCATTGCTGTGGACAAGTGGACCACTACACTTACCTATGATTCTCATGTAATTCCACAACCGCGCTCTGATACCAGCTCTAACGAACAGAGAATCCGATTACCGGGAAGGCCCGATAACCCGAGACTCGCACCGCCACCCACGAGTCTGAAGACTCGGAAAGGTTAGAAGGATGGTGTGGAAACTACACAAGTATCACAAGTAATTGTAGAAATTAAACAGTTATAATATTAAGCAGGAAATAAATTAACATTTTACATGGTCCACAAAATAACAACAGTAGTCCACAACTAGTACAGAGACAAGAAAGAAAAGTACAGCTACACGGGTCATACCCCGGCTCTGACCTTTGGCACTACCTCTGGGCACCCGCACCACGCTGCACCCCAGACGCACTCCCATGGGGCGGCGCCTCACCTGAAACATGGTGAAAACATGCAGGGAATGAGTCTCGGAACGAGACTCAGTAGGGATCACTCGAACCCTACCTCGTAAAATGGGAAACCACTACGCTAGCGGTAGGAGAGTACCTCGGAAAGGAAAGCCCTGTACTCTACATAACAAAGACCCTACGGCACGCAAACCGGAACACGTGCCACGGTGAGACAACCGAAGCTCAACGGTCGACCCGACAAAACCCGAAGGTCAAAGCCACGAAACTGACAGTCTGACACTCCGTACTCGATAGGAGTACCTCCCACTAGAAGCACAGCCGATAGCATCCCCTGACGACTTACACCACACCGTAGGTGAACTGCCTGACGTGGTAGCGCCTACCCAAGGCACGAACACCGCACAAGGAACCACAAACAAGTGACTAGCTGGGGTCACGCCCGTCGACGTGGGTCCAACCGCCCCCAACCACGTGTGCACACACAGACCGCGCGTCCCTGGTCTGGCCCTCTGACAGGTTTCCCCCTCAGCCGGACTCTGGCTGCAAGACGTGGGGCCCAACGGTAACCGGTCCACGAACCATCTCTAAGGGTCAGCCCGTACACCACTCCCTGGTGCGACCGGCACACGCGTACTGGTATGCTACGACTAGTGGAGGGTCACTGAAGGAGTAGACTCTCAAGTCACGGAAAACGACGCCCGCAGCCGACGACGCACGGGGACCACCCCACTCACCGGCCCCGTCGCACGGTGACAAAAGCTGACAACGACATCTCCCGGTACACTCTGTACGACGAGAGACACGCCGACGCAACCCGTCCCCTTGAACGGTCCACACTGGGCCGCTCAGGGATGTGCGGTCACACAGGGACCGTACAAGGGTTTGAACGGTCAGATCAGGACCGTTCCACCCAGGGTCCAAACGGCAGATGAACGGCCAACACAGGACCGTTCAAACAGATGTGCGGTCAACTCTTGACCGCACGTGGGTGAGGAACGGTCAGCTCCTGGCCGCTCGTCTCCCAACGATAAAAAGCCTGGACGGTTAGTCCTTAGCCGCACTTGGGGAAGGGCGGCTACCGCTTAGCCGTTCAGGGGTTGTGCGGTCAAGACCAGACCGCACATCCAACCATAGCACTAGGGGATGTACGGCCAGCACCTCGCCGTACAAAGGGTTATGCGGCCAGCTCCTGGCCGCACATCCCAGTGCACTGCACAACGGTCACAACGAACGGTCAAAAACCCTAGGGTTGGGCGGTCGCTGTGGGGCCGCACATTAGGATATGCGGTCCCACGATAGACCGTCCAAGCCCACTACGCGCCAAGCCCCAGCCAAAGCGCGCCGAGCCGATGAACGGTCCGAACAGGACCGCATAAGGGTTATGCGGTCACTGGTTCGACCGCACATCGCTCACCGGCGCGAAAACGGCGAACCCCGCCGGAATCGCCCAATCGGCCTCAAAACAAGCCCCATGGAGGGGGAAATGGCGAGAGAAGAACCCCCAAGCCCCCTAGCATGTTCCTACGCCCTTAAACCGTGAAATCGTGGCCCAAAACGATGGATCGGACGAACTCACCCCGCGGCATGATCAACCCTTCCCGGCTCAAAATAAACCCCTCTCGACCTCGTCTCGAGCCGAAACTCACGGGGAAGGAAGACAAGAGGCTAAGGAACGTCACCCTACCTCCGGTTCGCGACGAAACGCTCCGATCCGAGCTCGAAGCCGCGAAGAACACCGTTAGAAACCCCGCCTCTTCACGCTTCCCACACTTGCCGCACGCCCACGAGCTCGTCTCGCCGCCGCCCACGCGTCCGTGCCGTCGCCCTGCCGCCGTCTGCAGCAGGAGAAGGGATCACCGCGTCCGAATGGGAGAGAGTCGGAGAGGGGGTGGTGGTCACGGTGGGGAGAAAAGAGGAGGAAGAAGAAGAAGAAGAGAGTGGGGAGAGAGAGAAAATGGGGGTGGGGTTTATAGAAAATCCAGAAAATTTAAAAAATAGAAAATTATACCCCCGCGATCCTCGGAACGCACCGATCGCAACGGTACCACTCGTGCCCAGGTGAACGACCCGGTTCACCCGCAGCGAGCTTCCGAAGGAATTACCGAAACCCACACCGAAAATCGAAAAACAAGCGCGGAAAAGCCGCGGAACGCCTCCGGGCCTCCGAAACAACTCCGGATCGCGCTGATCCGAACACGAAAGATGCCCGAAACGAAATTTCGGACACAACGGAGCTGGACACTCCGTGAAACCAGATCCGGGACCCACGAAGAAGGATCGAAAGGTCCGGGACATTACAGTGACGGTCGTGGAAGGGTGCGCTATAGGTCTGTGACGCGTCCCAGGCGGGCCGTCAGGTCCAGGCTGTAACGTGCCAGGGTAGGGGCGTTACGCGAACGTAACGCGCCTCCCCTGAGCCGTTACGCCATGCAAAGCTATAAAAATTAGAGTTTTTCTAACGTTCAGACAGGGTGTGACGCACGCCAGGAGGCGCGTCACGGAGCCCTGACGGCCACCCAACGGACCGTCAGGCCAACCGCCTTACCGGGTCAACAATGGACAAAAGAAATGTAACGGTCGTGGGCTCGACCGTTACACAAACTGTGACGCACCTACTTAGGTCCGTCACAGGACTGTAACGCGTCCCATGAGGACCGTTACCAATGTGACGGCTCCTGGTAGGACCGTCACACTGTTTGGGTTACGGACGGGTCGGGTTCAAAATCGAACTCCCTCCCGGTCGAGCCGGATCGACGGGAAAACATAGAAAAGCTGTAAAACCTGCCAAACCATACCATTCTACAACTAATCTATACGTCAAAACATAAAAACGATGCCCATGAAGTGATTTTCAAGAATTTATGGCTAAATTATACTAACATGGGATTTTCATGGAAATCGAGAGAAACGACATTAGACGGACGTGCATGTGATGCCAATGCGATCCTAGCGAGACAAGGATTCCATCCCTCTACCTTAATCGCGACGAAAACGACGATTCAGTGCCGAACGGATGAAGGGACGCCGCGGCTACTCTCGGCCCCACACGCCTCCACGTACCGCAGATCGAGACAAAGCTGGCGTCCACGCGATCCTCGCGTCGAGCCCGTCCCGACGGTACCTCCCGTGCCTCGATCGGGGCCCGTCCGGACCGAATCCGAGAGAGAGAGAGAGGAGAGATCGTGAGAGGGAGAGAGGAAGAGAGAGAACGAGTGAGGGAGAGAGAGTTCGATGGGAAGAGAGAGAGATATATATATATATATTATTATTATTATTACATTTTTTTGAAAACTTAACTCTAATTGCCATTAACCTTAAACAAATTCTAATAAATGTCAAACGAACGCCTAAAAATCCGTAAAAATATCCAAAACGACCAGGACAAAGCCTAGATCTGAACTGCTATGAATCCGCTAAGGCACGAGCGCTACAGTCCCTCCCTCCTTAAAGAAATTTCGTCCTCAAAATTTAAACAGAAGGCGAAAGGAGGCAACTGTAAAATTAAAGCATACCTTGGAAATAAAAGGCTGGCTTCCCGCGTGGCATAAAATAGACTCGCTTGTATCTGCAGTCAACCACGGCACCATACAATTCCAGCCAGTCCATGCCTAGAATAGCGTCATATTCAGCCAATTTCAATGCATAAAGCTTCACAGGCATCTGCCGATTGCTGACGACAATAGGGGAATCTTCCAGGCACACTGGAGTGGACATGAAATCTCCAGAGGGTAACTCCACGAGCAAGTTATAGGACACTTCGGTCATTGGCTCCCCAATGCAAGCAAGAAAATCCTCGGACACAAAAGAATGAGTTGCACCAGAATCGAAAAGAACATGAGCTGGACGATTGAAAATTGAAACCGTACCTTCTAACAGATTAGCTGTCACAGCTTCTGCACGAGTGATGTGAGTGACCCTGCCTCTCGGAGGACGGCCGGTTGTAGAAGACTGCTGGGAAGGAACTGGAGCAGGTAGATAAGACGGCTGAGGTTGAGGCGGCAGAGGAAGATGAAACTAAGGCTACTGCGGCTGGGTAAACTGCGAGAACTGCACCGGCTTTGGCTTCAGCGGACAGTCTCGGACTACGTGACCCGGCTGATCACAGCGGTAACAGACGATCGGCAAAGAACACGGCACGCCTGGATGACTGCCACCACACCTCGGACACGGACGCTGTTGACCACCGGAAAAATCTTGGCGCGGTCGAACAGAAGGAACGGACAGCTGACTCGGATCGGAAGGCACTAAATGCTCAAACTTCTCTTCGACTTCTTATTCTTGAATTGCCGAAAATGAGAGTCAGGAGAAGAGGAAACACCGCTGACAGTAAGAATGGCAGAAGGAACTCCTGGGACAGACGGCTAGTAAGTCGGCTGAAACTGCACAGTCGGCTGCACCATTCTGGCCTGAGAAAGCCCTCGAGTCCTCACCATTTCCATCTCCACTGCAACAGCTGCCTAGTACGCTGAATCCAACTCAGACACTCGGGTAGCGAACAATGGCAGGCTCAATTCCGCTTTCAGTCCGCGCAGAAACTACTGAGTCTTCATAGCTTCATCAGCAAAAATATGGGGCACGTACCTGCCCAATTCGATGAGCTTATCTCGGTACTGCAACACAGTCATGTCACCTTGCGTCAGCTCTAGAAACTGGTACATCTATGCTAACTTGAGGCAGGCCGAAGTGTAAGCACGCTCGAAAGCAGCAACGAACTCTGCCCAGGTGATTTGCTGAAGCGGACGGGAACGGAAGGCAACCTCCCACTTTGTAGTCCACCACGTGCGTGCGGTACCTTGAAGCTGATAAGTAGCCAACATGACTCTCTCATCATCCGCGCACTCCATTGATTGGAACACGCACTCAGTGGCATCGAGCCACGATCTAGCTACCTCCGGATCTGATTGACCCTCGAAAGTCAGTGGGTGGAACATCAAGAATTCCTTTAACGCTCTACCACGACCACCAGACACTTCTTCACACGGAGCAGGGTTGACAGAAGCTGGCACAGCTGGGGCAGAGGAAGTGCCACTCTCCTCCCGAGGTGCCCGAGCTTTCTTCCATCCACGAGGCAACATCTTGAATCTAGGAAACACACGATAACGAAAAACCATTAGTAATCACGAGAAACATCCTAAGCCAGCAATGGACGACTCAGTGGACTTACTCTGGACCAGCGCGAGTTTCAATTCCTAATACAAATCCCCAACACCGCTCTGATACCAACTATGACGACCCAGAGCTCCGGATACCAATATACCGATAACATTGATACACCGATACCAAGAACTGGGGAAGCCACCCAAGAGGCTGATGAGGCCCCTGAAGGGTTAGTGGAGTTTGCTGAGGAGTTGCATAACGAATTGAGACCGCAGACGCGCAATATTAATTAGGACAACAATTAATAAATAAATGCGGAAGCAATTTAAAATATCAGAGTGGTAAAATATATACAATAGTCCAGATTTACAAATAACAGAGGTCCACTGCACAACCACACGGGGCATACCCCGGCCCAAAAGAATAAAAAGACAAACCGACAACAGCTGGCACTCTAACGACGGTCAGCACAACCATGAGAAGGACCGGCGGACGACAGGGGTGGCTCACCTGAAAGAGGAAAGGGTGAGTCACAGCCAGACTCAGTAGGGGTCACGCGGATCCCTACCTCACTAAGCAGACAAGCAGGCAAATGTAAAAGTAATTAGAGCATGCATTTAAATAATAACCAGGCAGATGCACAAATTAATAAATAATAACGACAGGAAATAAATCTACCAACAGAATAAGCTATCACTAACCAAGTGAAGTGAGAGATGGAACGACCCACTAGAAGAACAAGACCCGATGCGTCCACTGACGGCTTATACTACGTCTCGGCAACTCGCAAGTCTGGAATGTGACAAGCGAGAGGCGTAACAGGACCAAACCAAGTACTAGTCAGAGCAACACTCGTCAGTGCCAGTCCAAGTCTCCGACCACGTGTGCACACACTGACTCCTGCCTAGAGCCAGGTCTCTAGCTAGTCCCCCCCCCCCGTTGGACGCAACGGTAACCGCAGGGGCCCACGGTAACTAGCTTACAAACCGTTCATTGGGAACACCCCTCCACCTCTCCCGGGTGGGACGACACGCTCAGTCGCTGGGCTACGACTAGTGGTTCCATCACAAGGAAAGAGAAAGTAATTCCATCGGGATCTAATAACAAGCCATCAGCCATAAAACAACTTAAACATGGCACATATATATCATGGAATGCATTAGAAATTGACCATGCATGTTTTTAAAAACTAGGGGAATGTAACGGTCTAGATCTGCCGCGTCACAGGGTTTGACGGTCGTGGAAGGGTGCGCTATAGGTCTGTGACGCGTCCCAGGCGGGCCGTGAGGTCCAGGTTGTAACGCGCAAGGGCAGGGGCGTTACGCGAACGTAATGCGCCTCCCGTGAGCCGTTACGCCACGCAAAGCTATAAAAATTAGAGTTTTTCTAACGTTCAGACAGGGTGTGACGCACGCCAGGAGGCGCGTCACGGAGCCCTGACGGCCGCCCGACGGACCGTCAGGCCAACCGCCTTATCGGGTCAAGAATGGACAAAAGAAATGTAACAGTCGTGGGCTCGACTGTTACACAAACTGTGACGCACCTACTTAGGTCCGTCACAGGACTGTAACGCGTCCCATGAGGACCGTTACCAATGTGACGGCTCCTGGTAGGACCGTCACACTGTCTGGGTTACGGACGGGTCGGGTTCAAAACCGAACTCCCTCCCGGTCGAGCCGGATCGACGGGAAAACATGGAAAAGCTGTAAAACCGGCCAAACCATACCATTCTACAACTAATCTATACATCAAAACATAAAAACGATACCCATGAAGTGATTTTCAAGAATTTATGGCTAAATTACACTAACATGGGATTTTCATGGAAATCGAGAGAAACGACATTAGACGGACGTGCATGTGATGCCAATGCGATCCTAGCGAGATAAGGATTCCATCCCCCTACCTTAATCGCGACGAAAACGGCGATTTGGTGCCGAACGGACGAAGGGACGCCGCGGCTACTCTCGGCCCCACACGCCTCCACGTACCGCGGATCGAGACAAAGCTGGCGTCCACGCGATCCTCGCGTCGAGCCCGTCCCGACGGTACCTCCCGTGCCTCGATCGGGGTCCGTTCGGACCGAATCCGAGAGAGAGAGAGAGGAGAGATCGTGAGAGGGAGAGAGGAAGAGAGAGAACGAGTGAGGGAGAGAGAGTTCGATGGGAAGAGAGAGAGAGAGAGAGAGAGAGAGAGATATATATATATATATATATATATATATATATATATATATTATTTTTTTGAAAACTTAACTCTAATTGCCATTAACCTTAAACAAATTCTAATAAATGCCAAACGAACGCCTAAAAATCCGTAAAAGTAGCCAAAACGACCAGGACAAAGCCTAGATCCGAACTGCTACGAATCCGCTAAGGCACGAGCGCTACATAGCTTGAGGTAGATTTTCACTTATCTTTGTCGCTAGCCCAATCAGTATCACAATAACCTTAGTCTTAAGTCACCTCCTTTGTAACATAAGGCGAGATTTGTCGTTCCACGTAAATACCAAAAGATTCTCTTCACTGCCTTCCAGTAAGTGAGACCAGGGTTACTCTGATAGCGACTAACAAATCCGACTGCATAACAAATGTCAGGTCGAGTGCACAACATAGCGTACATCAGACTCCCTATTGCAACTGCAAATGGCACTTTAGACATTTCTTTCTTTTCTTCATCAGTCTGTGGGCATTGACTTGTACTTAAAGCACATCCCCTATCAATTGGAGTATCGATGGATTTGGAATAATGCATCCAGAATCGCTCAAAAATTTTATTTATATAGGTCTCCTAAGACAGACTCAGAAGTCTTTTTGAGTGATCTCTTACAGTTTTTACTCCAAGCACGTAATTTGCTTCACCCATGTCTTTTATCTCGAAGACAGAAGACAACCACTGCTTAGTGGCTTCGATTGACTTCATATCATTCCCAGCCAACAATATGTCATCGACATACAATGACAAGATAAGGATCTTCTTCTCTATTCGTTTGACATACATACTGTAATGCCCCGGATTTTTTGGATAATTTTTTTTGGTTATTTTAGTGGGTCTCATAGTGTATTTTGTGTTTTATACATATTTTTCCCTAATGCGCCTTCGGAACTTTGTGCAGGGCAAACCATGGTGTTCTCCGACTCCAGGACTGTACCGGCGCGTTGTGCTCCTCCCGAGGATCGCGGAGGTAATTTTTCGTAATTTTTTGAATTTCTGAAAATTTTCAAGTTCTTCTATATATATTAACCCTTTCTCTCTCCCCCCTCTCATTTCTCTCTTCCCTCCCTCTCTCTTCTCACGCTCTCTCCTCTCTCCCTCTCTCTTCGGTGGCCGACGGAGTGGAGCGTGGGCGAGGCGGGGACGATGTGGGCAAGGCACGGGCGAGGATGGGTGAGGATTGAGGCGGTGGAGGCGCGGTGAAGCTCGGCCGCGAGTTCGTGTCCCGGCGAGGGTTTCGCTGTGATTTCTTCGGTGGAGGTAGGGAGATGGACCTCCAGCTCGTGCGCTTCCTTTCCCGCAAGTTTTGTAGGCCGTGGTGAGCTGAGCGGGCGTATTTGGGGATTCTTGGGAAAAATCCATGTTTTCGGGGTTGTGAATCGATCCGCAGATCTATCGCGTTTTTGGCCGATCCGAGGTCATAGATGCATGCTAGGGGCTATTTGGGGGCTTCCCCCTTATTTTCCCCCTCTCCCGTGGAGGTATGGGGGCGTGGTGAATTTTTTTGGGGTTTTCCGCCCGTCTCGCTCTCGGGGCGGTATGGCGGTCGTTCCAGAGACCGTCACAGGGTGTGACGCCCCTAGGGTGGTGCGTCACAGTCCGTGACGTCCCAAGAGGGGTGCTTCACATGGGTTGGTAGTGTAAGCAGGGCGTCGGTCACTCTGGCGGTCTTACGATAAACCGCCAGAGTGTGTGACGCGCCTGGGTTCAACCGCTACGTTCGTTCCCGTGTTTTCTGACCGATTGGGGTCACGAGACTCTGACGCACCAAGGGTGGACCGTCAGAGTTCTGTGACGCCCTTGCTTGGGTGCGTCATAGTTGACGTATCCCTCCTTCTAACGCACCTGGATAGGTCCGTTAGGGGTTGTGACGCCCCGAGGGGCGTGCGTCACAACTTGTTTCGCTCCGTTTTCTAACGCACCAGGCTTGGTCCATTAGAGGCTGTGACGCCCCAGGGTGGGTGCGCCACAGCCAGCGTTGCTTTCTCGTCTAACACTCCTGAGTTGGACCGTTAGAGTGCTATGGCGGCCTAGCTTTGGACCGTTACAGTCTGTGACGGCCCAAAGATAGACCGCTAGGCACTGTGTTATGCCGATGTGGTTCTTTGTGCTTGCCACGATCGTTTTGCGTTGTGTAGGTCCCTGGTCGACCCGGTTGGGACCCAGTGGTCGACTTGTGGTCTCGTGAATTTCCCAGACACCCAAAGGGTTCTGTGTCCATGTCTTGAGGGTGTTGGGAGGACCATGCTACCTCGTTTAGCGTGCCCATGAGTTTGAGAGTCCGGGTGACTCCTCGTGTTCCGGGCTTTTGTATTACGCTTGATCGAGTCACCGTGTGTCGGTGTGAGTGCGGCGAGGGTTCCCAGCACGTCGTGAGTTTCTTCGAGAAGAGGTTTCCAAGTGGGCCATGAGTAAGGCCTTGGATTGCGAGTCCAGTTACCCAGCCTGGGGCTGGAGGGTTCCCGCTTTTTCCTGAGAGTGGGATTCGGTTTGGCGGCCTGTGAGCTACCTTGGGAACAGTGCTTCTGCGTTTCTGCGTGGCCGGGTGCGTGACCCGTGGACTGTGAGTCCCATTTCTTCTCCGACCGTGGTCACCGTGCGACGGTGCTGGTACGTGGGACGGTCCCCGTACTTCGTCAGGTTCGGACGTTGTTTTCCGTTGACTTGAGAGTCTACTCCTTCAGTGACCCTCCACTAGTCGTAGCCTACTTACATATTTAGTGGTCCCACCAGAGAGTGGTGGAGAGACTACCCGGAGGACGGTTTTTAGATTGGTTTCCGTCGGGCCCCACGTCTTGCAGCCAGAGTCCAGCTGAGGGAAAAACCAGTTAGAGGCCAGACTTGGGACGCGTGGTCTGTGTGTGCACACGTGGTTGGGGGCAGTTGGACACACGCTGACGAGCGTGACCACAGCTAGTCACTTGCTTTGTGATTACTTGTACGTTGTCCTTGCCTCCGCCGGGGGCTATCGTGCCAGGCGGACACCTGCGGTGTGGTGTAAGACATCAGGGGACGCTACCGACTGTGCTTCTAGTGGGAGGTACTCTTGTCGAGTCGGGAGTGACAGACTGTCAGTCTCTGTGACTTCGACCTTCAAATTTTTGATCGTGTTGACTGTTGAGTCCAGGTTGTTGGGGTTGTGAGTCGATCCGCCGATCCATCATGTTTTTGGCCGATCCGAGGCCGTAGATACATGCTAGGGGCTATTTGGGGGCTTCCCCCTTGTTTTCCCCCTCTCCCGTGGAGGTATGGTGGCGTGGTGAGGTTTTTTGGGGTTTTCCCGCCGTCCCGCTCTCGGGGCGGTGTGGCGGTCGTTCTAGAGACCGTCACAGGGTGTGACTCTCCTAGGGTGGTGTGTCACAGTCCGTGACGCCCCAAGAGGGGTGCTTCACAGGGGTTGGTAGTGTCGGCAGGGCGTCGGTCGCTCTCGCAGACTTACGATAAATAGCGAGAGTGTGTGATGCGCCTGGGTTTGACCGCTACGTCTGTTCCCGTGTTTTCTGACCGATTAGGGTCACGAGACTCTGACGCACCAGGGGTAGACCGTCAGAGCTCTGTGATGCCCTTACTTGGGTGCGTCAGAGTTGACGTATCCCTCCTAATGCACCTGGATAGGTCCGTTAGGGGTTGTGACGCCCCGAGGGGTGTGCGTCACAACCTATTTTGCTTCGTTTTCTAACGCACCAGGCTTGGTCTGTTAGAGGCTGTGACGCCCCAGGGTGGGTGCACCACAGCCAGCGTTGCTTTTTCTTCTAACGCTCCTGAGTTGGACCGTTAGAGTGCTGTGGCGGCCTAGCTTTGGACCGTTACAGTCTATGACGGCCCAAAGATAGACCGCCAGGCACTGTGTTCTGCCGAAGTAGTTTTTCGTGCTTGCCGCGATCGTTTCGCGTTGTGTAGGTCCCTGGTCGACCCGGTTGGGACCCAATGGGCTACCTGCGGTCTCGTGAATGTCCCAGACACCCCAAGGGTTCTGTGTCCGTGTCTGGAGGGTGTAGGGAGGACCGGGCAACCTCGTTTAGCATGCCCGTGGGTTTGAGAGTCCGGGTGACTCCTCGTGTTCCGGGCTTTTGTGTTACGCTTGATTGAGTCACCGTGCGTCGGAGTGAGTGCGGCGAGGGTTCCCCGCACGTCGTGAGTTTCTTGGGAAAGAGGTTTCCGAGTGGGCCATGAGTAAGGCCTTGGATTGCGAGTTCAATTACCCAGCCTAGGGCTGGAGGGTTCCCACTTTTCCTTAAGAGTGGAATTCGGTTTGGCGACATGTGAGCTACCTTGGGAACTGTGCTTCTACGTTTCTGCATGGCCGGGTGCGTGGCCCGTGGACTTTGAGTCCCGTTTCTTCTCCGACCGTGGTCACCGTGTGATGGTGCTGATACGTGGGACGATCCCCGTACTTCGTTGGGTTCGGACGTTATTTTTCGTTGACTTGAGAGTCTACTCCTTCAGTGACCCTCCACTAGTCGTAGCCTGCTTACACGTTTAGTGGTCCCACCAGGAAGTGGTGGAGAGGCTACCCTGAGGATGGTTTTTAGACTGGTTTCCGTCGGACCCCACGTCTTGCAGCCAGAGTCCGGCTGAGGGAAGAACCAGTTAGAGGCTAGACCTGGGACGCGTGATCTGTGTGTGCACACGTGGTTGGGGGCAGTTGGACACACGCTGACGAGCGTGACCCCAGCTAGTCACTTGCTTTGTGGTTACTTGTACGGTGTCCTTGCCTCCGCCGGGGGCTGTCGTGCCAGGCAGACACCTGTGGTGCGGTGTAAGATGCCAGGGGACACTACCGACTGTGCTTCTAGTGGGAGGTACTCCTGTCGAGTCGGGAGTGACAGACTGTCAGTCTCTGTGACTTCGACCTTTGGGTTTTTGATCATGTTGACCGTTGAGTCCAGGTTGTTTGGTCGTGACGCGTGTGTCGGCTTTCGTGTCGTGAGACTGGTGCTAGTTGCTTTACCGAGATTGCGTCTTGTTGGTGCGGTGTCCACGATCGGGTGATCAGAGTTTCTCTTTGGACAGCGTGTCCAGGTTGGCCGTGTCTTGGGAGACAGGCCTCTACGACGTGGTTGCCGTGGGTTTTTACTTCGGTAAGTGGTACTAGTGTGGTTCGGTAGCCCCCGACCGTGAGATCGAGGTGTGTTTTCTGGTACAGTAGGAGTAGCTGTAGTGCCGAGTTTTGACCGGCTACCGGTTCACTGTTCCTGCTGTCATTGTAGCTTTCCTTTCCGCTACCGCCGTTGTTTCCGGTTGGGGTTCCGCGGGATCCCTGCTGAGTCTCTGTTTTGGAGACTCATCCCTACTTTTCAGGTGTGGCGGTTCTTCCTCGAGGTTCGAGGGTGCTGTTCGGAGGTTCTCAGTTGCCAGCTCACCGGGCCGAGTGTTCACTCGACATGTGGTACGTTTTACTACTTTATACTGTACTTTCTGTTGGACTGGACTCTGTTGTTGTAGTAGTTGTTTATTTATTTCTGTTAATTATTGATTTGTCTTGCTTTACTTCCTATTTCTTTGCGCCTCCACACTCTTTTTAGCCCTTCCGAGTCTTCCGACTCGTGGGCGGCGGGCCAGGATTCGAATGGTATCGGGTCCTTCCCGGTATCCGGATCTTGGGTCATTACAGATGGTATCAGAGCAGTGGTTGTGGACGTACATGGGAATTCAAAATATTGCAGTGATCAGAATCCATAAGGTCCAGTACAGTCGACAGCTGGCTTAGGATTTTGTGTTCACTTTCCGCCTAGTTTCTCGCTTGAGTGCTTGAGTGCGCTGTGCGGCGCTGTGATAGTGGTTGTTGTCCACGGCTTTCGTGCTAGCATGGGGTCTAAGGATCGAGGTTGAGAGCCTTCTCCCTCATCGGTGGTGGCCCTGGTTGTGCTGCGTTGGGCAGAGGTTGCTGGCAGGCGTGAACCCGCGGTGCTGCGTTCGAGGAATCTGCAGCGTGGTCAGGTGGCTGGAGAGGATTGTTCGTGGTTAAGTGGCCGTGAACGTGCTCTGAGGGAGCTGATGTCGATTTTGGCCACTCCAGCTTGAGGTTTGTCCAGCCCCTGAGGTGTTCAGGTCGTAGTTTAAGGTGGCAGAGCGGGTGTTCTGATCGAGAAGTGTGCTCAGGTGAGCGGAGGATCTTCTCGGTGAGATGTTGTCTCGTCGAGCCTGGTGTCCATGTTGTGCTCTGTGGCGTCAGAAATGACATGTTGGTCCCGATTGTTCTACGGATTTCGAGGCAAGATTGGGTTGTGGTGTCCCAGTAAGTTCTTGCTCCTGTGCACTTGCGTGCGAATGGGTG
This sequence comes from Amorphophallus konjac, assembly GCA_022559845.1. Classification (NCBI taxonomy): domain Eukaryota; kingdom Viridiplantae; phylum Streptophyta; class Magnoliopsida; order Alismatales; family Araceae; genus Amorphophallus; species Amorphophallus konjac. The sequence goes on from CM040126.1 coordinate 48,379,954, forward strand.
GTGTTCGCCTTGGATTTGAGTTGAGATGTGAAGGTTCCGCGGTGAGTTTCAGGACTCGAGGATGAGCGTTGGCGGTTGTCGTTATGGATCATGTGCGGCTCTTGGCGCAGTGCGTTGCAGTTTGAGAAATTATAGTGGTGGTGCACTGAGAGATGTTGTGATTGTGGTCCGACGTGACACTCACCGAGTGTGTCGGAGGCGCTGACCTGACGAGATAATGGTTTTCCTTGGTGCTGGATGGTGCTGTTTCCAGCGTGTGCGAGATTTGGGGTCAGGTCGAGCGCGGAGTTTTCCGTTGATCGGAAGTGCGTTTGGTTTCTCCTTTGACTGGAGAGAATTATGTTTGGCTAGGATTGCCGTCTTGCATCATGTGTCCAGATTGGTTGGCCTTGTGTGCCATGAAGTCCGTGCAAGACGTGCTCCTTGTCTTGGCCAGGTAGTTGCCTGTGAGAAGTTGTGCCCATTTCCTTGTCGTGTGAGGGTGTGTTAGCACTTTTTCGGAAGGACGAGTGCCGGTTGGGCGGTGTTCCCGAGAATTTATGGTTGTGTGCGCGGATTAGAGTGCGCAGCGGAAGCGTGGTGGGCTCATAACCCACTGGTTCAGGATCGTAGCATTGGTTGCTACGGGTGAATTCCTGGGTTTACGTTGAGCATTGGAGGATTGGTTCCTCCATGTGAGACATGTTGTTGCCGTGTTGTTGCTTGAGGTATCGTGATTCTTGGCACTGGCAGGATGGAGTGTTGGGGAATGTGCTAGCTAGTGCGCCGCATGAGTACCCTGTTCATGTGATGGAAGCCGGGTCCGGCGTCGGTGTTAGACCCGAATGGGGTTGTTGAGGATGTCGTCTTACGGAGGTCGAGGACGTGTTGGTCAGAGTCGGTGGCTTGGTGCCCGACTTGTATTGGAGGTTGTGTCCTCAGTTGAGATCGTGTTTTGAGGAAGTGATCTCTGAGAGATTTTGAGTTCTGTGTGGTAGCTGCGAGTGACTGGTAAGGCTAGTCTCGTAGTCGACCATGGTAAGATGTGTGTTATTAGGAACCCATTGTGCATTGGTCATGGTGATGGTGACCTGGTTGTCGTAATTTTGGTTGGCACTTTCTCCCCTAGAGACGGGTGCCATGAATCGTTCCGGTGGTGTCCCGTGGCTCTGTGGTGAGGGTGGAATCGAGATTGGTAGGTGTCCACTTGAATTAGTCGAGAGATGTGATGAGACAAGACGGAAGAGTGACGCCTGTGGGCGGAGGCCTTTTAGTGAGATTGGCGTCGGATTGGTGGTTCTTGATGGGACGTTGGTGTCACAATGGTTATCCCTGGTTTGGTGACCAGCATGGGATGATTCCCCTGTAAGTCTGAGTCAAGTGAGGTGATGACCGAAGACACCAGGATCTTGTCATTTGGTTTCATCGTGCTCCCCCTCTAAGAGTAGTGTTGGCGTAATGGTAGGCCTGGTTATGGTGTTGGTCTATGCGTGAGTCAACGGATGGCTTGCCGAGGTTTGGAATGTTCCCTTCGGATCTGGTGGAGGACCAGGAAAGAAGGAAGAACCTGATGAAGCGGAGGTTTCCCGTTGATGTGTACCTGGCGATCAGTGGATGGTCTTTTCATAGACAAAAGATGATGTTGGTTGTGCATCATGAACGGTGAGGGCCGTGTTCAGGTGAGACCTTTGGTGGTCGTTTCTGTGATGTGCCTTTCTGGACGGGATCTGGACTTTGTCGAAGTTTATCTTCTGACGGAGTTGGCACAGTATTATGTCTGGCTTTCAGTTTGCAATGTGTGAGGTGATTCTTGGTGCTGAGCCAATGTTCTGGTTGCGGTCTGTTGAGATGGCTGCGTGAGCTGGTGGAGGCTCTGTATTGGTTGTTCCCTTGGGAGGGAGTGCGACCGGTCAGCTGGCTGTGAAGCTGACGTGCGATTTGTCCGCCGACCATAGGATGGATCGGTAGCTGTTTCTCATGTCGAGGACTGCCTTTCCTCGGTGAGCGAGACGGTGGCAGCAATGCCATGATTGGGTTGGTTGTGACTGAGGTGACGCCAGACTGCGTTTGCTGGTGTGCCTGCTCTGATGGCCGGTGTGCACAGCGCGCGGAGCGAGGTGTTATTCGTGATTGTAAGTCTGGCTGCGTCCGTTAGGTCTCGGAGTGTATTTTGTGTTTGGGTTTTTTACATGGAAACCATTGTTAAAAGTGAATTTGTAAAAAAATCATTCCTAAAAATGCATTAGCATATATATCACTGTGTAATCTGAATTGTGCAAAAATGCCATATTTATTTGCATGCATATCACTTCTTTTTATCAACAACTTGCAAGAAAATCACGCTTAAATGGCATTTATGCACTATTTGAATTAACTCAATGATATACCTGCTAATGCATTTTTAAGAATGGTTTTTTTGAAAATTCACTTTTAAAAATGGTTTTCATGCAAAAAACCCTTTATGTTTTACACGTATTTTTCTCTGATGCGCCTTCAGAACTCTGTGCAGGGCAAACCGTGGCGTTCTCCGACTCCGGGACTGTACCGGCGCGTTGTGCTCCTCCCGATGATGGCGGAGGTAATTTTTCGTAATTTTTTGAATTTCTGAAAATTTTCAAGTTTTTCTATATATATTAACCCTTTCTCTCTCTCCCCTCTCATTTCTCTCTTCCCCCCTCTCTCTTCTCACGCTCTCCCTCTCTCTTCGGCGGCCGATGGAGTGGAGCGCGGGCGAGGCGGGGACGGCGCGGGCGAGGTACGGGCAAGGATGGGTGAGGATCGAGGCGGTGGAGGCACGGTGAAGCTCGGCCGCGTGTTCGTGTCCCGGTGAGGGTTTCACAGCGATTTCTTCGTGGATCGGCGTCCACGGTGAGACGTTTCTTCGGTGGAGGTAGGGAGATGGACCCCCAGCTCGTGCGCTTCCTTTCTCGTAAGTTTTGTAGGCCGTGATGAGCCGAGCGGGCGTATTTAGGAATTTTTGGGAAAAATCCATTTTTTTGAGATTGTGAGTCGATCCGCCGATCCATCGCGTTTTTGGCCGATCTGAGGCCGTAGATGCATGCTAGGGGCTATTTGGGGGCTTCCCCCTTATTTTCCCCCTCTCCTGTGGAGGTATAGGGGCATGGTGAAGTTTTTTGGGATTTTCCTGTTGTCCCGCTCTCGGGGCGGTGTGGCGGTCGTTCCAGAGACCGTCACAGGGTGTGACGCCCCTAAGGTGGTGCGTCACAGTCCGTGACACCCCAAGAGGGGTGCTTCACAAGGGTTGGTAGTGTCGGTTGGGCGTCGGTCGCTCTGGCAGTCTTACGATAAACCGCCAGAGTGTGTGACGCGCCTGGGTTCGACCGCTACGTCCGTTCTCGTGTTTTCTAACCGATTGGGGTCACGAGACTCTGACGCACCAGGGGTGGACCGTCAGAGCTCTGTGATGCCCTTACTTGGGTGCGTCAGAGTTGACGTATCCCTCCTTCTAACGCACCTGGATAGGTCCGTTAGGGGTTGTGACGTCCCGAGGGGTGTGCGTCACAACCTGTTTCGCTCCGTTTTCTAATGCATCAGGCTTGGTCCGTTAGAGGCTGTGACGCCCCAGGGTGGGTGCGCCACATCCAGCATTACTTTTTCGTCTAACGCTCCTGAGTTGGACCGTTAGAGTGCTGTTGCGGCCTAGCTTTGGACCGTTACAGTCTGTGACGGCCCAAAAATAGACCGCCAGGCGCTGTGTTCTGCCGAAGTGGTTCTTCGTGCTTGCCGCGATCGTTTCGCGTTGTGTAGGTCCCTGTTCGACCCGGTTGGGACCCAGTGGTCAACCTGCGGTCTCGTGAATGTCCCAGACACCCCGAGGGTTCTGTGTCCGTGTCTTGAGGGTGTCGGGAGGACCGTACTATCTCGTTTAGCGTGCCCGTGGGTTTGAGAGTTCGGGTGACTCCTCGTGTTCCGGGCTTTTGTGTTACGCTTGATCGAGTCACCGTGCGTCGGTGTGAGTGCGGCGAGGGTTCCTCGCACGTCGTGAGTTTCTTCGGGAAGAGGTTTCCGAGTGGGCCATGAGTAAGGCATTGGATTGCCAGTCTAGTTACCCAGCCTGGGGCTGAAAGGTTCCCGCTTTTCCCTGAGAGTGGGATTCGGTTTGGCGGCCTGTGAGTGATGGCGGGAAAACGCACGTCGTTAATATGTCCCGCTACCAAATTTAAATATCTGGCCCACAAATGAAATATAATAGTTAAGTGATGAGACCGAGTCGAATCCACAGGGAGAGTTAGGTTTGAGAGTTGAAAACTTTGAGTTTCTTAGATTGAAAACTATAAAAGTTGAGTTGAAAACTTGATTTTTAAATAGAGAATTTAAGATTGCAAAATGTAGGAACGATGAAAACTTAAGCTTAGAAATTAACAAGATAAGTGAAAGGAAAACGACAAAATTAAAACGATCACCGAACTTTGAACCAGAAAATAAACAGAAACTAAAGAAATAAATAAGAAGAACAACAATATCAATTTCACTAAATTTAAAAGTATGATTAAATAGTGAACACAAGAAATTTAAAAGAACAATAACAATGAAAGAAAATGTTATCTGGAGGGGGCCTCTTGCCCCTCTCTTTACTTCTTTAAAAATATTAAAACAGAATCTGAACTCTTAAAATAACTCACAAACTCTCACTGTCTCACAATAACAACAAAAATAACTCAAATACATTCTAAAGCTCTTATTCTCGTAAATCATTTTCAACCCCTCTTTTTATAGGCTTAAACATTGGCCCCTGTCTCTCTGCTCTCTGTCGTCGGTACGAAGTCCGAAGCCGTCGACCCGCCCGTGAAACCTCGTGTGAAAACCTGCTGCCTCCTTTCGCGTTTGAACCCGCCAGCTCCGAAGCCAGCGTGAGCACGTCGACCGTGTGAAGGCCGCGTCTGAAGCTGCTCGCTGACCTCTCCTCTGTTTGCGCGAAGGCTGCGCCTTCCAGCATGCGGAGCCTGACGAAGACCCCGCCGCCAACGCGCTGAGGCTGCCGTCGCAGACGCCCTGTGAGGCGTGGACCCGCCAGCGCATCGCCCAGCCTTCAGCCGCTCCACGTTGGTTGACCGCCGAAGGAGCCCGCGAGATGACCTGTCAAAGCCGTCCACAGCGCGTTGACAGCACTGCGTCAGCTAGCCCGCCAGCATTTGGCCTTGTCGACCGTGCCCATGCGAATGGGCTTCGCAGCTGCCTTGGTGTTGCGCTGGACTTTGCTGCAAAAGCCACATGAGGAAGAGGCTCGCCGGCTGCTCACGTGGAGCCCCAACCTTGGCCATTGTATCCCATGGCCATTCTAAGAGTTTGCATGTCCACGTGAGAAACTGTTGCAGTCCTCTTAGCGTTTGTTGAGGACCCTGCAAGAAAAGGCCACCTGAAGCCCTTGTGGGAGCTTCACGTGGAGCCTCCCCACCTGCATGTTGTATATATAAACATATATAATATATAATACATATAATATATATGTATATATAATATAATATATGGGTACATATATATGTGAATATATTATATATATATATAACTATCTAATGAAATTTATTTATTTTTTTCTTTTTCTTTCTTTTTCTTTTTCTTTTCTTTATTTGAATTATATATATATATATATATAAATAGTATGATATATATATATATAAATAGATAGATAGAGATATATCTATATATATAAATAGATATATATATATATATATATAAATATATATTATTCAAACATAGAATATACATAGGAGTATATGTCTATTTATAATTTTCTTTTTCTTTTTCTTCTGAATTAAGATTGGGCTTGGTCGGCCATGGGCTTTGACTCATTTTTGTGTAAATTAGATGTAGATTTTTTTATTACCATCTTCCTCTTCCGAGTACCTGCAAAATAAGGAATTTATTTATCAAACTTTTATTAATTTCATAAAACTACACGTTTTGATCTAAAATTGATATTAAGTGTGATAAGTGTATAATTATTGACATTAAAGCTCATAAAAAGTGTGTATATCATAAATTAACTCCTACAAATGCACACATATCAGTGAGCTACCTTCGGAACCGTGCTTCTGCGTTTCTGCGTGGCCGGGTGCGTGGCCCGTGGACTGTGAGTCCCGTTTCTTCTCCGACCGTGGTCACCGTGCGACAGTGCTGGTACGTGGGACGGTCCCCATACTTTGTCGGGTTCGGACGTTGTTTTCTGTTGACTTGAGAGTCTACTTCTTCAGTGACCCTCCACTAGTCGTAGCCTGCTTACACGTTTAGTGGTCCCACCAGGGAGAGCTGGAGAGGCTACCATGAGGATGATTTTTAGACTGGTTTCCGTCGGGCCCCATGTCTTGCAGCCAGAGTCCGGCTGAGGGGAAAACCAGTTAGAGGCCAGACCTGGGACGCGTGGTCTGTGTGTGCATACGTGGTTGGGGGCAGTTGGACACACGCTGACGAGCGTGACCCCAGCTAGTCACTTGCTTTGTGGTTACTTGTACGGTGTCCTTGCCTCCGCCGGGGGCTATCGTGCCAGGCGGACACCTGCGGTGCGGTGTAAGATGTCAGGGGACGTTACCGACTGTGCTTCTAGTGGGAGGTACTCTTGTCGAGTCAGGAGTGACAGACTGTCAGTCTCTGTGACTTCGACCTTCGAATTTTTGGTCGTGTTGACCGTTGAGAACAGGTTGTTTGGCTGTGATGCGTGTGTCGGCTTTCGTGTCGTGAGACTGGTGCTAGTAGCTTTACCGAGGTTGCGCCTTATTGGTGCGGTGTCCGCGACCGGGTGGTCGGGGTTGCACCTTGGACAGTGTGTCCAGGTTGGCCGTGTCCTGGGAGACAGGCCTCTACGGCGTGGTTACCATGGATTTTTACTTCGATAAGTGGTACTAGTGTACGTGGTTCGATAGCCCCCGACCGTGAGATCGGGGTGTATTTTCTGGTACAGTAGGAGTAGGTGTCGTGCCGAGTTTTGACCGGCCACCGGTTCGCTGTAATATCCCAGACCTTTCGGATCCTTCTTCATGGGTCCCGGATCTGGTTTCTCGGAGTGTCCGACTCCGTTGTGTCTGAAATTTTATTTCAGACATCTTCCGTGTTTGGGTCGGCACGATCCAGAGTTGTTTTGGAGGCCCGGGAGAGTTCCGCGGCTTTTCCGTGTGTGTTTCCGATTCCCGGTGTGTGTTTCGGTAATTCCTTCGGAACCTCGTTGCGGGTGAACCGGGTCGTTCACCTAGGTGAGAGTGATACCGTTGCGATCGGTGCGTTCCGAGGATCGCGGGAGTGTAATTTTCTATTTTTCGATATTTTATGGAAATTTTGGATTTTCTATTAATACCCCCATTTTCTTTTCTTTTTCTTCTTCTTCCTTTCTTCTCCTTCCTCCCTCACGACCGTGGCCGCTCTCTCTCTCTCTCTCTCCCGTTCGAGCGCGGTGACCTCCGTTCCGGCTGCAGACGGCGGCAGTGCGACGGCTCGAGGATGTGGGTAACGACGAGGCGATCGTGCGGGTGTGCGGCAAGCGTGCGGCAAGCGTGGGAAGGCGAGGTTCTAACAGTGTTCTTCGTGGGTTTGAGCTTGGATCAGCGCGTCTCATCACCGACAAGAGGTAGGGTGACGTTCCTTAGCCTCTTGTCTTCCTTCCCCGCGAGTTTTAGCTCGAGACGAGGTCGAGAGGGGTCAATTTCGTGCCGGGAAGGGCCGTTCATGCCGCGGGGAGAGTCCGTCCGATCCGCAGTTTTGAGCCCCGATTCCGTGGTTCACGGGCGTAGGAGCATGCTAGGGGGCTTGGGGGTTCTTCTATCACCGTTTCCCCCTTTGTGGGGCTTGTTTGGGGTTGGAATGGGCGATTCCGGTGAGGTTCGCCATTTTCGCGCCGGTGGGTGATGTGCGGTCGAACCAGGGGCCGCACAACCCTTGTGCGGCGCTGTTCTGGCCGTCCATCGGCTCGGCGCGCTGTGGCTGGGCTTGGCGCGCAGTGGGCTTGAGCGGTCTGTCGTGGGACCGCATATCCTAAGGTGCGGCCCCACAACGACCGCACAACCTTGGGGTTTTTGACCGTTGAATTTTATCGTTGTACAGTGCACCGGGGTGTGCGGCCAGGAGCTAGCCGCATAACCCTTCGTGCGGCCAGGTTCTGGCCGTACGTCTGCCTGGGTGTATGGCCAGATCTGGACCGCACAACCCTTGAACAGTTAAACCATAGCCGCTCTTCCCTAGTGCGGCTACGGCCTAACCATTCCGGTTTATTACCGTAGGGAGACGAACGGCCAGGAGCTGACCGTTCTTCACCCTCGTGCGGCCAGGAGCTGGCCGCACATCTGTTGAACGGGCCCTTGTTGGCCGTTCTTCAGTCTGTTTGGGCCTGGGTAGAATGGTCCTGTTCTGACCGTTTAACCCTTGGTGCGGTCCTTGTGCGACCAGACATCCCTGAGCGGCCCAGTGTGGACCGTTCAAGGGGACAGATCATGTCGACGGGTCTCCCGTCATATCGAGTGGTACCAGGAGATGTCATTGTCGGCTTCTGTCACCATGCGACGGTATTGGTACGAGGGGTGTTCCTTGTACCGTCCGGTTGTGGCGTGATTTTCCGTTGACTTGAGAGTCTATTCCGTAGTGACCCTCCACTAGTCGTAGCCTGCTTACACGCATGTGGTCCCACCAGGGAGTGGTGGAGAGGCTACCCTTAGAGACGGTTTGTGGACCGATTTTTGTCGGGCCCCACGTCTTGCAGCCAGAGTCCGGCTGAGGAGAAAACCGGTCAGAGGGCCAGACCAGGGACGTGCGGTCTGTGTGTGCACACATGGTTGGGGACGGTTGGACCCATGCTGAAGAGCGTGACCCCAGCTAGTCACTCGTTTGTAGTTCTTGTGTGGTGTTCGTGCCTTTGGTAGGCGCTACCATGTCAGGCAGTTCACCTGCGGTGCGGTGTAAGACGTCAGGGGACGCTACCGACTGTGCTTCTAGTGGGTGGTACTCCTGTCGAGTCGGGAGTGACAGACTGTCAGTCTTTGCGACTTCGGCCTTCGGGCTTTGTCGTGTTGACCGCAGTGTTTCGGTCGTTCCACCGTGGCATGTGTGTCGATTTTCGTGCCATGAGATCAGTGTTTTGTAGATTGCAGGACTTCCCTTTCGAGGTACTCGCTTACTGCTAGCGTAGCGGTTTCTTCGTTTGCGAGGTAGGGTTCGAGTGATCCCTACTAAGTCTTGTTCCGAGACTCATTCCCTACGTGTTTTCACCGTGTTTCAAGTGAGTCGCGGCCTCAGGGGAGCGCGTCTGAGGCTCAGCGTAGTTCGGGTGCCCAGCATTAGTGCCAGAGGTCATAGTCGGGGTATGTCCCGTGTAGCTGTACTTTTCTTTCTTGTCTCTGTACTAGTTGTGGACTACTGTTGTTGTTATTTTATTTTATCTTGTGGACCATGTATCTTATAAACTGTTAAATTTATTTCCTGCTTAATTATATAACTGTTTAATTTCTGTAATTAACTGTGATACTTGTGTAGTCTCCACACCATCCTTTTAACCCTTCCGAGTCTTCGGACTTGTGGGTGGCGGTGCGAGTCTCGGGTTATCGGGCTTTCCCGGTAATCAGATTCTCGGGTCGTTACAGAATGGTATCAGAGCAGCGGTTGTGGGATTATACGAGAATCATAAGTAATTATAGTGGTCCACTAGTCCACAGCGATGATGTACGGTTGACACTGGCATCGGGCATCGTGCGTCTTTCTTGACCTTGCTGTTTCCGTGTTTTCTGTCTTTTGCTTCAGGAGCGAGTATGGCGCCGAGGAGGAGCACTCGCTCTCAGCAGGGGTAGTAGGCTGGAGGTCAGGAGATCCAGCAGGGGTTCAGCGAGATCAGGAGAGCACAGTAGAGTGCCACCGGGGGCCACCGAGGCAGTGGATACTACGAGGCTTCCGGGGGCCGAGGATTTCTTTCGTTGCATGTACCAGCTTATGTCGCAGCAGTTCGGCGGAGAGGCCGGTGAGGGCTCGTCGACCCGGGGTGGGCCAGGCCGAGCAGTGAGGGATTTCATGCAGTTTCATCCACCCTACTTCGACGGTCAGTCAGACCCTGATATGGATCGGAGTTGGCTCGATGAGATGGAGCGGGTGTTCAGTTCCGCGCGGAGTACTGCAGAGGACAGAGTGATGTTGGCCTCCAACCAGTTGCAGGGTACGGCTCGGGAGTGGTGGTCTTCCGAGTGGAAGACGTCTTTCCAGCTTCGTCCACTTGAGCAGATTGCGTGGGGCGACTTTGTTAGTGCTTTCGAGTGTACCTACTGTCCAGAGTTTATTGCTACGCAGCGTATGCGTGAGTTTCTGGAGCTGGTTCAGGGCGATATGTCTGTGTTGCAGTACAGGGCCCAATTTGTTGAGCTAGGTCGGTATGCACCCCATATCATGGAGCATGAGAAGGTGAATACCGCACAGTTCGTGCAGGGCTTGCGGCAGGAGCTGAGGCACCATTTGATCGCGAATGCAGCCACTGATCTGGAGACAGCGTCTCGTGTTGCGGCTTCTTTGGAGATAGATATGCAGAGGACTCGGGGATCGATCAGCCAGGGGCAGTCTTTGTCGGGTCGCAGCCAACAGTCGGCTACCCAGCAGCAGGGTTCCTTTCAGCGTGTGTCGGGTGGTTCAGGAGCGCCGGCACCGGCAGCGTCGGCGACAGGATTGGCATCTTTTGGCTCGAAGGTCAAGAAGTTCTTCAAGAAAGGGTTCGGTAAGAAGAAGTCCAAGGATCAAGGGCAGGCATCATCGGGTAATGTACAGTAGCCGGTCCCGTTTCAGCGTCAGGACCGTGTCCACGGTGTAGCGAGTACCACCCAGGCAGGCAGTGCACAGCACCGATAGTTTATTTTCGGTGTGACCAGCCAGGGCATATGGTGCGTGACTGTCCTCAGAGGCCACAGCAGCGGCAGCCGCCGTTTCCTCAGCAGTAGCAGGTTCCCCCGTAGTAGAGGCAGCAACAATAGCAGCAGGGACAGTATTCGCTGCTACCCAGGTCAGCTAGCATGGGAGGCAGGCAGAGAGCTCGATGCCAGATCACACACATGACCAGGGCAGAGGTAGTGGCGTCGCAGCTCGTGGAAGGTACCATTCAGATTTTGGGTTGTGCGGCTCAGGTTTTGTTCGATTCTGGCGCATCTCATTCGTTTATTTCGGAGGATTTCACGCTGAGTATTGAGGAGCCGGTGACCCAGTTGTCCTGTGATTTGGCAGTGGAGTTGCCTTCGGGTGATTTTATGATCACTCCGTATTGCTTTGATGAGGTTCCTGTGTGGATGGAAGGGCGGAGTTTGCCGGCTAGGCTCTATGCGTTGCCGCTTCAGGACTTTGATGTGATTTTGGGCATAGATTGGCTCGAGGCACATCATGCGTTAGTGGATTGCGGCTTGAAGAGGGTTTATTTCCGGCGACTTCACGGACCCACCTTATATTTCCAAGGTATCGGGTCTTCCTCTTCCCGCTTTCTTATTTCTGTGATTCGAGCTCATCGTTTGCTTGAGGCGGGTTGTCAGGGTTTTCTCACCTCCGTGGTTGTGACTGATCGCATGGAGCTGGATGTCGAGGACATTCCAGTGGTGTGCGAGTTTCCCGATATTTTTTCGGAGGACTTGCCTGGATTGCCTCCCTAGCGGGAGATTGATTTCGTTATCGATGTTGTGCCGGGTATGGGACCTTTAGCGAAGGCTCCCTACCGTATGGCCCCCGCTGAGTTGAGGGAGTTGAGGGCGCAGTTGTAGGAGCTGCTGGCCAAGGGGTACATTCATCCTAGCTTTTCCCCTTGGGGTGCGCCCGTGTTGTTCGTGAAGAAGAAGGACGGTAGCTTGTAGTTGTGCATTGACTACCGGCAGCTGAATGAAGTGACATTAAGAACAAGTATCCATTACCGCGTATTGATGATTTGTTCGACCAGCTTTAGTCTGCGTGAGTGTTCTCGCGGATTGATTTACGGTCCGGTTACTATCAGCTGAGGATTCGCGAGTCCGATGTAGAGAGGACTGCGTTCAGTACGAGGTACGGGCATTATGAGTTTCTGGTGATGCTGTTCGGCCTCACCAAGCCCTTGCAGCCTTCATGGACTTGATGCGGAGGGTGTTTCATCCGTATTTGGACCAGTTCGTGGTCATATTTGTGGACGACATCCTTGTTTATTCGCGGTCTGCCGAGGAGCACGCGTACCATTTGAGTGTGGTACTGCAGACGTTGCGAGATCACCAGTTGTATGCGAAGCTCAGTAAGTGCGAGTTCTGACTTCGTGAGGTGCACTTTTTAGGGCACGTGATTTCTGGTGATGGTATTTTCGTGGACCCCGCCAAGGTCGAGGCAGTAATGCAGTGGCCGAGGCTGAGGTCTCTGACGGAGATCCGGAGTTTCTTGGGGCTTGCGGGCTATTATCGTCGGTTTATCCAGGATTTTTCTCGCATTGCGGCCCCGATGACTAGACTTACGCGGAAGGATGTGCCTTTTGTCTGATCTGAGGAGTGTGAGCAGAGTTTCAGAGAACTGAAGAGGTTGCTCACCTCGGCTCGGTATTGGTTTTGCCTTCTGGATCAGGAGGTTTTGTGGTGTGTGCAGATGCTTCCGGAGTCGAATTGGGTGCTGTATTGATGAAGCATGGTAGAGTGGTGGCTTATGCATCTCGGCAGCTGAAGCGCCACGAGGAGAACTACCCTACCCATGACCTGGAGTTGACGGCCGTGATCTTCGCGCTGAAGATCTGGAGGCATTATCTGTGCGGTGAGAGGTTCGAGGTGTTCACTGACCATCAAAGTCTGCGATATGTGTTCACGCAGAGGGACCTTAACCTCAGGCAGAGGCGTTGGATGGAGTTTATGAAGGATTATGACTTCACCCTGTCTTATCAGCCGGGCAGGATGAATGTCGTTGCCGATGCCTTGAGTCGGAAGGTCACGATCAGTGCCTTGATGTTGAGGAAGTGGAGGCTCTCGGAACAAGTGCCCGAAGTCTCATTCAGGCTCAAGATTTTCCAGGAGCCAGGGTTGGCAGTGCTTGCTAGTCTGACTGTCACGCCTGCTATCCGCCGTCAGGTGACAGAGGCTCAGCATGTTGACCCTCAGTTGCCCCGGATATTGGCTTTGGCCGATGTGGAGCTCGGCAAGGACGGTGCCGTGAGGTTCCGTGGCAGGCTGTACGTCCCAGTCGAGGAGCGGGTTCATCGTGCGGTATTGCGTGAGGCTCATGGGAGCAGGTACACCGTACACCCGGGTGCGACGAAGATTTATCGGAACTTGCGGAGGCAGTTCTGGTGGTCTGGCATGAAGAGAGATGTCACCGAATTTATGGCCTGGTGCCTGACCTGTCAGCAGGTGAAGGCGGAGCATCAGCGACCGGGAGGTACTCTCCAGCCCTTGGATGTTCCTGTGTGGAAGTGGGACCACGTGACCATGGATTTCGTGGTGGGATTGCCGAGGACTCCGAGCGGTCAAGACAATATTTGGTTGCTGGTGGATAGGCTGACGAAGGTGACTCAGTTGTTGCTGGTCAAAGTCAGCTGGAGCATGTCCAGGTTGGCTCGTCTTTATGTGAAGCGAATCGTTCCGTTGCATGGGATTCCCATCTCCATCGTGTCGGATCGGGATCCGCGGTTCACTTATGGATTCTGGGGGAGTTTCCAGCGAGCTCTTGGCACGGATTTGGCTTTTAGCTCGGCGTATCATCCTCAGTCAGATGGTCAGTCAGAGAGGACCATTCAGACTTTGGAGGACATGCTGAGGTCCTGCAGCCTGGAGTGGCAGGGGAGTTGGGTTCACCACCTACCCTTGGTGGAGTTTGCCTACAACAACTGCTATCATTCGAGCATCGGCATGGCTACTTATGAGGCGTTGTATGGGCGTCTGTGTCGGACTCCACTAGATTGGTTTGAGGTTGGTGAGCGTGTTTTGATGGGACCGGAGTTGGTGCAGCAGTGTGTGGAGGTTGTGCACCTGGTTCGTTAGAACATGTTGGCGACCCAGAGTCGGCAGAAGAGTTATGCTGACCGTCGGCGGCGGCCTCTCGCGTTCGCCGTGGGCGATCACGTGTTCTTGAGAGTTTCTCCGATGAAGGGGGTGATGCGTTTTGGACGGCATGGGAAGCTGAGTCCCCGCTATATTGGTCCTTTCCACATCGTGGAGCGCATCGGTGAGGTAGCTTATCGGTTGCAGTTACCCCCTGAGTTGGCGTCGGTGCATGACGTGTTCCACGTCTCGATGCTGCGGAAGTATATGCCCGATGACTCTCAAGTGCTCGAGATTTCTGTTTGGCCCGAGGTGACTCCAGACCTTTCTCTTCCAGAGTTTCCGATCCGCGTGGAGGATATACGAGAGCAGCGCCTGCGGAACAAGGTCATCCCCTTGGTTAAGGTGGTGTGGTGGTGAGGCTTCTTGGGAGCGTGAGGACAAGATGCGTCAGCAGTTCCCTTACCTGTTTGAGTGAGTCTTCCTCTTCTTTCCCTTGGGTTGTTCTCAATTTCGAGGATGAAATTCCTTAAGGGGGGAGGGCTGTAATATCCCGAACATTTCGGATGCTTCTTCATGGGTCCCGGATCTGGTTTCTCGGAGTGTCTAACTCCGTTGTGTCCAAAATTTCATTTCGGACATCTTCCGTGTTCGGATCGGTGCGATCCGGAGTTGTTTCGGAGGCCCGGGAGCGTTCCGCGGCTTTTCCGCGTGTGTTTTCTGATTCCCAGTGTGTGTTTATGTAATTCCTTCGGAACCTCGTTGCGGGTGAACCGGGTCGTTCACCTAGGCGAGAGTGGTACCGTTGCGATCGGTGCATTCCGAGGATCGCGGGAGTGTAATTTTCTATTTTTTGATATTTTTTGGAAATTTCAGATTTTCTATTAATACCCCCATTTTCTTTTCTTTTTCTTCTTCTTCTTCTTCCTTTCTTCTCCTTCCTCCCTCACGACCGTGGCCGCTCCCTCTCTCTCTCTCTCTCCCGTTCGAGAGCGGCGACCTCCGTTCCGGCTGCAGACGGCGGCGGTGCGACGGCGCGAGGACGTGGGTTACGACGATGCGATCGTGCGGGCGTGCGGCAAGCGTGCGGCAAGCGTGGGAAGACAAGGTTCTAAAGGTGTTCTTCGTGGGTTTGAGCTTGAATCGGCGCGTCTCGTCGCGGACCGGAGGTAGGGTGACGTTCCTTAGCCTCTTGTCTTCCTTCCCCGCGAGTTTTAGCTCGAGACGAGGTCGAGAGGGGTCAATTTCGTGCCGGGAAGGGCCGTTCATGCCGCGGGGAGAGTCCGTCCGATCCGCCGTTTTGAGCCCCGATTCCGTGGTTCACGGGCATAGGAGCATGCTAGGGGGCTTGGGGGTTCTTCTCTCACCGTTTCCCCCTTCGTGGGGCTTGTTTGGGGTTGGAATGGGCGATTCGGCGAGGTTTGCCGTTTTCGCGCCGGTGGGCAATGTACGGTCGAACCAGGGGCCGCACAACCCTTGTGCGGCGTCGTTCTGGCCGTCCATCAGCTCAGCACGATGTGGCTGGGCTCGGCGCGTAGTGGGCTTGAGCGGTCTGTCGTGGGACCGCATATCCTAAGGTGCGGCCCCACAATGACTGCACAACCTTGGGGTTTTCGACCGTTGAATTTTACCATTGTACAGTGCACCGGGGTGTGCGGCCAGGAGCTAGCCGCATAACCCTTCGTGCGGCCAGGTTCTGGCCGTACGTCTGCCTGGGTGTGCGGCCAGATCTGGACCGCACAACCCTTGAACGGTTAAACCATAGTCGATCTTCCCTAGTGCGGCTACGGCCTAACCATTTAGGTTTATTACCGTTGGGAGACGAACGGCTAGGAGCTGACCGTTCTTCACCCTCGTGCGGCCAGGAGCTGGCCGCACATCTTTTGAACGGGCCCTTGTTGGCCGTTCTTCAGTCTGTTTGGGCCTGGGTAGAACGGTCCTATTCTGGCCGTTTAACCCTTGGTGCGGTCCTTTTGCGACCGCACATCCCTGAGCGGCCCAGTGTGGACCGTTCAAGGGGACAGATCGTGTCGGCGGGTCTCTCGTCATACCGAGTGGTACCGGGAGATGTCGTTGTCGGCTTGTACCACCATGCGACGGTATTGGTACGAGAGGCGTTCCTTGTACCATCCGGTTGTGGTGTGATTTTCCGTTGACTTGAGAGTCTACTCCGTAGTGACCCTCCACTAGTCGTAGCCTGCTTACACGCATGTGGTCCCACCAGGGAGTGGTGGAGAGGCTACCCTTAGAGACGGTTTGTGGACCGATTTTCATCGGGCCCCACGTCTTGCAGCCAGAGTCCAGCTGAGGGGAAAATCGGTCAGAGGGCCAGACCAGGGACGCGCGGTCTGTGTGTGCACACGTGGTTGGGGATGGTTGGACCCACGCTGACGAGCGTGACCCCAGCTAGTCACTCGTTTGTAGTTCTTGTGTGGTGTTCGTGCCTTTGGTAGGCGCTACCATGTCAGGCAGTTCACCTGCGGTGCGGTGTAAGACGTCAGGGGACGCTACCGGCTATGCTTCTAGTGGGTGGTACTCCTGTCGAGTCGGGAGTGACAGACTGTCAGTCTTTACGACTTCGGCCTTTGGGCTTTGTCGTGTTGACCGCAGTGTTTCGGTCGTTCCACCGTGGCACGTGTGTCGGTTTTCATGCCGTGAGATCGATGTTTTGTAGATTGCAGGGCTTCCCTTTCCGGGGTACTCGCTTACTGCTAGCGTTGCGGTTTCTTCGTTTGCGAGGTAGGGTTCGAGTGATCCCTACTGAGTCTTGTTCCGAGACTCATTCCCTACGTATTTTCACCGTGTTTTAGGTGAGTCGCGGCCTCAGGGGAGCGCGTCTGAGGCTCAGCGTGGTTCGGGTGCCCAGCGTTAGTGCCAGAGGTCAGAGCCGGGGTATGTCCCGTGTAGCTGTACTTTTCTTTCTTGTCTCTGTACTAGTTGTGGACTATTGCTGTTGTTATTTTATTTTATCTTGTGGACCATGTATCTTGTAAACTGTTAAATTTATTTCCTGCTTAATTATATAACTGTTTAATTTCTATAATTAATTGTGATACTTGTGTAGTCTCCACACCATCCTTTTAACCATTCCGAGTCTTCGGACTCGTGGGTGGCAGTGCGAGTCTCGGGTTATCGGGCCTTCTCGGTAATCAGATTCTCGGGTCGTTACATTCGTTGTTCCTGCTATCTTTGTAGCTTTCCTTTCCGCTACCGCCGTTGTTTCTGGTTGGGATTCCGCGAGATCCCTTGTGACGACCCGAGAATCCGGTTACCGGGAAGGCCCAATAACCCGAGACTCGAACCGCCGCCCACGAGCCGGGAGGGCTCGGAAGGGCTAAAAAGGAGTGTGGAGGTACAAAGAAATTGGAAATGAGGCAGGACAATTCGACAATTAACAGAAATAAATGAACAACTACAACAGAGTCCAGTCCAACAGAAAGTACAGTCTAAAGCAGTAAAACGTACCACAAGCCACGTGAACACTCGGCCCGGCAAGTTGGCGACTAAGAACCTCCGTACAGCACCCTCGAACCTCGAGGAAGAACCGCCGCACCTGAAACGCAGGGGTGAGCCTCCTGTCACTGGCCCAGTAGGGATCCCACGGAACCCCAACTGAGAACAACGGTGGCACGGAAAGCAGCAACTACGAAAGCAGGAAAGTAACTACGGTGGCCGGCAAAACCTCGGCTCTACAGCTACTCCTAATGTACCAAAAAACACGACCTAGTCTCCCGTCGGGGGACAACCAAGCCACGCACCCGACCATCCGATTCCACGATCGGGGGCCACCAGACACGAACTACCCTAGCCATGCTACTAGGAAAACGCCACGATACCTCCGTAGCGGAGGCCTGCCCTCACGAAAAGGGCCCGAGCCAAAACCACACGGTCAGGGAACACGGTCATGACCTCACCGTCGTGAACACAACGCTGTCTGGAAAAGGCCCTCGGTGACGCTCACCGAAAACCCCAGACCTCGACTTCGGGAACACTCCCGAAACTGCTCACGAACTCCCGTCTCGCGGACGGAAAAAGAACCCGGTACACGATAACTCACGTCTCGTGATAGAAGCACCACCCACTAGAAGAACGACCGGATGCGTCCCCTGACGTCTTACACCGCGTCACAAGTGTCTACCTACGACGCCCCGGGCGTGACACTCAGACACACTCAGTAACCAGTACCACAGAACAAGGACTAGTTGGGGTCGCGCCTGCCAGCGTCATCCGACGCCCCCAACCTCGTGTGCACACTCAGACCTTACGCCCTAGGCCTATCCTCTAGCTGGTAATTCCCCCTAAGCCCGGACTCGGCTGTACGTGGGGGCGCTACAGTAACCAGCCTACTCACCGTCTCTCTCGGGTCAGCCGCTCCACCACTCCTAGGTGGGTCAGCACACGCGTGCCGTAAGAAGGGTACGACTAGTGGACGTGTCACATAACGTGGACACCGAAAATCACTCACGCACTCATTACGAGTAACACGGAGTAACAGGTGGCACAACGCCACCAGACTCTAGATGGTCCACTAGACCTACAAAACCCAACGGCCTTTGAGTCACAAGACTCGGAGTCGAGACCGTTGCACATGACAGCACTAAGCCGTCAATCTGGCCTAATCCCTAGGTCCAAAACTACAACGCGATAACTCACGAGGCAGTTCACAACTGCCGAGACCCATCCCTCGAGGAGGGAACTTTAAGAAACCTCCAGCCCCAGGCTGGGCGACTGGACTCATCGTCTAAGGCCACACGCTTGGCCCACTCGGAAGCCGCCTTCCGGAGAAGCAACGACTTGCGGGGAAACCTCACCGCACTCACACCGATACACTGCGACTCGATCTAGCAAGAACACGGAAGCCCGGAACACCTGGGGTCACCCACACCCACCAAGCCCATGGGCACGCTTATCGAGGTAACACGGTACCTCCAGACACCCCAAAAACACGGTAACGAAACCCACGGGGTGTCCGGGACACTCACAAGGCCAAAGGTCGATCACTTGGTCACAGCCGGGTCGACCGGAGACCAACACAACACAATCGGAACACTAGAAGGTCGCCCGGACCCTTAAACTCACGGGCACGTAAATCGAGGTAAACAGAACCTCCGAACACCCAAAGACACGGTCACGGAACTCCACGGGGTGTCCGGGACAAACACGGCCCAAGGGGAGCACGATCAGCCGCAGACTGCCCGCCCCAGGCAGCCCGGCAGGTCGCCTCCAAGAACGCGCTATAGGTCAATAGCGCGTTCAAACAGAATGCGCTATAGGACCATAGCGCGTTCAACATGAACGCACTATGAGCCCATAGCGCGACATGTGAGATCGCGCTAGGGACCCCTAGCGCGATAAGACAGAACGCGCTAGGGTCCCCTAGCGCGACAAGGTAGATCGCGCTAGGACCCCCTAGCGCGACAACGACTGCCTTACTGTTCATCTTCTCCGATGAACGCACCCTATCAGGGCAGCGCGACCTTCAAGAACGCGCTACCCGCGGCTAGCGCGTTCTCAGTCCGCGCCCGGAAACGGTGGAAACCGCGAGAAAAACCATTCCACGCCCCGTCCACCCTCAGGTGAAGGGTAAACAAAAGGGAAAACCATCCCCAAGTCCCTAGGCATGCATCTAAACCCCTGGATCGCCCAGAAACACGGTAAAACGAGAGATCTGGCTCACACCCCAAAAATATGCATTTTCCCAAAATTGCCCCGTTTAGCCCGCTCGGCTCACCGCGGCCTACAAAACTCGCGGGAAAAGAAGTATGCGAGTCGAGGGTCCATCTCCCTATCTCCACCGAAGATTCGACGCACCGTGGACGCCGATCCACGAAGAAACGCCCACGAAAACCCTGCCGGTGCCTCGCGCTCACGAACCGGCTTCACCGCGCCCCCGTCCCTCGATCCTCGACCCATCCTCGCCGTCCTCCCTGCCTGCGTCTCCCGCCTCGCCCCCACCTTGGTCCGTCGGCTACCGGAGAGGAGAGAGTGAGAGGAGAGCGTGGGAGAAGAGAGAGTGTGAGAGAGTGAGGAATGAGAAGAGAGAGGGGTGGGAGGGTTTATATAGGAAAAGCCCAAAATTCCGGAAAATTCCAAAAAAAGGAAAATCACGTTTCCACGATCCTCGGAACGCACCGATCGCAACGGTACGACTCGCGCCCTGGTGAACGGCCCGGTTCACCCGCAACGAGGTTCCGAAGGAATTACCGAAACACACACCTGGAATCAGAAAACATACACAGAAAAGCCGCGGAACGCTTCCGGGCATCCGAAACAACTCCGGATCGCGCCGATCCGAACACGAAAGATGTCTGAAACGAAATTTCAGACACAACGGAGTCGGACACTCCGAGAAACTAGATCCGGGACCCACGAACAAGGATCCAAAAAATTCGGGGCATTACATCCCTGCTGAGTCTCTGTTTTGGAGACTCATCCCTACTTTTCAGGTGTGGCGGTTCTTCCTCGAGGTTCGAGGGTGCTGTTCGGAGGTTCTCAGTTGCCAGCTCACCGGGCCGAGTGTTCACTCGACACGTGGTACGTTTTGCTTTATATTGTACTTTCTGTTAGACTGGACTCTGTTGTTGTAGTAGTTGTTTATTTATTTCTGTTAATTGTTGATTTGTCCTGCTTTACTTCCTATTTCATTGTGCCTCCACACTCCTTTTAACCCTTCCGAGTCCTCCGACTCGTGGGCGGCGGGCCAAGATTCGAATGGTATCAGGTCCTTCCTGGTATCCAGATCTTGGGTCGTTACAGATGGTATCAGAGCAGTGGTTGTGGACGTACATGAGAATTTGAAATAGTACAGTGATCAGAGTCCATAAGGTCCAGTATAGTCGGCAGCTGACTTAGGATTTTGTGTTCGCTTTCCGCCTAGTTTCTCGCTTGAGAGCTTGAGTGCGCTGTGCGACACTATGAAGGTGGTTATTGTCCGCGGCTTTCGTGCCAGCATGGGGTCTAAGGATCGAGGTTGAGAGCCTTCTCCCTCATCGGTGGTGGCCCTGGTTGTGCTGCGTTGGGCAGAGGTTGCTGGCAGGCGTGAACTCGCGGTGCTGCGTTCGAGGAATCTGCAGCGTGGTCAGGTGGCTGGAGAGGATTGTTCGTGGTTAAGTGGCCGTAAGCGTGCTCTGAGGGAGCTGCTGTCGGTTTTGGCCACTCCAGGTTGAGGTTTGTCCAGCCCTTGAGGTGTTCAGGTCGTAGTTTAAGGTGGCAGAGCAGGTGTTCTGATCTAGAAGTGTGCTCGGGTGAGCGGAGGATCTTCTCGGTGAGCTGCTGTCTCGTCGAGCCTGGTGTCATCGTTGTGCTCTGTGGCGTCAGAAATGACGTGTTGGTCCCTATTGTTCTACGAATTTCAAGGCAGGATTGGGCTGTGGTGTCCCAGTAAGTTCTTGCTCCTGTGCTCTTGCGTTCGAATGGGTGGTGTTCGCCGTGGATTTGAGTTGAGATATGAAGGTTCCGCGGTCAGTTTCGGGACTCGAGGATGAGCGTCGGCGGTTGTCGTTATGGCTCGTGCGCTGCTCTTGGCACGGTGCGTTGCAGTTTGAGGAATTGCAGTGGTGGTGCACCAAGAGATGATGTGATTGTGGTCCAACATGACACTTGCCGAGTGTGTTGGAGGCGCTGACCTGACGAGATAATGGTTTTCCTTGGTGCTGGATGGTGCTATTTCCAGCGGGCGTGAGATTTGAGGTCAGGACGAGCGCGGAGTTTTCCGTTGATCGGAAGTGCGTTTGGTTTCTCCTTTGGCTGGAGAAAATTGTGTTTGGCTAGGATTGCCGTCTTGCATCATGTGTCCGGATTGGTTGGCCTTGTGTGCCATGAAGTCCGTGCAAGACGTGCTCCTTGTCTTGGCTAGGTGGTTGCCTGTGAGAAGTTGTGCCCATTCCCTTGTCATGTGAGGGTGTGTTGGCACTTTTTTGGAAGGACGAGTTTTGGTTGGGCGGTGTTCCCGAGAATTTGTGGTTGTGCGCGCGGATCAGAGTGCGCAGCGGAAGCGTGGTGGGCTCATAACCCACTGGTTCAGGATCGTAGCGTTGGTTGCTACGGGCGGATTCTTGGGTTTGCGTTGAGCATTGGAGGATTGGTTCCTCTGTGTGAGACATGTTGTTTCCGTGTCGTTGCTCGAGGTATCGTGATTCTTGGCACTGGTAGGATGGAGTGTTGGGGAATGTGCTGGCTAGTGCGCCGCATGAGTACCCTGTTCATGTGATGGAAGCCGGGTCAGGCGTCGGTGTTAGACCCGGATGGGGTTGTTAAGAATGTCGCCTGACGGAGGTCGAGGACGTGTTGGTCAGAGTCGGTGGCTTGGTGCCCGACTTGTATTGGAGGTTGTGTCCTCGGTTGAGATCGTGTTTTGAGGAAGTGATCTCTGAGAGATTTTGGGTTCCGTGTGGTAGCTGCGAGTGACTGGTAAGGCTAGTCTCGTAGCCAACCACGGTAAGATGTGTGTTGTTAGGGACCCATTGCGCATTGGTCATGGTGTTGGAGACCTAGTTGTCGTAATTTTGGTTGGCACTTTCTCCCCTAGAGACGGGTGCCATGAATCGTTCCGGTGGTGTCCCGTGGCTCTGTGGTGAGGGTGGAATCGAGATTGGTAGGTGTCCACTTGAATTAGTCGAGAGATGTGATGAGACAAGACGGAAGAGTGACGCCTGTGGGCGGAGGCCTTTTAGTGAGATTGGCGTCGGATTGGTGGTTCTTGATGGGACGTTGGTGTCACAATGGTTATCCCTGGTTTGGTGACCAGCATGGGATGATTCCCCTGTAAGTCTGAGTCAAGTGAGGTGATGACCGAAGACACCAGGATCTTGTCATTTGGTTTCATCGTGCTCCCCCTCTAAGAGTAGTGTTGGCGTAATGGTAGGCCTGGTTGTGGTGTTGGTCTATGCGTGAGTCAACGGATGGCTTGCCGAGGTTTGGAATGTTCCCTTCGGATCTGGTGGAGGACCAGGAAAGAATGAAGAACCTGAGCAAGCGGAGGTTTCCCGTTGACGTGTACCTGGCGATCAGTGGATGGTCTTTTCATAGACAGAAGATGCTGTTGGTTGTGCATCGTGAACGGTGAGGGCCGTGTGCAGGTGAGACCTTTGGTGGTCGTTTCTGTGATGTGCCTTTCCGGACGGGATCTGGGCTTTGTCGAAGTTTGTCTTCTGACAGAGTTGGCACAGTGTTATGTCTGGCTTTCAGTTTGCCATGTGTGAGGTGATTCTTGGTGCTGAGCCGATGTTATGGTTGCGGTCTGTTGAGATGGCTGCATGAGCTGGTGGAGGCTCTGTTGTTCCCTTGAGAGGGAGTGCGATCGGTCAGCTGGCTGTGAAGCTGACGTGCGATTTGTCCGCCGACCATAGGATGGATCGGTAGCTGTTTCTCGTGTCGAGGACTGCCTTTCCTCGGTGAGCAAGACGGTGACATCAATGCCATGATTGGGTTGGTTGTGACTGAGGTGACGCTGGACAGCGTTTGTTGGTGTGCCTGCTCTGATGGCCGGTGTGTACGGCGCGTGGAGCGAGGTGTTGTTCGTGATTGTAAGTCTGGCTGCGTCCCTCAGGTCCAGAGCTTTTCGTGTGAATCAAGGTTTTCTATGCTGGGGCTCTGACGACGTTGTCAGTGAGTTACGGCGTTCTTCCCCCCTGTTCCTGCGGTTGTCCCGAATTTCGAGAATGAAATTCCTTTAAGGGGGCAGGGCTGTAATGCCCCAGATTTTTCGGATAATTTTTTTCCGATAACTTTAGTGGGTCTTGGAGTGTATTTTATGTTTTACACGTATTTTTCCCTGATGCGCCTTCGGAACTCTGTGCAGGGCAAACTGTGGTGTTCTCCGACTCCGGGACTATACCGGCACGTTGTGCTCCTCCCGAGGATCGCGGAGGTAAATTTTTGTGATTTTATGAATTTCTAAAAATTTTCAGATTTTTCTATATATATTAACCCTTTCTCTCTCTCCCCTCTCATTTCTCTCTTCCTTCCCTCTCTCTTCTCACGCTCTCTCCTCTCTCCCTCTCTCTCCGGCGGCCGACGGAGTGGAGCGCGGGTGAGGCGGGGACGGCGGGGACGGTGCGGGCGAGGCACGGGCGAGGATGGCTGAGGATCGAGGCGGTGGAGGCGCGGTGAAGCTCGGCAGCGAGTTCGTGTCCCGGTGAGGGTTTCGCAGCGATTTCTTCGTGGATCGACGTCCACGACGCGTCGTTTCTTCGGTGGAGGTAGGGAGATGGACCCCCAGCTCGCACGCTTCCTTTCCCGCAAGTTTTATAGGCCATGATGAGTCGAGCGGGTGTATTTGAGAATTTTTGGGAAAAATCCATATTATTGGGGTTGTAAGTCGATCCTCCGATTCATCGCGTTTTTAACCGATCCGAGGCCGAGATGCATGCTAGGGGCTATTTGGGGGCTTCCCCCTTGTTTTCCCCCTCTCCCCTGGAGGTATGGGGGCGTGGTGAAGTTTTTTGGGGTTTTCCCGCCGTCCCGCTCTCGGGGCAGTGTGGTGGTCGTTCCAGAGACCGTCACAGGGAGTGACGCCCCTAGGGTTGTGGTCACAGTCCGTGACGCCCCAAGAGGGGTGATTCATAGGGGTTGGTAGTGTCGGCCGGGCGTCGGTCGCTCTGGAGGTCTTATGATAAACCGCCAAAGTGTGTGACGTGCCTGGGTTCGACCGCTACGTCCGTTCCCATGTTTTCTGACCGATTGGGGTCACGAGACTCGGACGCACCAGAGGTGGACCAACAGAGGACTATGACGCCCATGCTTGGGTGCGTCAGCGTTGATGTATCCCTCCTTCTAAAGCACCTGGATAGGTCTGTTAGGGGTTGTGACGCCCCGAGGGGTGTGCGTCACAACCTGTTTCACTCCGTTTTCTAACGCACTAGGCTTGGTCCGTTAGAGGCTGTGACGCCCCAGGGTGGGTGCACCACAGCCAGCGTTGCTTTTTTGTCTAACGCTCCTGAGTTGAACTGTTAGAGTGCTGTGGCGGCCTAGCTTTAGACCATTACAGTCTGTGACGGCCCAAAGATAGACCGCCAGGCACTGTGTTCTGCCGAAGTGGTTCTTCGTGCTTGCCGCGATCGTTTCACGTTGTGTAGGTCCCTGGTCGACCCGGTTGGGACCCAATGGTCGACCTGCGGTCTCGTGAATGTCCCAGACACCCCGAGGGTTCTGTGTCCGTGTCTTGAGGCTGTCGGGAGGACCGTTATACCTCGTTTAGCATGCCCGTGGGTTTAAGAGTCCGGGTGACTCCTCGTGTTCCGGGCTTTTGTGTTACGCTTGATCGAGTCACCGTGCGTCGGTGTGAGTGCGGCGAGGGTTCCCCGCACGTCGTAAGTTTCTTCAGGAAGAGGTTTCCGAGTGGGCCATGAGTAAGGCCTTGGATTGCGAGTCCAGTTACCCAGCCTGGGATTGGAGGGTTCCCGCTTTTTCCTGAGAGTGGGATTCAGTTTGGCGGCCTGTGAGCTACCTTGGGAACAGTGCTTCTGCATTTCTGCGTGGCCGGGTGCGTGGCACGTGGACTGTGAGTCCCGTTTCTTCTCCGACCGTGGTCACCGTGCGACGGTGCTGGTACGTGGGACGGTTCCCGTACTTCATCGGGTTCGGATGTTGTTTTCCGTTGACTTGAGAGTCTACTCTTTCAGTGACCCTCCACTAGTCGTAGCCTACTTACACATTTAGTGGTCCCACCAGGAAGTGGTGGAGAGGCTACCCTGAGGACGGTTTTTATACTGGTTTCTGTCGGGCCCCACGTCTTACAGCCAAAGTCCGGCTGAGGGGAAAACCAGTTAGAGGCCAGACCTCGGACACGTGATCTGTGTGTGCACACGTGGTTGGGGGCTGTTGGACACACGCTGACGAGCGTGACCCCAGCTAGTCACTTGCTTTGTGGTTACTTGTACGGTGTCCTTGCCTCCGCCAGGGACTATCGTGCCAGGTGGACACCTACGGTGCGGTGTAAGACGTCAGGGTAGGCTACCGACTGTGCTTCTAGTGGGAGGTACTCTTGTCGAGTCGGGAGTGACAGACTATCAATCTCTGTGACTTCGACCTTCGGGTTTTTGGTCGCGTTGACCGTTGAGTCCAGGTTGTTTGGCCGTGATGCGTGTGTCGGCTTTCGTGTCGTGAGACTGGTGCTAGTAGCTTTACCGAGGTTGCGTCTTGTTGGTGCGGTGTCTGCGACCGGGTGGTCGGGGTTGCACCTTGGACAGCGTGTCCAGGTTGGTAGTGTCCTTGGAGACAGGCCTCTATGGCGTGGTTGCCGTGGGTTTTTACTTCGGTAAGTGGTACTAGTGTGGTTCGGTAGCCCCCGACCGTGAGATCGGGGTGTGTTTTCTAGTACAGTAGGAGTAGCTGTAGTGCCGAGTTTTGACCGGCCATCGGTTCGCTGTTCCTACTGTCGTTGTAGCTTTCCTTTCCGGTACCGCCGTTGTTTCCGGTTGGGGTTCCGCGGGATCCCTGCTGAGTCTCTGTTTTGGAGACTCATCCCTGCTTTTCAGGTGTGGCGGTTCTTCCTCGAGGTTCGAGGGTGTCGTTCGGAGGTTTTCAGTTGCCAGCTCGCCAGGCCGAGTGTTCACTCGGCATGTGGTACGTTTTACTGCTTTAGACTGTACTTTCTGTTGGACTGGACTCTGTTGTTATAGTAGTTGTTTATTTATTTCTGTTAATTGTTGATTTGTCCCGCTTTACTTCCTATTTCTTTGTGCCTCCACGCTCCTTTTAGCCCTTTCAAGTCCTCCGACTCGTGGGCGGTGGGCCAAGATTCGAATGGTATCGGGTCCTTCCCGGTATCCGGATCTTAGGTCGTTACACATACAGTGATCTTCCTCAATCATCTCAAAATCAAATGAGATAATTGCTCCATGGAATCTAAAATACCACTATCTAGATGATTGTTTGAGACCATAAATGGAACGCTTGAGACGATAAACTTTGTGTTCTTGTCCCTCTATCTCAAATCCTTCTGGTTGAGTCATATAGATCTCCTCGTCTAGTTCTCCATTGAGACATGCAGTCTTAACGCCCATCTAAAAAAAGTCCAAATCTAAATGTGCAACAATGGCTAGGATAAGGCGAACTGATGTGAATCTCACCACAGGGGAGAATGTCTCATCAAAGTCTATTCCCTCCTTTTGAGTATAGTCCTTCGCCACAAGTCGTGTTTTATATTTGTCGATCGATCCATCTGCCTTGCACTTATTTTTAATAATCCATTTATTTCCAATAGCTTTGCGCCCAGGGGGGAGATCAACTAATTCTCAGACCTCATTCTTAGCCATGGAGTCCATTTCATCTTGCATAGAAGCCTACCACTCTTTCCTAGAAGATGATGCAAATGCCTCTTTAAAAGAATTAGGCTCATCATCGTCTGTGGGCAGACACAATAGAACTTCCCCTTCAATCTCAAATAGACGATGATGAATATGCCCACACTTACTACTATGTATTTTGGTGTGTAGCTGATCCGGTGATGTGATCCCACTTGGCACACTCTCACTAGCTTGGTGATCATCTCTACTATCTTCAGCGGTCACATGGTTAGGCTCTAATTTCCTCCCTTCGCTTGAAAATGGTAAGATATCACTAGACTCGTCCAACTCATGGTGGTCAAAACTTTTTATAGTGTCACCAATGTCAAGAAATTCCTTTTCTAAGGAAATGGCATCCCAAACCTTCTTTTCCATCATCCCTCCATCAAGGTGTTGTCCATATATCACATAACCCTTAGAGCTATCAGGATATCTTATAAAGATAAACTTTCTAGCTTTAGGACCTAGTTTTCCAAATGAATGTGAAGTGTCGTGGACATATCCTACACAATCCTAGGGGCGTAGATTCTCTAAATTGGGCTTTTTACCACGCCATAACTCATAAGGGGTGGAATTAACGGACTGCGAAGGCACGCAGTTAAGGATGTACGCCACAGTTAGAAGAGCATCTCCCCAAAAAGATATTGGGAGTTTAGCATATGCCATCATCGACCTAACCATGTCTAACAACGTTCTATTCCTTCTCTCGACTATACCATTTTGATGCGGAGTATATGGAATAGTAAGTTGCCTACGAATTTCTTTTTCTTCACATAAAGTTTGAAACTGATGTGATAGAGATTCGCGTCCTCAATCTGTCCGAAGAGCTTTTACACTCTTGTCCAATTGATTCTTAGCCTCTGCTAAGAAATGTTTGAAGCAATCTAACGCTTCATAATTGTGAGTGATCAAATAGACATATCCATATTGCGAATAATCGTCTATAAATGTGTGAAAATAAGATGTCCCTTGGCGGGCCTTCACACTCATAAGTCTGTAGATGTCGGAGTGGATAAGCTGCAATGGCTCAGTGGCCCTTTTAGCCTTCCCAAAAGGCTTTCGACGGGCTTTGCCTGCCAAACACGATTCACATACAGGTAGATTGACTTTTGCGAGTCGGCCTAAAATACCTTCTCTAGCTAACCTAGCCATTCTCTCCTGCCCTATGGGGATGTTTGGTATCGGAATAAATTGTGATGAGAATATGTGTAAGTCATTCTAGGTTAATTTATTAGTCTGCAGCTGTCGGAGTGGATAAGTTGCAATGGCTCAGTGGCCCTTTTAGCCTTCCCAAAAGGCTTTCGACGCGCTTTGCCTGCCAAATACGATTCACATATAGGTAGATTGACTTTAGCGAGTCGGCCTAAAATACCTTCTCTAGTTAACCTAGCCATTCTCTCCTGCCCTATGGGGATGTTTGGTATCGGAATAAATTGTGATGGGAATAGGTGTAAGTCATTCTAGGTTAATTTATTTCTACTCTTATTCTCATATGCGTTTGGTATGCGAGAGGATAAATATGTTAGTATTCCTATTATTCATTTGGTAAAAAATAGGGATAGGAATGAGAACAAATGTTAGAAATAGACTATTTTATCTTCTTATCATGGGTTAAAAGACAGTGCTATTCTTTGTTTGATTGGGATTAAGATGACTTAATTTTTTTTTCAAATCTCCAATTTATATTTATTTCATAATAGTAATTATGATTATGACTAATGATAAATCTAATTAATTATATTTGATGATCTTGATTTCTAATAATAAAATTATTATGAAAACTAGTACTTAAGGCATTTTTTATTTTTAATAATAATTAATGATAATGATATTATTATTTTAAAATTATTCCTCTCTTATTGATGCCTAATTAACAGTGCCATAGGATTTGTTAATATGTGTATCTATACTACTATTGATTAGTAATATTGTTAAATTTATAATTTTAGCCTATCATCATTAATAAGAATAAGATTTTTTAATAATAATTATTACTAATGATATTATTTTATGTGAGATGTAGAGGGAGGGAGGAGAGAGAGAGGGCAATGGTAGGGAGAGGGAGAGAGAATGGGGTTAGAGGTGAGGGATAAGTCATTCCAACTTTTTGTTGGAATGAGTTATCCCCATATTAACCCCGCATTCGGGATTATCCTTATTCTTCTTAACCCAGCATATCCCCGTCAATTTTTGCTATACCAAACGAAGAATGAGGTTGAAACGGGGATAACCCCGGTTTAACCCCATACTAAACATAACCTATGTGTCCTAACCGAACATGCCAAACTACCGAATTAAGGTCTTTTTCATCATTTGTCACACATAATATAGAAGAAACAGACGTATCTATTTTTAAATCCAGTTTAAATAAACCATTAACAAAACAACCCATGTCATTAAAAAACATTGTCTAAATAAATATCAAGTCTACTGCCAACAAATACGAGAGAAAAACATAGTGCTAATAATGATGGAACTGATAGCAGATTATGTTGAACCCCTAGCGCATAGAGTATGCCATGTAATGTCAACGTCCATCCAGTCTTGAGCCCGAGTTAGTACACACTAACTCCAAGGACTTCTTCACTAGAACCGTTGTCCATATAAACTCTTTGCGTGCCTGTTGAGACTCGGTGATAATCCACGTATCCCGCTTGATCCCTTATTATGTGCTTGGTCGCTTCTTTTTTGGCTCAATGCATTCATGAGCAAAATGTCCTAAATTTCCACAATTGTAGCACTTACCTTTCATCTTATCTCTCTTCCCACCGCGCTTGCCCCTGCGACGCTTTGGTGTCTACCCTGCCTTGGAACTAGATGCACTGTGAGATCCCATCCGTTTGAAGCCGGACCATTCCTACCCTGGCGTCTGCTTCCTCTGGCGACTAGAGTAGTGGCGCGTGCAGTTCGCGCTCTGCCTCCAACTCCACGTGACGAGAAATATCAGAAAAATTCTTAATACTCTCATTGTGAGTCAGAATTTGCTTCATATGAGTCCATGAATTTGGCAGGGATCTGATCACGGCATGCACTTGTTGTTCATATGTGAGATCATTTCCTGCTCCTTTCAAGTCGCGGATCATGCTAGCCATCACCCTAAGGTATTCAGTCATGGTCTGACGTGAGTCTTTTCGGTAAGTCTCAATCTTTAAAACAAGAGCTCTCAACCTAGTGGTTGAGGTTCCACCGAAAGTAAATTTTAATTGATCCTATATTTCCTTAGCAGTCTGGCACTTCTCAAATTTATCGATAAGATCGTCCTGCATGCTGCTAAGCATAGTGAAGCGCGCGCTACGATCTTTGTTAAACCATTGTCTATAAGGTTCTTGGTCTCGGCGATGTTGGGTGGTGTTTCCCTCCTCGGGAGGGAACATGGTTGTAGTTAAGTGGTTGAGCAACTCTTGGTCATTCAGTAAATACTGGATTTTCCTATGTCACATATCATAATTGGTCCCGTCTAGCTTATTCCCTTTGGTCAAATCGGCAATCATGTTTTTCATCGTCATTGGTTAATCACTAGATTGAACATACAATATATAGGCCTAAGTTGACATCGTTTGCATATCATCATATTTAACTCAAAAATCTAAACTAAAACTATTGAATTTTCTCGTATAATGAGATCGAAAGTAAGCCTAGGGTAGTACAACCATCTCCCATTTATGCAATATCATTTAATATTAATAGACTGATTTCGAACAAATGTTCTAAGTGGGAGGAACTAACTTCTCTCATCATGTTCTAATTATCATGACAATTAACTAATTTCCATGACATCAAATTTGAAGGAATTTCATACTATACGAGTGATTTGATAAATCATGAAACTCGACATGAATATTTTTATGAATATTTCTTACATAAAGAAATAACGAAAAGGAAAATAATTAATGCATAGTATTAATCTTCCTAAGCATATTTTTCTAATTTATTTATCATGGAAGTTGATGTGTCACTGTAAATCACCAATATCAAATGAATCATGCTCTAAGTATACATGCACTCAATATGAATTTATTTGAGGTCCACTTAATTAACACTTAAGCAAAAACATGATTACAAACACATCCAAAAGTGGTAAGCCCATTTTTATAAATATTTAAAACACAATTTATAATTTTTTATTTTGCAGAGTAAGTTCATAAATAAAATAAAAAAATAGTGCTTTGGCGTCGTGCAAAACATAGATGGAAATATGAGTATTTTTGCAACTAAGATTTATTTCATATATATAATTTATTTTATAACCTACGAGCCAGGACATAACAAAATCATCCTAGGTATCCTCTAATAACAATTTCTAGATCACTGTCCATTAACAGGGTTAAAGAATGAGGATATTGTCGGAGTGTCATCGCGGGACGACGGCAAACACACCGCGGACGAGGGCGACGAATGCCCAACATGCCATTTTGGTGTATGACATGGGGATGCACAGCGCGGGCTCTGCAAAACCACCACCTTCGCGCTGTTGCTCCACCCTGCGGACCTCGGCCGTATGTACGTGGAGCCCGACGTGGTCGTCGGGGCACACGTCGACGTCGCCTCATTCGTCTTGCCGGAGGCCTCACCGACGATGTGCTCACAGGTACACATGGAAGGACTATTGCATCGTCGATCTATGGGGCCCAAGCCGATGTTGCGTGCCGCACGTGATGTAGTTGCACTTACAACATATACCGGACTCCAACGTTCCGATGCATTATCTTGACGGTGCATTTCACGTTGCGAGCCGTCAGTGGGATTCACAATTGGGTCCTCCCTGGCACGTTGAAGCATGTCTCTTCCAAAAGCATGATAAGCCCTTGCATTCTCGACACGTCGCGACAGCCGAGCCGGTGCCACGGACTCCCACGTGGAGGCGGGATTGCGGCTTACTTCACTGTCACCGTCGATATCTTCTCAGGCTCCCATTGGTCATCTTCCATTGTAGCAATTCGATCAATATCTTGCGCAAGAAGATCATCCGAAGCCATGCCTGGGAGAAGAACGCAACCATGCGCTCTGATATAAATGATAGAAAATTATTATGGGAGACATAATGGAATGAAGAATACCTCGAGTTCGCAGTCCCGAAACTCGGAGGTCGCAGTAGGACGACTATTAGAGTCGTTCTTGAAGAATCACGTCCCAAATCCCGGCCTTGTTGGTGATGAGCCCACGGAAAAGTAAAATATAGAGAGAGAATTAGAGAGAGAATGTGTGTGAGAGAGTTAGCCTTGTCACACTGTTTTTTGGCCTCCGCTGCATCCCTTTTATAAGCACGGTGAAAAGGGCTGATGCATGCATAACCGCATGTAAGATTCGTTCACGAACAAAGGCACGTGTCCATTGGTGAACAGATGCATGCTGCCCCCTTCGTGGGGAGCAGTGTGTTAATAGGTTAAAAGTTATTTTTAACTTTTATATTTTGATTTATTAAAGTTATTAAAGAAAATTCAAATGAATTTTTAAGTGAATTAGTAAATACATTTAAATAAGATCCTAAATAAAAATGCGATCAAACTTAAATTGAGTTTATCCGTGCGAGTACAGTCAAAAGTGTACTCGTGCTTACGTCATTCGTAAATAGAGTTTAAACTTTTATTCAAGTTTGACTCACTTTAACTGAATGGCTTAAAGTCAAAATTTTCACATGTATACTCATTAAATCTGACATATTTCACTCTATAGTCTTATATTCTTTTTATTATCATGCATATCCTCATATTATATAAATTTATATACTTTTTATGAGGAGAAAGTTAACGAATCAGAAAACTTTGGGTCACGTATCCCTCGAGAATTGAATGCGCGAGTAGATAAAATTCTCTCGAGATCGAGAAACGAACATGAGATCTCATTTTTCTTTGAAAGAGATCTTCTACCATCCAACCCATCCCGGGTCCTTATATAAACTCATGCTTTAATATACCATTAAAATTGACAGACGATTATGTTGAACATGTCAAGTATAATATTTCAGAGAGATACACAAGAAAATATGAAAAAATATATGACGAATATGCCAAATTTTTTATTTCGTGAAAAAAATAAATAAGAGTAGATTGGACTTTTTTTCCCATCCTCGCTGAGCTGAATGGACAAATGCCAGATGATGGCGAGAACATGTAAGATGAAATACATTCTATTACGGAGTACAATGTAAAACATACAGGTTTCTAAGGATACATATGTAATTATCTCAATTTTTATTGAATTTAATCACCGGGTGTCCTTTTAACATACAAGTTCACTTGCATCTCAAGAATCTGATTAAAGTTTGGTGAACCGGCCGAAAAGAATGATGATGCAATGGGATGAACGAATTGGCCATAGTTTTTGATGAAATATTATGTTGACACGCGGAAGCAAGAGATCCCCTGCATGCATCATGCCTAGCTAGTCAACAAACATCACGTAAAGAGGAATATTTGCTATATGCCAATTTTAGAGTTTTACCGTCCCAGCTATATTCATGTCAATGCATCGTCTACGTTGTCATGCCCATAATAATTAAGTTCACTTGTTATACATATGCAATGTGTGTACATATGTATACAACAGAAATACATCCATCTGCCACACCATCTAGCTCGCAAAGATACGGCTTTACATGCGTATATTAAAATCTGGCCATGATAAATGTGTACAGAGGTATACACACATACAGTGTACAGTTTTATATAGGCTTTGTTACTTGGTGGCACATTTTGAACTACTTTTTTCATCTGTTATTTCTCATTTCTTATTAAGGATATAAGATGCTTAGATATTCACTCTGATGACGGTGTGTTTTATATATACTTTTACTTTAGACTACATTTAAGAATAAGTACATGTATTCTCCTAGAATTTTGAGTATTCTATCTATGTCCTCATATTTTTCATATTGTCACGTATAATCCCACATTATGAAATTTTATTCAGTTATAATCCTCGTGCTCTAACACCGTCAAAGTTAATATAATATCTAATTAAATACATAAAATATAATATTTTAAAGGGATATATAAGATAATATGAAAGATTGTAAGATGTAGAGGTCAAAAAGTGCCTCATTCACCTCGTATTATACTTTTAAGATTTGTTTGATGGAGAAGAGCAATCGACCACCCCGAAAAAATCTGCAACCACTAGGAAGAATGTAAGAAGGAATTTTGAGAGAGATCCCAGGAGACAACACTTTGATAATTAAGTCAAGACTATCCGAGAGAGTAAATGGAGAGTTGAAGGGAAAGAAAATAAAAGAGGGAGAGGGTCGTGGGCATATACCGTGGAGAGGGTGCACAGAGAGTGCTCGGAGAGGACGAGGAGTGCTCGGAGAGACAGGAGGGGAAGAACCGTGAAGGGACATCTCTCTCACTACTATCCAGCTTGAGTCTCCTTTGGTGGCGAACACGTGGGGAGCTCTCTCTCTCTCTCGCTATGTGGAAGTTCTCTCTGTTGGTGATGCGAATCTCTCAGTCGTCTGGTGTCAACCTCTGTCCCCTCGTGTTCTCATCTGGGGACCTATTTATACTGGGTGTGGTGGCATCGTCCGACTTAGTAATGGTGTCATTCACGGAGTGAAGTCCTGTCCGATCGTGGGATCGTGCGCCACCTACTCGTCCGTTCTCAAATGGAAGGCGTCGTGAATAGTATCTCGACAGCATGGAGGTAACCTAAGCCACGTTGGGAGAAATCCGATGATAGCGACCCAATGTTCATCCATTGACGAATTCTGTTGTGCCTGGAACGCTCGTGCGCTGGTATTCTGCTTGTGTGATGACGATGCGATATTTTGCCCATGGGCTGACGATACTCTTGTGACCCCCGATTGCACCACGTTGATAAGGTCTTCAGTTGGCCGGGATGGTCGATTACGGGCTTGGCCGCCCCCAAGATATAACGGGCTTAATGTTATTGGACCACATTAGGCTTGACGGAATTTTCCGTCCTCATAGGAGTATATATGTCATTATCTTAATCATACGAGAAGATTAAATAAGAGATAGATTGATATTTTTCATCTTAATCTATGCACCTAAAATTAAACTAAACGAATATTGGTAGGTAATGACAGAGGTATATGTGATGAAATACGGTAATATGGGGCCATACATAACAATACGAAGAAAATAAGGGTATAAACTAGAATATGCCATATTCTAGGGGATACATGTAATTGTCCCATTTATTTAATGTATAATTATATATCTTTATATTAATATTGTATATCACTCTATTCCTAAGTCCTTGACATGCTATCGCATAGTACACGTGTCCGTACCGAAATTTTGAATATTAAATATTGTTTGACTGTATTTTTAAAATTTTAAGATGAATTATTCTTATAGATATCTTTACCGTATTCTTCCCATGTTTCATTTAACTACGGTCCTACCCATTGGCATGTGTGCAACAAGTGCTTTCCTAACATAAAAATATCTCTTCTTGATGGCTCTGAAAGGAACATCGAATTTACTCATTAAAAAATCGTATATTATTATAAAATATGTTAAATAGCAAGTGAAGTACAAGATTTTATTTACAACACTAAACCAATCTACCCGAATAGTTAGAACGCATGGAGCTTCGTCTTCCCCAAGGGGAGTTCACCGTCCTCCCCGATCCCTCCACCTTCGTCATCCTCCACCGGCTCTCCTCCCCCTCTCCCCACCAACTCATTCTTCCAGAACTTCGTGATCGACAATGGCGACATGCCCGCGTACAGCCACCCCTAACTCTTCCAAGTGTTCGGCATCTTCTTCCTTAACCTTCTGGTATCCCCCCTGGCATCGTCGAACCGCTAAATCTACCAGAGCTTCATCACTGACTTCACCGTCTCCGCCGGGGGCAGAGGCAGGCATGTGGTGTCTGCCTTCGACAGCCTCAGCGTGGCCCTCGACCTTCTTCCGATGCTTCACTTCTTCCTCGTCCACGGCACCGCCTTCGTCACTCGTGCCACCATCCCCGGCGGCCGTCGTACCTCCATTTGCAGCCTTAGTGCTTCTGAGATCATCTCCATCATCCCCAACTCCACCCTCACCAAGCAGGCCATCCGGCTTGACCGCGGCAGGACATATATACCGCCTCGCCCAGCCCTCCCCCACTCGCCTCAAGACATCCGAGGACTTTGCCGGAGTGCTGCGCTTCGCGTACCTGCCGGACTACGAGTCCATGCTCGACCGCTTCAGCTGTTGTTACGCTGTCCGGGGTGACGCTGCCTTTGCCCCTACCTGGAGTACCGTTGGGCGAAGGAGGGGTGGGGGGACCTCTTGTTCCTACCCAGCCGCTGCACTTTCGCCTCCTCTCCTGCGGCAACGGCGTTGTCTCGGCTGTCCTGAGCGACTTAAAGTACAGCCGCATCGTCGGGGACCTCGTCGGTGACCAGTGGGTCAAGGCCGACCCCATCCTGGTCACCTAGCATTCGATCCGAGGTGTTGCAGAGGAAGGTCGGAGGGAGATCGTTTCCGCCCTCTACAGGGGCGTAGACGAGTTGAGCACCAAGCCGATCGAGACCATTTCCGTGTACTTCTACGGCAAAGCCATCGCCCGAGCTGCTCCGAGTGGCTCTCATTGTTGCGGAAGTGATCCCAGTGGTGCCGGGTACGACAGTTGGTTGGATTACGTCATTTATCTTAAAAACTTAGCATACTGAGTGAATAGAATTTTATTATTATAAATATATTACATTTTAATTTATTTTTAACATAAAACTACTCTAAGTTTCTAACATACTTCATCAACCATTTTAACATGCTACCTCACGATTCCTCAACTATTCTAACATGTTTCTTCACGTACAAATAGATTTTAAAATTTATCATGTAGGTTATCATAAATATCAGATATGACTCAAATTATAATCATAAATTTTAATATTATATTAAAATGTATTCAATTAAATCATTCAGCTCAAAATCATAAATTGTTTAGTAGAGAGAACTCCACTACAAGCTCAGGACCTGTCGACGATGATCCCATCACCTCGTTTCTTTGAGAAGATCGCGAATTTAATCCTGAATTTTTTCCTACTCCTTAAAAAAATCTAACAAAAAAACTCCACTATTATAAATATATTATATTTTAATTTATTTTTAATACAGAACTACATTAACACGTCAGCATCGTTACTAGTTTGGAAAGAGTTGCCACGTATTAGAGAAAATTTTCAATCTGCTGCATGGGGCAAGATGGATCTTAACTACAGCGATGGGCAAAGAAGGACCAGAAGAAAGACGAGAGGAGAGTCCAGAGAAAACAACAGAGGAGGCCGGTGGAGACCAAAACCCTAGACTCTCTTCAGGAGCTGGTGAACTTAGTGACGGCCTTGGTACCCTCGGAGACGGCGTGCTTGGCGAGCTCGCCGGGAAGGACGAGGCGGACGGAGGTCTGGATCTCGCGGGAGGTGATGGTGGGCTTCTTGTTGTAGCGGGCGAGGCGGGAGGCTTCCTGGGCGAGCTTCTCGAAGATGTCGTTGATGAAGCTGTTCATGATGCCCATGGCCTTGCTGGAGATGCCGATGTCCGGGTGCACCTGCTTCAGCACCTTGAAGATGTACATCTTGTAGGTCTCGCTCCCCTTCTTCGCCCTCTTCTTCTTCTTCTCCCCGCCGGCGCCGGCTTCCTTGGCGGGCAGCTTCTTCTCCGCCCTGGGCTTCTTCTCCGCGGGGGCCTTCTCCCCCGCCGCCGCCGTCGCCGCCTTCTTCTCCTCCGTGGCCGCCTTCTCGGCGGCGGGCTTCTTCTCCGCCTTGGGCGCCATGGGTGGGAAGAGGACAGAAGAGAACTTGGGAAGAAAGGAGAGAGCTTTGGCGTCAAGTGGACAGCAACTGGATGAAGTCTGACAAGTTAAGGGATGTGCGTAGTTATGTAGAGAGGAATGTGGTTCTAATTGGGGAGAGAGGGATGGCGCGGATCGATGACATGGCAAGTGCTCTCGCCGTTGGATTCCTAGAGTGGGGGACGTGGATGTTACGATGTCTTCGTCTTTTGGCTCTCTGTGGATTTGTTACACCTTCCCGCGAGGGGATAACGACGCTTGGTGGCTTCAGGATGTAGAGAAACTAAAATGGAACGCCCATCGCTTGGCTTCTAAATTGCCTTCCTTACTCCTTCGGCCCGTGTATGCCACTGGGCATCTGTGACGGTCCTCGAATGAAACACAGAGATACGATCTCAAATAACAAAAAAATAAGAAAAAGATACTTGTATAATTTATAAAGTAACGTTCAGTAATTTAAAATAAATGAATTATCAAATTATTCAGTGCCATGGTCATACAGCATCCTACAAGTTTGATTAAAAATACCCATTCTGCTACAACATATCAGGCATTCCTCCAGGAAAAATATTAGAAGGGTCTCTTCTCGAAGAAGCCTGGCCGAACTTTTTGAATGGGACAAGAAAGCGGATGCATGCAGAGAGGCTCTCAAGGACGTGTGACACGATCCCAAGCGACCAAGCGGCACCACCGCCTCGAGGAGCGACGGCGGCCCCGGCGCAAAGACGAGAACGCTGAGTCTAGAAGGATGGCGCGCGTAGTGAGCTGGCGTTGTCAGATGTGCGGAGATGCGCCGGCCTACCTTGATGTCTGCTGCCAGATGCGGCGGGGGCGGCCGGCGTGCTTGCCGGGCTGGTCATCGGGGACGCCGGGGGGGGGGGTGGAGATGCCGCGAGCTCGGGAGGTGGAACAGTTGAAGCAATGGGCATGGGGAAAGGTGAGCATGGCACCGCTGCTGTTGCCGCTTTTTTTCACTTCCGTTGTGCTTATTAGTTAGATTAGAAGTCGCACCATGAAGAAGCTGAAACCGATGATAGGAGAACCAATTCACTGCACAGTTCTGCGGGTCAAAATGCAAAAAATACGCCGTTGCCGGGGATCGAACCCGGGTCACCCGCGTGACAGGCGGGAATACTCACCACTATACTACAACGACTTGTTGAGAGCAAGTCGCGATATTGTATCATCTAACTACAAATTTTATATGACAAGCAGTGGAACCCGATTCTGTACAGTGGCGGGGTTGTACTCTACAACTAGACCGCTTTGTGCTGGTAATCCTTAGTCCATTTTGGTGTGATGTAAAATTAATGGTGTATTTTTTAAAACAGTCATCAGTTTAAAGGATCTTCGGACTTCAGTGATTTTCAGTGAGGTATGTGGATGGACACTATTGATGAACTCAAAAAATTTATGCCACTTCAAGCATAAAGAAAATACTGTAAAAAAATCTTTTATAATATTTAGGATATGCTAAGTAACACCTTGCTCAACGATGAAACAAGGGTCAAATGTTCTAGGGAAAAATTCTCTTATACCCTTAAAATCATTTAAAATTATACATATATCCTTATATTTATCATATTTATCATAATATTTTTAAAATCTTTAAGAAAATAATCATTCTATCCCTTTGCAGGGGTATATGGATAATTTTTTATTTTAAGTATAAGGGTGAATATGGAATAATGGATCTCTTCTTAAGGATTCTAAGGGTATTATAGTAAATATGATAAAAGAAGGGGTATAAGAGTAATTTTGTAAGATTTTAGAGATACAAGGGTATTTTTTCTAATATTCTATGATATTCTAAGAACGAATAGCTATCTCAAATAGTCAAAGATTGGCTTGGGGATTATTTCTATGAAAGCTGTCGTGTAAAACTTAGTATTTGCAGTCGGGATTGAACATGAGAGTTTGAACAATGGCGAGAGAATTTTCTGAGAAATGAGCCGAATGTTACACAGAACATCGGGCGCTGATCCTTCTTCTGATGTAGGGAGGAAGTGTCCTCATAGAAGGAAGGGGGCGAAAGGAGCTGAGTGGTGATATTGGATGTCAAAGTCGATTATTCTCCTACGAAGAAAATGTTCTAACCATGGATGAGGCGTCTCAGAGAAAACTCTATATTGATCGGTCGATGAAAAAGAAAGTACTAGAGTAGAAGGGGCCACTATTGCATACTTTGCGACATTGATATATTGCACCTTTTATAGGCACTAGCATCTAGAGATGTGTGATGCCGACAGTTACACCCTAGTCATGATCGCGAGTAGAATAAGAGGTAGAATATCTTGAGCGGACTTAGATGTAATTATGAAAATTTAGAGAGTTCGAGACGGTTATAGAGGCAAGCATAATTCAAAGTGGGATCCAGGATGACAACAAAGAGAATGTTACATCGGATTTGGCCTCATGAGAATCTTGCCCCTATTATCCAGTCAGATTTGGACTTAAATTGGGAAGGCTGCAGTAATTGGCCACATAAGAAACTATTATATGATAGTTCCTAGGTAAAGATAATTTTGTTAGGGTGATGATTCACGCAGAAGTTGCAAATTTGGTTGTCCATAAGTTATGCAATATGTGAGGGAGACATTGAAGCAAATGCGGAGTCCGTTTCTATTTTTGAAAACTTCGTAAGTGCACATGGAGAGTCCAAATTTTGTGGGACTCATCTAAGCCATCTTTAACTTGATCAAAGAAAATGCTCATGATATCCTCTACAATATGGTACACATGTTTCTCGTGAATAATATACTCTCCCTAGGACCTTCTTTAACTTGATCAAAGAAAATGTTCATGATATTAACTACAAATGTTTCTAATGAATAATATACTCTCCCTAGGGCCTTTACACTCATCTTTGCTATAACATCAGTTAACTCTAGAAAATGTTGAAACTTGATTGATGGCCATGTGACTTGATCATTATATTAGCAGTTTGTCCTACACATGAATCTTTAAGAACCAACGATTACAATAGGTTTTTTAAGATCCTATTTGACATCTGAAATTTTTTTGATAAGAATAAGTGTATCTTTAATCCTACATATGTTTGATATAGAAGGGGATAAGAATGGCATTATTTCTATTTCTTGTTTGGTAAAATAAAAGATATAAATAAAATAAATGTAGAAAAAAAGATAATTTTATCCTTCTTATCTCAGCCTTCGGTTGGAATTAAGGGGACTTAGTTATTTTTTCCTACCTTCGTAGTAAATGTGTTGGATTTATGTGAAGTCCCCCTTCATGTATACATAAAATTAAGTCCCCTACAGATAAATGAGGCTCTTGTTTTCAATTTCTTCTAGTAACAATCATGATTGGCACTAATGCTTGATTTTGTTTTCAATTTTTGTTTTACCAGCCCATCCAACTATTGGTAATATCTACAAGAAAGTAGACTTTTATATGTTTGATTTTGTGTCTGTTGGCTATAAAAATGGCCACCTAGGGTGATATCTTTGTAAGAATGTAATTATTTCATCACATTATTTTAACTCTTCACACTATATATAGAGCCCAACATAATTTTAAGTACACTGAGAATGCATACATAAAAGAACTACTTATAAAATCGAGCCAAGTGACCTTCACACAAGTTTGAGTATTTCATTCCACGTTGAATGTAAGAAAGTACATTTTGTCCATATGAATAATCTTTCAAAGAGTAGCATCTTTCTTAGATAGTAAATTTGTACGAGAATAGGACCGAAGGTATCACAATCTAATCACTTCCTATCACACAATTTGTACGAGAATAGCAAGAAGTTTCAATTATATTGGCTTATTCTCACTTCTATGATCAAGCTAGTAGCATGATGGTTGAAATTAGAGCACGTACTCATGGATGATCCGAAATATTTGAAAACTATCACATCACAACCAAGTAAAATTGAGTGTGACTCACGACTGCTGGTCCAAGTAATAAACAAGAAGATTCCATGCCCCTGGGAGATTATTACATATGTGAGATAAATCCGGATCCTTCTTACGGAAAATGATTCAATTAGTCATATATTTCATGAGGCGAATAAGGTGACAGATTCTCTTGCTAATCTAGCTTGCAATACAAAATGTAATATCTCTTTTTCTTCCGAGCAGCAACTTCCCAACTATATAAAAGGTGTTGTCCGGTTGGATAAGTTAGAAATGCCTAGCATACGTTTGATGTAATTCTTTATAATCTTCATTATTAATAAAATTCACCTCCTAGCTGTGCATTGGATCCCCCAATGTACCTAGGTAAGGTTTTTGATTAAAAAAATAATAGTTATTATAATGTTGAAAAAATATCATTTTCATAAATTAATCATTTTAGATTATAATAAAATAAATATATTTTAAATGTCTTAATTTTATTTTATCCCAAATGACTAAGTAAATTTACAAGTTTAATATAATTCAGGTCTCCAAAATATTTATCCTATATCTGGCAAAACTAGGATGCTACTATGTCTAAGGTCTTAACATAGATAGAATATCATCTAGGTACTTAAAACATAAGATGGACGATAGATCATCCACAAGCTGAATCTTAGACGATAGGATGTCTTCCGCCTAAAGAATGAACATTAGACAAAGTTCCAAAGTTCCATAAATATCCTGGACTTCGAAGAAAGAAGACACCGATTCTAGAAAGAAGAGATCGATTCTAGCATGCCAAGTATTCAATGAGCATTCAAGTAATCCATGAGCATGAAGTTTCATATGCACTCACGTCTATGAGGGACTTCATCACATTCACTTCTATCCTTGAAGTCTCTCATTTCTAGAAGCCATCAAGAAGAGACAGAATCAGAACTTCATCGACATTCTTCATTTCCTCCTCTTCATATCTGTACGTACATATCATTTATTTCTTTGAATATGTAACTATCTACAAGACAAGTGGTAAGAGTGTTTGTTGCTCTTGGGGATAGCACTGCATGTGTTGGGTCAATTCGCTAATACTTAAATCAACTGGATAACTAACTCTTGGAAAGTTAACTGGTGTGAAATCACCAGGAAAACTAAGTCACCCTGTGTGGCTGGATGTTTTTGTAGCAATCCAGATTAAAATAATATAATAAATAAATAAATATAAACTCTTAAATAAAATAAAGATAACTTTGATATAATTAATATGAGCAAAATAAATTTTACAATAATTGGAATAGTCAAATAGGCTAATATTAAAAGTTTATTGAGCTTAAAAGAAGGAATTATTAATCCTTAAATTTCATAATTTTTAAAATTCTTAATTTTAATTGGGCTAAATAGGCTAAAAACTTAAACAATTTGGCCTAAAATCACAACTACACCCTAATCTATCTAGATAAGGTCGTTCTCTAGTGAAGGCCAGCCTAATTAGGGTTAATCTCGTGCTAGGAGGCCCTAGATATAGATAGAACTCGAGAATTTCAGAGTAAGAATTATCTCCAGAATAAT
Organism: Amorphophallus konjac; assembly: GCA_022559845.1. Lineage (NCBI taxonomy): Eukaryota > Viridiplantae > Streptophyta > Magnoliopsida > Alismatales > Araceae > Amorphophallus > Amorphophallus konjac. The sequence continues at coordinate 48,423,326 of CM040126.1, forward strand.
AAAACTAATTAGGACTCTTAGTGTCACGACCCAGGTTTTTCAGATCTTTTTTCGTAGGTCGCGGATCGTGTCCGTGTGAGGTTTGAACTTTAATTTCAGATTTTCGAACCCTCGAATAGTGTTATTGTGGGTCATTTCGGGTCCGTGGGAGCGAGTTGAGCGGCCCGACTTTTTCTCGGAATTTTTTGGCATCAAATTTTATTTTTTCAAGTTTTTTCGGGGCTAACATGAGTTTGTTGGAGTTAGATGGAAGGCTCTATCACCACAGAATGTGGATCTAGAGGGGGGGTGAATAGATCAACTGGCTATTTTAAAAATTATGCCTAGAATCAAATGCGGAATTAGACGAACAGTAGACGAACACAACCAATGCGCTGAAAGAAACACACAAGAGGCACAAGGCTTTTAGGTGGTTCGATCAATCTGACCTACGTCCACCCCACATTCAATTCGAATGTGGATTACTGCTGATACACAACTTCAAACCGCTGGGCTTTACAGCTTGCCAACAACGGCTGGGGCTTACAGCTTATCCCGACCAGAGGAACACCCTCTGCAACAGCTGAGCATCACAGCTTGCTCTGCTGGGCATTACAGCATAGCCGACCAGAGGAACGCCTCTGCAACAGCTGAGCATCACAGCTTGCTCTGCTGGGCATTTTAGCTTAGCCGACCAGAGGAACGCCTCTGCAACCCGCTGCCTCACAGCTTGAAACCGCTGACTAACAGCTTGATCGAACAAGAGTTTTCAAAGGAAAATAACAAAGACTGAAAAGCAAATGAAACATACAATCGAATGGAAGAAAGCTAAAAACGACTGTAGCTCAAGGTTGAGCAGTATCAGCTCTGGTAACTGGACCAAGAGACTGATTCACAAACTCTCACGATAACTCTCTCAACTCATCTCTCTTCTTCTTCTTCTCTCCTTTTCTTCTTCTCTTCTTTTCTTCCTTTCACAGTGGATCTCGGTGGCTGCTTATTTCAGACTGGATGTGTATACTTCGCCAACTTCGATCAGCCTCTATAGAAGATGAGGACTGATATTTATAACAGCAGCAGCTGGATAAGGGCACGTGGCTTCCACGTTTTCCCGCCCAAGGAATTCTCCAGACTCGAGATGCTTCCATCCACGTGGCAGCATCTGGTCACCTTGTCCTCCTGGGATCACGAGCCATGTCAGCAATCTCAGTAGAGAGTGCCTGTCAAAATAGAGTATCGGATGATCAGGTTGAAGAACAACTCTGTATAGACTTAATCAGAAGCACTGCATTGTATAGACTTCATATGAGTGAAAGCTATGTACAGACTTGACCAAAAGCCTGAGACACTAACGAAGACACTGGACTGACACCAACTCGAAGACGAAAGACAAAACTGACACGAAGTGTAGTTATAGAACAAGAAGGACACGAGGTTTTAGGAAAAACAACACGAAGACAGAGATAGCAACGAAGACTCAGACGCAGAGACAGAACGAAGTAAAACGAGAACGACACGAAGTGCAGTAGTGACAAAAACACACACTACACAGAGAGCGACACGAAGTGGCACAGAAAGCAACACGAGGTGCTGCGATGTCCTGCACGCAATAGAACAAAAACGACACGAAGACGATGAAAACGACACGAGGTGAAGTCACTACGTGACAAGGACACGAGGTGTATGAAACACGACATGAAGACATGAAACAACACGGAGACGAAACAGTAACCGACACGAGTTGAAAACAACACGAAGACGAAAACTGAAATCGACACGGAGTGTGGTCAAAGCGAGAAAGACACGAAGTCTAAAGCGAGAAACCAACACAAAGACAGAATAGAAACTGTCACGAGTTGAAAACAACACGAAGACGAAACAGTAATTGACACGGGTTGAAAACAACACAAAGATGAAAACTGACATCGACACGGAGTGAAAACAACACGAAGACGAAACAATAATTGACACGAAGTCAAGGAGAAAAACATCACGAAGACAATGTATTCAACAGTGCAATGTCTAGACTTTAAGTCCAATGCAAACGGCTGTACAGACTTGAAATTGTGAAGCCAATGTACAGACTTACTATAACAGACTGATGTGTAGACTTTGAAGAACAGTCCAATGTATGGACTTGCACTGCAAACAACAATGTATAGACCTCATGTAAAAGCCCAATGTATGGACATTGAAATCGAAGACCAAAGTATAGACTTTGGCGAAGCAAAAGGCTGTATAGACTTTGCCTAAGACAATGCATGAACTGACGTTGTATATACTTAGCCTATGCAGACCAATGTACAGACTTTGAAGAACATAACGTTCAGCAGTGTATAGACTTAGCCAATGCATTATGGATGTATGGACTTTGAGACTTTGAGTGTGTGTTCAGTGTGAAGACAAGATAAAATGCATGAAACACACAGACAATCTGATAAAGTGATATCATCAAAACATAAACAGTGTTGCCAATTCATCAAAATAATGTGTTGCCATATGAAGTATAGTTACATGTCAACATCATCAACATATAGGAGTCACAATAATCTCCCCCTTTTTGATGATGGCAACCCCCTATTATGTAGATTAGCAACATCCTGTCATACAGATGCATTTTTGATGAAAGACATGATTTATTATTCAGATTGTTATGCAGATGCATGTAGATGCTATGAATGACATGCTGCATGCTACAAAATGTAAGCAACTCCCTGCTAACAAAAATTTCCCTCTTTGCCATGTCATGATGTAATACACTCCCCCTGAATACACTCCCCCTGAATCTAATATTCAGACAATATTCTCCCCCTTTGCCATCAACAAATAGGAGGGAAAGTGAAGACAAGTGAAGAGAAAGAAAGTTTAGCTGACTGGCATTCTTGGCAAGTAGTTCAAAAATTAGGCAATTAAAGCACAAAACCTTCAGTCATATGAACTGAGAAACTGCTTAGAAGTTGAATTTCTGATTTAAAAGTTATAAAAATGAAAGTTCATGCACTACATTCATATGATAAGGTTGATGTTCATGATAAAACAATAAACCAGAGTCATATGGACATGAGAGATTCAGTTTCAAAATATCTTACTTTAATAGACTCAGTAGAATGTGTTAAGAGAAGCCAGGGCATGTATTGAAATTAAACAATTGACATCCATGAAATTTCTTTCAAGGAACAGCATTTTCCATATTGTTTCATTTAGGTAATTCAGGTACCAAAAGTCTTTTTGCGTAAGGGTATACGTTTATCAGACGCCAATACCCCTAGATACTCAACATGATGGACCATCTTGCCTATGATCAAATTCAATAGAATTGATTGACACCTTTTAGTGTGAGGGTACACGTTTATTAGACGTCAGTTACCCCCAGGTACTGAGTGAAAAACAACCTACTGTTTTGATCATTTTATACAGAGATAGCTGATACACCTCATGACATGAGTGGTGTCCACTTCTTTGATGGATCACTCAGTTTCTCAATGATTTACCAGTCATTGCTCTGTCAATGCTATTTCTCAATAGATTTTCAATGTTTTTCAAAAGCTTTCTTAGCTGCCCTATATTTGTTTCAGAATGACTTATTTAAGGACAATACACATACTTAGCTTCTCTGACATGAATTCAGATGAGTTTTCAGATTTCAGATATAATCAGCTTTGTCTGACATGAAATAAGATAAGGGTTGAGAGCTTTATCAATTTTCAGCATCCTTATTTACTGATTGTAGTCTTTCAACTCTAAAGATTATAAATTTAAACCATTAAGTCAGTCTTTAAGCAATTAAGGTTCTTATGAAAGAAGAAATCTGTTTTCTATTGCTTAATATTAGAACTGACTAAAAGATTGCCATATTGTCAGACTCAACCATGTAGAGTCAAGGATTGAATAGACTCAGCAATTCACCTCGAAATTCTGACAAGACTCCCCCTGACTATATGCATGCGATTTTGCAAAAAATGACAAATCAGATGATTTTTGAAGTTCATGCTTAATCAGACTATCTTTATCGTGCAGTATGACCCATGCAGAAATATAGACATATCATGCATCTAGACATATGTATGCAATGATGATCATGAGTGCAATAAAGGATATGAGAGTCATGCATTATCACAGGTCTGTTGCACAATGTTTATTCAATCTATCAACAGCAAGTCCAAATCAGAAATTTACTCAAAGCAGCTCAAAAGTTTTATTCAAGTCAACAGAAAATTCATTCATTATGCTGAAATTTACACAAGCCAAGTTCTCTTCTAAAAAATTTAAAATTTTCATTTCCAAGTGGCTTAGTAAAGATATCAGCAACTTGTTTGTCTGTTTCAATGAAGTCCAGTTCAATTTCCTTTTTGTTCACAGCATCTCTTAGAAAGTGATGTTTTATTTCTATGTGCTTAGTCCTAGAATGATGAACAGGATTTTTAGCAAGGCATATGGCACTAGTATTATCACATAGAATTGGAATACATTCTAATTTTATCTGATAATCATCTAGTTGGTGCTTAATCCAAAGTACTTGAGCGGCACAATTACCTGCTGCAACATATTCAGCTTCAGCTGTAGATAAGGCTGCAGTGTGTTGCTTCTTAGATGCCCAAGATACTAGACAGCCACCAAGGAATTGACAGTAGCCTCTAGTGCTTTTTCTATCTACTCGACACCCAGCATAATCAGCATCAGTGTAGGCTAGAAGTTTTAACTCACACCTAGCAGGATACCATAATCCTAGCTCCTGGGTGCCTAGCAGATATCTAAAAATCCTTTTCACAGCTTTAAAATGATTTTCCTTAGGACTGGCCTGAAACCTAGCACATAATCCTACAGCGAATTGAATATCAGGCCTAGATGCTGTTAAGTAGAGAAGGGATCCGATCATACCTCTGTATAATTTCTAGTCAAATGGGTTACCTTTAGTGTCTTCATCTAAGCTTGTAGAAGTACCTGTAGACACGTTAAAATTGACATTATTTTGAGTATATCTCGTATTGCCGTGCAATGCCCCATTTGACCCTCAAATCGACTTATTTGAGTGGTTTTTCCCACTTTTCTTGAATTTCCCCTATTTTCCCCTATTTTTCCTATTTTTTCTATTTTTTTAGATTTTTTTGGCATTTATCTCCATTTTTATGAATTCACGCCTTGATCAAGGGCGCGTTTTGATTCACGACCTGATTGAGGGCGTTTCTTAAAAAAGTGACGACCGCTGGAGAGGGCGTCAATTCCTGGCATTATCCAATTTTCGAAAAAGAATAAATATTTGAAGAATATTAACTCACGCCCTATGATGGGGCGTTTTTCAATTCACGCCTCCCAATGAGGCGTCTTTCACAATTTCTAAATAAAAGAAATGATTATTTCTAAAATTAATCCAAGAAGAAACGCCCTGACCCAGGGCGTGTTTTAAATTAACGCCCCTTGACAGGTCGTCAATTCTTGAATTGACGCCCTGACCAAGGGCGTGTTTCATCTTCTGGCTTCGCAGCCCTTTCCCCAGAGAGTCCTTGCCTCGTTAGACTCCTGCCTTGATTGGGGCTCTTGCCCATTCTTATCCTTCCCCCTTATTGGACTCTTGCCCATGTTTATCTCCTCCAATTCTATTTAATAGGGCCGACTGCTCTGTTGTTTGGTTGGATTCCAGATTTCTTCTTCTCCCCCCGTCGTTCTTCTTCTTTCTTCTTCTTCTTTTTTTTTTCTTCTTCTGCCGTCTTCTTCCTCTTCTTATTCTTCTTCCCCGTTTTCTTCTTCTGTCTTCTTCTTCTTTCTTCTTCTGTTCTTCTGTCCTTTTTTATTCTCCTTCTTCTGTCTTATTCTTCTGTTCCCTCTTCTTCTGTTTGTTTCTTTTTTTTTTCTTTCTTTCACAGGAACCGAAGGTGGCATTGGCTAAGGAGGCTTCTCACGTTGACATCTTCATCTCTTTTGAAGTTTCTCCCCATCGAGCATCAAGCCAAAGGGGCCACAAACAAGATTTTTATCTTATCTCCCCTTATCTTTTATTTTCATAGTTCATAAATCATGCATGCATCATTGTTTTATTGATCTTTTCTCTCAATCACATTGAGATCTCCCCATAGTGCAACTCTTGCACACTTCCCTTATTTTTTATTTGCATGCATCATACATCTCCCACCCTTTTGCATAGGGGTTTAAGGGCCAACACCCACAAGGTGTGTCTTGCACATCTTTTCATGCTCATCTTTCTATATAAGAATTTGATGCTACACACCATGTTCTAATTCAATTCTTTTGTGGTGTTTGTGTCTCTTTTTGCAAGGGTAATAATTAAAGAACTCTCTTCATCGGCCGGCCGATTGGAAGAGAAAGGAGCACCTACAATCAACCGCAATTTTTGAGGTATTTTACGATCCTTTCCCTTATTGTTTTTCCACTTGAGACCCTCGTGTCTCTAGCGATCACACACACTCCCCTTGTGCACCTCGTGCATGTTTCATCTCCACTATTGTTTATTGTTTGCTTTTCATTATATTTTCCTTAAGTGGATTTATTAGGATCTACAAATTGGCGATCACGGTGGGACACTTTGTGTTCTTTGTTTATTACCCTTTCCCCTTAGGCACCCGCGTGTGCCGTCTCCCCTATTGCACCCTCGGTGCGTCTCCTTTTGTGCCCCTCGGGCACCCTCCATTGGCTTTGCTTTCTTCCCTAAGTGATTTACCATTTCGTTGTCTTTTCCTTAGAATCTCCACTTATTTAAAATTCTTGATGAGCATGCTTATCCTGTTGATTGCCTTATTTATGTGGTTGTGAGTGTGCCTGTTTAATATTTCTGGCCGTGCTTTCCTGAGGAATTAACGCCTCTGTCAGAGGCGCTTTTTCGATTTCACGCCCTAACTCAGGGCGTCTTATTCATATTTTACGCCCTCTGACAGGGCGCCTTCCAGCATATTTCCTGATATTTCTGGTTTTATTACGCTACCTGAGAATTCACGCCCTGTGCCAGGGCGTTTCTTTGTTGATTAGCGTCCCTCAGTAAGGCGTTTCTTTTAATTTGACGCCCTCGCTCAAGGGCGTCCTTTCCCCTTATAGCGCCTCACCCTAAGGCATTTTTTTACTGCCCCTGGTACCTCGCTTTGAGTCACGACAGTCACACTGTCGTGTCTTTTGTTAGTAGCGCCCCCTGCCGGGGCGTGTTTTTACTGTGGGTTTCAGAACCCTTCCTGTGGGTGAGTTTTCATGATATTTCATATTGACTGATCATATTGTGTGGTTGGCCTGATTTCCCCTGTTGCATTCATTCTTTGCATTGGTTTGGGAGCCCCCTCCTCTTCATTAGGATCCACACACCCTCTTGGAATCGGAACGACCCTCCATTGAGCATTCCGTCTCTTTCGATTGGAAATTCCTAAACCAAGCCTCCATAAGCCCCCGCACCCGTGGATTCCCTTACGGACGCCGGGCAGATTGTACCCTTGAAGTCCCGAATTAGTTGGCCTAAACGTGGTGAGAGAGTGTTCCTAGTTGGCATTGGAGTTAAATCATATTGAAACTAGGCTCCTCCCTTGTGTGAATCATATCAATTTGTATAAATTCATTAATTCACCAAGGTTCAAACATAAGAAATCAAGGTAACCATTCCAACTTGTGTGTTTCTTTACAAATTGTTTGCACATTATTTGGGTTGCATAATGGCTTACCATGATAAGAAAAACAACATGTTTAATTCAATTCATGAGGGTGATCAACTTAGCACATCCTATTCCCCTCAATTTCAACATGTTCATCAAAATTCTCACCATTCTTTCAAAGGGCCACGTCCTCATTCTTATGGTCATGCCCGACCCATGGGCAATGTCCAATCCAATGGTCCTTCAACTCAATTTCGAGCCACTACTCCCTCGGGATCCTCTCGTCCCAATGATGAGAAGGTCTCCCAGATCATTCATGTATTAGATCATCTTACCCCTCAACAGATCCAAGCCCTTAAGGCTGCCGTTGAGGGTACATCTCATGCATCTCTCCCTCCTTCCAATTCTATATGGGTGGCCCATCACCCACCTCCTTCCAATTCTATTCGGGTGGCCCATCACCCATCTCCCTCCAATTCTACATGGGTGGCCCATCACCCACCTCCTCCTTCCAATCCTGATCGGGTAGCCCATTACCCATCTCCTCCTGTTCATTCTACTCAGGTGGCCCATCACCCGCCTCCTTCTATTCCTCCTCCCTCACGGCCCCAAGGCCCATTTATTCATTGCAATCCGGCCCATCCGGGTTCTTCTACGGGTCGGCCCATTAATCCACCTCCACGGCCTTTTTATACGGCCCCTCCTCCTTCAAGGCCCTGCCAACCTTCTGTTGTTCAGGTCACACCCCTCCAGCAAACTCTCCTCGATAAAATCACTTTGATGGAGGAACAATTAAAGAGGGTCACGGCTCCTCCTATTCCAGTCAATCCCCTTCATGCTTTCCTGGATGATATCACCAAGATGGAGAAAGAATGGAAAGATAGGAGAGATGATTACGACTTCGGCATTTCAAGCAATCAAGAGCCGGCAATTGAAGAATCCAAGGCAGTGTACGATGATGATGAAGCTCCGCAGGCACCCCTTCCGAGTTTTCTTAATTTCCCGCTCCCTCCACTGTCATTTGATAAACCTCCTGCTCAGGATGAAACCATCCCTGATCCAACCCCTATTTATGAGACTAATTGGTGTTACGATGATGGGTCGATACTTCAATCACCCACACCGGCACATTGTAAGTCTCCTCCTATCCTTAACACCGCATACATTACACCTCCTCCAGTTACACCATTAACCTCCGCAACACTGGCCTCCCCCAAGCCTTCTACTATGAAACCTCCACCCGTTAAGCCATCTACCTCCACACCATCGGCCTCCATTAATTACACCATTAAACCTTCCCCAATTAGCCTCCCATTACCGCCACCTCGGCCTTCCATTATCCCTTTAAAACCCACTTTGCCTATTCCACCATTTAACCCTTTACCCTTACCCGTGGCTAACCCTGAGCAGGATCCACCCCTTTTTGCACCCGAGCCAATCCCAACTGCTTCCGAGCAAAGGGAGAAACTCGACGTGTTTGAACCTCCGCTTACGCTCACCCATTTGCCTACGCTTTCCATCATGTCTCCACCATTCATGGAGCCTTCCGCCTCCGCTTCACCTCCCCTTACTACTCGGAATGGGGGGCCTTCTACAAGCACAGGTGCCGAGGACGATCAAGAGCCGGGCAGCAAGGATTTGGCCGCGCCATTCAAGATTCAAGAATTCATTTGCCGGATGCCAATCCGGGTTATTGTGCCAAGCACGGTCGAAGAAGCCAAGTCGCCGCCATGCCAAGCATTGATGCTGTGTAAGGACCGGGCAGGGCACCCTTTGTTCCAATTTCCAAATTTTGAATCTTTGGGCAACATAATGCTTCCGAGCCCAACTTTCCAACTCCCTCACACCATTACTTTGCACTCTCCAAGGGAGTTGACATTCACCATTGAAGCTTCGGCAGGGGCTATTTCTCATACACTTTCACTGCCGTGGAGGGGCAGTTATCTTAATGCTAAGGGGCCATCCCTTATTTGTTCCACTTTCTATTCATCCATCTCTATCACTTTTCCATGGGCCATTCCCAGGGTTAGGAGGAGGATCTCGTCCTCTCGCCCTTCATATTCTCCATATTCTTTGCATCTCACGCATTTTGTTGCATTCGCGCATTCACTGCATTCATCGCATTCATCATTTTGCATACACCTCCTGCTTCCCGGGTTTCCAAACCCGTATCTTCCCCGCCTTCCAGCACCTCCGGATATTCCGCACTTCCCATCTTATTCATCTTCATCTTTTTATCCACTATCCCTGGGGCATCGCGTCCCTTTTCCTGCTATCTCCCTGGAACCTCCAGGAATTTTATCCCTCCTCTTTGGGCATCTCGCCCTTTCTGATTCTATTCCTCCGGACCTCCGGACTTTCCCCTCGGGCATCGCGCCCCTTTCCACTTTCCTCCTCCGGAACCTCCGGACCTTTCTCTCGGGCATCGCGCCCCTTTCCACTTTCCTCCTCCGGAACCTCCGGACCTTTCTCTCGGGCATCGCGCCCCTTTCCACTTTCCTCCTCCGGAACCTCCAGACCTTTCTCTCGGGCATCGCGCCCCTTTCCACTTTCCTCCTCCGGAACCTCCAGACCTTTCTCTCGGGCATCGCGCCCCTTTCCACCTTCCTCCTCCGGAATCTCCAGATTTTCCCCTTGGGCATCGCGCCCATTCTCATTTGCTACCTCCGGAACCTCCGGATTTTCCTCCTAATCCTCCTTCATTCCTCTCTCTTGGGTATCGCGCCCCTTTCTATATTCTTCCTCCGGAACCTCCGGATTCTCCACCTGATTGTCTCCATCTTTTCCCCGGGCATCGTGCCCCTTTCCATTTGCTTCCCCCGAACCTCCGGACAATCCATCTTTCTTCCGATTCATCTTTCTGCTCCTCCGGGACATCACATCCTTCATTTTCTTCTTCCTCTTCCATCATCTTTTTCCCTATTTCTTCCCAGGGCACCGCGTCCCTCGATATTTTATCCCTCCGGAGCCTCCGGATGATTTCTCCTCTCACAATTCTCCTCCGCCTCCGGACCCTCCGGATCCGCCTCTTTCTATCTACCAATTTCTTCTTCTAATTCCTCCTGATTCTGGGTCCGACCTAACTTCTTCCACATCCACTGCCTTGGGCATCTGCCCTTTCTCCCACTGCTTTCGAGGCTTTAGTCCTCACCCCTCTTCTTGATTTTCCGCTTCTTCTGTAGACTGTTCCATGTGATCAGGGTCTCCGCGCCTTAGTGAGGGAGTTCTAGCCCTCGCCTCTTTTCCTTTTCTCCTTATTCGTCTGAGTCTGGTTTGAGCACCACTCATTCTTGTTAAGCCACTCCCAAAATCCTTTGCTTCCAATCCTTTTGACTGTCAAAGAGGACAAATCCCACGATGATCAACCTCGCCTCTGACAGCTGCTTCTACAAAGGTTGCAAGGTAACATATTGACGTAAGTATGCATTTATATGATATCATTTTATCATTACTTCACGTATGATTTTCAAAATCAAGTGCTTCTTAACGAGATTAAGAGTGGTGTTTTAAACCTTTATCTTAAGCTTTTGTTTAATTGAAATCATTCTCAAAAGAGTCCTTTAGGCTTGTTTTTTTGCAGCACCTCTGGTTAATAAAAACCCGCGTTGGGAATTCAATATTCTCTCCCCGCTTGTTAAGATCAACCCTCAGCTGGGCACCTCACACACTTCACGGCGTCCTTAGCCGGCTCCTTTGGTTAAACACCGTTGCTACCTTGGCCATGCCATGAGTATATCTGAAAGTCTTTTCTCTTCTTTACTCGGCCACGTGCAGGGGCAAGAGGTTGACGGATGAGATGACCAACCTTGGTAATCCCCAATACGAGAGGAGTCTCAAATAGGGACAGTCTTGACCCAAACTAAATATGAATTTCATGATATACATCTCGCCAAAAGGGCTATTATGAAAATCAAGTCAGAATTTCGATAAAAGTAAAATTGTGAATTATGGTATGACAAGAGTGGCAAAGTCCCCGCAGGGAAAACCCTGGTCGTATGCATGTCAAGGGTCTAAAAATTAAAGGCACAAAGCCCCGGCACAACAGACTACCTCTTTGAAGGGAACACCTTGGAAGGAATTCAAGTCCCGATACCTCCCATCCTGCACAAAGCTTGTCACAATTGTTCTTCTCTTTTCCCTCTGAGACCGAATGTTTCTCGGGTATGGCCTTGGTAGGGGCACCGTTGATCAAAGACGGTCGGTTATAGGATGCCACTTTCAATGCACGTCCAGCTTTGGGCAGTTTTAGCGAAAAGGGAAGGAACAAGGACTCCTAGCCAGTGGTTCAAAACAACCCTTTGATGCTGCATTAACAATGTCTAAGCCAAAATCCAAAAAAAATTGAATATTTCCCGATCAAAATCCCAACAAAAATTCAAAATATTTTCCAAAAATCTCCATAAAAATTCAAATATTTTCAAAACTCATAAAAATACAAATATTTTCAAAACTCATAAAAATTTGCATATTCCAAAACACATAAAAATTTGCATATTTCCAAAATCCAAAAATTTGCATTGTATTTTCTGATGGTGTTTTGCAAGAACAGCTTTGCAGAGACCAAAAGCACGGGATGAGTCCTATCTCCACTCATTGCTATCAATCTATTGATTCTCCCGATATTCTCATGACATGCCACCCTGGGTATTTTTGGTTATCACCTCCTTATATCATTTTGGTTATATCTCCTGATTATCATTCTGATTATTCATCTCCAGATCTTTCAATCAACTCCTACTAATTTCTCTTGATCAATTCTGCCGATGGGCATTATATCATTCTGATCATTCAACTCCAAATCTTGATTAGCCAAGATTGGCATCCTCATGATAAAACAACAAACAATGATGCTTTTGCAATGCCGTGATCTAACTCGTGCTATACAGGCCATATACATGCTATTCATGCTATGCTTGCTACGCTTAAATACCTTATTCATTGCTTGTTATCTTTTATATCTTGGCTGATGAATTTTTGAGCGCAGGATAAGAAGCTCTTGGTCCCACCGACTGGGCATCAACATCCAAGCCCCACGGTGTTTGCACATTATTGCACCTCATTTCTCAGTTCCCCTATGCTCATTGCCCCACCATCTCCTGTATGCATTTTACTATATGTTACATATGCTACTAGATTATATCAAGGACCTTGTGGCTTTGGTAAATCTGGAATTTGAGTTCCCCTTCATCAAAAATGATGACGATTCCAGAGGCATCTTAGTCATACAGATAGGCCGTTGAGCCGTCCGAGACTGGGGACGATGGTTCCTTTTTTATGAGTTGGTGCGTGGATAAACGGGCTTCGGCTTAGTATCAGCTCGTGAAATCGGTTTCTTGACTCAGTCTTGGCAGCTTAGCAATATTATCCTTGATTATCTTATATTTTCATTTGATTTAATTTTTCCTTTTTAACCCAGCATGCATTCATGTAGGAATTTGAAACAATTGTTGAAAAATCATTCTGATGAGCTGGCTTTGAGAGTTGAATTGATCTTAATCTTTCTCGATATGAGATTTTCATTGTCGAATTGGATCCTCAGTTCGTTTTGTTGCTGTTTTGGGTCTTTTCTCGAGAGCTCATTGTTTGGATTTTTATCATCTTATTTTTAATCATTTCCCTTTGATCCACCTTGGCTGCAGCACGTCCACATTAGCTGGTAACCGCGCCCCAATGGTGAAACTTACAGGTTTGTGACCTGGGGTACTTCCACCGCGCTGGAAGTTGATCATTTATTTTATCTCCTTCGTGCACCGCGTGCACAACTCCCCTTTTATCCAAACATTGTTGATTTCATTGAATTTCCCGAGATTTGCTTCATCTCGTGCTTTTGATTTGATTCTCATCAAGTGATGTTGATTGCGTGTCTCATCACACCTTGGCATCTACTTTTCAGTTTGCTATGCTCCCTTGCAAAGCAGACGCCAAGGCGGGACAACTGTAGACACGCTAAAATTGACATTATTTTGAGTATATCTCGTATTGCCGTGCAATGCCCCATTTGACCCTCAAATCGGCTTATTTGAGTGGTTTTTCCCACTTTTCTTGAATTTCCCCTATTTTTCCCTATTTTTCTATTTTTTCTATTTTTTGGATTTTTTTGGCATTTATCTCCATTTTTATGAATTCACGCCTTGATCAAGGGCGCGTTTTGATTCACGACCTGATTGAGGGCGTTTCTTAAAAAAGTGACGACCGCTGGAGAGGGCGTCAATTCCTGGCATTATCCAATTTTCGAAAAAGAATAAATATTTGAAGAATATTAACTCACGCCCTATGATGGGGCGTTTTTCAATTCATACCTCCCAATGAGGCGTCTTTCACAATTTCTAAATAAAAGAAATGATTATTTCTAAAATTAATCCAGGAAGAAACGCCCTGACCCAGGGCGTGTTTTAAATTAACGCCCCTTGACAGGTCGTCAATTCTTGAATTGACGTCCTGACCAAGGGCGTGTTTCATCTTCTGGCTTCGCAGCCCTTTCCCCGGAGAGTCCTTGCCTCGTTAGACTCCTGCCTTGATTGGGGCTCTTGCCCATTCTTATCCTTCCCCCTTATTGGACTCTTGCCCATGTTTATCTCCTCCAATTCTATTTAATAGGGCCGACTGCTCTGTTGTTTGGTTGGATTCCGGATTTCTTCTTCTCCCCCCGTCGTTCTTCTTCTTTCTTCTTCTTCTTCTTTTTTTTTCTTCTTCTACCGTCTTCTTCCTCTTCTTATTCTTCTTCCCCGTTTTCTTCTTATGTCTTCTTCTGTTCTTCTGTCTTCTTTTATTCTCCTTCTTCTCTCTTCTTCTGTCTTATTCTTCTTATTCTTCTTATTCTTCTGTTCCCTCTTCTTCTGTTTGTTTCTTTTTTTTTCTTTCTTTCACAGGAACCGAAGGTGGCATTGGCTAAGGAGGCTTCTCACGTTGACATCTTCATCTCTTTTAAAGTTTCTCCCCATCGAGCATCAAACCAAAGGGGCCACAAACAAGATTTTTATCTTATCTCCCATTATCTTTTATTTTCATAGTTCATAAATCATGCATGCATCATTGTTTTATTGATCTTTTCTCTCAATCACATTGAGATCTCCCCATAGTGCAACTCTTGCACACTTCCCTTATTTTTTATTTGCATGCATCATACATCTCCCACCCTTTTGCATAGGGGTTTAAGGGCCAACACCCACAAGGTGTGTCTTGCACATCTTTTCATGCTCATCTTTCTATATAAGAATTTGATGCTACACACCATGTTCTAATTCAATTCTTTTGTGGTGTTTGTGTCTCTTTTTGCAAGGGTAATAATTAAAGAACTCTCTTCATCGGCCGGCCGATTGGAAGAGAAAGGAGCACCTGCAATCAACCATAATTTTTGAGGTATTTTGCGATCCTTTCCCTTATTGTTTTTCCACTTGAGACCCTCGTGTCTCTGGCGATCACACACACTCCCCTTGTGCACCTCGTGCATGTTTCATCTCCACTATTGTTTATTGTTTGCTTTTCATTATATTTTCCTTAAGTGGATTTTAAAGGAATCTACAGTACCCATTGGAGAAGCTATCTCTTTAAGGTTATCCATCTTGTATTTCTTGAGTAGATCCCTTGTGTAGTTGGACTGAGTAATGAACATTCCTTCCTTAGTTTGTGTGACCTGCAGTCCAAGAAACAATTTGAGCTCACCCATTGAGCTCATTTCAAACTCATTAGTCATTGTTTCAGAAAATTCCTCACACAATTTGGGGTTAGTTGACCCAAAAATGATATCATCCACATAAATCTGTACAATAAGAATTTCAGAGTGACTCACCTTTGTAAACAAGGTCTGATCAACTACTCCTCTAGTGAAATTTTGAGCAGTGAGGAACTTGCTCAACCTGTCGTACCAAGCTCTGGGAGCTTGCTTAAGACCATATAGAGCTTTATTTAATTTGTAAACATGATTAGGGAAATATAGACATTCAAATCCAGGGGGCTGTCTAACATAGACATCCTCATTAATTTCCCCATTCAAGAATGCAGATTTTACATCCATCTGCTGGAGGATTATACCTAGGGAACATGCATAAGCTAATAAAATTCTAACAGCTTCTAATCTGGCTACAGGGGCAAATGACTCTTCAAAGTCAATACCAAACTCCTGGTTGTACCCCTGAGCAACAAGTCTGGCTTTATTTTTAACAATATTCCCTAATTCATCAGATTTATTCCTGAAGACCCACCTAGTCCCTATGACTGTTCCATGATCAGGAGGTGGGACCAAGTTCCACACCTTGTTCCTGTCGAACTGATTAAGCTCCTCATGCATGGCATTAATCCAATGCATATCCTTGAGAGCACAGTCAATGGAATTGGGTTCAATTTGAGAGACAAGAGCATATGCATTTAGTTCATGTTGAATTCTAAGGAGACCTCTAGTCCTAGGGGGGTCATGCAGATTTCCAATTATATTATCTACAGGATGATCTTTAAGATATCTAATGTTCACAATTGAATTGTCATGTCTTTGATTTACCTCCCCCTGAACTGTAGACTCCTCTTCATTAAGTTCTGTATGTCCTTTTTCATCCTCTGAATTGTCTTCAGGATCTCCTTCCTTCAATATTCCACCATTGTCTTCATTCCTGCATTGACCAACGTTAGAATTTACCAAGGATTCATCAAAAATTATGTGTGGAGATTCTTCAACAGTTTTAGAGTTCAGATTGTACACTCTATATGCTCGTGTGTTTTCAGAATAACCAAGAAAGATTCCTGGTTCACCTTTAGGTTCAAATTTATCAAGGTCTCTTTTATCATTTATATGAATAAAACATTTGCAGCCAAAAACCTTGAAATGAGCAATAGAAGGTTTCTTACCCTTTAAGATCTCATATGGTGTTTGCTGGGTAGAAGGTCTTACCATGACTCTGTTAATTACATAACAGGCAGTGTTCACTGGTTCAGCCCAAAATTGCCTTGGTAGACCACCTTCAGTAAGAAGTGTACGACCCATCTCCACTAGGGTTCTGTTCCTTCTCTCCACAACCCCATTCTGCTCAGGTGTCCTTGGTGAGGAGTACCTATGGTTGATTCCATTTGACCTGCAGAGTTCATCAAACTGTGAGTTTTCAAACTCACCTCCATGATCAGTCAAAATATTTTCAATTTTCTGATTTACTTTAACATAGAACTCCTGAAATTCTGAGAAAGCATCACTCTTATTAGATAAGAAATAAACCCAAGTATACCTAGAAAAGTCATCTACCATGACAAACCCATACCTCCTTCCTGATAAGCTGACAGATCTGGTTGGCCCAAAGAGATCCATGTGTATCAGCTCATAGGGTTTGGAGGACAGATTTTCAGTTCTAGACTTAAATGACTTTCTAGTTATCTTTGATTGAGTGCATGCATCACAGAATTTATTTTCTTTCTTGAAGGAAATTTCAGGAAGTCCTCTAACCATGCTATGCTTGTTTAGTTTATGCAAAATGGTATAACTAGCATGGCCTAACCTACGATGCCATAAAAATGCTAAATCTTCTCTATTGGCAGTAAGACATAGGTTAGAATGCTGAATATCATCTAGATCTATCATGTATGTGTTATTTATTCTTTTTCCAGAGAATTTTATAATTTCTAAATCAGGTTCAAAAACCTTGCAGCATTGAGAGTCAAATAAAACCTTATGACCCTTATCACACAACTGGCCGATACTAAGTAAATTGTAAGCTAACCCTTCAACCAGCAAAACATCATCAATGCAGCAGGTAGAACACTTACCTACCTTACCTGATCCAATGATCCTACCCTTTGTGTTGCTTCCAAAGGTGACAAGGCCTCCTAGCTTTTCAGTTAGCATGCAAAACTTGGCCTTATCTCCTGTCATATGCCTGGAGCAGTCACTGTCCAAGTACCACAAGTTGCTCTTGGCTGCCAGGCATACCTGCATACACAATTAGGGCAAAGAGTTTGGAACCCAAGTCTGATTGGGCTCCAATGCAGATGAAGTGCAAGTAAAGAAAGAAAGCATGGTTTTGGGAATCCACATTTGTTTGAAGCAGTTCTGTTCAGTGGATTTTCCAGATTTCTTTTTATTTTACTTTTTCTTGTTGACTTTCTTCTTATATGCACCAACAGAATTATTCACAGAATTTTTGTTATTGCGCCAATGCTTCGGCCAAGTTGCATTCATAAAGTTTTGGCCATGGTAGTTCCTGGGCTGGCTGTGGAAATGATGGTAATTTCTAGGCATCCGACTACCATACCCATTTTCCCAATTTCTGATATAGGGTCTGTAAAAGTGTGTAGGTTGATGAACATACCCTGTATACATCCCTTGAGTTCTAGTCCACCCACGCCCATTAGAATAGATTAGCTGTGTGGGGTAGTAGAACTGAGCTCTAGGTGGATTGTATTGGTTGGGCTGACTTCTGAACATATTTTGTCTTCCCTGCACCCTTGACCCTGCTGACCTATTCATAGGTTTTGGGTGGGTCCTTTTCTGTGATGATGGTGGTGAAGACCTTTTGACATTGACATAGGGTTTGTTTACCTGAACAGGCTGACCCCTAACCTTGGGTTGAGCACTAGAGCTAGGTTTGGAAGTTCCAATTCTACTAGGCTCACCTACTTTCTGTTTGCCCTTCTCCTCTGCATTTAGCCTTTTCAGATTCAAATTTTTCTTTACAGCATTATTAGAATTCATGTTGATCAGAGGTCCTTTCTCCTTTTGTGCAACAAGGGAAATAGTTTTCATTCCAAAGCTTTTGGTTGCACTAGAGTTGAATCCTAGGCCCTCTCTTCTGAAGTTTACATTTGACCCCAATAATGCATCTAAATTTTCAGATCCTTGGGTCATTTTCTCAATTGTTTTTAGCTTATCCTCATTGTCTTTCTGAACTTCATCAATAGATTTTTTTAACTCATTATTCACATTGAGGACAGCTTCATATTTTTCAGAAACAATTTTTATCTCATTTTCATAATTCTGAATTTTTAGTTTCCATGCATCAATTTCATTGTCTAATCTCACATTTTCTTCCTTAGACATTTTCAATTTTTTATTGATTTCTTCAAATTCAGAACATGTGAGTTTCAGATTACTGTTCTCAGTTTCTAAGCAGGTAATTTTATCAGACAATGAAGTATCGTTTTGCATGATTTTAATTTTTCTTCGTAGATGCCTGTTTTCTTTTCTGACCTCATCTACTCTATCAGCAAGTTCATCATAAGCAACCATCCAATCAGTAATGGTAAATTTTTCATAGCGAGAGGATACCTCATCAGATTCTTCCTCTCTATCTTTTGAGCTGGTTGCCATGAGGCAGATTGGCTTCTCAGCTTCAACTTCGCTGTCCGAAGTGACGCTCAAGGATCCCTCGTCCTCATCACTCCAGGTACTCACCATAGCTTTCCCTTTTGTGTTCTTCTTCTTGAACTTGTCCTTGAGGTTCTGATTTGTCAGACATTCAGCTTTAAAGTGACCCGCCTTCCTGCATTGATAGCAAACATTAGTTTCAGCTTTCTTTACAGGGTTTGATTTGTACCTTGTGTCTCGGCGGCCACTATTGGGATTTCTTCGGCTGAATCTTCTTCCTTCCTTCTTGAGAAATCTCCGGAATTCCCTAGTAATCATGGCAATATCAGCATTTGCCACTTCTTCTTCAGACAAGCTCTCTTCTGTTGATGATCCATTGGGGCTGGATCGACTGGATCTGCTAGCACCAGCCTTCAGAGCTATAGGCTTCCTCTTTCTGTCAGCCTCCTCTATCTTTGGCATATTCATCTCATAAGCCATTAGAGATCCGATCAGCTCATCTGCCTTAGTATTAAGCAGATCTCTTGACTCTTCCATTACTGTGGCCTTGGTGTGCCAAATTGGAGTCAAGGATCGCAATATCTTCCTGACTACTTCATACTCAGAATATTTTTTCCCGAAGCCTCTGAGACCATTTGTGATAATAGTCAGCCGAGCATACATTTCCTTGATGGTCTCATTAGGCTTCATCCTGAAAGCTTCGTATTCTGAAACCAGTAGATTGGTCTTAGTCTCTCTGACTTGTGAAGTCCCCTCATAGATGACTTCAAGTGCATCCCACATTTCCTTCGTTGAGGAGCAGGCAGATATTCGTGAGAACTCGGTGGGATGCAGAGAGCACTGGATTGCATTGATTGCACTCCAGTTGAGCGTGGATCTTCTGATTTCTTCCTTGGTCCATACGTCTTCATTTGGAGACAGCTCGAAAGGTCTCTTGCTAACTACCTTCCAAATTTCATAATCTTTAGCCCTCAAAAATACCTGCATACGATGCTTCCAGTATGCGTAGTTGGTTCCATCGAAGTACGGGGGCTTGGATGTAGATTGCCCTTCAGCTATCATCCCTCTTCCGTCCATCTGTGCTTATCCTCTTCGGGCGGTAAGTCCCTGTAGAAGAGTCTAGCTCTGATACCAAGTGTTGGAGTTAGATGGAAGGCTCTATCACCACAGAATGTGGATCTAGAGGGGGGGGTGAATAGATCAACTGGCTATTTTAAAAATTATGCCTAGAATCAAATGCGGAATTAGACGAACAGTAGACGAACACAACCAATGCGCTGAAAGAAACACACAAGAGGCACAAGGCTTTTAGGTGGTTCGGTCAATCCGACCTACGTCCACCCCACATTCAATTCGAATGTGGATTATTGCTGATACACAGCTTCAAACCGCTGGGCTTTACAGCTTGCCAACAACGGCTGGGGCTTACAGCTTATCCCGACCAGAGGAACACCCTCTGCAACAGCTGAGCATCACAGCTTGCTCTGCTGGGCATTACAACATAGCCGACCAGAGGAACGCCTCTGCAACAGCTGAGCATCACAGCTTGCTCTGCTGGGCATTACAGCTTAGCCGACCAGAGGAACGCCTCTGCAACCCGCTGCCTCACAGCTTGAAACCGCTGACTAACAGCTTGATCGAACAAGAGTTTTCAAAGGAAAATAACAAAGACTGAAAAGCAAACGAAACATACAATCGAATGGAAGAAAGCCAAAAATGACTGTAGCTCAAGGTTGAGCAGTATCAGCTCTGGTAACTGGACCAAGAGACTGATTCACAAACTCTCACGATAACTCTCTCAACTCATCTCTCTTCTTCTTCTTCTCTCCTTTTCTTCTTCTCTTCTTTTCTTCCTTTCACAGTGGATCTCGGTGGCTGCTTATTTCAGACTGGATGTGTATACTTCGCCAACTTCGATCAGCCTCTATAGAAGATGAGGACTGATATTTATAACAGCAGCAGCTGGATAAGGGCGCGTGGCTTCCACGTTTTCCCGCCCAAGGAATTCTCCAGACTCGAGATGCTTCCATCCACGTGGCAGCATCTGGTCACCTTGTCCTCCTGGGATCACGAGCCATGTCAGCAATCTCAGTAGAGAGTGCCTGTCAAACCAGAGTATCGGACGATCAGGTTGAAGAACAACTCTGTATAGACTTAATCAGAAGCACTACGTTGTATAGACTTCATATGAGTGAAAGCTATGTACAGACTTGACCAAAAGCCTGAGACACTAACGAAGACACTGGACTGACACCAACTCGAAGACGAAAGACAAAACTGACACGAAGTGTAGTTACAGAACAAGAAGGACACGAGGTTTTAGGAAAAACAACACGAAGACAGAGATAGCAACGAAGACTCAGACGCAGAGACAGCACGAAGTAAAACGAGAACGACACGAAGTGCAGTAGTGACAAAAACACACACTACACAGAGAGCGACACGAAGTGGCACAGAAAGCAACACGAGGTGCTGCGATGTCCTGCACGTAATAGAACAAAAATGACACGAAGACGATGAAAACGACACGAGGTGAAGTCACAACGTGACAAGGACACGAGGTGTATGAAACACAACACGAAGACATGAAACAACACGGAGACGAAACAGTAACCGACACGAGTTGAAAACAACACGAAGACGAAAACTGAAATCGACACGGAGTGTGGTCAAAGCGAGAAAGACACGAAGTCTAAAGCGAGAAACCAACAAGAAGACAGAATAGAAACCGTCAAGAGTTGAAAACAACACGAAGACGAAACAGTAATTGACACGGGTTGAAAACAACACGAAGATGAAAACTGACATCGACACGGAGTGAAAACAACACGAAGACGAAACAATAATTGACACGAAGTCAAGGAGAAAAACATCACGAAGATAATGTATTCAACAGTGCAATGTCTAGACTTTAAGTCCAATGCAAACGGCTGTACAGACTTGAAATTGTGAAGCCAATGTACAGACTTACTATAACAGACTGATGTGCAGACTTTGAAGAACAGTCCAATGTATGGACTTGCACTGCAAACAACAATGTATAGACCTCATGTAAAAGCCCAATGTATGGACATTGAAATCGAAGGCCAAAGTACAGACTTTGGCGAAGCAAAAGGCTGTATAGACTTTGCCTAAGACAATGCATGAACTGACGTTGTATATACTTAGCCTATGCAGACCAATGTACAGACTTTGAAGAACATAACGTTCAGCAGTGTATAGACTTAGCCAATGCATTATGGATGTATGACTTTGAGACTTTGAGTGTGTGTTCAGTGTGAAGACAAGATAAAATGCATGAAACACACAGACAATCTGATAAAGTGATATCATCAAAACATAAACAGTGTTGCCAATTCATCAAAATAATGTGTTGCCATATGAAGTATAGTTACATGTCAACATCATCAACATATAGGAGTCACAACAGAGTTTTCAAAAAATAAATAAATACCAAAAACTAAAACACATTAAACCCCCACCCCCTCCGTTCTCTCCCTCACTCTCGCGTCTCACTCTCTCCCTCCCGTTTCTCTCCCTTTCTCTCCCACCACCTCTCCGGTGGCCGAGGGACGGCGGCGGTGGGCAGAACTGGGGAACGGTTGTGACAGGCCGGAGGCGGTGGCGCGGCGCGGTGGCTCGTGTGAACGGGGTTTGAACCGTGCGGTCGAGGTGTTTCACGGTGATTTTTGGCGGGTTTCTTCACGAGAGGTAGGGGGACGGACCCACACTACTCTTCCCATGTTTTTCCCCTGCATGCGGTCGAGTTTTGAGCGATAGAGCGGGGTTTACCACTTTTTGGGGAAATTCCATGTTTATGGGAGTGTGATCGAATCGATGTGCCGAAATCGAGTTTCGTGCGTGGCATTGCAGTCGGGGGTGATTCTGTAATATCTCAGACCCTTAGGATCTTTCTTTTTGGGTCCTGAATCTGGTTTCTCGAAGTGTCTGACTCTGTTGTGTCCAAAATTTCGTTTCGGACATCTTTCGTGTTCGGATCGGCGCGATCCGGAGTTGTTTCGGAGGCCCGGAGCGTGTCCGCGGCTTTTCCACGCATTTTTCCGATTCCCGGTCGTGTTTCTGGCTTTTATCTTCGGAACTCCGTAGCAGGTGAACTGGGTCGTTCACCTAGGCGAGAGTGGTACCGTTGTGATCGGTGCATTCCAAGGATCACGGATGTGTAATTTTTAAATTTTTGATATTTTTCAGAATTTCTGAATTTTCTATAAATACCCATTTCTTTTTCTTTTTTCTCCCCTTCTTCTTTCTTCTTCTTCTTCCTCTTTCCTTCTTCCTCCCCACCGTGAGCGCTCCCTCCCTCTATCTTCGACCGACGACGACCATGGCGGCATCCCCTCCGGCTGCAGACGGCGCGGGGCGACGGCGTGACGACGTGGGTGATGGCGAGGCGATCGTGGCGGCGTAAAGCTTGTGGGGAATCGTGAAGGGGCGAGGATTTTCGCGGCGTTCTTCACGGTTTGTGGATGATCCGGCACGCCTCGAGGCGAGATCGAGGTACGGTGACGTTCCTTAGCTCCCCGCGTTCCATTCCCGTGATTTCTAGCCCGGTGTGAGGCCGAGAGGGGTCGTTTCCATGCCGGGAGGGTAAAACCATGATTTGGGGAGAGTTCGCCCGATCTACGTTTTTAAGCCGTGATTCGGCATTTTAATGGCTTAGAAGCATGCTAGGGGTCCCGGGGGAGCTCCCCCCTTGTTTTCCCCCTCTCTCATGGAGGTATGGGGGCGTGGTTGGAATTTTTGGGACTTTCCCGCAGTTCCGCCGTAGGGACGGTGTGGCGGTCGTTCCAGTGACTGCCACAGCGTGTGACGCCCCAGGGTGGATGCGTCACAGCCTATGTTTTGTCGACAGGGTAGCCCGTGGGCCTGACGGTCCCACGATAGACCGTCAGAGGGTGTGACGCCCTCAGGTTTGATCGTTAGAGTGACGATCCGACCGTTGGTTTCCGACCGTTGCTTTTGACCGATGGGGGTCGTAGGCCTCTGACGCACGCAGGGTGGGCCGTCAGAGTGCTGTGATGCCCCTAGATAGGAGCGTCAGAGTTGACGTGTCCTTCTTCCTAACGCGCCTGGCTAGGAGAGTTAGAGGGTGTGACGCCCCGAGCGGTGTGCGTCACAGCCAGCTTTGTCCCGTGGCCTAACGCACCAGCGGTGGTCCGTTAGAGCCTGTGACGCCCCGAGTGGTGTACGTCACAGTCGATTTCTCCTCGCTTCCTGACGCACCAGGGTTGGCGCGTCAGAGACCGTGACGCACCAGCGTTGGCGCGTCACAGCGTCGTTTTACACCGAGAGTCTAATGCACCTGTGTTGGACCGTCAGACTGCTGTGACGGCCCAGTGATAGACAGTCAGGGCCTGTGGCGCTCCTGTGTTGGACCGTCAGGCTCTATACTGCTCTGGGTGGTTCGCAATCCTGTTTCTTCTCCTACCGTGGTCACCGTGTGACGGTGTGGGTACGAGGAGCGTTCCTTTTACTTGGTTCGGATCGGACGTTGTTTTCCGTTGACTTGATAGTCTACTCCTTCAGTGACCCTCACTAGTTGTAGCATGCTTACACGTTTTGTGGTCCCACCAGGGAGTGGTGGAGAGGCTACCCTGAGGACGGTTTTTAGACTAGTTTCCGTCGGGCCCCACGTCTACCAGCCAGAGTCCGGCTGAGGGGAAAACCAGTCAGAGGGCCAGACCAGAGACGCACGGTCTGTGTGTGCACACGTGGTTGGGGGCGGTTGGACCCGCGCTGACGAGCGTGACCCCAGCTAGTCACTTGCTTTGTGGTTACTTGTACGATGCCCTTGCCTCCGTCGGGGGCTATCATACCAGGCGGACACCTGCGGTGCGGTGTAAGACGTCATGGGATGCTACCGACTATGCTTCTAGTGTGAGGTACTCCTGTCGAGTCAGGAGTGACAGACTGTCAGTCTCTGTGACTTCGACCTTCGGGTTTTTGGTCGTGTTGACCGTTGAGTTCCGATTGTTTCGCCATGGCGCGTGTGTCGGTTCTCGTGCCGTGAGACCGGTGTTTGTAGTTACAGGGCTTTCACTTCTGAGGTACTCGCTTACTGCTAGCGTAGCGGTTTTCCGTTTTGCGAGGTAGGGTTCGAATGATCCCTACTGAGTCTTATTTTGAGACTCATTCCCTGCGTGTTTTCACCGTGTTTCAAGCGAGACGCGGCATCAGAGGGGCGCGTCTGAGGCTCAGCGTGGTTCAGGTGCCCAGCGTTAGTGCCAGAGGTCAGAGCCGGGGTATGCCCCGTGTAGCTGTACTTTTCTTTTTTGTCTCTGTACTAGTTGTGAACTACTGTTGTTTATTTTGTTATATCTTGTGGACCATGTATCATGTAAAATGTTAATTTATTTCTTACTTAATCATATAAATTGTTTAATTTATGTAATTATTTGTGATACTTGTGCAGTCTCCACACCATCCTTCTAACCCTTCCGAGTCTTTGGGCTCGTGGGTGGTGGTTCGAGTCTCGAGTTATCGGGCCTTCCCGGTAATCGGATTCTCAGGTCGCTACAACTGGTATCAGAGCACGGTTGTAGGATTATACGAGAATCATAAGTAGTTGTAGTGGTCCACTAGTCCACAACAATGATGTATAGTTGACGCTGGCATCGAGCATCGTGTGGTTTTAGTGACCTTGCCGTTTCCGTGTTTTCTATCTTTTGCTTCAGGAGCGAGCATGGCGCCGAGGCGGGGGACTCGCTCTCAGCAGGGGCGATCAGCTGAGGTCCAGGAGATCCAGCAGGAGGTTCAGGAGGAGTAGAGTAGAGTGCCATCAGTGGCCACCGAGGCAGCGGATACTGCGAGGGTTCGGGGGCCGAGGATTTCTTCTGTGGCATGTACCAGCTTATGTCGCAACAGTTTGGCGGAGAGGCTGGTGAGGACTCGTCGGCCAGGGGTGGGCCAAGCCGAGCAGTGAGGGATTTCATGCAGTTCCATCCACCTTACTATGGCGGCCAGCCAGACCCTGATTTGGCTCAGAGTTGGCTCGACGAGATGGAGCGAGTGTTCAGTTCCGTGTGGTGTACTGCAGAGGATAGGGTGATGTTGGCCTGCAACCAATTGCAGGGCACGACTTGAGCGTGGTGGTCTTCCGAGTGGAAGAAGTCCTTCCAGTCTCGTCCCCTTGAGCAGATTGCGTGGGGCGACTTTATCAGCGCTTTCGAGCGTGCTTACTGCCCAGAGTATGTTGCTATGTAGAGGATGTGTCAGTTTTTGGAGCTGGTCCAGGGCGACATGTCCGTGTTGCAGTACAGGGCCCGATTTGTTGAGCTGGGTCGTTATGCACCTCATATCATGGAGCATGAGAGGGTGAAGACCGAGCAGTTCGTGCAGGGCTTGAGGCAGGAGCCGAGGCACCATTTGATTGCGAACGCTGCCACTGATTTGGAGACTGCTTCTCGTGTAGCGGTGTCCTTGGAGCTGGATATGCAGAGGACTCGGGGACCGATTAGCCAGGGGTAGTCCTTGTCAGGCCGCAACCAGCAGACGACTACCCATCAGCAGAGCACGTTCTAGCTTTCTTCTGGTAGTTCGGGGGCTTCAACCCCGACGGCATTAGCGACAGGTTCTGCGTCTTTCAGCGCCATGGTGAAGAAGTACTTCAGGAAGAGTTTTCTGAAGAAGAAGAAGGAGGGCCGAGAGCAGCGACAGGCTTCTTCGGGCAGTGTTCAGCAGCTGGCACCTTTGCAGCGGCAGGGTTCGGTCGGTGGTTCTCGGGGGCCGTGTCCCTAGTGTGGCGAGTCGCATCCAGGCAGGCAGTGTACGGCGTCAGTGATCTGTTTCAGGTGTGATCAGCGAGGACACATGGCACGTGACTGTCCGCAGCGGCCACGTTAGCCACCCCAGTTTCCTCAGCAGCAGCAGCAGTACCCACAGCAGTAGGGTCAATTTCTGCCACTTCCATGGTCAGCGAGTGTGGGCAGGCAGAGAGCTCGAGGCCAGATTACTCACATGACCAGGGCAGAGGCAAAGTTGTCGCAGCTTGTGGAAGGTACTGTTACGATTTTGGGTTGCGCAATGCGAGTTTTGTTTGATTCTGGCGCGTCCCATTTATTTATTTCGGAGGATTTTGCGCTGAGTGTTGAGGACCCGGTATCCCAGATGTCTTGTGATCTGATGGTGGAGTTGCCGTCCGGTGACTTCATGATCACTCCGTATTGTTTCGAGAAGGTTCTGGTCTGGATCGAGGGGCGGAGTTTGCCAGACAGGTTGTATGCATTGCAGCTTTGGGATTATGATGTGATTTTGGACATGGATTGACTCGAGGCCCATGGAGCGGTGGTGGATTGTGGAACGAAGAGGGTTTACTTTCAGCATCGTCGTAGGTCGACCTTCTACTTCCAAGGTATCCGTTCTACCTCTCCTCGTTTCTCCATTTCTGTGATTCGAGCCCGTCGTTTGCTTGATTCCGGTTGTCATGGTTTTCTCGCTTCTGTGGTCTTGGTAGACTAGCCGTGTCCGGATGTCGAGGACATTCCGGTGGTGTACGAGTTTCTCGATGTTTTTCTCGAGGATTTGCCTGGATTGCCTCCCCAGCGGGAGATCAATTTCGTTATTGAGATTGTGCCTGGTACGGGACCCTTGGCGAAGGCTCCCTACCATATGGCTCCCGCTGAGCTGAGAGAGCTGAGGGCGCAGTTGCAGGAGTTGCTGGCCAAGGGGTACATTCGTCCTAGCTTTTCTCCTTGGGGTGCGCCCGTGTTATTTGTGAAGAAGAAGGATGGTAGTCTGAGGTTGTGCATTGACTACTGGCAGCTGAATGAAGTGACCATCAAGAACAAGTATCCATTGTCGCGGATTGATGATTTGTTCGACCAGCTTCAGTCTGCTCGAGTGTTCTCGCGGATTGATTTGCGGTCTGGTTACTATCAGCTGAGGATTCGCGAGTCCGATGTGGAGAAGACTGCATTCAGTACGAGGTACGGGCAATATGAGTTCTTCGTGTTGTTGTTCGGGCTTACCAATGCCCTCGCAGCCTTCATGGACTTGATGCAGAGGGTGTTTCGTCCCTATCTGGACCAGTTCGTGGTCGTGTTTGTGGACAACATCCTTGTTTATTCGCGGTCTGTGGAGGAGCACGCGTACCATTTGGGTGTGGTGCTGTAGACGTTGCGAGATCACCAATTGTATGTGAAGCTCAGTAAGTGTGAGTTCTGGCTTCGTGAGGTGCACTTTTTGGGGCACGTGATCTCTGGTGATGGTATTTTCGTGGACCCCGCCAAGGTCGAGACAGTAATGTAGTGGCCGAGGTCTGTGACGGAGATCCGGAGTTTCTTGGGGCTTGCAGGCTATTATCGGAGGTTTATCAAGATTTTTCTCGCATTGTGGCCCCGATGACCAGACTTACGTGGAAGGATGTGCCTTTTGTCTGGACTGATGAGTGTGAGTAGAGTTTCAGGGAACTGAAGAGATTGCTCACCTCGGCTCTGGTGTTGGTTTTGCCTTCTGGATCGAGAGGTTTTATGGTGTGTACAGATGCTTCCGGGGTCGGATTGGGTGATATGTTGATGCAGCATGGTAGAGTGGTGGCGTATGCTTCGCGGCAGCTGAAGCCACATAAGGAGAACTACCCTACCAATGACCTGGAGTTGGCGACGGTGATCTTCGCGCTGAAAATCTGGAGGCATTATCTGTACAGTGAGAGTTCGAGGTGTTCACTAACCATCAGAGTTTGAGGTATGTGTTCACCCAGAAGGACCTTAACCTCAGGCAGAGACGTTGGATGGAGTATATGAAAGATTATGATTGCACCATGTCTTATCAGCCGGGTAGGATGAATGTCGTCGCCGATGCTTTGAGTTGGAAGGTCGCGGTCAGTGCCTTGATGTTGAGGAAGTGGAGGCTCTAGGAACAAGTGCCCGAAGTGTCATTCAGGCTCAAGATTCCCTGAGATCCAGGGTTAGCGGTGCTCGCGAGTCTGACTGTCACCCCTGCTATTCGTCGTCAGGTGACAGAGGCTCAGCATGCAGACCCAGAGTTACCCCGGATTTTGGCCATGGCTGATGTGGAGCTAGGCGAGGACGGTGCTGTGAGGTTCCATGGTTGGCTGTACGTCCCTGCCGAGGAGCAGGTTCATCATGCGATGTTGCGCGAGGCACATGAGAGCAGGTACACCGTACACCCGGGGTGCGACAAAGATGTATCGGAACTTGCGGAGGCAGTTCTGGTGGCCTGGCATGAAGAGAGATGTTGCCGAGTTTGTGGCCAGGTGCCTGACCTATCAGCAGGTGAAGGCGGAGCATCAGCAACCAGGAGGTGTGCTTCAGCCCTTGGATGTTCCCGCGTGGAAATGGGACCATGTGACAACGGATTTTGTGGTGGGATTGCCGAGGACTCTGAGTGGGCAGGACAGTATTTGGTTACTGGTGGATAGGCTGACAAAAGTGGCTCGGTTGTTACCGATCAAAGTCAGTTGGAGTGTGCCCAAGCTGGCACGTTTGTATGTGGAGTGGATCGTACCCTTACATGGGATTCCCATTTCCATTGTATCCGATCGAGATCCGCGTTTCACATCTGGTTTCTGGAGGAGTTTTCAGAGGGCTCTAGGCACCGAGTTAGCTTTTAGCTCAGCATATCATCCTCAGTCGGACGGTCAGTCAGAGAGAACCATCCAGACTTTGGAGGACATGTTGAGGTCGTGTTGCCTGGAGTGGCAGGGGAGTTGGTTTCACGACCTACCGTTGGTGGAGTTTGCCTACAACAATAGCTATTATTCGAGCATCGGCATGGCTCCTTATGAGGCGTTGTATGGGCGTCCGTGTCGGACTCCACTTGATTGGTTCAAGGTGGGTGAGCGTGTTTTGACGGGACCAGAGTTGGTGTAGCAGTGTGTGAATGTCGTGCACCTGTTTCATCAGAACATGTTGGCGGTCCAGAGTCGGCAGAAGAGCTATGTTGACCGGAGGACGCAGCCTCTCACTTTCGCCGTTGGCGATCGTGTGTTTTTGAGAGTTTCTCCGATGAAGAGGGTGATGCGCTTTGGATGGCGTGAGAAGCTGAGTCCCCGCTATGTAGGTCCTTTCCTCATTGTGGAGCACATCGGTGAGGTTGCTTATCGGTTGCACTTACCCCCTAAGTTGGCGTCGGTGCATGACGAGTTCCACGTCTCGATGTTGCGGAAGTATATGCCCGATGACTCTCATGTGCTTGAGGATTCTGTTTGGCCCGAGGTGACTCCAGATCTTTCTCTCCCAGAGTTTTCCATCCGCATTGAGGATAGGCGAGAGCAGTGCCTACGGAACAAGGTCATCCCCCTGGTTAAGGTGGTGTGGCAGCGGCACTCTGGTGGTGAGGCTTCTTGGGAGCGTGAGGATGATATCCATAAGTAGTTCCCTTACCTGTTTGAGTGAGTTCCCTCTTCTTCCCCCTGAGCTTTGTTCTTAAATTTTGAGGATGAAATTTGTTTAAGGGGGGAGGGCTGTAATATCCTGGACCCTTCGAATCCTTCTTTTTGGGTCCTGGATCTACTTTCTTAGAGTGTCCAGCTTCGTTGTGTCCGAAATTTCGTTTCAGACATCTTTCGTGTTCGGATCGGAGTGATCCGGAGTTGTTTCGGAGGCCCGGAGCGTGTCCGCGGCTTTTCCGCGCGTTTTTCCGATTCCCGGTCGTGTTTCCGGCTTTTATCTTCGGAACTCCGTAGCGGGTAAACTGGGTCGTTCACATGGGCGAGAGTGGTACCGTTGCGATCGGTGCGTTTCGAGGATCGCGGATGTGTAATTTTTAATTTTTTGATATTTTTTAGATTTTCTGGATTTTCTATAAATACCCAATTCTTTTTCTTTTTTTCTCCCCTTTTTCTTTCTTCTTCTTCTTCCTCTTTCCTTCTTCCTCCCCACCGTGAGCGCTCCCTCCCTCTCTCTTCGACTGACGATGACTGCGGAGGCGTCCCCTCCGGCTGCAGACGGTGCGGGGCGACGGCGTGACGACGTGGGCGACGGCGAGGCGATCGTGGCGGCGTAAAGCTTGTGGGGAATCGTGAAGGGGCGAGGGTTTTCATGGCATTCTTCACGGTTTGTGGAACATCCGGCGCGCCTTGAGGCGAGATCGAGGTAGGGTGACGTTCCTTAGCTCCCCGCGTTCCATTCCCGTGATTTCTAACCCGATGTGAGGCCGAGAGGGGTCGTTTCCATGCCGGGAGGGTGAAACCATGATTTGGTGAGAGTTCGCCCAATCTACGTTTTTAAGCCGCGATTCGGCGTTTTAATGGCTTAGAAGCATGCTAGGGGTCCCGGGGGAGCTTCCCCCTTGTTTTCCCCCTCTCCCATGGAGGTATGGGGGCGTGGTTGGAATTTTTGGGACTTTCCCGCCGTTTCGCCATCGGGACGGTGTGGCGGTCGTTCCAGTGACCGCCAGAGCATGTGACGCCCCAGGGTGGGTGCGTCACAGCCTATGTTTTGTCGGCAAGGTGCCCCTCGGGCCTGACGGTCCCACGATAGACCGCCAGAGGGTGTGACGCCCTAAGGTTAGACCATCAGAGTGACGATCCGACCGTTGGTTTCTGACCGTTGCTTTGTCGTAGGCCTCTGACGCACCCAGGGTGGGGCGTCAGAGTGCTGTGACACCCCTAGATAGGAGCGTCAGAGTTGACGCGTCCTTCTTCCTAACGCGCCTAGGTAGGAGCGTTAGAGGGTGTGACGCCCCGAGCGGTGTGCGTCACAGCCTACTTTGTCCCGTGGCCTAACGCACCAGCGGTAGTCCGTTAGAGCCTGTGACGCCCCGAGCGGTGTGCGTCACAGTCGGTTTCTCCTCGTTTCCTGATGAACCAGGGTTGGAGCGTCAGAGACCATGACGCACCAGCGTTGGCGCGTCACAGTGTCGTTTTACACCGAGAGTCTGACGCACCTGTGTTGGACCGTCAGACTGTTGTGACGGCCCAGTGTGGACGCACTTTTTATTTAAAATCGTGGTTTATTTGTTAATTGGGTTTATTAAGTGTGTGGGCATGCCAGTCACAAAGTGACGATGTATTCGGGCTTTATAGAAGCCCATGGTGCGCTCGATCTGACTCAGTCAGGTGATTGTGTGGTTCGGGTCGGGACTGAGACCCGTTGTGCCATAAAGGTCGTAACGTCATTTACATCCCCTCGGAGAGGGGAATACCCTTGATTAATTACCGAAAATAAGGGCTCCACGATCGAAAGAAATACTAACTAATACAGGAAGGAAATGGTAGCCGGGCTATGCAGTGAGCCCGTGGTGAGGGCATGAACACTTAGATTATGTCGGTCGCCGATGAACCATTCTATGTTTGGGCAAAAGTCCAAACGGAAAATAAGACGGTAACGGGGGACGAATCCGTGCAAATGTCTGTCAAGGGACGGCAATTTTAATACAAGGGGGAAAGTCAGATCCCGGTGAGGGAGGGGACCCTGATGAGATATTGGCCCGAGGCAGGGCCGGGCGATGACCATAACGAGAGAGGTGACTCCCGAGGGTGAAGCTCGGCCTACGAGGGCATCATTAATATTCACGGGTTCGGAATCCAAGAAGGAGAGACGAAGGTCATGTCGTTATGCTCGTGGGTTGCTTCGAGTGCCATTCGTCATTATTGTTTGTCTATTAGCGTTACTCCCTTTCCCTTTTTTATCATTGTTATTATTATTTATTATCCCTTTTATCATATACATTCTTTTTCATACATTTGTCGGAGGAATGATGGAGTGTACCGCTGGGGAGCTAGGGGTCTGTCACTGGGGACCTAGGAGTGTGTCGCTGAAGGACTGAAGAGTGTATCGCTTGAGGATGGGAAGTGTACCGCTGGAGTGAGGAGGCTAGGGTGTACCGCTGGAGGGTTCAGGAGCGTGTGTACCGCTGGAGTGAGGAGGCTAGGTTGTACTGCTGGAGGGTTCAGGAGCGTGTGTACCGCTGAAAGGTTCGGGTGAGAGTGTACCACTGAAAGGAGTGAACTAGGGTGTACCACTGGCGAGTTAGGGAGCGCGTAGTTGCTGGAGAATGGAAAGCGTGCCGCTAGAGGGTGCAGGGGTGTACCGCTGGAGGGTTGAAGGGAGTGTACCGCTGGAGGGCTCAGGAGTGTGTCACTGGAGGGTTGAGGGAGGTGGAGAATCAAAGTGGTCAGGACATAGCTTAGCTGGGTGGAGCAGAGTTCGAGAGAGAGAGAGCCCTTGCTTATGCAGGTCTGATGGAGCCTCAGAGGTTCAACTTTCACCTTTTTTGTTATGAGGTTGAGTCCCAAGTCATGTTCAGCAGTGCAGTCCTCGGAGTCTTACTCAGCGAATTCCTGGAGCCTTAAACGGTTCTCTTAGTTGATTAGAATGTTTCATTATTGTTGGCTTCATTCGTTTGTTGCTTCCCTTTTGTCTTTTAAGTTGTTGTTATTTCTGACAAAAATTCAGCAACATCTCCCCTTGACCAGGGTGGTAAAGGGATAACAAGGAACATGCCCATAGGGAGTGACATGAACCAACAACTGAGGTGTGTGCCTAAGCAGCCACCTTTGGGGAAACTTCGAAAAACTTGGAGAAAACGCTGAACGAGAAACTAGTAGACTGAGGCAAGCCACGAATGCACCGGAGGAGCGACAATCAAGGTGTGCCGCTGAGGCAGCCTAAGAGTGTGCCGCTAAGCAGACCAATAGTGGAGGTGTGCCGCTGAACAGGCCCATAAGGGGGAGTGTACCGCTGAAGCAGCCAAGGAGAGTGTGCCGCTCGGCGGCCAAGGAAGGTGTGCCGCGGGGCAAATACAGGGAAGGCCGTGCCGCCAGACGGACAAATGGGAGGGGTGTGCTGCTGGCGGAGCCTGAGTGGTAGGATGACTGGGAGCTTGAATGTATGTATGATGTGGTCTCTGAAGGAGGGGCAAAGGAGCCTCCTGACCAGTAGATGAGTTCCAGCGGCCAGGCAGGGATGGAGGGTGCTAACTAACCCATAGATGGAGGGAGTGGGGTAACACTCACGCCATTAAGACTGTCAAACAGGAAGGGAGGCAGCCCTGCACTGCCGAGCCAAGAATACCACACGTAGAGCCAAGCCAACCGATGGCATGAGGGGTAATCAGAACACTACCAGAAGACCGGAGAGAAAAATACCAAATCACAGTTTAGCGACGAGGAGAAGACAACGGAAACAACAAAAGACAGAGCCCAATGACACTTTTATTCATGATCAGAACTGCAAAAAGACAAAGGCCAAGATTCGGGGCCAGCTACATCACGTTGCAGAATAGAAGAGCATGGAGAGGGAAGAGACAATCGAGAAGCAAAAAGAAGGGAACAACACAAAACAGTAATGGGGAGAGTTGGAACGAGGGAGAATGCTTCCCTTCACCCCGTTCCTTCTCTTCCCTACATAGGTGGCTCACTCCCTCTCAATCTCCCCGCTATCTTCTACCCACTTATTCCCTTCTCTTCTTCTCTGCGGTGCTACTTTTTCGAACGGGTGCCTTCGCCTGCTTCTCATCCTCTTTTTTTCTTCTTTGGGGCCTTTTATATGTGTGCTGTTGACGGG
This sequence comes from Amorphophallus konjac, assembly GCA_022559845.1. Lineage (NCBI taxonomy): Eukaryota > Viridiplantae > Streptophyta > Magnoliopsida > Alismatales > Araceae > Amorphophallus > Amorphophallus konjac. The sequence continues at coordinate 48,457,654 of CM040126.1, forward strand.
GGAACCTCATGATGGCACTGCCATCCGAGGTTGACCCGAGTCCCATCTTTGTCAGGTGGAAGTCTCCTTCGTCCAACCGGAGGACGACACCTAGGCTTGGGATTAGCTGGCGTTGAAATGGCCACACTGCACGCCAAGGGGCTCCTTTAGTGACCATTATGTATCTTGTCAGTTTGTGCCGTTCGGGGGAGTTCACCGCTGTGCCACTGGAAGGGCCAGGCGTTGTGCCACTGAAGGGGCATGAAAGCTGTGCCGTTGGAAGGGCCCTGGGGCTGCACCGTTGAGAGGGCACTGATGGTGTGCCGCTGGAAGCAGCTGAGGGTGTGCCGCCGAAGGCACCTGGAGGTGTGCCGCTGGAGGCACCTGAGGGGTGTGCCATTGAAGGGCACTGGGGTGTGCCGCTGGGGTAGCTGTGGAGTGTGCCGCTGGAGGCACCTCACCGCTGTGCCGCTGGGGCTCTTCAGGCAGTGTGCCGCTGAACGGCCATTTGGGTGTGCCGCTGGGGCTCCTTAGGCAGTGTGCCGCTGAAGGGGCACGGAGTGTGCCGTTTTGAAAGGGGCCTCTGCCTTTGCTTCAGGAACTTGAAGTTGTGCATTCTTTGGGATATTTCTTCACCGTTAGGGACCCGAGGGTGGGTCCATAGCAGTGTATAAATTCAGGAGGAGATCCTGTACTTTCTCTATCGTTTAATGCGCCCGTGCAAATGCGGGGTTTGCCGGACGGTAGTATTCTCCCGGAGCCCTAGATGGATAGTCTCCCCGAGTCTTCTCCTTTTGACTTTGACATTAATGCGGGGCTTGGTGGGACATATGGACGTACAATTTTATACGTCCACAAATGCCCCCCACTCGCGGGCAGCGCGGGAGAATGATGAGCCGGACAGTGCTCGCGGGTGTATCTGTGGGATTAGCGTACATTATTGGGCGTACGTTCCTAAGATGTGTGACGTAGACATTATTATCTCTATTGTGTATTTATTGCATTACTATCATATATGTATTATATTATTAATACTATTATTATTTTTTATTCCCTCTTTCTTTCCTTTTCTTCTCTTTTTTCTTTTTCTCTTCTCTCCTTTTTTCTTCTTTTTTTCTTTTCTTTTTTTTTCTCTTCTTCTTTTTTTTCTCTTTTCTTTTCTCTTTCTCTTTTCCCCTCTTTTCTCCCCTTTTTTTTCTTTTGTTTTTTTTGTTCGTTTGTTTCCCTTTTTTTTTCTTCTCTTTCTCCTTTTTCTTGAGGCGGCTATAAAAGGGGAGGGGGAGTTCGAAACTCCCCCCCTTCTTTTTTCAAACTCTCTCTCTCTCTCTCTCTCTCTCTCTCTCTCTCTCTCTTTGTCTCTTCAACTCCCGTCGTCTCCCTCTCTCTTTCTCTTCACCACCGGAGACCACCACCGCTCGCTGTCATCTTCCTCCTCTTGTGAGGGCGATAAGAGGCCCCCCCTTCTTCTCCTCCTCTTCATCTTCCTTTCTTCTTCTCTTCCGTTCTCCTCCCCCTTTTCTTCTTCTTCTTCTTCCCGTTCTTTCTTTGCTCGGGGGACGACGGAGCCCTAGGCTCTCCGTCATCCTCTTTCCTCTTCACTTCTTCTTCTTCTTCATCTTCATCTCTTCTTCTTCTTCATCATCTCTTCTTCTTCTTCTTCTTCTTCTTCTTTGGCATGGGGTGGAGGCGTCGGGGCGTGCCGCTGACGAGGGCACGTGTGTGCCGCCGAGAGAGGGCACGGGTGTGTTCGCTGGAGAAAGGGTGCAAGTGTGCCACTGGAGAAGGCGGGCATGGGGTGTGCCGCTGGAGGGGGCACGGGGTGTGCCGCTGGAGCTTGGCACGGGGTGTGCCGCTGACGGGAGGCACGGTGTGTGCCGCTGAAGGGGGGCACGGAGCGTGCCGCCGAAGGGAGGCACGGGGTGTGCCGCGGAAGAGAGGGCACGGAGTGTGCCGTTGAGGGGGGGGCACGAGTGTGCCGCTGGAGGGGCTTGGCCTGGGTGTGTGCCGCTGAGGGGGGGGGGGCACGAGTGTGCCACTGAGGGGCTTGGCCTGGGTGTGCCGCTGAGGGGCTCGGCCTGGGTGTGCCGCTGAGGAGCTCGGCCAGGGTGTGCCGCTGAAGAGAGGCACGGGGTGTGCCGCTGAAGAGAGGCACGGGGTGTGCCGCTGAAGGGGGAGAAGAAGACTTCTTCAACCGGAGGACCTCCGGTGTCACCCTTGGGCACACCGTGACTTTGTTGGGGCCGTCACTCCTTGTGGACGTGCACCCATGTTTTCCCTTACGCCTTCGGCTTAGGGGAAACTCTGCCGAAATTTCATCAGAAATTATTGACATTCTGTTTAGATCAATTATAGTGTAGCCCCTTTATAATTTCCTTTCTTTTTCTTTATTTGTATCTTATTCTGACTTGAGATACCTTACACCCTGCAGAGAGATGGCTGCCCCGAGAGATTCTGCTGCTTCTGGTGCCGAGCATGTTCCCCCGCCCCCAGTGCCAGCGGTCACATGGTTTAACGTGGAGGACTTGGACAGGGAGCATGCTGAGATAGCGGCACTGGCCGGATCGTCGGGCTCCGACACTGAGACGATAGATTTCCGCAGGCTCACTCGGGTTGAAGGTAGCATGACTTTTGATCAGGCCACGGGGGAGTACCGGAAGGACTACCCGAAGGACAGGCATCTCATTCGCTTTCTGAAGTATCTCAGTCACCAGGAGAGGCGGAACTTCCGAGTTGTCAGGGAGGCCGAGCAAGCGATTTTGCGATCCCGAGACAGCCTGCTCTACAGTGTTCCGAGGAGTATCCCGATGTATCTGGTGGGAGAGGCTCGAGAATGGAAACCCATCTTGGTACTTGAAGCCGTGCTGCTGGCAGAGGACAAGTTGGTGCGGGCGCCCCAGTTCACCCCTGCCCGGTGGGACACATCCGCTGGGCGAGTTCAGGGTGAGCATCCCCGGTTCGGTCTGTTCTTGACTCCCTTAAAGTGGGGGTACAGAGAAGAACCCTTCTTGCTGGATTGCTTGGCCATCCGATTCAAGCATGAACTGGCGCTGGGCTGGTTCGGGGAGTTACGGCTCAAGGACGCGTATACCTTTCGGGAGGGGGGTGTGGAATTCACCGAATATGTGTTGTTCAACTACGCCCCAATCCTTATCCGGGCTGGCATTTGTCACAGTGTCTATGCCTCCCAGTACAGCTACCCCATTTCCAGGGGCCTCTGCTGTGGGATGATTGAAGTATTCAATGCAGAGACTAATACCTTTTATACGGCAGAGGGCAAGACTTCATTGGACTTGTGGAGTCTCAGTCAACTCAGTGGCTTGCCCATTGACGGGGAGCCTTATGAAGAAGTCTGCCTCCCAGATCTAATCAAGGATGAGACCAACGGGGACGGCTACTACTCCATCGGCTATTCATACCGGTATCTTATGAAGGAGTACCGGGACCTGTATCAGTTGGCACATGGCGGGAAGCAACCCCCCTATGGAGACCGGAAGAGAGTCCGCATGACCTTGTGGCTGCAGTACTTCTATGATGGCCTAAAACAATATAAGGACTTCCCGCACATTGGCACCACCGCCGCCTGCAAGAAGCGTGCTAAGCCGAAGGCTGACGTGAAGATTTCTTCCTGAGGGCGCCGAAGTGGACCCAACCCGGCAGGGGTCGACCCGCTGACGCATTGTGCAGCGTTCTTGACCTACTGGTTGTGCTCGTTTGCCATGCCGTACGGGGACGAGACCATCATTCGGCCGGACGCGATCTACCCGGCCTGCCAGATGGCCTGGGGTATTAAGCTATCTCTGTGTCCAGCTACTCTATGCTTGATATACAAGGCGCTCGGGGATGTCAGCGCTCACCAGTTCCCACCGCAGGCGAGGTATGTGTGCCCTGCTGCATTTCTTCAATGCGTGGGTCTGTTCCCTATTTACGGAGTTCGCCCCATGCACCATCCAAGGCTGGGGGTTAGTTCCACAGATGTTGGAGTTTGCGAGCGTGGAGTCAGCCTCGACGTCTATGCGATTATACGACATTCGGGGCAGGCTGACGACGGTGCCCCATGATGCTGCTGGCACTATTCGCTGCTGGCAGGCTGCTCGTTCAAGCCCATTGGTAAACAGCAACCGAGAATGCAGGGATGACCAGGTGGAAATGTACGTGCATCCGATCAGCCAGGAGAACGTGGTTCGTCCACGATTGGAGCCGGAGCTTAGGGCCTGGGTGCTGTCCATTCGTCCTAGCGTGCTAGCTTTCCGAAAGGGGGACAGTCTGCTGTTGGAGCCGTACTATCCCTTTCGCTTCGGCAGGAATTTTGGGTATGATCAACATATCCCAGCATACAGTGCTCGCTTTGACCTGCCGCTGCGAAGTCTCCGGGGGAGCCCCACTGCTGAGACTGCTCGAACCTGGTGGGATTTCTTTCATCAGGCAGACACTGCCTCCTTCAGGGTGCTAGCCCCGGGTCGGATTCCGCGCGTGACCCCGCAGTATGTGAAGTGGTGGACTGCCCAGACCGCCTTTTATCGATTATGCCAGACCGACTGCTGAGATGGGGCAGAGAGGAAATTTCTGAGCCGGCAGCCAGTGCCGGTACTTGATATTGACCCGGAGCACCTACTCCGATTGAGGCGCGGCAAGGAACAGGAAGTGGCCGCTTACATGATCGCGCGCAAGGGAGCTCGCGAGGCCAAGTCAGCACCGCAGGTTAAGCTGCCTCCGGTGGCGAAGGATGATTTCAAGAAGACCCTACGGGACCTTTGCCACGTCGGAAGTGACCACCTGGAGCTGACCAACTATCCGTTTCCCATGGAGGAAGGAGGCACCCCCGCGAGGAGCTGGCGTCCGGAGAGGGACCCAATCTGTCCATACCGCACGTTCGTGAGGAGGGAGGAATGGAACCCAGAGAATTACAAGGACACCACATGGCTCTACGTCCTCCTCCGGGTGCATGGGTTGAAGATTGAAGATCTGGGGGCGGCCATCCTGAGCAAGCGCCTCCACATCGCCTATTATTATGCCGAGGGATGGGGGATGGACCACTTCAACATCTTCTGCCACTTAGCCGCCAAGAAGCACGTGGACTTGGGTGCCCTCGCCGACCGCTGCCAGAAAATCGAGGATGTATGCTGGCTGGTCCAGGAGGCGGCTCTCCGAGACAAGGAACCGTCCCTCAGCTACTGGCCGATATCGCTGCGGCTGTACACCGGCCCACATGATATTTAGTGTTTTCTTCTTTTACTTGTGCTTTTCAATGTTGCCCTTTCCTTGGGTGCCGGAAGCTGATCGGGTCCTTCGTTCTTCTTCCTCTTTTCTTCAAACAGACCACCCTGATAGCGTCCAGATGGCGACGTATCGCAATCTCCTTCGGCAGGCAGGCAAGCCGGCTTACTTCGAGGAGGCACCAGTGGCTCCGACTACGACCCCTCTGCCCCCGCCTACGAAGAGGCCCCGGGCGAAATCGCCCGTGAAGAAGGCGGTGGATGCTACCAGGGCGATCGGGCGGCGGGAGGCAAAGCGAAGAAAGACGGAGGCCGCAAAAGCTGCGTCGACCGTTCCCCCGGCGCCTTTGATCTCTTCATTCGAGGAGTTTGAAGCTACTCGAACCGAGCCGAGTCGGCCTGCAGGTTGGGTTTCTTCTTCTTTGAGGCTCTCCGGGGTGTATTCAGACATTAAGAGGGGCGTTTCTTGTAACACACATGTTTTTTGTTCCAGCTGTCGCCGAGATACCAGCGCCCGTATCTATCCCAGGCGTGGGTGAAGATGTGACCGGTGGGGCCGTGGAATCTGTTGAAGAGACCTTCTTCGCCCCAACTCCCGCCATCGAAGCTGAAGGAGGTATATCACTTTCTTTGCTAGTCGCTTTGATTAAGAATTTTGAAGCTCTACGGGCCTGACTGAACCCGGATCCTGCTTTGCCTTGCAGGAGCTGATGTGGCAGCCCCTCAACCGGAGGTAGACCCCGAGACATCCCGGTTCAGGCAGACATACAGGACGAAGGGGTGGCGGTCAGGGAAGTCGCGGTTGCCCGTCCGACGCAGCGACGAGCCGACCCTGGATGCTGAGGCGGGGGCCGCCTTGACAGCAAAAGAGGTGCCCACTAGGACTAAGTCTTCGTTGGGTGAAAAGGTAGATTACGGCTATTCTTCTGACAAAGTGCTTTCAACTGAGGGTATCCCCGGGGAGCCCAGCCTTCAAGTTCCTTCCTGGAAAGCTCCGGTACTACCTATTTCTCTTAGCCTAGTGAAGCGGGCACCCGTGAGTGCGAACCTGTTAATTCAGGTTTCCTTCTTGAGGCCGTCAACTAACCTCCTCGATATCATTATTTTTGGCTTCCAACAGGAACATGCCGCGTCAAAAGATGCAGCAATTCACGCCCCGGGTTTAGAAGCTGCTAGACAAGCGACAACCACTGCTGGTTTGGATAGACTGGCGTCCCTGATCGAGGTCTTGCGGCAGGAAGAAGCCGGGGTAAGCTCGGATGCTGCCGTCTCGACGGCTGAGATCTCACCCCGAGAAGAAGTGGTAGTGGCTGTGAGTGTACACCTTCCTCTTTCTTCCTCCTTTCTCATCCTTAAGTCTTCCTTTGGGGTTGCTGATTTATTTGAGGCAATACAGGCTCGCGCCTCCAAAGGAGCCGTGGAGGTTACTATCCCAGCCACCGAAGCCCTAGAGGGGGAGATAGCGCCCGAGATCGAGGTGCGAGAGCCGATAGTGCCCGAAGCTGAGATTCGAGAAGAGGGGGAGGTATCGCCGGCGACCGAGACTCGAAAGGAGACGGTGCCCGAAGCCGACACCCGGGAGGAGACGACACCAGGGAGCAGCATCGTACCGGCGGGCGAGGTAAGCACGAGGACCCATCCGGACTCTTAGAGGATTCAGCAGTTTACTTCACCCAGTGAGCGGCTAACACTTCTTTACGTGATCAGGTAACAACGACGCCCCGCGGAGCGCGTGCACCTCGGGTTCACAAAGCCGTCCCCAGGTGGAGCTCATCCTTCCGCGTGCACGCGGCCAAAAAATTGAAGATGCTTTTGGGGCCGGACGCGCGGTCCTTGGCGTCTCTTCTGCAGATGGGGGCCGTCCCCCGACTCGTGATCCCACTGCCACCAATTCCGAGGCCGGTTGTACCTGAGGAAGCCCGACTCCTGGGGAGGATATTGACGATCCTCAATGAACATTCGGGGGAATTCCAGGGGGGAGGAGATGAAGACTTCCCGGGAGCAACATCGGACCCGCCCACCATCGATACCTTATTTATCGAGGCGGCGGAGACCGAATCAACTTTGTCTGCTGCGGCACCAGATCCGGCCTCTACGACCATCCATTCTCCTGACAGGGCCGCGGCTCTAGTTTTGACTGAGGAGGTGGCATTGTCGGGCTCGGAACCTGCCCGATCGATGGAGCTAGAGCAGCCGCTCATCATGGCGGCGCCAGACGTCTCCGTTATGGTCTCTCCCTCACCTATGGTGGTAGCTGGCCAGGGGTCGACCTCGGAGCCCGAGAGGTCCCTCCTTTCAGCCCTAACCCTTCCGGGTAGCTCGGCCGTGGTTGACGCAGAGCTGTGGGCGGTCGTGGACAGCGAAGTTAGCTTCGACCCACCAGCCGTCCCTTCTATCGGCCACATGAGTATGGATCTGCCAGTCCGCCAGACCCTGTTGGTATTGCGCTCTATGGTCATTGCCGACCCAATGCTCACATATCGAGACGCAAGGGCTATCGTGGAGCAGCTGACCAAAGCACTACAGATGATGGGCTGCCCGCTGGAAGAGTGGTCGCGACGCGTTTTGTTATTATTGAAATACGTAAACCATCGCGCATTCCTCGAGACGCAGGCCCCAACTGAGCTTATAGCTATCGGCGCTCAGAGGGATGAATATCTGGAGGCTCTGGCGGCGCGGAGGGATAGCAGGGAGCTACACCGGGGGGTCTTGGACGGGTGCAATGTCAACATCCACGCCTTGGAGAACCGGATAGAGAAGCTCCGGGGTTGGCTTGCCCAGGCTGAGTCCGACCTGCTCGAGGCCGAGACAGACAAGACCTGGGAAACTGAAGAGCTGGCAGTCGCCGAAGCAACGATGGCCTCTGTGACGACAGTGTTGGAACGCCTCGATGCGCAAGAAGACCGTCTGCGTGAGATGATGAGCTTCCCTTGTGTCAGGATCCTTCCTTTTGAGGACATCTTCCGGGGGCTAGACTAGCTGCCAGTCCCCCCTCCATCCCTTTTTTTTGCATGTAACACCGGGGTATGCCCCGAGGCCAGTGTAATTATTTTTTCAACAGAAATACAATGCAATTATCCCATGTGCCACATGTATGTGTGTGGTGTTGGGCAATCTCTTCCCCCCTTTTCCCTTTTTTTCTCTTGCTACGTGATGGCACACAAGTTCATACTAACAGCTTATTCGGGGGGGAACCCGGGGAGGTTCGCAGAGGAGCATAGGAGAGTGCTCGCCCCTTCTAGAGGAGGGACGAGGGGACCACTCCACCATGTCTACCCAGCGACTCATCCGAATGATGCCACCGGTATGTTTGACCCGACTTGGCTGATCCGACTTTGGAGGGGCGGAGAGCAGGGTTTGTTTGTCCAATGACCTAGACATGGGGTCTTGGTTAAAAGGGGTCGTTCGTCGCCCGAAGGGACGGAGAGAAGAGTTTGTTCATTTGATGACCCTGACGGGAGGTCTTGGTCAAAAGAGGGTTGTTTGTTTATGCCGATAGAATGCCGAGGACAGGTGAGGTTTATGTGTCTCTTGATGTGTTCATTGGTACGGGTGAGTGCCAACGCAAGGAGAAGGGTTGATTCCCCGATCCCGGGCGAAAGGTCCGGTTGGGGTATTTTTCGTCAGTGCCGACAGAATGTCAAGGGCTGACGTGGTTGATTCGTTTATTGGAATATTCGTCGGTACGGATGAGTGCCAACGCAAGGAGACGGGTTGATTCCCCAATCTCGGACGAAAGGTCCGGGTGGGGTATTTTTCATCAGTGCCGACAGAATGTCAAGGGCTGACGTGGTTGATTCGTTTATTGGAATATTCGGTGATACGGAGGTGAGGATCGATGAAGGAGAGTCGGTTCCCTCTTTTCCTCTCTTTCCTCATCAGCATTATTTTTCTTCTTCTTTTTTTGTCCCCCTTTTTTCTTTTCTCTTCTTCTTCTTCTTTTTCCTTTCTTTTTTTCTCTATTCTTTTCTCTTCTTTTCTTTTCCATTCTTCTTTTCTTCTCTCTTTTCTTTTCTTTTCTTTCCCCTTTTTTCTCCCTTTTTCTCTTTTCTTTCCTTCTTTTTCTTTTCTTTATTTCTTTTCTTTTTTTTTTGAAATGCACAGTGAATAATAACAAACCATCCGAGCAATTGGAATGAATGTATTATTCATTGAAAGGGGGAATCGGAGCGTGGTACAACCTTAGATGCCTACCATTAAGGGGTGAAAACTGGACCTCCCCCCGATGATCGACTATCACATATGCTCTGCCTTCATGAACCTTTTGGATTACATAGGGTCCAAGCCAATTCTCATTCAGCTTGCCCTTGGGGTTGGAAGCCATAACTTCCCTCCTTTTGACCATAACGAGGTCACCCTTCTTGAACTCACGCTCCTTGATGAGCTTGTCGAAGGCGCGAGCCATGCGGGTCTGGTAGACCTGGATGTTCTGCTGGGCTTGGAGGCGCTTCACCTCCAAGTTGGAGAGCTCTTCGAGCCTTCGCTCGACATTTGTTTGGTCTTCTCGGACCAACCTGTGTTGGATTGCAACCCGAAGGGAGCGTATCTCCAGCTCGATGGGGACGATCGCCTCTGAGCCATATACCAGGGAAAAGGGTGAACAACCCATCGGAGTTTTGTAAACAGTTCGATATGCCCAGACGGCCTCATACATTCTTTCTTCCCAGTCCCTTTTGTTAGAATTAACAATTTTGGAGAGGAGAGTACAAAGAGTTTTGTTGAAAGCTTCAGCCAAACCATTGGCTTGCGGGTTGTAGGGGGTTGACGTCCTCCAGTCGATCTTGTACTTCTCTGCCAGCCGATAGACTTTTTGGTTGCGGAAGTGGCTTCCATTATCCGAGATGATTCAGTTTGGAGTGCTGAACCGGAATATGCTGTTGCGACGGATGAATCTGGCGACGATCTCCCCAGTCACTTCCCTCAAAGCGACGTCTTCCACCCAACGGGAGAAGTAGTCAGTTGCCGCCAAAATGTACTTGCACCCGGCGGATGACGCGGGTAGTGGGCCCACGACGTCTGTTCCCCACTGGGCGAAAGGCCAGTTGGGTAGTGTCGGATGCAGCGGCACGGGTGGCCTCCTGGGCACCATGGGCTGCTCCTGGCATTTCTGACAAGACTTAGCATACTTGCAACAGTCATCAAATATTGTCGGCCAGTAGTAGCCGGGCTTCTTTATTTCAATTTTCATCTTTGGTCCTGCCTGGTGTGCACCGGCTGTCCCGGCGTGGACCTCTTTCATGACTTTCCAAGCTTCTTCAGTGGATAGGCATCGCAGGAGCACCTTCCGTTTGGCATCTGCCATAATTCGGAATAGGATCCCGTTCCGGACCTCATAGGAGTCCTTTGTTCTGATCAGCTTGATTTTCTCTTCTCTCTGCTTGGGCAGTTGCTGGTGTTTGAACCATTGCATAAGAGGGTCCCTCTAGTCAGGTAGGCTGACGGCTTCCGCTGCAGCAACCTCTAGTTCTTCTTCTTCTGGTTCTTCTATCATGCTAGGCACTTGGCGTTGATTCACCACCCGGATGCTAAGAGCTCCATCAGGCCGGACTGCTGTGAGCTTGCCAGTTTTGCCAGTGCATCGGGTTGTGCATTTTCTCCCCTGGCAACATGGCCTATCTTAATAAGGTAGAATCACTCCATGAGCCGCTTCGCTTTAGCATGATAAGGGAGCAGCTCAGGCTTTCGAACATCAAACTGCCCCTGGACTTGCTTGACGACTAGTAACGAATTGCCGAACACTTGCAGCATTTTAATCTCCATTTACAAAGCGACTTAGAGACCGATGATCAGAGCCTCATACTCTGCCTCATTATTTGTGCAGGGTTTATTGATAGAACAAGATGTATGCAATACTTCTCCCTCCGGGGATTTGAAGACGATGCCGGCCCCTGCCCGTACTTTTGTATGTCCGGACGGGGTTGTTTCTGTTCTTGAAGCTCCATCAAAGTGCAGCTGCCAAGCGATCTGTTGGACTTGGTCCACCTCCAGTGTTTCATCTTCGGGCAGCTCTGTAGCCAATGGGGAATCTTCGGGCACAGGATGCGCTGCAAAGAATTCGACCACGGCTTGACCCTTAACGACCTTCTGCGGCACGTAGGTGATATCAAATTCCATTAGTAGTACGGCCCACTTGCCGAGACGTCCCTTCAGGACTGGCTGGGAGAGAATGTGTTTAACTTGGTCGGCCTTGGAGATCAGGCTCACTTCATGGGAGAGCATGTAATGCCTCAGCTTCTTGACTGCGAAGACCAAGGCGAGACAGACCTTCTCAATCGGGGTGTATTTTGCTTCTGCCTCCAGCAGCCTCCGGCTGAAGTAGTAGAGAGCATGCTCCTTCCCCTCATCATTATTCTGGGCGAGCATTGCCCCCAGGGAACATTCGGTGGCGGCTATGTACAGAATAAGCGGCCTCCCCTTGACAGGTGCCCCTAGTACGGGCGGGCTCCTCAAGTAGTCCTTCAGTTGATCGAAGGCCTTCTGGCACTCCCAGTTCCAGTCAAAAGGTGCATTTTTCATCATTAATCTGTGGAATGGCTGACAGCGCCCCGACAGATTGGAGATAAATCTTCGGATGTAAGCCAGTCGACCTTGCAGGGATCTCAACTCCCCCAGATCCTTCGGAGGAGGTAACTCCTGAATGGCTCTTATTTTAAAATGGTCGACCTCGATCCCTCTATATCGGACAATGAAGCCGAGGAACTTCCCACTGGAGACGCCGAAGGCGAACTTCATCGGGTTCATTTTCAGCTCATACTGTCGGAGTCTTTCAAAGATGACTCTGAGGTCTTTCATGTGATCTTCTCTTTTCTTCGACTTGACGACCAAATCATCAATGTAGCATTCAACTTTGTTGTATAGCGGCTCACCGAATATTTTGGTCATCGCCCGCTGGTAAGTAGCGCCGGCGTTCTTGAGGCCGAAGGGCATTCTTTTGTAGTGGAATATCCCTTTGGGTGACCGGAAGGCCGTATAAATTCGGTCGTGCTCAGCTATCCAGATTTGGTTATAGCCAGACGATCCGTCCATGAAGGACAAGGCATCGTGGCCAGTAGTTGCATCAATCATGACTTCAGTGATGGGCACCGGGAAATCATCTTTCGGGCAGGCTTTATTCAGGTCGCGGAAGTCCACGCAAATTCTGATCTGTCCATTCTTCTTCTTCACCGGCACAATGTTGGCTAGCCAAGTGGTATACTGGTTTTCAGCTACAAAATCGACGTCTATGAGCTTGTCGACTTCTTTGCAAATTTGGTTTATTAACTCCGGCCTCATATGCCGGGGAGACTGCTTCACCGGTTCCACCTTGGGATCGACGGCCAGAATATGTTGGGTCACAACGGGACTTAGGTCGGGCATCTCCTTGTAGTTCCAGGCAAAATAGTCCCGGAATTCTTGCTGCAACTTGATATATTCTTCCCTCTCCTGTGAAGGAAGAAGGGCACTTAGAAAGGTCGGCCTGGGGTCGCCCTTCATGCCCAAGTTAATCTCAATAAGTTCATCTACCGTGGCCTGGCCGCCATCTTCAATTTCCGGCGGTGCTGGCAACAGGTCGACGAAGTCCTGATCTTCGCCATCTTCTACTTCAAGGACACCATAGGTGTCACCCTGCTCAGCCTCGTCGGACAATGAGACTTTGCTGGCATCCCCCGCCTCCGGACTCACGGGCGGTGGCTTCGAGGGGTCCTGCCGTGCGGAGAAGTAAAGGATCTCTCCGGGATCTTCTTGGTAACTATCATAGACGGTTCCTGCAGGAGCCGAGGTGATTGACTGCCACACTGGGGACTGTTCTACTGTCGGCGGCCGGGATAGTTCATTCTCAATTATATCTTCAAAAATCTGGTGCCCAACTGACACCATGTAAACACTTCTTTCGTGGCTGCCTGTCACATGGGGGCATGGCGGAGCCACCACGTAATCTCCCATTCTGAGCTCATCTCTCTCAATCAGGTCTTGAGCAATATCCTTGAAGACGTAGCAGTCTTCGATGGAGTGGCCCAGTATTTGGTGATAAGGGCAGAACAAGGGGTCACCGCTTTTGTGAGCATCTTGCGGCCTCTTGGACTTTGGGAGGGAGACCTTGCCATAGTAGCAAGCCCACTCAAAAATTCCTCGGGTTTTATTCCTCGGGAAAGAGTAGGGTCTCTGCATCCTCTCTCGCAGCGTAGGGTTTCGCTCGGCCGACCGTCTGGCCGGGGGAGCGGCCACATCCCCAGCCTCCCTCTTCAGGTGCGCGGGGGCATTCGGGACGGTGCTCAGGGACTGGTGCGTGCTAATGCTCTGTTGACGAAGTATGCCCCCGATGAGGTCGGACACGAGTGCAGTCACTTCGGCCAAGAGAGCCTTCAACATTTCAATTTCTCGCTGCTGTTGATAGCATAGGGCAAATATGGCAGAGTCGCACCGAGGGAGGCCCGGGGTCCGGCTTGCTTCCCCGTCCTTTGCATCAGTGTCAGATGAGGGCAATGGCGCACCGCTGCTGTAGTCATTCAGGGTTGGTCCTTCAGAGGAGGACGGGGCCTTCCCCTTATTCCTGCAGGGAGGTGGATTCCATAGGAATACCTCTTCATCCTGTTCTTCATCAGCTGAGGGCTTGAGGCGCGAGCGACCTTCACCTTTTTGCGGAGCCGCGGCGCTTGTGAGGCTATCGCCATCCGAAGCTGAGACTGATATGACGTCGGCTTTGTAGGAATCTTCCGATGAGAAACCTAATCCCGGGTGCCGGGTGATTTGCAGCAACCTCCGGTCTAGATTTGGTGGGTTCCACATCTTTTTGAACATGTCCTTCCGACTGGAGAGCTGGCAAAAGGGAATCCCTTGTTTTCTGGTCATTCTGGCTACCCGGCCGGTTATGTCAGGCAGTCCCGTGATCGGGACGAGTGGGTCATGCAGTTCGTCGGGGAGTTTACAATCATCGTCCCCTCTGACCGGGTGCTCGTCAGCCACATAGAAAATAGTAGACCGTCCTCCGGGGTTAGGCACCTCAAAGGTCTTCAATGGTTCGACTACTTGGTAGTCAGCTTCTACGAGAGGCTTGATAATCCCGAACGGGACCCTGATGTCCTCCAGCAAGTCTTCGAGGTGTGGCAGCCCCGGTGCAGGGTAGATGGAAAGGGGAGTGGCTTTAAATACTCCCTCTGCCCCAGAAACAAATGACACTTGACGCGGAGCCACATTGCCCGGCGGCGGTGGGGGGAACCAGCTGTCGGGCTCTGCCTTCTTCTTTCCCTTGTCCATGGTGACTTGGGAAGCTTGCTCTGGCTTCTCTAAATACAAATTGGCATCTGAGAGATGGCATTCGAACACCTCAAAAGGGTGGAGGTCAGCAAAGATCCTCTCCTCCTTCCCGTTGCTGGGATACTTGATGCATTGATGCAGTGTAGACGGCACTACCCTGTTCTGGTGTAGCCAAGGCCGGCCGAGCAATGCTTTGTAGGAGGTGCTGGAGTTAATGACATGAAACTGGACCTTAGTCGTGAAATCGCCAAGAGAGAGGTTAAACTCTGCAATCCCCATAGGGACCTCACACTTCTGGTTGAAGCCAGTAATCTTTACATTCTTGACCTCGATCAAGTGTACATCAAAGTAATGTTTCTGGTATATCCGATAGGGGAGTATGTTCACTGCCGCCCCAGGGTCAATCAGTACTCTATTGATGGGATGCCCGTTCAGCTGCCCCCTCATATAGAGTGGCCTGTTGTGACTGCAGGTGGGTAGGAGCATATAATCTTCTGTAAAAGCCACAGCTACCTCGGGCGACATTTATGCAAGGTAGGCTTCCACATATGCTGGTGTCTGGAGCGCTGCGATGACGGCCTGTCGTGTCTCTTCATCCAGGGACAGGATCTCCCAGACGGTGAACCTGGCTGGGAGCTCGGACCTCGAGCAACGTCATCTCTTCGGCCCTACTGCGCCTAGCCCCAGTCTGGGTCTGGGAAGCCGGCTCAACGGGTGCTTCTTCCACCGGGCCAGGTATCACTTGAGCCTGCGGGGCCTGTTGGGTCACTTCCTTCTCTTGCATGAGCTCGGCAAGGTTTGGGATGTCGCCAGGTTCTTCCCTTAACCGAGAAGGAATTACTACCGGCGGGGCCGAGAGGCTACTTGCTTCTTTGGTCCGCTGAGACTCGCGGGGGCATGGCTGCCTTTCCCCTTGAGTCATGAGAAACTCAATAAATGAAGGTATACTCCGGTCGACCGGCTCTCCGGGATAAAGACCCGAGGGTGGGGGAATCTCCATGCCTTGGACCCTAGGTTTAGGGATATGATATGGATGTTCTCCCCTGAGCAGGATGTTATGGTTGGCCTGAGGAGGGCATCCCCACTTCCTTCCCGACCTGGTGGCATGCTGGGAGGTGGATGCATCGGCATGATTCACTTCTGACGGCTCAACGGGGGACTCTTGCTCTTCTTCCCCCAGGGAGAGGGCAGTGTCAAATAATGCTGAGAGGGTGTTGCAAGAAAGAACAACGCCGCTCTTCTTCTTGTTCCTGGGCCTTCTCTGCTTCTTTTTCTTCTTTTCTTCAGTGGCTGGCAACTGGCCTTGGGAAGGTTCACCCCATAAGAGAGGCTCTTCCTCTACCTCGGCTTCTACCCCCGGGGCTAGTTCAAGTGACTCGAACTCCTTCCAAGGGACATACTCCTTCAGCTCCACAGACTAGATTTCGGGTTGTTCATAATCTTCGAGCCAATCAATAATGGCCTGGAGTCTTTCCACCGTAGGGCTGGTTTCTTTGAGTACCCGCATCGGGATGTGCTTTTTCTTATTGTGAGTGGGGCGCCTCATGACTAGCCGGGGGGCTGTGTCAGGCCAAACAGGCGTCGCTGGTGGCGGTGCTGGTCGGGGCATGACGCCTCTTATGTGAACCTCCTGCTCGGGCTGGGGAGCTTGTCTTCTTCTTCTATTCCTCGTTGGCGCAGCTTGCCAACCCCCTTGGTCTTGAACCGGCGCCATGACAAAGGCTTCATAAGTGGCCTTTGTGCTGGCCTCCTGATGTGGGACGAGACCGCGAACACGACAACAGTCCTCGGACTCTAGGTGAGCTCGTGATTGTCCCTTAACGAGGGAAGCGTCGGACGTGCACGGTTGAGAAACCGGCAAGAGCTAGGGTGGTCAATTCTCTTTTGTGCCCGGATCGGGTCACGGGACGGTAACGCTCTCTCTCGCAGAAGCGGTGATATAAATATAAAGCGAGCTAATTATCCCTACACATGCTCTCTAGCAGTGGCAAAAACAAATATATATGAAGTAAGCAAACTGCCAAGAAGGGAGCAAAAACGATACCTCCACGCGCTCGGCGTGGGGACGACAGACCCGGCCGAAACCCATACTCCCGGAATAATATTACACAATTGTTACAGCAATGAAGCACTGCCCACTCCACGCAGGGAGGTAAAGGGTGACACAATGGGGTCCGGGAGGATCGAATTCGGGTTGACGGGCGGCTTCTCGCGTCTCTTCGGCAGCACCCGAACTTGTGACTGTGGGACCCACGTGTTGTCCGGAGGGGCTGTGTGGGGCCCGGTGGCACCACTTTGGTGGGAACACTAGGGGAAGCGTTCCCTGTGCTGGCGGAATGCTGGAACATCGACCGGAGGCCGGGCGGCTCTGTTCGGCACCGGTCGGAATAACCGGCCACGGTTCTGCCGGTTCTGTTTTCTGGCGCGCGCTCCGGCGAGAACGGACGCTGCGATCAGCCCCAATGTCGGATCGACATGAAACTGGCGCCGTTGGAAAGCTAACTTGAAGTCCTTCAACCTAGGCCTAGAGATCAGACCTGGATCTGCACGGATCTGGGCTTTATTAAATTTTTGAATTCCTGGTGTACAGTAGTCGAACTCCCAGATTTGCATGGAACTTGTCTGTGAACTGCCGTTGACCGCAAGGTAGATGTCCGATTCAGCTCCTGAGCTCATAAAAGTTTCAGACCAAGAAGGCGTCGTGACTCATAGAAGGAATTTCGAGAAGGAGCTCCTGTTGGCTGAAGACAGAACTTTGACGGTGGCTCGATGGCGGCTCGATGGCGGCACGAACGGCGGCGACGGCACCAGATGAAATCTGAGATTGAGGGGGAGGGGATAGAAGAGATCCACTCTAGAATTGGGGGTTAGAGGAGATGAACACCAGAGAGAGAGGAAGGGGGTGCAAGAAGCTCCAATGGCTTACACAAATTTTCTCTTCATTAATGCCAACAAATGAAAAATACAACCTTTTATATGCTATGTATCTAATCAAATGTAGACCCTTGGATCTAGGGATGTGGAATGAAAGGCTGGGATTAAGTGTGATAAACACACAAAAAATAATAAAATAATAAGGGGAGGGACGCCCCCTTGACCAAGAGGGGACAAGTTGGAAAGGGTAGGTAGCCTACCTTGGAAAATTTACCCCCTTTGTCTCCCATGTGGTCAATTGACATTCAACCCTTCTAGATGGCCACCTAGGATGGTTGACCAGCCCCACATGAATGACATGGACCAATGGGAAAGGGTTGAGGGCCCCCTAGCTGGACCTACTACACAATTGCACAAAAACCCACACAATCCAAGGGGATGACGCATTGGCTTACAAAGCCGTACATTTGCGTACATACTTTTCCAAGGATATGAACACAAACTAAAAGGACATAAATGCAAAAGAAAATGTACATGCTCGGCGTCGATTCCCATCAACTCTCCCCGGGTGGGAGGAACTCGACCCCATCGAGTAGGGGTATGGATGCTCGAGTACTCCGGCGGATCCGTCACCGTGCCAAGTAGCGCGGGTATGCTCCACTCCAAGTGACCGTCACCTGCTCATGCCATATATACTCGATATGCACAAGCTGCTATGGGCTAAAGGTGGACACTCCGGGTGGGGCACTCTCAAAATGGGAGGAGGCGGCTCGAAGACTCACTAGGAATCACTGCTGGGTCCCTGTAGGTGACTGATCCGGGTGTAGAGGTAGAACCGATCCCATACTCACCGAGTGAGTTGATTCGCTTCACACTCATAAGGGACTGACATCGACGAGCTTGCACAAGACACATGCAGACAAATAAACGACACACAAACCATGCAAACAAACCACACAAAACAAACCACACAAATAAGAAACGGACTCATGCATGACTCTAGACAAAACTAGTGTTAGTCCGACCCGTACATAGATGACGGCGGGCCAGGACACCCGAATGTGTGCCATGCATGCATTTGACGTAACCGGAGATGGGTGGCATGGGGTACACCTAAATGTCCAAGTATGACCTAGTCATGCATGGATGGCCCCTTTGGATTTAGGAGACTTGAGTGGGCTAGGAAAGCCGGGTGTGGAAGAGCCAGGTGCAGGTGTATCGTGGACGGGCTTGGTGGGTATGGAGGGCCCGGCCCGTAGGAAAGGGGTATGATAGTGGACTCCCTCTAAGAAGTGAAGTATATATGGAGTGTCTAAAGATCCACTAGGGAGTGGGTCAAAGGGATCAAAGAAGGTATGACCCCTTGTGGTGGGTTCCCATAAGTCACGGTCCCACGTGTAGAAGTTTTGAAGGTGTGGATAGTCACCTTCTTGAATTGTGACGGGTGGGACGGGGATCGTAGGCAAGAAGTATGATTCTTCCATCGGACAAAAGGGTATGAATTCGGGCTCGTCCGATAGCGGGAGAAGTAGAAGAACCTCCGTGGTGACACAACTCACGGTGCACTCGGAGGTAATGGACCCGAAGACCGGATGGGTGAAGCTAAGACTAGCGGGTTGGTCAAAGCCTCAGGCCAAAAGATGCGTCAACTCCCATTGTGAATCTAATCCCATGACAAGATCATCCAACGTATCAACATGGTGACGAGATCGAAATGTGGTATGGAATGAGTTGACCAGCACTATAGGTAGGATGGGGTCCATGGATGGAAAGGGAGGTGGGACCAAGCCATCCTTGAGCCAACTAAAAAGTAGCTCGGCGATGTATAGTGTACCCGTTAGAAATACGGGGGCTCGGTCCTTGGTGGCTCCAAATGAGATGGTTCCGAATCACGTTCGGACATAGAGAGTGTTGACATTGGAGCTCTCATGGATGAGGAAGGAATGTCCTTCTCGTGGTGAAGGGGTCCTTGGGGTGGCTCCGGGAACAACCAATCTACCCCGATAGACCGATCTAGGCTAGTACTAAACCGATCTAGGCTTGTACTAAACCTTTGCACTTGTCCCATCATGGCTTGGAACATGGCGCCCACTTCATCGGGACTATAAGCTCGGGATGCGGCCATGGTTGCAAAGATGGGGTTGGGCCCCCTAGGAATGGAGATGCAAGACCATTTTTTTTAAAAGCAAAATGTTATGCTAACTAATGCACCTAGACATGACCAAAACTCGGTACGTGGCGGAGATAACCGATCCGAAGATCACTCGCGCAAGTGTGTGGCCGTCCCGATAGGCGTAGCCGAACGTTCGGACAACACCTTTTGATATACCAAGTAAAGGGATGCAATGCAAAAAGACAACTTTTTTTTTGACACCCTAGACTCAACTGGCGCTCGATACCAAATTGATGCGGGACGAGACCACGGACACGACAACAGTCCTCGGACTCTAGGTGAGCTCGTGATTGTCCCTTAACGAGGGAAGCGTCGGACGTGCACGGTTGAGAAACCGGCAAGAGCTAGGGTGGTCAATTCTCTTTTGTGCCCGGATTGGGTCACGGGATGGTAACGCTCTCTCTCGTAGAAGCGGTGATATAAATATAAAGCGAGCTAATTATCCCTACACATGCTCTCTAGCAGCAGGCATAAATAAATATATATGAAGTAAGTAAAATGCTGAGAAGGGAGCAAAAACGATACCTCCACGCGCTCGGCATGGGGACGATGGACCCGGCCGAAACCCGTACTCCCGGAATAATATTACACACTTGTTACAGCAATGAAGCACTGCCCACTCCACGCAGGGAGGTAAAGGGCGACACAATGGGGTCCGGGAGGACCGAATTCGGGTTGACGGGCGGCTTCTCGCGTCTCTTCGGCAGCACCCGAACTTGTGACTATGGGACACGTGCTGTCCGGAGGGGCTGTGTGGGGCCCGATGGCACCACTGTGGTGGGGACACTTGGGGAAGCGTTCCCTGGGCTGGAGGAATGCTGGAACGTCGACCGGAGGCCGGGTGGCTCCGTTCGACACCGGTCGGAATAACCGGCCACGGATCTGCCGGTTCTGTTTTCTGGCGCGCGCTCCGGCGAGAACGGACGCTGCGATCAGTCCTAATGTCGGATCGACACGAAACTGGCACCGTTGGAAAGCTAACTTGAAGTCCTTCAACCTAGACCTGGAGATCAGACCTGGATCTGCACGGATCTGGGTTTTATTGAATTTTTTAATTCCTGGTGTACAGTAGTCGAACTCCCAGATCTGCAGGGAACTTGTCTGTGAACTGCCATTGACCGCAAGGTAGATGTCCGATTCAGCTCCTGAGCTCATAAAAGTTTTAGACCAAGAAGACATCGTGGCTGATAGAAGGAATTTCGAGAAGGAGCTCCTGTTGGCTGAAGACAGAACTTCGATGGTGGCTCGATGGCGGCTCGTTGGCAGCACGAACGGCGGCGACGGCGGCGGCACCAGATGAAATCTGAGATTGAGGGGGAGGGATAGAAGAGATCCACTCTAGAATTGGGGGTTGGAGGAGATGAACACCAGGGAGAGAGGAAGGGGGTGCAAGAAGCTCCAATGGCTTACACAAATTTTCTCTTCATTAATGCCAACAAATGAAAAATACAACCTTTTATATGCTATGTATCTAATCAAATGTAGACCCTTAGATCTAGGGATGTGGAATGAAAGGCTGGGATTAAGTGTGATAAACACACAAAAAACAATAAAATAATAAGGGGAGGGGTGCCCCCTTGACCAAGAGGGGACAAGTTGGAAAGGGTAGGTAGCCTACCTTGGAAAATTTACCCCCTTTGTCTCCCATGTGGTCAATTGGCATTCAACCCTTCTAGATGGCCACCTAGGATGGTTGACCGGCCCCACATGAATGACATGGACCAATGGAAAGGGTTGAGGGCCCCCTAGCTGGACCTACTACACAATTGCACAAAAATCCACACAATCCAAGGGGATGACGCATTGGCTTACAAAGCCGTACATTTGCGTACATACTTTTCCAAGGATATGAACACAAACTAAAAGGACATAAATACAAAAGAAAATGCACATGCTCGGCGTCGATTCCCATCACTTTCGCCCATTCTTCAGGTAGCTGCTGGTATAGAGACACCATGTTGACACTAGTACCGAGGCTCGGCATCTAGTGCGGCTGCGGAGGATCTATCTTGTGCTCCCCCATGTCCAGTTCTCCCTTCTTGATTAAGCACTCAATGACATCCTTGAAGATATAGCACTCCTCGATAGTGTGCCCCAGCATCTGGTGGTAAGGGCAGAAACGAGGGTCATCCTTTTTCTTTATATCGCCAGGCCTCTTCGGCTCTGGCAATGTGATTTTATTGTATCTGGTGGCCCATTCAAATAGGATCTGGGACTTATCTCGAGGAAAAGAATACAACTTATTCCTCATCTTCTCCCGCAAGGAAGGACCTTCCCGCCGTTCAGCAGACTGGGGCGGAGGAGGGTTGGCTGCCTCTTTAGCTTTCTCTACCTGCTTCTCGAAAGATTCAAAGTCCAAGGTGTGGACCTCTGATGGTTTCGGTCTCTTTTCGGCCTGCCTGGCCCTCTGGCTTGAGGTAGCTGTAGTAGAGGAGTATCGAGCAAGGAACACCTCGATCTCTGCTACTATGTTGTTTAGATAGTCAAATGATCGCACCTCAGTGCCGATCATCCTTTCAAGGATTTCCTTTTTTAGGTTCTGTTTACAAATTTGCACTGCATCCTCCTGATGCGGGGGACGTCTACATCTCATGCTGAGATTTCTCCACCTTTTTATGTAGTCGAGAGCCGACTCATCATTTCTTTATCCCGTGACGTAGAGTTCTGCCACGGTTACTTCCCGCTCAGCTATATAGAACCTTTCTTTGAATTTCTTCTGCATGTCGGGCCAATCTGCAATGGACCCGGCGGGCAAGCTCGAATACCACTCAAAAGCAAGCCCGGTGAGTGTCGAGCCGAAGAATTTGAGGAGGTAGGCCTCATCTGTAACTAGATCCCCCATAACGTTCACATAGTAGGCAATGTGCTCCCTGGGAGACCCTTGTCCATTAAAATTCTCAAATTTCGGTGGCTTGGTGATGCCGGCCGGGAGCCTCTTGGCAGCATAATGCGCCGAATAGAGTACCCGATACACATCAAAGGGCGTGTGATCACTATCGCTTCTTTCTGCCAGCTTCATGTCTATCATCTGCTCCAACATCAGTCTGTTCACCGTCGCCGGGTCCACCGGGTTCGGGTAGAAATGAGCTGGTTGCGCCAGTGGCCTCGTTAACACTGTCGCCTGAGGTGCAATGGTGGATCCCTAGAACGGCAGGCTCTGTGGCGGGGCCGGAGTTGAATGTTGTGGCTGGTACAGGGGTATGCCCCCGGTGTAGCTGGGGACCGGTGGAGACACCGTCGCCTGTGGAGAAGCTTCTGAGGCCTGACCGTTGCCTCCAGGGGTCTCTGGTAATGCTTCGGTTTGCCCGGATGTCGAGGGCTGAGCAGTCCTGTCGGTTAACTGCTTCCTTAGCAACTCGATCTCCCTTTGATATTGCTGCATCATAAGTAGTATAGCTGGGTCACTCATGGAGAGGCTGGGGGTGCCCCCTCTCTGTTCAACTGGCGTCTCCTCGGACGACATGGATGGTCCTCCCGTGATGCCTTCAGTAATGACATTGGCAGCCAGGGCCATTGACGATTCCCCATAGTCAGTTTCTTCAGTGTGGGCTTGTGTCTTCTCGGTTGCTGCTTTCCCTCTTCTAGTTAGAGGCCCTGGCCTTGCTGCAAGTCTGGCCATTTCCTCAAGCTCGGTCGGTAAGGCCCCGTACCGGCCAAATACCCCTGCCATGTTGCAAGTATAGACCCTTAGGTCTCTGCCTCTTCTTGTCGTTCTTCCCGACGGCCTACCTGGGAAGACCAATCTATCAAAGACCGACCCCCGCGGCCTCACTTCTTCCCTCAGCGGGGACTGATGGCGCTCCTCAGAGCAGTTCCTCGACTTGGCACTAGGCGCGGGTCGGATTTCTTCTTCTTCAAATGCGGAGGCCACTGCCCCCAGCAGTCTCTGGCGACCCAAGGGAGTGCTCCCCGGGCCCCGCAAGTAATTTCTCATGGCCTGCTCCATTCCTTCCCAGTCTTTATCAGGAGGAGAGGCGGGTGATACCGCCCTGTTGATAGCAACAGGCATGTGGGCTACAGGCTCCGCACGAGCAGCCTGATGGTGACGTCGGTGGTGTCGACGGTGGGTGTTCTCCGGCGGGGCCAGTGTGACCAATGTCGGTTGGTAGACGGGGGCCGATGTCTTGACCCGGTCTGCCTGTTGAGCCCTTGTCGGGCGAAAGGTGCTGGGCCCTGCTCGGGTTGGTGAAGTGCCCCGGGCTGCTTTGGGAACCCATGCCCGTTTGCCCTTGGTCGGCCTAGGGGCCGGTTGGTGCTGTGAAACTGTGGCTGGAGATGCGGGCATCATACTGCCCTTCATCTTCCCCGGTGGCTGGAAAGAGTTGGCACAGGTACAGTGGGTATGATGCGATCCGGGATCACCTCGGAGCGTTGCCCAGAAAGATGCACCCGGAAAGTTCCGACGACAGCAGACTTGCCGGTGCTGGAGACCCGGCCTCTGGGTGACGCAGTGGCATGGCTCCTCCGGAGCCTTCTCTGGTGGGAAGTCGATCCTGGGCGTGACGGGCCGACATTCTGGTGCACATGGTGCACATTACAGCCCAGCGTCTTCACGGGGACAGTCTTGGGGGACTCGGCCATTGGTCGGCCGGCAGCAGCTTTGGTGCCCCCCTGGATGGAGGCGTTGCTTTCGATCCCGTCAGACTCCTCGACGTCCAGCAGGTTCACGAAGGCCACTCCCAAAAAGTTGGGGAAGCCAACTGAAGGAGGGAAGCTCTCGAAGGCGAGAGGGACGGCCAAGTAGCCATTCCGCGCATGGCTCTCGACGGGTTGCCGGCCGAAAGTGAGCGCCATCCCGACGTCCGTAACGCAACCTGCATTTGCAAATTAGGGAATTAGTATTACAAGAAGGTGCCCCTTAATTTCGACAGAGAGATGAAGGGTGATCCAGTCCCACCGGGCGTTCCAGACTTGTGGACGCACTTTTTATTTAAAATCGTGGTTTGTTTGTTAATTGGGTTTATTAAGTGTGTGGGCATACCAGTCACAAAGGGACGATGTATTCGGGCTTTATAGAAGCCCATGGTGCGCTCGATCTGACTCAGTCAGGTGATTGTGTGGTTCGGGTCGGGACTGAGACCCGTTGTGCCATAAAGGTCGTAACGTCATTTACATCCCCTCGGAGAGGGGAATACCCTTGATTAATTACCGAAAATAAGGGCTCCACGATCGAAAGAAATACTAACTAATACAGGAAGGAAATGGTAGCCGGGCTATGCAGTGAGCCCGTGGCTCCACGATTTTCTGAATTTTCTATAAATACCCCCCTATTTTCTTTCCTTTTCTTTTTCCCCTTTTCTTCTTTTCCTTTTCTTTCCTCCTCCCGTGAGCCACGGCCGACCGTTGCAACCCCCTTGCCCATTGGACTTCGCGGCGCCCCTTCCCCTCCGGCGACGGGTGGTGGACCTTGGTGGCGGCGCTGTGATGACGGCGGTGGCGAGAGAATCGTGACGGTGCCCCCATTGGTGCGTGGGAGAGGAGTTCGTGTTCGAGCAAGATTCGACGATCGGCGGCGATCCGGTGGTTTTTGAGCTTCTTTAAGGTAGGGGGACGGATCCTTGCCCTCTTTACAATATTCCCCGTGATTTCTAGGCCGTGGAGAGGCCGAGTGGGGCTAAACCCATGCCGGGAGGGTTATTTTCATGCTTGGGGTTTGAGCGCCGGATCCATTGATTCGTGGGGGTTTTTGATTGATTTGGGGTTCTAGATGCATGCTAGGACGTCGGGGGGTGATTCCCCGTTGTTTTCCCTTCACCATAGAGGGTGAATGGGCGTGGTTTTATGATTTCTGAGCATATTTCGCGAACCGGGCTCGGCCCGTTGTCGCGCTATATTCTAGTGGCGCGTTCTTAATGAATGCGCCGTGTCGTCCGGGCGTGTTCATCGGAAGGGATGACCGCTCTGGCGGTTCGGAACGCGCCAGGGACGGGTAGCGCGATCGCATGATCGCGCTATCCAAGACTAGCGCGTTCAGGCGTGAACGCGCTAGCCTTGGGCAGCGCTATCTGGCAGATCGCGCTAGCCCATGGTAGCGTGTTCTCCAGAGTCACGCTAGGGGTGCCTACCGCGGCCTTCCCCCTTCCCCGAAACCGTGTTCCTTGGGTAGCTTAGCCTCCGGTTGGGTGAGTTTTGGACCCGGTCATGGCGTGTGGCCCGAGGGTTTCCGTGGGCACCCAGGGAAAGCCACAGGGGTGCCCGGGGGTCCCCGGAGAATCAGTTACCTCGGTGGGGGTGCCGCGTGACTTGAGGGACGGTCAGACCACATGCGTGTCCCCGGCATCCGTACCTACCGTTTGGTTACCAAGAGTCTGTGTTAGTGTGTTAGTCGGTGGGTTCCGTGAGTCGAGTCCTTACTTCCAGTGACCTATCCACTAGTCGTAGCTTCCTGCACACGCGTGTGCAGACCCACCTGGGAGTGGTGGAGAGCGAGACCCAGTGTGTAACGACCCGAGAATCCGATTACCGGGAAGGCCCGATAACCCGAGACTCGTACCACCACCCACGAGCCCGAAGACTCGGAAGAGTTAAAAGGATGGTGTGGAAACTACGCAAGCATCACAGATAATTGTAGAAATTAAACAGTTATAATATTAAGCAGGAAATAAATTAACAATTTACATGGTCCACAATAAAATAACAACAACAGCAACAGTAGTCCACGACTAGTACAGTGACAAGAAGAAAAGTACATCTACACGGGGCATCCCCCGGCTCTGACCTCTGGCACTACCTCTGGGCACCCGCACCACGCTGCGCTCCTGACGCGCTCCCCGAAGGTGGCGCCTCACCTGAAACACGGTGAAAACACACAGGGAATGAATCTCAGAACAAGACTCAGTAGGGATCACTCGAACCCTACCTCGTAAAATGAGAAACCACTACTCTAGCGGTAGGAAAGTACCTCGGAAAGGAAAGTCCTGTACTCTACAGAACTAGACCCTACGGCCCGCAAACCGACACACGTGCCACGGTACGAGAAGACCGAAACTCAACGGTCGAACCGCCAAACCCGAAGGTCGGAAACACATGACTGACAGTCTGTCACTCCGTACTCGACAGGAGTACCACCCACTAGAAGCACAGCCGGTAGCGTCCCCTGACGTCTTACACCGCACCGCAGGTGAACCGCCTGACGTGGTAGGTCCTACCCGAGGCGCAAACACCGTACAAGTAACCACAAACAAGTGACTAGCTGGGGTCACGCCCGTCGACGTGGGTCCAACCGCCTCCAACCACGTGTGCACACACAGACCACGCGTCCTAGGTCTGGCCCTCTGACCGGTTTTCCCCCGCAGCCGGACTCTGGCTAAGACGAAGGGCCTACGGTAACCGGTCCACAAACCGTCTCGAAAGCTGGGTGCCCGTATACCACTCCCAGGTGAGACCAGCACCTCGTACTGGTGGGCTACGACTAGTGGAGGGTCACTGAAGGAGTAGACTCTCAAGTCAACGGAAAACGACGTCCGAGTCCGACAACGTGTGGGAATCATCCCACGCACTAGCTCCGTCAACGGAGACCACGGTCGGAGAAAATGGACGCACCGCCCACAGCCAAACGCATGACCAAGGCAAAAGGAACCTCCAGACACCAAAGACACGGTCACGGAACTCCACGGGATGTCCAGGACACACACACGGCCCAAGAGAGACACCCGACATAAGGACAGGTCGCGCTAGGGATACCCAGCGCGACACGGAAGAACGCGCTAGGGAACCCTAGCGCAACAGAGAAGATCGCGCTAGGACTCCCTAGCGCGACAGGAACCATCGCGCTAGGGAACCCTAGCGCGACAAGGACCATCGCGCTAGGTCCTCCTAGCGTGACAAGGATAATCGTGCTAGGACCCCATAGCGCGACACGAATCGCCCTACTGTTCATCTTCTCCGATGAACGCGCCCCGTCGGGGCAGCGCGACAACAAGAACGCGCTACTGGAGTATAGCGCATTCTCAGTCCGCGGCCGAAAACGGTAAGAACGCCCAAAAATTCTAACCAGGCCCCCATGCCTCCATAGGAGAGGGGGAAAACAAGGGGGAAGACCCCTGGGGAACCCTAGCATGATTCTAGGCCATCAAAACACGAAATCATGCATCAAATCCAAAGATCAGGCGAGCTCTCCCCAAATCATGGAAAAACCCAAAAACGCTCAAACGATCCCCTCTCGGCCTCCCCGCGGCCTATAAATCACGGAAAAGATCGGCATGAGGCTAAGGAATGTCACCCTACCTCAATGGAGCGAA
The DNA here is from genome assembly GCA_022559845.1 of Amorphophallus konjac. Taxonomy (NCBI): domain Eukaryota; kingdom Viridiplantae; phylum Streptophyta; class Magnoliopsida; order Alismatales; family Araceae; genus Amorphophallus; species Amorphophallus konjac. The sequence continues at coordinate 48,485,367 of CM040126.1, forward strand.
TGCTCCGCCGGATCGATCACGAATCACGAAGAACGCTTTAAGCTTCACGAACTCCCCACGCTCCCCACGCTCGCCGCACGCCCACAAGATCGCCTCACCGTCGCCGACGCGTCCGCGCCGTCACCCTGCCGCCGTCAACAGTCGGGGAGGGGCTCACCGCGTCCGAATGGGAGAGAGGGAGAGAGGAGAGGGCGGTCACGGTTGGGGAAGGAAGGAGAAAGAAGAAGAAAGAGAAAGGAGAAAAGAAAAAGAAAAGGAATTAGGGCTATATAGAAAATCCGAATTTTCAGAAAAATACCGAAAAATAGAAAAATACATTTCTGGAATTCTCGGAACGCACCGGTCGCAACGGTACCACTCGTGCCTGGGGGAACCGCCCGGTTCGCCCGCAGCGAGCTTCCGAAGGAAAAGCCGAAACACACACCGGGAATCGGAAAACACACGCGGAAAAGCCGCGGAACGCCTCCGGGCCTCCGAAACAACTCCGGATCGCGCCGATCCGAATACGAAAGATGTCCGAAATGAAATTTCAGACACAACGGAGCCGGACACTCCGAAAACCATATCCGGGACCCACGAAGAAGGATCCGAAAGGTCCGGGATATTACAGCCCTCCCCCCTTAAGGAATTTCATCCTCGAAATTGAGAACAACCCAAGGGGAAAGAAGAGGAAGACTCACTCAAACAGGTACGGGAACTGCTGACGCATCTCATCCTCACGTTCCCAAGAAGCCTCACCACCAGAGTGTCGCTGTCACACGACCTTTACCAAGGGAATACCCTTGTTCCGCAGGCGCTGCTCTCGCCTATCCTCCACGCAGATCGGAAACTCTGGGAGAGAAAGATCTGGAGTCACCTCAGGCCAAACGGAGAACTCGAGCACATGAGAGTCATCGGGCATATACTTCCGCAACATCGAGACGTGGAACACGTCATGCACCGACGCCAACTCAGGAGGTAACTGCAACCGGTAAGTAATCTCACCGATGCGCTCCACAATCGCGAAAGGACCAATATAGCGGGGACTCAGCTTCCCACGCCATCCAAAACGCATCACCCCCTTCATCAGAGAAACTCTCAAGAACACATGATCGCCCACGGCGAACTCGAGAGGCTGCCGCCTACGGTCAGCATAGCTCTTCTGCCGACTCTGGGCCGCCAACATGTTCTGACGAACCAGGTGCACAACATCCACACATTGCTGCACCAATTCCGGTCCCGTCAAAACACGCTCACCCACCTCAAACCAATCAAGTGGAGTCCGACACGGACGCCCATACAATGCCTCATAAGGAGCCATGCCGATGCTCGAATGATAGCTGTTGTTATAGGCAAACTCCACCAACGGTAGGTGATGAATCCAACTCCCCTGCCACTCCTGGCAGCAGGATCTCAGCATGTCCTCCAAGGTCTGAATGGTCTCTCAGACTGACCGTCTGACTGTGGATGATACGCCGAGCTAAACGCCAACTCCGTGCCAAGAGCTCGCTGGAAACTCCTCCAGAATCCAGAAGTGAAGCGCGGATCCCGATCCGACACGATCGAAATGGGAACCCCATGCAACGGCACGATCCGCTCCACATAAAGACGAGCCAACTTGGGCACGCTCCAGCTGACCTTGACCGGTAGCAACCGCGTCACCTTCGTCAGCCGATCCACCAGCAACCAAATACTGTCCTGCCCACTCGGGATCCTTGGCAACCCCACCACAAAATCCGTGGTCACATGGTCCCACTTCCAAGCAGGAACATCCAAAGGCTAGAGAGTACCTCCTGGTCGCTGATGTTCCGCCTTAACCTGCTGACAGATCAGGCACCTGGCCACAAATTCGGCGACATCTCTCTTCATGCCAGGCCACCAGAACTGCCTCCGCAAGTTCTGATACATCTTCGTCTCACCCGGGTGTACATTGTACCTGCTCCCATGAGCCTCGCGCAGCACCGCACGACGAACCTGCTCCTCCGCTGGGACGTACAACCTGTCACGAAACCTCGCAGCACCGTCCTCGCCGAGCTCTACGTCAGCCATGGCAAGAATCCGGGGCAACTCAGGGTCCGCATGCTGAGCCTCTGTCACCTGACGACGGATAGCAGGAGTGACAGTCAGACTCACAAGCACTGCCAACCCTCGCTCCTGGGGAATCTTGAGCCTGAAGTATACTTCGGGCACCTGTTCCCAGAGCCTCCACTTCCTCAGCATCAAGGTACTGACCGCCACCTTCCGACTCAAGGCATCGGGGACGACATTCATCCTGCCCGGCTGATAAGACAGGGTGAAGTCATAGTCCTTCATGAACTCCATCCAACGCCTTTGTCTGAGGTTCAGATCTCTCTGCGAGAACACATACCTCAAACTCTGATGGTCAGTGAACACCTCGAACTTCTCGCCGTACAGATAATGCCTCCAGATCTTCCGCGCGAAGATCACTACTGCTAATTCAAGGTCATGGGTAGGGTAGTTCTCCTCATGGGGCTTTAGCTGCCGAGATGCATAAGCCACCACTCTACCATGCTGCATCAAAACAGCACCCAGTCCAACGCCGGAAGCATCTGTACACACCACAAAACCTCCCGATCCAGAAGGTAAAACCAACACCGGAGCCGAGGTGAGCAATCTCTTCAGTTCCCTGAAGCTCTGCTCACACTCCTCGGACCAAACGAAAGGCACATCGTTCCGCGTGAGCCTCGTCATCGGGGTCGCAATGTGGGAAAAATCCTAGATAAATCGACGATAATAACCCGCAAGCCCCAAGAAACTCCGGATCTCCGTCACCGACCTCGGCCTCGGCCACTGCATTACTGTCTCGACCTTGGCGGGATCCACGGAAATGCCATCACCAGAAATCACATGCCCCAGAAAGTGCACCTCGCTGAGCCAAAACTCGCACTTGCTGAGCTTCACATACAACTGGTGATCTCGCAACGTCTGCAGCACCACACCCAAATGGTACGCATGCTCCTCAGCAGACCGCGAATAAACAAGGATGTCATCCACAAAGATGACCTCAAACTGGTCCAAATACGGATGGAACACCCTCTACATCAAGTCCATGAAGGCTGCTGGGGCATTGGTGAGCCCGAACGGCATCACCAGAAACTCATAATGCCCGTACCTCGTACTGAACGCAGTCTTCCCCACATCAGACTCGCGAATTCTCAGCTGATAGTAACCGGACCGTAAATCAATCCGCGAGAACACTCGCGCAGACTGCAGCTGGTCGAACAAATCATCAATCCGTGGCAACGGATACTTGTTCTTAATGGTCACTTCATTCAGCTGCCGATAGTCAATGCATAGCCGCAGACTACCGTCCTTCTTCTTCACGAACAACACGGGCGCACCCCAAGGGGAAAAACTGGGACGAATATACCCCTTGGCCAACAGTTCCTGCAACTGCGCCCTCAACTCCCTCAGCTCAGCGGGGGCCATACGGTAGGGAGCCTTCGCCAAAGGTCCCGTACCAGGTACAACCTCGATCACGAAATCGATCTCCCGCTGGGGAGGTAATCCAGGCAACTCCTCAGGAAAAACATCGGGAAACTCGCACACCACCGTAATGTCCTCGACATCCGGCTCCATCCGGTCAGACCCAACCACTGACGCGAGAAAACCCTGACAACCAGAATCAAGCAATCGACGGGCTCGAATAGCAGAGATAAGAAATCGAGAAGAGGTGGAACAGATACCTTGGAAATAGAAGGTCCTCTTGCTCGGATGCTGGAAGTAGACCCTCTTCATCCCACAATCCACCACCGCTCCATGAGTCTCGAGCCAATCCATGCCTAGAATCACATCGTAATCCCGAAGCTGCAACGCATACAACCTGCCTGGCATACTCCGCCCATCGATCCACACCGGAACCTGGTCGAAGCAATACGGAGTGACCATAAAATCACCCGAAGGTAACTCCACTGCCAAATCACAGGACAACTGGGTCACCGGCTCCTCGACGCTCGACGCGAAATCCTCCGAAATAAACGAATGAGACGCGCCAGAATCAAATAAAACCCGAGCCGCACAACCCAAAATCTGAACGGTACCTTCCACGAGCTGCGACGCCACTGCCTCTGCCCTGGTCAAGTGCGTGATCTGGCCTCGAGCTCTCTGCCTGCCTCCCACGCTGGCTGACCTGGGTAGCGGTGGATACTGTCCCTGTTGCTGCTGCTGCTGGGGAACCTGCTGCTGCGGCGGCCTCTGAGGACAGTCACGCGCCATATGCCCTGGCTGGTCACACCGAAAACAGATGATCGGCACCGTGCACTGCCTGCCTGGGTGGGTACCACTACACCGTGGACAAGGTCCTCGCGATCCACCCACTAATCCCTGACGCTGCAAAGGAAACGGCTGCTGTACACTGCCCGATGAAGCCTGCCCCTGGTCCTTGTGCTTCTTACGGAAATTCTTCTTCAAGAACTTCTTGACCTTCGAGCCAAAGGACGCAGATCCTGTCACCGAAGCTGCCGATGCCGGTACTCCTGAACCACCCGACGCATGATGGAAGGAACCCTGCTGCTGGGTAGCCGACTGCTGGCTGCAACCTGACACAGACTGCCCCTGGCTGATCAGTCCTCGAGTCCTCTGCATATCCATCTCCAGGGAAATCGCAACACGAGATGCCGTCTCTAGATCAGTGGCCCCATTCGCGATCAAATGGTGCCTCAGCTCCAGCCTCAAGCCCTGCACAAACTGCGTGGTCCTCACCCTCTCATGCTCCATGATATGAGGTGCATACCGACCCAGCTCGACAAATCGGGCCCTGTACTGCAATACGGACATGTCACCCTGCACCAGCTCCAGAAACTCCCGCATCCGCTGCGTAGCAACGACGTCTGGACAGTACGTACGCTCGAAAGCACTGACAAAGTCACCCCACTCGACCTGCTCAAGTGGACGAAGCTGAAAGGACGTCTTCCACTCGGAAGACCACCACCTCCGAGCCGTACCCTACAACTGGTTGTAGGCCAAAACCACTCTGTCCTCGGCAGTACTCTTCGCAGAACTGAACACCCGCTCCATCTCATCGAGCCAATCACGAGCCGCATCAGGGTCTGCCTGGCCGCTAAAGTAAGGTAGATGGAACTGCATGAAGTCCCTCACTGCTCGGCCTGGCCCACCCCTGACTGACGAGCCTTCACCGGCCTCTCCGCCGAACTGCTGAGACATAAGATGGTACATGCCACGGAATAAATCCTCGGCCCCCGGAGCTCTCGCAGCATCCGCGGCCTCGGTAGCTCCCGGAACTCTGCTATGCTCCTCCTGGTCCCTCTGGACCCCCTGCTGGATCTCCTGACCTCCAGCCGACTGCCCCTGCTGAGAGCGAGAACTCCTCCTCGGCGCCATCCTCGCTCCTGAAGCACAAGACAGAAAACACGGAAAAGGCAATGTCAGAATAAAACACGCGGTGCCCAATGCCAGCGTCACATGTACATCATCGTTGTGGACTAGTGGACCACTACAATTACCTATGATTCTCATGTAATTCCACAACCGCGCTCTGATACCAGCTGTAACGACCCGAGAATCCGATTACCGGGAAGGCCCGATAACCCGAGACTCGTACCGCCACCCACGAGCCCGAAGACTCGGAAGGGTTAAAAGGATGGTGTGGAAACTACGCAAGCATCACAGATAATTGCAGAAATTAAACAGTTATAATATTAAGCAGGAAATAAATTAACAATTTACATGGTCCACAATAAAATAACAACAACAGCAACATTAGTCCACGACTAGTACAGTGATAAGAAGAAAAGTACAGCTACACGGGGCATCCCCCGGCTCTGACCTCTGGCACTACCTCTGGGCACCCGCACCACGCTGCGCTCCTGACGCGCTCCCCGAAGGTGGCGCCTCACCTGAAACACGGTTAAAATACGCAGGGAATGAGTCTCAGAACAAGACTCAGTAGGGATCACTCGAACCCTACCTCGTAAAACGAGAAACCACTACTCTAGCGGTAGGAAAGTACCTCGGAAAGGAAAGCCCTGTACTCTACAGAACTAGACCCTACGGCCCGCAAACCGACACACGTGCCACGGTACGAGAAGACCGAAACTCAACGGTCGAACCGCCAAACCCGAAGGTCGGAAACACACGACTGACAGTCTGTCACTCCGTACTCGACAGGAGTACCACCCACTAGAAGCACAGCCGGTAGCGTCCCCTGACGTCTTACACCGCACCGCAGGTGAACCGCCTGACGTGGTAGGTCCTACCCGAGGCGCAAACACCGTACAAGTAACCACAAACAAGTGACTAGCTGGGGTCACGCCCGTCGACGTGGGTCCAACCGCCCCCAACCACGTGTGCACACACAGACCACGCGTCCTAGGTCTGGCCCTCTGACCGGTTTTCCCCCGCAGCCGGACTCTGGCTAAGACGAAGGGCCTACGGTAACCGGTCCACAAACCGTCTCGAAAGGTGGGTGCCCGTACACCACTCCCAGGTGAGACCAGCACCTCGTACTGGTGGGCTACGACTAGTGGAGGGTCACTGAAGGAGTAGACTCTCAAGTCAACGGAAAACGACGTCCGAGTCCGACAACGTGTGGGAATCACCCCACGCACTAGCTCCGTCAACGGAGACCACGGTCGGAGAAAATGGACGCACCGCCCACAGCCAAACGCATGACCAAGGCAAAAGGAACCTCCAGACGCCAAAGACACGATCACGGAACTCCACGGGATGTCCAGGACACACACACGGCCCAAGAGAGACACCCGACAGAAGGACAGGTCGCGCTAGGGATACCCAGCGTGACACGGAAGAACGCGCTAGGGAACCCTAGCGTAACAGAGAAGATCGTGCTAGGACTCCCTAGCGCGACAGGAACCATCGCGCTAGGGAACCCTAGCGCGACAAGGACCATCGCGCTAGGTCCTCCTAGCGCGACAAGGATAATCGCGCTAGGACCCCATAGCGCGACACGAACCGCCCTACTGTTCATCTTCTCCGATGAACGCGCCCCGTCGGGGCAGCGCGACAACAAGAACGCGCTACTGGAGTATAGCGCGTTCTCAGTCCGCGGCCGAAAACGGTAAGAACGCCCAAAAATTTTAACCACGCCCCCATGCCTCCATAGGAGAGGGGGAAAACAAGGGGGAAGACCCCTGGGGACCCCTAGCATGATTCTAGGCCATCAAAACACGAAATCATGCATCAAATCCATAGATCAGGCGAGCTCTCCCCAAATCATGGAAAAACCCAAAAATGCTCAAACGATCCCCTCTCGGCCTCCCCGCGGCCTATAAATCACGGAAAAGATCGGCATGAGGCTAAGGAACGTCACCCTACCTCAATGGAGCGAATGCTCCGCCGGATCGATCACGAATCACGAAGAACGCTTTAAGCTTCACGAACTCCCCACGCTCCCCACGCTCGCCGCACGCCCACAAGATCGCCTCACCGTCGCCCACGCGTCCGTGCCGTCACCCTGCCGCCGTCAACAGCCGGGGAGGGGCTCACCGCGTCCGAATGGGAGAGAGGGAGAGAGGAGAGGGCGGTCACGGTTGGGGAAGGAAGGAGAAAGAAGAAGAAAGAGAAAGGAGAAAAGAAAAAGAAAAGGAATTAGGGCTATATAGAAAATCTGAATTTTTGGAAAAATACCAAAAAATAGAAAAATATATTTCTGGAATCCTCGGAACGCACCGATCGCAATGGTACCACTCGTGCCTGGGGGAACCGCCCGGTTCGCCCGCAGCGATCTTCCGAAGGAAAAGCCGAAACACACACCGGGAATCGGAAAACACACGTGGAAAAGCCGCGGAACGCCTCCGGGCCTCCGAAACAACTCCGGATCGCGCCGATCCGAACACGAAAGATGTCCGAAACGAAATTTCGGACACAACGGAGCCGGACACTCCGAAAACCATATCCGGGATCCACGAAGAAGGACCCGAAAGGTCCGGGATATTACACAGTGTGACGCGGTTTTTAGGCTGGTTTCCGTAGGGCCCCTTGCCTTTGCCACCAGAGTTCGGTGGGGGGGAAAACCAGCTAGAGGACCCGACCTAGAGCAGATGGTCTGTGTGTGCACATGTAGTTGGGGGCTTAGGACACGCGCTACCGAGCGTGACCCTAGCTAGTCCTTGTTGTGGTTCTTGTTGCGTGTCTGAGTCTCACGCCCGGGGCGTCGTAGCTGGACACTTGTGACGCGGTGTAAGACGTCAGGGGACGCATCCAACCGTTCTTCTGGTGGGTAGTGCTCCTGTTCGCTGGCAGGCGTGGACTCGAGTTTTGTTAGACCGAGGTTCAGCAGTACGGTATTGTTAAAGTAGACGGCTTTTCTGTTTATTTACTTCAGCTTGTTGGTTCTACCGTACTCTGATTAGGTAGGGTTACTTTTCGACTTTTTGTGTTCTTGCCTTGTTTTCCGTGCGAGGTGGGGATTCGCAGGATCCCTACTGGGCCAATGAAATGAGGCTCACCCCTGCTTTTCAGGTGAGGCGGGGTCTTCGAGAGGTGCGGCCGAGTTTCAGCGTGGTTCTTCTAGCCAAGATTAGTCGCCAGTCTGCCAGAGCCGGGGGATGCCCCGTGTAGTTGTACGCCGGGGGATGCCCCGTGTAGTTGTACTTTCCTTTCTGTTGACTGTACTTTTATTTGGACATGAGACTCTGTGGACCTTGTAGTAGTTTATTTATTTATATTATTCTGTGCATTTTATTTTGGGTTATTGTGCTATCTCTGCGGTCATTTCAGCTTCTCTTGTACTCCCACACCACTCCTTTCTACCCTTCTGAGTCTTCGGGCTCGTGGGTTGGCGGGCCGAGATTCGAGACGCGCCGATTCCTTTCCGGTACTCGGATCCCGGGTCGTCACACACGCCATTAAGACTGTCAAATAGGAAGGGAGGCAACCCTGCACTACCGAGCCAAGAATACCACACGTAGAGCCAAGCCAACCGATGGCATGAGGGGTAATCAAAACACAACCAGAAGATCGGAGAGAAAAATACCAAATCACAGCTTAGCGGTGAGGGGAAGACAACAAAAACAACAAAAGATAGAGACCAAGGACACTTTTATTCATGATCAGAACTGCAAAAAGACAAAGGCCAAGATTCGGGGCCAGCTACATCATGTTGCAGAATAGAAGAGCATGGAGAGGGAAGAGACAGTCGAGAAGCAAAAAGAAGGGAACAACACAAAACAGTAATGGGGAGAGTTGGAACGTGGGAGAATGCTTCCCTTCACCCCGTTCCTTCTCTTCCCCACACAGGTGGCTCACTCCCTCTCAATCTCCCCGCTATCTTCTACCTTCTTCTTCCTTTCTCTTCTTCTCTGCGGTGCTACTTTTTCGAATGGGTGCCTTCGCCTGCTTCTCATCCTCTTTTTTTCTTCTTTGGGGCCTTTTATATGTGTGCTGTTGACAAGGGAACCTCATGATGGCACTGCCATCCGAGGTTGACCCGAGTCCCATCTTTGTCAGGTGGAAGTCTCCTTCATCCAACCGGAGGACGACACCTAGGCTTGTGATTAGTTGGGGTTGAAATGGCCACACTGCGCGCCAAGGGGCTCCTTTAGTGATCGTTATGTATCTTGCCGGTTTGTGCCGTTCGGTGGAGTTCACCGCTGTGCCGCTGGAAGGGCCAGGCGTTGTGTCGCTGAAGGGGCATGAAAGCTGTGCCGTTGGAAGGGCCCTAGGGCTGCACCGTTGAGAGGGCACTGATGGTGTGCCACTGGAAGCAGCTGAGGGTGTGCCGCCGAAGGCACCTGGAGGTGTGCGGCTGGAGGCACCTGAGGGGTGTGCCGTTGAAGGGCACTGGGGTGTGCCGCTGGGGTAGCTATGGAGTGTGCCGCTGGAGGCACCTCACCACTGTGCCGCTGGGGCTCTTCAGGCAGTGTGCCGCTGAACGGCCATTTGGGTGTGCCGCTGGGGCTCCTCAGGCAGTGTGCCGCTGAAGGGGCACGGAGTGTGCCGTTTTGAAAGGGGCCTCTGCCTTTGCTTCTAGAACTTGAAGTTGTGCATTCTTTGGGATATTTCTTCACCGTTAGGGACCCGTGGGTGGGTCCATAGCAGTGTATAAATTCAGGAGGAGATCATGTACTTTCTCTGTCATTTAATGCGCCCGTGTAAATGCGGGGTTTGCCGGATGGTAGTATTCTCCCGGAGCCCTGGATGGCTCGTCTCCCCGAGTCTTCTCCTTTTGACTTTGACATTAATGCGAGACTTGGTGGGACATATGGACGTACAATTTTATACGTCCACACCCAGTGATAGACCGTCAGGGCCTGTGGCGCTCCTATGTTGGACCTTCAGGCTTTGGACTGCTCCGGGTGGTTCGCAGTCCTATTTCTTCTCCGGCCGTGGTCACCGTGTGACGGTGTGGGTTCGAGGAGCGTTCCTTTTACTTGGTTCGGATCGGACGTTGTTTTTCGTTGATTTGATAGTCTACTCCTTCAGTGACCCTCCACTAGTCGTAGCCTGCTTACACGTTTAGTTGTCCAACCTGGGAGTGGTGGAGAGGCTACCATGAGGACGGTTTTTAGACTAGTTTCCGTCAGGCCCCACGTCTTCCAGCCAGAGTCCGGCTGAGGGGAAAACCAGTCATAGGGCCAGACCAGAGACACACGGTCTGTGTGTGCACACGTGGTTGGGGGCGGTTGGATCCGCGCTGACGAGCGTGACCCCAGCTAGTCACTTGCTTTGTGGTTACTTGTACGGTGTCCTTGCCTTCGCCGGGGGCTATCGTGCCAAGCGGACACCTGCGGTGCAGTGTAAGACGTCAGGGGACGCTACCGACTATGTTTCTAGTGGGAGGTACTCCTGTAGAGTCGGAAGTGACAGACTGTCAGTCTATGTAACTTCGACCTTCGGGTTTTTGGTCATGTTGACCGTTGAATTCCGATTGTTTCGCCGTGGAGCGTGTGTTGATTCTCGTGCCGTGAGACCAATGTTTGTAGTTGCAGAGCTTTCACTTTTGAGGTACTCGCTTACTGCTAGCGTTGCGGTTTTCTATTTTGCGAGGTAGGGTTCGAATGATCCCTACTGAGTCTTATTTTGAGACTCATTCCCTGCGTGTTTTCACCATGTTTCATGCGAGGCGCGGCTTTAGAGGGGCGCGTCTGAGGCTCAGCGTGGTTCATGTGCCCAACGTTAGTGCCAGAGGTCAGAGCCGGGGTATATCCCGTGTAGCTGTACTTTTATTTTTTATCTCTGTACTAGTTGTGGACTACTGTTGTTTATTTTGTTATATCTTGTGGACCATGTATCATGTAAAATGTTAATTTATTTCCTGCTTAATCATATAAATTGTTTAATTTTTACAATTATTTGTGATACTTGTGTAGTCTCCACACCATCCTTCTAACCCTTCCGAGTCTTCGGGCTCGTGGGTGGCGGTTCGAGTCTCGGGTTATCGGGTCTTCCCGGTAATCGGATTCTCGGGTCGTTACATATTCCCTACGTGTGCCGGTGGTTTCCGAGCCCAATATGAACCTAAGCGAGGGAATGAGCCTTCGGGGTGGTTCCCGGAGGGGAGCTGTTAATTGCTTAATTGTCTATACTTATTCATATCACACACGTCTTTTTCTGAGCTTTAATGAATTTAATCAAACAATTTTATATGTTACTCTCGGTCTCACGCAAAATAGAGAATTTTCTAAAAATAATGGGACTTGAGGCATTTTATTTTAATAAGAGGATTGCATAAGTAATGTTGGTTTTTACAAAAGTCATTTTGAATGAACTGAATGGAAGAATAAATGATTAAGCATATTGTGCGACGAAGGGTCTTGGCATAAACTTGAATTCTCTTATTTGAGGGGCCTTCCCATAAATTTTTTTATATTCCCAAAACCTTGTGAACAGTTCACATAAGGCCTCTCCCACGTTTACAGGCACGCATACATGGTAGCAGGATCACCTGGGGAGTGTGGCAGATTGCCTGGGGAGCCAGCGAGATCAACCGGCGGCCATGCGCGCAGGATTCCAACAGGGTGGCACGGTAGGCGTTCGCATGCAACCTCCTCACACAATGGTCTGCAAACGGCAACGTGGCAGGGCTCTCGCAAGCAGCACCTCCGGCAGGAGAACAAATGGCTTGCAGGCCTCGGCAACCAGCGAACATGGCAGCAAGAGCAGCAGGCGATCTCCCCACGTATGCAGAGCAGCCAATGGCAGAGCATGCAGGAGATCCGAGCAGCAAAGAGTATCACATGGAGAAGACGCGACGGCAGCATGAGCCTCACCCCCTGGCCCTATAAAACCAAGCAGCACCCTTCTCCCGGGCGAACTTCTCTCCCCCTCCCCCTCTTCTCTCCCTCTCTTCACTTCTTGCCTTCCTTTTCTCACTTCTCCTGCTCCCCCTCCACTTCTCCTTTCTCCTCTTTCTCCTCATACCCACCGCCAGCGGTTTCTCCCCCCTCTCTCCGTCTTCCCTGCTCCCCACGCTCTCTCCGCACACGGTGGCATTCTCCCTCTCTCCCCCCTCTCTCTTCCTATCTCTCCCCATCTCTCCCTCTCTCCCTTCTACAGGCGCCAGTGGCCCCCTCTCTTTCTCTCCCCTTTCTCTCTTTCTCATCTCTCCTCCTCCCTCGTTCACTCTTCTGCATACCCTCACACCGGCGGGCTCCTCTCCTCCCCACCACTCTCTTCTCTCTGCCGTCTGCACCGGCCTCCCTAAGCTTCTCCCCCCCTCCAGCTTCTCCCTCCTTAGCCTCTCGCGCTCATCTCTCACTCTCCTTCTCTCTTTTCTACACATACCACCGTAGCACTGCAACTTCTTTATTCCCGGCTCTCTCTCCTCCTCACACACCTCCCTCTCTCTGCTCTCTCTCTCTCTCTCGCACCCCCCTACACTCTTTCTTCTCCTCCTGCAGATCCCTCTCCCTCCTCTTCTCATCTCCCCTCTCCTTCCCCCTCTCTTTCATGTAACTTCCCCTCCCCTTCTGCACTGTCTACACACACAGTCACCACCGTAGCGGCCTTCTTCCCATCCCCCCCTTCTCACACCCACACATCCCACACACGCACTGAAGGAGTCGACCCCCCTCTGTCTGGGTCAACCCCCTCCCTGCACCCTTCATCTTTCACACACACACACGTTTCACATATTTCATTTCATTTATTTAATTTTCTTCTCTCTTCATTTATTTAATAACCCCCTCTCCACCTCTCTTTCTCTCTCTCTACATCTCTCCTCATATCCCTCTCTCTAAATTTCTCTCTCTAAGACTCTCACACGGTGACGTCTTCTCCGAGGTTGGGTGTTACTCAAAGGCTCAAGAAGTTTAGACGTCGACGTCTTCGACTCACCGGCTACATCCCCTCCTTAGTTCTTTAATTTTTTTGTTTTTAGTTAGATTTTATTCTAAGTGATGTATCTCTCCTTTGTTTTTTTTGAACCTCCATGCATTTTAATCATCTTGCTTTGAGTTTTAAGTAAGAATAGATGTGATTGCCTCTCTAAACTATTGGCATTCTCTCTCTCTCTCTCTCTCTCTCTCTCTCTCTCTCTCTCTCTCCATATTTCTCTCCTCTACCCCTCCAAACTTCTTTAGAAAGATTTTAATTTTGCGTTATTTTAGTTGTTCCTCATAAAAAAATCATTTCAATCACTTCTTGAGTTTTTCCTAAAATAAAAGAGAAATATGATTTTAAACTTCAAAATATTAGTCTCTATGTGGATTCGACCCGTATTCATCACTATATTCAAATCTTCAATTTTTTTGTGAGTACGGAATTTTTGAATTGAGTGCGCGAGTTTTTAACGACGAGTTTTACGTTCCATCAATTTTTGGCGTCGTTGTTGGGGAGACTTGTGATTTTTGAGTTGAAGATTTTATTTTTATTTTGTATATATATGTGCTAATCTATTTTCCTGTCTTTTCTTATTTTTATAGGAATTGAAAATAAAAAAACAAAAAAACAAAGCAAATTAGAAAATCCAAAAAAAATTGTCAGAAAATCTGTCGCAGAAACTTAAAGCGTAGGTACAGAGATCAGACTTCAGAAATTTTAGAGAAATTAACTGTCGCAGAAGGTCTGAGAACTGTCGCAGAAGGTCTAAGAAGAAAATTAAAAAATAAAAAAAGAGTCAAAAAATCAAAAAAAATCTGAGGTAAGTTCTCCCTCCTTTTCTTAGTCTTTCAATTGAGTCAAAAAAAAAACGAGAGATTACGCTTCAAGTAAGTACCCTAAACCCCTCTCATTTTGTGTCATTTCCTTAGTGTTCTTGTATATTGTGGTTAGATAGGTTCACAAAAAAAAAAACTTAAACTCAATAAAATCTTCATCTCAAGATTAGAAACCACACCTTTCATGTTCTAGGTCATACATCATTTAGGATAGAATTTCTTTTTCCTTGTTGTTTAATTTGTGTTAATTATATTATTGAAGATTGCGGGGGACAAGGTGAATTTTTCTAAACTTTTCTTTAATCATATGCTCATGCATACTTGCATAAAACCCCTTGTTTGAACTTGATTTGTTGCATATCATTCTAAAATATTCTAAGGGCAACACCCATAAGCAAGATAAGGTGGAGATTTCATCACACTTCCTTAGCCCACAAATCACAATTTCTTTCATCTTTGCATCACCTAGACCTTAATAAAAATCAGTAGACATTGACCCTAGGATCACACTGTGATTAGGTGTGGCTTGAGTCTACAATCTCCTTTTGGAAATTGGTGTCTAAGGCTAGAGGTCAACGGCAAACGCCATAAGCGGGCAAGTGATTTTTAATTAGGACTCTACGATCCGAAAGTAGGGGGAGCCTCCCGCTACCCCACCTCTTACCTGGCCAATTGATAAATTAGAAAGTGGACTTAGGTTGTATCTAGTCTCTTTGTGAAACCTCATTTGTAGGTTTAGGTCTCATCTAGGTCATTAGGTAATTTGTGTGTTAACTTGTTTGTGTTTACATAAAAAAATAAAAAATAAAAAACAACAACAACAAAAAATCCCCCTCTTCTCTCTCTTCATCCTAGTTTGTATTAGGTAAAAAAAATAAAAATAAAAATAAAAAAAATCATTTCCATGGATCGGATTTTTAATCAAACTAATTGCTTGGCCCAAAATCAATTCATTCCAAAGGGTCCAAACTCCTTTACACCACCTACCTTTCAAGATGATCACACATGGGCCCGATCGACCCATTATATAGGTGAGTACTTGACCCAATATCTATCTCTCACCCAATCTTACCCGACCTTCAATGAAAGTCCATATTCTTGGTCCGCTCAACAAGAAAATCCCACTCCTATGGCAGCCCAATATCCTTATCCTTCCCAAAATCAGGATCAATTTGCTCAATCTTATTTAGGGGATCAAATGACATTCCTTTCTCTGACCAAACTTCAACATGTTAAAATCTCCTTATACCTTCTTGCACTTCTATTTTTGAGGGAGGACATCAAAATAATTGCTCTTGAAAAAATCCTCAATACCATGTTCCATGTCCTCCCGAATCAAATTTTCAAACCCAATTTGATCAAAACCACTATGGAGAGTATGACACATACTTCCCCTCATCTCATTATCCACAAGAAGTCCATCCTTATCAATTCAATTCTCAACACATCCATTCTACTCCTCTATACAATGGTCCCAACAATGAAGAAAAATTCAACCAATTGATTCAACTCATCTTGACTAATCAACAAAGCATTGACTCCCTCCAAATTAAATTGGACCAACTCATAGGAGCCATATATGAAATAGACCAATTAATAATTTGTGAGGCCTTCACATGTACTCGAATCACATGAACCCTTATTCCATCATTATAACCAATGGCCATTAGCTCTAGGTAGCCTCGTCGCTGTCAAGAATAACAACATAAATAAACCCAGCGTATTCCGTCGCAAAATATCCATCGCTAATAGCACCTCTTGTTGTAGGAGAATGATTTGTGAGGCCTTCACATGTGTTAAATCTAATCACATGATCGAACCCTTCTTCCATCATTATAACCAATGTGCATTAGCTCCATTTAGCCTCGTCACTGTCAAGAATAACAGGATAAATAAAGATCTAATCACATCTTATTGACCCGTACGTGTTGGATTCTATCGGGCACTCTAGAGTCCCGTTAAGACTTGAATGTCTATTGGGACTTGGGAAGCATCTTAGCGGGGTTAGAAGTTGCCAGGTGTTTCTTCCACAAGTATGATTGAATGGTTTCCCACCCGCAAAGAGTAGAGTACAAAGTGAGCCAGCTGGGGAGGGATATATAGTGTTGGCTCTTTAACCATAACCAAATGAAGAGTTAGCTCCTCCAAAATCTTCCCTCTCTCTCTTATTCTTCTGTGCGTGCATGTGCGAGCGTTCTTCATCTCCGTGGGTCCCCCGGTCTCCTCCACAAGTGTCATCAAAGCTAAGTTCCTGCGGAGCGATGTTCATAATTAAGGCGCAGTTTGGTGGGGCTTGACGTGCATGGTGGACGTCGCGAGGAGTGGAGCTGGTTTGCGTCGTGGTTGAGGGGACATGCTCCACGGTTATGCTCACGTAGACATGGTGTGCGTTAATTATAGGACCGTGAGCGGCGTCTCGCTGCGGATGACGAGGAAGATCGACGCCCTCCTCATTGGGTGGCTAACTTGGTCACCGGGGGGATATATGCAATGACGACTACGGAGAAGGGCTGCCACGGTGTGGCTGTGACGGGAAGGACGGTGGAGGCAGCTGCACAGGCACGCCCCGCGCGCGGGGAAGGGGGCTGTGGAAGTGTGCGGCAGCCATGTGCCTGGAGCCCGACGGCGGACGCAGCGCACCAGCAGGACGGCAGGGGTCAGCCGAGCGCCAGCACCGGTGGCCGCCCGGCCATGTGAGCAGCAAGATGGTGGGTGCGCCGGCACGGAGCAACCGCCGGAGTAGAGCGGGCCGCAGCTTAGACGAACACCAGAGATACGGAAAATGTGTTATCTCAACCGCCGCATTAAAACATGCCAAGATAGAGAAAACAACGGCGTAAGAATTCGGTAAGGCTTCTAGGGAGAAGAAGGCGGCCGTGACTGCCACACCTTCACACGTAGTCAAAAACACAAAACGATCCATAAACATAAATCGCCGTTGCCGGGATCAACCCCAAGTCACCTGCAAGTCAGATTTATTATGAAATATATAACAACAGGATTTCAAAAAAAAAGGTGTATGCACCAGCCGGGAATCGAACCCGGGTCTGTACCGTGGCAGGGTACTATTCTACCACTAGACCACTGGTGCCGCGCTGTTCCCGGACCGAAGTATTCCTATTTGTAAGTAAAACATCGAAGATGAAGAATCAAAACATGCAGAAAATGCAAAATTAACGCAAGAGTGTGATATAGCAAAGGGATCGGATGTCTGCGGTGGTGGTGTGTGTATACTCGTGTAAGGATTTGATTGTTTAACATAAAAAGAAAGCTTCACATCATTGGGGGGAGGTGAGCGCTTTGTTTTGTCGTTGCAATTAGTGGAACTGAAGCTGGCTGTGTCTTCCCAAGGGAAGGGCCGGTGCTAGTTGGTATGGAGTAATATTTGAAGTTTAAGCCATCATTTGATCCGTCGAAAATGGTTTTTCACCCTTTTCAAATTAACGGTGGTATATATTGCAGTTGCAGGATCATTTTTTTTCTTCTTCTACCGAGCAAATACGGTACCGTGTACAAGCAAACCATGTAGAAGATAAATGTGCGAATAAAACAAAATTTGAGAGGTGGGACTCACCCTCCCCCTTGCTTGCCGCACATGTTAATATTGACAATCGTACGATCCAAAAAAAATAAAAAATAAAATAAATTATGTGAATAATAATAATTTTTTAAATTTTTTTTAGACTTCAGATGGGGTAGTGTGTGGCAAGTAAGAAGAAATGGGTCCCACCTCTTAAAATTCTAAAAAAAAATGCACACCCTGGGGGTGTAATAGATTAGAGGGTGGGGCACTTGTATTTTTTTATTATTATAAAAGAATGCATTGATCTAAATTGGGAAATTGGCTACAACCTTACAATCGGTTGAATTATAATTTCTATTATTTACTTAATTTGCGATGTATGTGAGAAGGGCTGTTATATGATGCCCCTGAATCAACAAAGTTAAATCATTTTCAAAGTATACCCAGGATGTTTACGAACCGGCCATACACGAAGGTAATTAACTTACGCTGGAAGGGAAGAGCATATGAGCATGCATGACAAGAAAGTTTACATAAAAGTCATCTTTATTTATGACAAGTTGAGCAATGATATAGCAAACTTTCTTACTTATTTGAAATCTAAATTAATTATTCCCCGCTGCAAAGAGTTTATCGAGCCACAGTTAAAAAATGAACGAAGCATATGCGCCATTAATGAAAATTATCCCTATGAAAAGGAAATATCATGTCCGTTGATTCCTATATATTGTGATCAAGATGTATAACCCAACCATTAAGATAGCAAGTATCTTGCTTCTGATGTAAAGGTAAAATCCCCAATTTTAGTCTACATAAAGTCAAAGCTATTGGGTTAGCTTGACAGGAATATTGGCATTGATTTTAGATTTTTGATATTTTGAGATCAGTCTTAATATGATTGTAGCGGCAGTAAAATGGTTCCTAGGTCACGTACCACATTCTCTATTTATTTGTTGGGGAAGTCGTCTCACGCCCGTAGATCCTTGCACACACCAAGAAACCAGAAGGGCATCAGAAGGAGTCCCAGGTGTTACCTCAGGGGGACAACCCTCCGATGCTTAAGTCAGCAAGGGATTAATGAGCAATAGAGAGGAGCAAAGTAAGAGAGAAGTAGAAGCCGTAGTCGTCGATCCAGGAGACATGTAGATCCTCTGTACGCGTGCTCGCCGCTCCCAGTGGGATCTCGGAGAGTGCTCGCTGGGTGGTAAGGCCGTGCAGGAGGAAGTGACTCTCTGGACGTAGAGGGTGGCCTCTCTGTCGTAGTTGCAGGTCGGGTTGCTCTCTTCTCATTAGGAAGCTCTGGTGGCAGAAGTATCTGCCGTATCTCCTCTTGCGTAGCAGTGTGGGGTTTAGTAGAAGAATCTACCGTGCTCTTCTCTTCTGTCGATGTCCCTTTTATATGGGTTGCCCTGGAGCGAGGGCCTCGTCCCTTGATAGGGAAGGTCCGTTTAGTAGAGTAACGTTCCTCCGCTATGTTGGCGGGAGTTTCCCGTTGGAGGGCGATAGCCCCGGCGTCGGCCGTTCCCTGAGCGAGTCTCACGGCACTCATGGTGCGTGCTCGCCCGTTATGGGGTCAAGGCCGACGTCGTGGGGGCAACGGTCGGTCGTCGGAGTGTTCTCCGGCGAGAACTACGCTTGGGCCGGCCTTATCGGCGTCGTTGAATCCGATGCTTTGTTGGGCCGGCCGATCTCTTATTGGGTTGAGGAAGTATGCTTGCTCCTTGCTTGGGCTTAGCACGTCCAAACCTTAATGGGATGCTCACGCTTGGGCCGTTTCTGGGTTAAACCAAATTTACCCTCCTCACTTCCCCCCTACACTTAGTTGCCGATCACTCGCAGGGGACTGAGAGTAGCCCAAGAGGGTTCTTTTGGAGGGTGTGATCCGAAGACGATTTCCCCGCACGGCGGGAGTTGGTGACTTCAAGACCTGCTTGGCGCGCAAGGCGTCTCTGGCGGTGGCAGAAGCCACGCTGGCAATGATGACGCTGGATCTTGTCTTGTTCTAGGGATGTGGGCTCAGAACGGTCGCCTGGCCTCGGTAGCCGTACTGCCGTAGCTGTAGGCGCCCCTTCGCCTGACCCTCGGGGGGCAACCGTCGAACTGTAGTAGGCGATTTATAAGGAGTGCTGTGAGATTTTTCGAAAATCATACCCACATCTCGCTGGTCGCCGTACTTCATCGTAGGCTTCTTCCTTCCTTTACCTGGTGAGGATCCTTCTTTCTCGGTTCTTCTTTTCTTCGGTGGTGATGCCTCCACGTAGGAGAGCTCTTAGCATCGAGTCTTCCTCTTCGGAGGAGGTGCCTCAAAGCCGAGGTGGTGTACCGAGCACCTCAGGTGCGGGCACTAGTCGGCCTGACTCCCAGCCCTTAGTGGCCTATAGGGTATTCCATGGTTTGTGGGAGACCTTCCAGATTCCCCCCGAGTACGACATTGTCTTTTCTACTGTGGGAGACGACATAACTAGTCACCCTACTGGTGGGATCATGATACCGGTGGCCTCCTTTCATGCAGGTCTTCGTATTCCGATCCATCCTTTCATTTCGGCCGTCCTCTGCCATTACGGGCGGAACCCTGGGGGTATAACTCCCAATTCTTATAGCATCCTCTGCGGGTTTGTCTATGCCTGTCATAGAGCGTCGGTGGAGCCGGGTGTCGACTTGTTCCGATAATTTTTCCTCCTCCAGAGTTGCCTATCTGACACATTTTTGCCTACTTTAAGGCTCGTGCCCGTGACCACCTTATCTCAGTCTTTCGTACCGCGTCCAATCGTAAGAGATGGGCAGAGCAGTATGTATACCTGATCAAGTCGAAGGACTGGTGTAATATTCCGGACCTTTCGGATCCTTCTTCGTGGGTCCAGGATTTGGTTTTTCGGAGTGTCCAGCTCCGTTGTGTCCAAAATTTTGTTTCGGACATCTTTCGTGTTTGGATCGGCGCGATCCGGAGTTGTCTCGGAGGCCCAGAAGCGTTCCGCGGCTTTTTCCGCGCGTGTTTTCCGATTCCCGGTGTGTGTTTCGGTAATTCCTTCGGAACCTCGTTGCGGGTGAACCGGACCGTTCACCTAGGCGAGTGTGGTACCGTTGCGATCGGTGCGTTCCGAGGATTTCAGAAACATAATTTTCTATTTTTTGGTATTTTCTGGATTTTCTATAAATACCCCCCCTATTTTCTCTCTCCCCCTCACTCTTCTTCTTCTTCTTTTTCTTCCTTCCTTCCTCCCCACCGTGACCTCTCCCTCTCTTCCTCCCATTCGACCGCGGCGAGCTCACTTCCGGTTGCAGACGGCGGCGGGGCGACGGCGCGGCGACGTGGGCGGCGGCGAGGCGATCGTGGGGACGTGCGGTGCTCGTGGGAAGCTTCAAGAACGAGGGTTTTCCAAAGCGATTTCTTACGTTTGTGGTCGATCCGGCGGAGCATTCGCTCCATTGAGGTAGGGTGACGTTCCCTAGCTCCCCGCCGTTCATTTTCGTGGTTTATAGGCCGAGGGGAGGCCGAGAGGGGCGTGATTGAGCGGGTTTGGGGTTTTCCATGATTTGGGGAGAGCTCGCCCGATCTATAGATTTGATGCATGATTTCATATTTTGGTGGCCTAGAATCATGCTAGGGGTCCCCAGGGATCTTCCCCTTTGATTCCCCCCTCTCCGGTGGAGGCATGGGGGCGTGGTCGGAATTTTTGGGCGTTTCTCACCGTTTCGCCGTCGGGTGTGTGTAACGGTCCTTCCAGGGACCGTCACACGGTGTGACGCGACTGGAAGGGTGCGTCACACGCCCTTTGTCAGCCTTTGGGGGTCAGGGGCTGTGACGGTCCCCTGATAGACCGCCACAGCCCTGTGACACGCCTGGGTGGGTACGTCACAGCCCCTGTTAACCAGCTGGGGCTGGGGGTGTGACGGCCCCCGATAGACCATTACAGGCGTGTAACGCGCCTGGGGTGGGCCGTCAGAGGCATCCGACCATTGGTTTGTGACCGTTGTTTTGACCGTTGGGGGTCAAGGCATGTGACGCACCAGGCCTGGCGCGTCACATCCTTGTAACGGCCCAGGGTGGGCGCGTTAGTGCGCCTTTGGGCGGATGAACCCCCAGGGCGTGTGATGCCCCCAGTGTGGGCCGTCACACCCTGTGACGCACCTGCGTGGGCGCGTCACAGTCCGTAACGCGTCTAGGCAGGCGCGTTACATCCTGATTTACACTGAGAGTGTGACGGCCTGCGTAGGGCCGTTAGGCTTCCTATGACGGTCCCGCGTAGACCGTCACGTGCCTGTGACGGTCCAGGGGTTGACCGTCAGGCACCTGGTTGCCCCGAGAGGGTTACAACCCCATTTTTAGTCCGACTGTGGCCACCGTGCGACAGGGCCGGTGTGTGGGGTGGTCCCCGTGCATCGTTGGATGCCGGCGTCATTTTCCGTGACTTGAGAGTCTACTCCTTCAGTGACCCTCCACTAGTCGTAGCCTACCAGTACGCGGTGCTGGTCGCACCAGGGAGTGGTGTACGGGCTTACCCTTAGAGGTGGTTTGTCGACCGGTTACCGTCGGGCCCCACGTCTTGCAGCCAGAGTCCGACTGAGGGGAAAACTGGTCAGAGGGCCAGACCAGGGACGCGCGATCTGTGTGTGCAGACGTGGTTGGGGGCGGTTGGATCCACGTCGACGGGCGTGACCCCAGCTAGTCACTTGTTTGTGGTTCTAGTGCGGTGTTCAAGCCTTTGGTAGGCGCTACCACGTCAGGCAGTTCACCTGCGGCGCGGCATAAGACGTCAGGGGACGCTACCAGCAGTGCTTCTAGTGGGAGCTACTCCTGTCGAGTACGGAGTGTCAGTCCGTAAGTTTCATGGATTTTAACTTCGGGTTTGCCGGGTCGACCGTTGAGCTTCGGTTGTCTCACCGTGGCACGTGTGTCGGTTTGCGTGCCGTAGGACCTTTGTTTTGTAGAGTACATGGCTTTCCATTCCGAGGTACTCTTCTATCGCTAGCGTAGTGGTTTCCCGTTTTACGAGGTAGGGTTCGAGTGATCCCTACTGAGTCTTGTTCCGAGACTCATTCCCTGCGTGTTTTCACCGTGTTTCAGGTGAGGCGCCGCCCTAGGGGAGCGCGTCTGGGGCGCAGCGTGGTGCGGGTGTCCAGAGGTAGTGCCAGAGGTCAAAGTCGGGGTATGTCCCGTGTAGCTGTACTTTCTTTTCTTGTCTCTGTACTAGTTGTGGACTACTGTTGTTATTTTGTGGACCATGTAAAATGTTAATTTTGTTTCCTGCTTAATAATATAAACTGTTTAATTTATGTAATTACTCATGATACTTGTGTAGTTCCCACACCATCCTTCTAACCCTTCCGAGTCTTCGGGCTCATGGGTGGCGGTGAGAGTCTCGGGCTATCGGGCGTTCCCGGTAATCGGATTCTCGGGTCGTTACCGCTGGTATCAGAGCGCGGCTGTGGGATTATACAAGAATTATGAGTAATTGTAGTGGTCCACTAGTCCACAGCGATGATGTACAGATGACACTGGCATTGGGCATCGCGCGTTTTCTTGACCTTGCCGTTTTTGTGTTTTCTGCCTTTTTTGCTTCAAGAGCGAGCATGGCGCCGAGGCGGGAGACTCGCTCTCAACAGGGGTAGTCGGCTGGAGGTCCGGAGATCCAACAGGGGGTCTAGAGGGACCAGGAGAAGCATAGTCGAGCGCCACCAGCGGCCACCGAGGCTTCCGGGGGCCGAGGATTTCTTCCGTGGCATGTACCAGCTTATGTCTCAACAGTTCGGCGGAGAGGATGGTGAGGGCTCGTCAGCTAGGGGTGGGCCAGGCCGAGCTGTAACGACCCGAGAATCCGATTATCGGGAAGGCCCGATAACCCGAGACTCGCACCGCCACCCACGAGTCTGAAGACTCAGAAGGGTTAGAAGGATGGTGTGGAAACTACACAAGTATCACAAATAATTACAGAAATTAAACAGTTATAATATTAAGTAGGAAATAAATTAGCATTTTACATGGTCCACAATAGGAAAATAACAACAACAGTAGTCCACGACTAGTACAGAGACAAGAAAGAAAAGTACAGCTACACGGGACATACCCGGCTCTGATCTTTGGCACTACCTCTGGGCACCCGCACCAAGCTGCACCCCAGACGCGCTCCCCCGGGGCGGCGCCTCACCTGAAACACGGTGAAAACACGCAGAGAATGAGTCTCGGAACAAGACTCAGTAGGGATCACTCGAACCCTACCTCGTAAAATGGAAAATCACTACGCTAGCGGTAAGAGAGTACCTCGGAAAGGAAAGCTCTGTACTCTACACAACAAAGGTCCTACGGCACGCAAACCGGCACACGTGCCAAGGTAAGAAGACCGAAGCTCAACGGTCGACCCGACAAAAACCCGAAGGTCGGAAACGCACGACTGACAGTCTGTCACTCTGCACCCGACAGGAGTAGCTCCCACTAGAAGCATAGCCGGTAGCGTCCCTGACGTCTTACACTGCGCCGCAGGTGATCCGCCTGGCGTGGTAGCTCCTACCAAAGGCGCAAACACCGTACAAGTAACCATAAACAAGTGACTAGCTGGGGTCACGCCAGTCGACGTGGGTCCAACCGTCCCCAACCACGTGTGCACACTCAGACCGCGCGTCCCTGGTCTAGTCCTCTGACCGATTTTCCCATCAGCCGGACTCTGGCTGCAAGACGTGGGGCCCGACGGCAACCGGTCCACAAACTGCCTCTAAGGGTAAGCCCGTACACCACTCCCTGGTACGACCGGTACCGCGTACTGGTAGGCTACGACTAGTGGAGGGTCACTGAAGGAGTAGAATCTCAGGTCACGGAAAACGACGTCACAATCGGACGGTACGAGGAACGCTCCTCGCACAAATCACCGTCGCACGGTGATAGAAGCCGACAACACATCTCCCGGTACCGCTCGGCATGACGAGAGACAAGCCGACACGACCCGTCCCCTTGATCGGTCCATCTCGGGCCGCTCAGGGATGTCCGGTCCCATAAGGGCCGCACAAGGCTTAAACGGCGAGGACGTGACCGTTCTACCCCAGGTCCAACGAGAAGATGAACGGCCACCACAGGCCTGTACAACTGATGTGCGGACCATTCACGGCCGCACGTGGGTGATGAACGGTCCGATATTGGCCGTTCTTCTCCCAACGGTAATAAACCTGAACGGTTAGGCCGTAGCCGCACTAGGGAAGAGCGGCTATGGATTGACCGTTCAAGGGTTGTGCGGTCAAGACCTGGCCGCACACCCAGTCAACGCATCAGACGACGTACGGCCAGACCCTGGCCGCATGAAGGGTTAGCGGCCAACTCATAGCCGCTCACCCCGGCGCGCTATATAACGGTAAAACTCAACGGTCAAAAATCCAGGGTTGGGCGGTCGCTATGGGTCCGCACTACAGGATATGCGGTCTCGCGATAGACCGCACAAGCCCACTGCGCGCCGAGCCCAGCCAAAGCGCGCCGAGCCGATGAACGATCCGAACAGCACCGCACAAGGGTTGTGCGGCCACTGGTTCGACTGCACATCGCTCACCGGCGCGAAAACGGCGAACCTCGCCGGAATCGCCCAAATCGACCCCATACAAGCCCCACGAAGGGGGAACGAAAGGAAATCGGCCCCCAAGCTCCCCTAGCATGATTCTACGCTCCCGAAACACGGAATCGTGGCTTAAAATGATGGATCGGGCGGTCACTCCCCAAAGCATGCACGACCCTTCCCGGCGCGAAAACAACCCCTCTCGACCTCGTCTCGGGCTAAAACTCGCGGAGAAGGAAGACAAGAGGCTAAGGGACGTCACCCTACCTCTGGTCTGCGACGAGACGCGCCGATCCAAGCCCGAAACCATGAAGAATGCCGATAGAACTTCACCTTCCCACGCTTCCCACGCTCGCCGCATGCCCGCACGATCTCCTCGTCGTCACCCTACGTCCTCGCGCTGTCGCACCGTCGCCGTCTGCAGTCGGAACGGAGGTCGCCGCGCTCGAACGGGAGAGAGAGAGAGGGAGGGCGGCCACGGTCGTGAGAGAGGAAAAGAAGAAAGGAAGAAGAAGAAGAAAAAGAAAAGAAAATGGGGGGTTTAAATAGAAAATCCGATTTTTCAGAAAAATACCGAAAAATAGAAAAATACGTTTCCGGAATCCTCGGAACGCACCGATCGCAACGGTACCACTCGTGCCCAGGTGAACGGCCCGGTTCACCCGCAGCGAGGTTCCGAAGGAATTACCAAAACACACACCGGAAATTGGAAAACACGCGCGGAAAAAGTCGCGGAACGCTTCCGGGCCTCGGAGACAACTCTGGATCGCGCTGATCCGAACACGAAAGCTGTCCGAAACGAAATTTCGGGCACAACGGAGCCAGACGCTCTGAGAAACCAGATCCGGGACCCATGAAGAAGGATCCGAAAGGTCTGGGATATTACAGCCCTCCCCCCTTAAAGAATTTCATCCTCGAAATTGAGAACAACCCAAGGGGAAGGAGAGGAAGACTCACTCAAACAGGTAAGGGAACTGCTGACGCATCTCATCCTCACGTTCCCAAGAAGTCCCACCACCAGAGTGCCACTGCCACACCACCTTTACCAAGGGGATGACCTTGTTCCGCAGGCGTTGCTCTCGCCTATCCTCCACGCGGATCGGAAACTCTGGGAGAGAAAGGTCTGGAGTCACCTCGGGCCAAACAGAAAACTCGAGCACATGAGAGTCATCGGGCACATACTTCCGCAACATCGAGACGTGGAACACATCATGCACCGACGCCAACTCAAGGGGTAACTGCAACCAATAAGCAACCTCACCGATGCGCTCCACAATCATAAAAGGACCAATATAGCGGGGACTCAGCTTCTCACGCCGTCCAAAACGCATCACCCCCTTCATCGGAGAAACTCTCAAGAATACCCGATCGCCCACGGCGAACGCGAGAGGCTGCCTCCTTCGGTCAGCATAGCTCTTCTGCCAACTCTGGGCCGCCAACATGTTCTGACGAACCAAGTGCATAACATCCACGCATTGCTACACCAACTCCGGTCCCGTCAAAACACGCTCACCAACCTCAAACCAATCAAGTGGAGTCCGGCAAGGACGTCCATACAGTGCCTCATAAGGAGCCATATCAATGCTCGAATGATAGCTGTTGTTATATGCAAACTCCACCAACGGCAGGTGGTGAATCCAACTCCCCTGCCACTCCAGGCAGCAGGATCTCAGCATGTCCTCCAAAGTTTGGATGGTCCTCTCTGACTGACCATCTGACTGAGGATGATACGCCGAGCTAAGTGCCAACTCCGTGCCAAGGGCTCGCTGGAAACTCCTCCAGAATCCCGAAGTGAAGCGCGGATCCCGATCCGATACGATCGAAATGGGAATCCCATGCAACGGCACGATCCGCTCCACATACAAACGAGCCAACTTGGACACGCTTCAGCTGACTTTGACCGGTAACAACTGAGTCACCTTCGTCAGCCCATCCACCAGCAACCAAATACTGTCCTACCCACTCGGGGTCCTCGGTAACCCCACCACAAAATCCGTGGTCACGTGGTCCCACTTCCACGCAGGAACATCTAAGGGCTGGAGAGTACCTCCTGGTTGCTGATGCTCCACCTTCACCTGCTGATAGATCAGGCACCTGGCCACAAACTCAGCAATATCTCTCTTCATGCCAGGCCACCAGAACTGTCTCCGTAAGTTTCGATACATCTTCATCGCACTCGGGTGTACGGTGTACCTGCTCCCATGAGCCTCGTGCAACACCGCACGATGAACCTGCTCCTCCGCTGGGACGTACAGCCTGTCGCGAAATCTCGCAGAACCGTCCTCGCTGAGCTCCACATCAGCCATCGTCAGAATCCGGGGCAACTCAGGGTCCGCATGCTGAGCCTCTGTCACCTGACGACGGATAGCAGGAGTGACAGTCAGACTCGCAAGCACTGCCAACCCTGGCTCCTGGGGAATCTTGAGCCTGAAAGACACTTCGGGCACTTGTTCCCAGAGCCTCCACTTCCTCAACATCAAGGCACTGACTGCAACCTTCCGACTCAGGGCATCGGCGACGACATTCATCCTGCCCGGCTGATAAGATAGGGTGAAGTCATAATCCTTCATGAATTCCATCCAATGCCTTTGCCTGAGGTTCAGGTCCCTCTGCGAGAACACATACCTCAAACTCTGATGGTCAGTGAACACCTCGAACTTCTCGCCGTACAGATAATGCCTCCAGATCTTCAGCGCGAAGATCACCGCCGCCAACTCAAGGTCATGGGTAGGGTAGTTCTCCTCATGGGACTTTAGCTGCCGAGATGCATAAGCCACCACTCTACCATGCTGCATTAACACAGCACCCAATCCAACGCCGGAAGCATCTGTACACACCACAAAACCTCCCGATCCAGAAGGTAAAACCAACACCGGAGCCGAGGTGAACAATCTCTTCAGTTCCCTGAAGCTCTGCTCACACTCCTCAGACCAGACGAAAGGCACATCCTTCCGCGTGAGTCTAGTCATCGGGGTCGCAATGCGAGAAAATCCTGAATGAACCGGCGATAATAGTCCGCAAGCCCCAATAAACTCCGAATTTCCGTCACCGACCTCGGCCTTGGCCACTGCATTACTGCCTCGACCTTGGCGGGATCCACGAAAATGCCATCACCAGAAATCACGTGCCCCAGAAAGTGCGCCTCGCGGAGCCAGAACTCGCACTTGCTGAGCTTCGCATACAACTGGTGATCTCGCAACGTCTGCAGCACCACACCCAAATGGTACGCATGCTCCTCGGCAGACTGCAAATAAATAAGGATGTCATCCACGAAAATGACCACGAACTGGTCCAAATACGGATGAAACACCCTCTGCATCAAGTCCATGAAGGCTGTAGGGGTATTGGTGAGCCCAAACGACATTACCAAAAACTCATAATGCCCGTACCTCGTACTGAATGCAGTCTTCTCTACATCAGACTCGCGAATCCTCAGCTGATAGTAACCGGACCGCAAATCAATCTGCGAGAACACTCGCGCAGACTGAAGCTGGTCGAACAAATCGTCAATCCGTGGTAACGGATACTTGTTCTTAATGGTCACTTCATTCAGCTGCCGATAGTCAATGCACAGCCGCAGACTACCGTCCTTCTTCTTCACAAACAACACGGGCGCACCCCAAGGGGAAAAGCTAGGACGAATGTACCCCTTGGCCAACAGCTCCTACAACTGCGCCCTCAGCTCTCTCAACTCAGCGGGGGCCATACGGTAGGGAGCCTTCGCCAAAGGTCCCGTACCAGGCACAACCTCGATCACGAAATCGATCTCCCGCTGGGGAGGTAATCCAGGCAACTCCTCGGGAAAAACGTCAGAAAACTCACACACCACCAGAATGTCCTCGACATCCGGCTCCATCCGGTCAGACACAACCACGGACGCGAGAAAACCCAGACAACCAGAAACAAGCAATCGACGGGCTCGAATAACAGAAATGAGGAATCGAGAAGAGGTGGAACGGATACCTTGGAAATAGAAGGTCCGCTTGCTCGGATGCTGGAAGTAGACCCTCTTCATTCTACAATCCACCACCGCTCCATGAGTCTCGAGCCAATCCATGCCTAGAATCACGTCATAATCCCAAAGCTGCAACGCGTACAACCTACCTGGCATACTCCGCCCATCGATCCAAACCGGAACCTGATCGAAGCAATACGGGGTGACCATGAAATCACCCGAAGGCAACTCCACTGCCAAATCACAAGACAACTGGGTCACCGGCTCCTCGATGCTCAATGCGAAATCCTCCGAAATAAACGAATGAGATGCGCCAGAATCAAACAAAACTCGAGCTGCACAACCCAAAATCTGAACGGTACCTTCCACGAGCTGCGACGCCACTGCCTCTGCCCTGGTCATGTGCGTGATCTGGCCTCAAGCTCTCTGCCTGCCTCCCACACTAGCTGACCTGGGTAGCGGCGGATACTGTCCCTACTGCTGCTGCCTCTGCTGCTGGGGAACCTGCTACTGCGGCGGCCTCTGAGGACAGTCACGCGCCATGTGCCCTGGCTGGTCACACCGAAAACAGATAATCGGCGCCGTGCACTGCCTGCCTGGGTGGAACCCACTACATCGTGGACACGGTCCTCGCGACCCACCCACTGATCCCTGACGCTACAAGGGGATCGGCTGCTGTACACTGCCCGATGAAGCTTGCCCCTGATCCTTGACTTCTTCTTGCCGAACCCTTTCTTGAAAAACTTCTTGACCTTCGTGCCAAAGGATGCAGATCCTGTCACCCATGCTGCCTGTGCCGGCACTCCTGAACCACTCATCGCATGCTGGAAAGAACCCTGCTGCTGGGTGGCCGACTGCTGGCTGCGACCTGACAAGGACTGCCCCTGGCTGATCGGTCCTCGGGTCCTCTGCATGTCCATCTCCAAGGAAGCTGCAACACGAGACGCTGTCTCTAGATCAGTGGCCCCGTTCACGATCAGATGGTGCCTCAGCTCCTGCCTTAAACCCTGAACAAATTACGCGGTCTTCACCCTCTCATGCTCCATGATGTGAGGTGTATACTGACCCAGCTCGACAAACCGGCCCCTGTACTGCAACACGGACATGTCACCCTGCACCAGCTCCAGAAACTCTCGCATCCGCTGCGTAGCAACATAATCTGGACAGTACGTACGCTCGAAAGCACTAACAAAGTCACCCCACTCGACCTGCTCAAGTGGACGAAGCTGAAAAGACATCTTCCACTCGGAAGACCACCACTTCCGAGCCGTACCCTGCAACTGGTTGTAGGCCAACACCACTCTGTCCTCGGCAGCACTCTTCGCAGAACTGAACACCCGCTCCATCTCATCAAGCCAATCACGAGTCGCATCAGGGTCTGCCTGGCCGCTAAAGTAAGGTGGATGGAACTGCAAGAAGTCCCTCACTGCTCGGCCTGGCCCACCCCTAGCTGACGAGCCCTCACCAGCCTCTCCACCGAACTGTTGAGACATAAGTTGGTACATGCCACGGAAGAAATCCTCGGCCCCCGGAACTCTCGCGGTATCTGCGGCCTCGGTGGCCCCTGGTGGCGCTCTACTATGCTCCTCCTGGTCCCTCTGGACCCCCTGCTGGATCTCCTGACCTTCAGCCGACTGCCCCTGCTGAGAGCGAGTGCTCCTCCTCGGCGCCATGCTCGCTCCTGAAGCAAAAGATAGAAAACACGAAGACGGCATGGTCAAAACAAACACGCGGTGCCCAATGCCAGCGTCACCTGTACATCATCACTGTGGACTAGTGGACCACTACAATTATTTATGATTCTCATGTAATTCCACAACCGCGCTCTGATACCAGCTGTAACGACCCGAGAATCCGATTATCGGGAAGGCCCGATAACCCGAGACTCGCACCGCCACCCACGAGTCCGATGACTCAGAAGGGTTAGAAGGATGGTGTGAAAACTACACAAGTATCACAAATAATTACAGAAATTAAACAGTTATAATATTAAGCAGGAAATAAATTAACATTTTACATGGTCCACAATAGGAAAATAACAACAGTAGTCTACGACTAGTACAGAGACAAGAAAAAAAAGTACAGCTACACGGGGCATACCCCGGCTCTGACCTCTGGCACTACCTCTGGGCACCCGCACCACGCTGCACCCCAGACGCGCTCCCCCGGGACGGCGCCTCACCTGAAACACGGTGAAAACACGCATGGAATGGGTCTCGGAACAAGACTCAGTAGGGATCACTCGAACCCTACCTCGTAAAATGGGAAATCACTACGCTAGCGGTAGGAGAGTACCTCGGAAAGGAAAGCTCTGTACTCTACACAACAAAGGTCCTACGGCACGCAAACCGGCACACGTGCCAAGGTAAGAAGACCGAAGCTCAACGGTCGACTCGACAAAAACCCGAAGGTTGAAAACGTACGACTGACAGTCTGTCACTCCGCACCTGACAGGAGTAGCTCTCACTAGAAGCACAGCCGGTAGCATCCCCTGACGTCTTACACCGCGCCGCAGGTGATCCGCCTGGCGTGGTAGCTCCTACCAAAGGCGCAAACACCGTACAAGTAACCACAAACAAGTGACTAGCTGGGGTCACGCCCATCGACGTGGGTCCAACCGCCACCAACCACGTGTGCACACACAGACCGCGCGTCCCTGGTCTGGTCCTCTGACCGGTTTTCCCCTCAACCGGACTTTGGCTGCAAGACGTGGGGCCCGACGGCAACCGGTCCACAAACCGCCTCTAAGGGTAAGCCCGTACACCACTCCCTGGTGCGACCGGTACCGCGTACTGGTAGGCTACGACTAGTGGAGGGTCACTGAAGGAGTAGACTCTCAGGTCACGGAAAACGACGTCACAACCGGATGGTACGAGGAACGCTCCTCGCACAAATCACCGTCACACGGCGATAGAAGCCGACAACACATCTCCCGGTACCGCTCGGCATGACGAGAGACAAGCCGACACGACCCGTCCCCTTGATCGGTCCATCTCGGGCCGCTCAAGGATGTGCAGTCCCATAAGGGCCGCACAAGGCTTAAACAGCCAGGACGTGACCGTTCTACCCCAGGTCCAACGAGAAGATGAACGGCCACCACGGGCCCGTTCAACTGATGTGCGGACCATTCACGGCCGCACGTGGGTGATGAACGGTCCGATATTGGCCGTTCTTCTCCCAACGGTAATATACCTGAACGGTTAGGCCGTAGCCGCACTAGGGAAGAGCGGCTATAGATTGACAGTTCAAGGGTTGTGCGGTCAAGACCTGGCCGCACACCCGGTCAACGCATCAGATGACGTACGGCCAGACCCTGGCCGCACGAAGGGTTAGCGGCCAGCTCATAGCCGCTCACCCCGGCACGCTATATAATGCTAAAACTCAACGGTCAAAAATCCAGGGTTGGGCGGTCGCTATGGGTCCGCACTACAGGATATGCGGTCTCGCGATAGACCGCACAAGCCCACTGCGCGCCGAGCCCAGCCAAAGCGCGCCGAGCTTATGAACGGTCCGAACAGCACCGCACAAGGGTTGTGCGGCCACTGGTTCGACCGCACATCGCTCACCGGCGTGAAAACGGCGAACCTCACCGGAATCGCCCAAATCGACCCCATACAAGCCCCACGAAGGGGGAACGAAAGGAAATCGGCCCCCAAGCTCCCCTAGCATGATTCTACGCTCCCGAAACATGGAATCGTGGCTTAAAATGATGGATCGGGCGGTCACTCCCCAAAGTATGCACGACCCTTCCCGGCTCGAAAACAACCCCTCTCGACCTCGTCTCGGGCTAAAACTCGCGGAGAAGGAAGACAAGAGGCTAAGGGACGTCACCCTACCTCTGGTCCGCGACAAGACCCGCCGATCGAAGCCCAAAACCACGAAGAATGCCAATAGAACTTCACCTTCCCACGCTTCCCACGCTTGCCGTACGCCCGCATGATCTCCTCGTCATCACCCTACGTCCTCGCGCCGTCGCACTGCCGCCGTCTGCAGCCGGAACGGAGGTCGCCGCGCTCAAACGGGAGAGAGAGAGAGAGGGAGGGCGGCCACGGTCGTGAGAGAGGAAGAAGAAGAAAGGAAGAAGAAGAAGAAAAAGAAAAGAAATGGGGGGTTTAAATAGAAAATCTGATTTTTCAGAAAAATACCAAAACATAGAAAAATACGTTTCTGGAATTCTCGGAACGCACCGATCGCAATGGTATCACTCGTGCCCAGGTGAACGGCCCGGTTCACCCGCAGCGAGGTTCCGAAGGAATTACCGAACCACACACTGGAAATCAGAAAAAACGCGCGGAAAAAGCCGCGGAACGCTTCCGGGCCTCCGAGATAACTCCGGATCGCGCTGATCCGAACACGAAAGCTGTCCGAAATGAAATTTCGGGCACAACAGAGTCGGACGCTCCGAGAAACCAGATCCGGGACCCACGAAGAAGGATCTAAAAGGTCCGGGATATTACACGAGCAGTGAGGTACTTCTTGCAGTTCCATCCACCTTACTTCAGCGGCCAGCAAAACCCCGATGCGGCTCATGATTGGCTTGACGAGATGGAGCGGGTGTTCAATTCTGCGAAGAGTGCTGCCGAGGACAGAGTGGTGTTGGCCTACAACCAGTTGCAGGGTACGGCTCGGAAGTGGTGGTCCTCCGAGTGGAAGACGTCCTTTCAGCTTTGTCCACTTGAGCAGGTCAAGTGGGATGGCTTCGTCAGTGCTTTCGAGCGTACGTACTATCCAGATTACCTTGCTACGCAGCGGATGCGTGAGTTTCTGGAGCTGGTGCAGGGTGACATGTCCGTGTTGCAGTACATGGCCCGATTTGTCGAGCTGGGTCGGTA
Organism: Amorphophallus konjac; assembly: GCA_022559845.1. Taxonomy (NCBI): domain Eukaryota; kingdom Viridiplantae; phylum Streptophyta; class Magnoliopsida; order Alismatales; family Araceae; genus Amorphophallus; species Amorphophallus konjac. The sequence continues at coordinate 48,519,284 of CM040126.1, forward strand.
TGCACCTCACATCATGGAGCATGAGAGGGTGAAGACCTCACAGTTCGTTCAGGGCTTGAGGCAGGAGCTGAGGCACCATCTGATCGCGAACGGGGCCGCTGATCTGGAGTCAGCGTCTCGTGTTGCGGCTTCCTTGGAGATGGACATGCAGAGGAACGAGGACCGATCAGCTAGGGGCAGTCTTTGTCAGGTCGCAGCCAGCAGTCGGCTACCCAGCAGCAGGGTTCCTTCCAGCACACGTTGAGTGGTTCAGGAGTGCCGGCACAGGCAGCGTCGGTGACAGGATCTGCGTCTTTTGGCACGAATGTCAAGAAGTTTTTCAATAAAGGGTTCGATAAGAAGAAGTCCAAGGATCAGGGGCAAGCTTCATCGGGCAGTATACAATAGCCGATCCTCTTGCAGCGTCAGAGATCAGTGGGTGGGTCGCGAGTACCGTGTCCACGGTGTAGTGGGTTTCACCCAGGCAGGCAGTGCACGGCGCCGATTATCTATTTTCGGTGTGACCAGCCAGGGCACATGGCGCGTGACTGTCCTCAGAGGCAGCCGCCGCAGCAGCAGGTTCCTCAGCAGTAGAGGCAGCAGCAGCAGCAGCAGCAGGGACAGTATCCGCAGCTACCCAGGTCAGCTAGTGTGGGAGGCAGGCAGAGAGCTTGAGGCCAGATCACATACATGACCAGGGCAGAGGCAGTGGCGTCGCAGCTCGTGGAAGGTACCGTTCAGATTTTAGGTTGCGCGGCTCGGGTTTTGTTTGATTCTGGCGCGTCTCATTCGTTTACTTCGGAGGATTTCACGTTGAGCATCGAGGAGCCGGTGACCCAGTTGCCTTGTGATTTGACAGTGGAACTGCCTTAGGGTGATTTCATGGTCACCCCGTATTGCTTCGATCAGGTTCCGATTTGGATCGATGGGCGGAGTATGCCAGGCAGGTTGTATGCGCTGTAGCTTCGGGATTACGATGTGATTCTAGGCATGGATTGGCTCGAGACTCATAGAGCGGTGGTGGATTGTGGAATGAAGAGGGTCTACTTCCAGCATCCGAGCAAGCGGACCTTCTATTGCCAAGGTATCCGTTCCACCTCTTCTCGATTCCTCATCTCCGCTATTCGAGCTCGTCGATTGCTTGATTCTGGTTGTCCCGTGGTTGTGACTGAACGGATGGAGCCGAATGTCGAGGACATTCCGGTGGTGTACGAGTTTCTCGACATTTTTCCCGAGGAATTGCCTGGGTTACCTCCTCAGCGGGAGATCGATTTTATGATCAAGGTTGTGCCTGGTATGTGACCTTTGACGAAGGCTCCCTACCGTATGTCCCCCGCTGAGTTGAGGGAGTTGAGGGCGTAGTTGCAGGAGCTGCTGGCCAAGGGGTACGTTCATCCTAGCTTTTCCCCTTGGGGTGCGCCCGTGTTGTTTGTGAAGAAGAAGGACGGTAGTCTGTGGCTATGCATTGACTATCGGTAGCTGAATGAAGTGACCATTAAGAACAAGTATCTGTTGCCGCGGATTGATGATTTGTTCGACCAGCTTCAGTCTGCGCGAGTGTTCTCGCGGAATGATTTACGGTCCGGTTACTATCAGCTGAGAATTCACGAGTCCGATGTGAGAAGACTGCATTCAGTACGAGGTACGGGCATTATGAGTTTTTGGTGATGCCGTTCGGGCTCACCAATGCCCCTGCAGCCTTCATGGACTTGATGCAGAGGGTGTTGCGTCCCAGTGGAGGAGCAGATTCGTCATGCGGTGTTGCGCGAGGCTCATGGGAGCAGGTACACCGTACACCCGGGTGCGACAAAGATGTATCGAAACTTGTGGAGATAGTTCTGGTGGCCTGACATGAAGAGAGATGTTGCTGAGCTTATGGCCAGGTCCCTGATCTGTCAGCAGGTGAAGGCGGAGCATCAGCGACCGGGAGGTACTCTCCAGCCCTTGGATGTTCCTGCGTGGAAGTGGGACCACGTGGCCACGGATTTTGTGGTAGGATTGCCGAGGACTTCAAGTGGGCAGGATAGTATTTGGTTGCTGGTAGATCGGCTGACGAAGGTGACTCGGTTGCTACCGGTCAAGGTCAGCTAGGGCATGCCCAAGTTAGCTCGTCTTTATGTGGAGCGGATCATTCCGTTACATGGAATCCCCATTTCCATCGTGTCGGATCGGGATCCGCGCTTCACTTCTGGATTTTGGAGGAGTTTCCAGTGAGCTCTTGGCACAGAGTTGACTTTTAGCTCGGCGTATCATTCTCAGTCAGATGGTCAGTCAGAGAGGACCATCCAAACTTTGGAGGACATGCTGAGATCCTGCTGCCTGGAGTGGCAGGGGAGTTGGATTCACCACCTACCGTTGGTGGAGTTTGCCTATAACAACAGCTATCATTCGAGCATTGGTATGGCTCCTTATGAGGCTTTGTATGGGCGTCCTTGCCGGACTCCACTTGATTGGTTCGAGGTTGGTGAGCGTGTTTTGACGGGACCAAAGTTGGTGCAGCAATGTGTGGATGTGGTGCACCTGGTTCGTCAGAACATGCTGGCGGCCCAAAGTCGGCAGAAGAGCTATGCTGACCGTAGGAGGTAGCCTCTCGAGTTCACCATGGGCGATCGTGTGTTCTTAAGAGTTTCTCCGATGAAGGGGGTGATGCGTTTTGGACGGCGTGGGAAGTTGAGTCCCCGCTATGTTGGTCCGTTTCCCATTGTGGAACGCATCGGTGAGGTTGCTTATCGGTTGCGGTTACCCCCTGAGTTGGCGTCGGTGCATGACGTGTTCCACGTCTCGATGCTGTGGAAGTATATGCTCGAGGACTCTCATATACTCGAGGTTTCTGTTTGGCCTGAGGTGACTCCAGATCTCTCTCTCCCAGAGTTTCCGATCCGCATGGAGGATAGGCGAGAGCAGCGCCTGCGGAACAAGGTCATCCCCTTGGTAAAGGTGGTGTGGCAGCGGCACTCTGGTGGTGAGGCTTCTTGGGAGCGTGAGGACGAGATGCGTCAGCAGTTCCCGTACCTGTTTGAGTGAGTCTTCCTCTTCTTTCCCCTTGGGTTGTTCTAAATTTCGAGGATGAAATTTCTGAAGGGGGGAGGGCTGTAATATCCCGGACCTTTCGGATCCTTCTTCGTGGGTCTCGGATCTAGTTTTTCGGAGTGTCTAGCTCCGTTGTATCCGAAATTTTGTTTCGAACATCCTTCGTGTTCGGATCGGCGCGATCCGGAGTTGTCTCGGAGGCCCAGAAGCGTTCCGTGGCTTTTTCCGCGCCTGTTTTCTGATTCCCGGTGTGTGTTTCGGTAATTCCTTCGGAACCTCGTTGTGGGTGAACCGGGCCGTTCACCTAGACGAGTGTGGTACCGTTGCGATCGGTGCGTTCTGAGGATTCCGAAAATGAAATTTTCTATTTTTTGGTATTTTCTGGATTTTTCAGATTTTTTATAAATACCCCCCTATTTTCTCTCTCCCCCTCACTCTTCTTCTTCTTCTTCTTTTTCTTCCTTCCTTCCTCCCCACCGTGACCTCTCCCTCTCCCTCTCTTCCTCCCATTCGACCGCGGCGAGCTCCCTTCCGGCTGCAGACGGCGGCGGGGCGACGGCGCGGCAACGTAGGTGGCGGCGAGGCGATTGTGGGGACGTGCGGTGCTCGTGGGAAGCTTCAAGAACGAGGGTTTTCCAAAGCGATTTCTTGCGTTTGTGGTCGATCCGGCAGAGCATTCGCTCCATTGAGGTAGGGTGACGTTCCCTAGCTCCCCGCCGTTCATTTCCGCGGTTTATAGGCCGAGGGGAGGCCGAGAGGGGCGTGATTGAGCGGGTTTGGGGTTTTCCATGATTTAGGGAGAGCTCGCCCGATCTATGGATTTGATGCATGATTTCATGTTTTGGTGGCCTAGAATCATGCTAGGGGTCCCCAGGGGTCTTCCCCTTTGATTCCCCCCTCTCCGGTGGAGACATGGGGGCGTGGTCGGAGTTTTTGGGTGTTTCCCGCCGTTTCGCCGTCGAGTGTGTGTAACGGTCCTTCCAGGGACCGTCACACGGTGTGACGCGCCTGGAAGGGTGCGTCACACTCCCTTTGTCAGCCTTTGGGGGTCAGGGGCTGTGACGGTCCCCCGATAGACCGCCACAGCTGTGTGATGCGCATGGGTGGGTGCGTCACAGCCCCTGTTAACCAGCTGGGGCTGGGGGTGTGACGGCCCCCGATAGACCATTACAGGCGTGTAACGCGCCTGGGGTGGGCCGTCAGAGGCATCCGACCGTTGGTTTGTGACCGTTGTTTTGACCGTTGGGGGTCAAGGCATGTGACGCACTAGGCCTGGCGCGTCACATCCTTGCAAGGGCCCAGGGTGGGCGCGTTAGGGCGCCTTTGGGCGGTTGAACCCCCAAGCGGTGTGACGCCCCCGGTGTGGGCCGTCACACCCTGTGACGCACCTGCGTGGGCGCGTCACAGTCCGTAACGCATCTAGGCAGGCGCGTTACATCCTGTTTTGCACTGAGAGTGTGACGGCCTGCGTAGGACCGTCAGGCTTCCTGTGACGGTCCCGCCTTGACCGTCACGTGCCTGTGACGGTCCAGGGGTGGACCGTCAGGCGCCTGGTTGCCCCGAGAGGGTTGCAACCCCGTTTTTAGTCCGACTGTGGCCACCGTGCGAAGGGGGCCGGTGCGTGGGGTGGTCCCCGTGAGTCGTCGAATGCGGGCGTCGTTTTCCGTGACTTGAGAGTCTACTCCTTCAGTGACCCTCCACTAGTCGTAGCCTACCAGTACGCGGTGCTGGTCGCACCAGAGAGTGGTGTACGGGCTTACCCTTAGAGGCGGTTTGTGGACCGGTTGCCGTCGGGCCCCACGTCTTGCAGCCAGAGTCCGGCTGAGGGGAAAACCGGTCAGAGGGCCAGACCAGGGACGCGCGGTCTGTGTGTGCACACGTGGTTGGGGGAGGTTGGATCCACGTCGACGGGCGTGACCCCAGCTAGTCACTTGTTTGTGGTTCTAGTGCGGTGTTCATGCCTTTGGTAGGCGCTACCACATCAGGCAGTTCACCTGCGGCGCGGCATAAGACGTCAGGGGACGCTACCGGCTGTGCTTCTTGTGGGAGGTACTCCTGTCGAGTACGGAGTGTATGTCTGTCAGTTTCATGGCTTTGGCCTTCGGGTTTGCCGGGTCGACCGTTGAGCTTCGGTTGTCTCACCGTGGCACGTGTGCCGGTTTGCGTGCCATAGGACCTTTGTTTTATAGAGTACAGGGATTTCCTTTCTGAGGTACTCTCCTACCGCTAGCGTAGTGGTTTCCCGTTTTACGAGGTAGGGTTCGAGTGATCCCTACTGAGTCTTGTTCCGAGACTCATTCCCTGCGTATTTTTACCATGTTTCAGGTGAGGTGCCGCCCCAGGGGAGCGTGTCTGGGGCGCTGCGTGGTGCGGGTGCCCAGAGGTAGTGCCAGAGGTCAGAGCCGGGGTATGCCCCGTGTAGCTGTACTTTCTTTTCTTATCTCTGTACTAGTTGTGAACTACTGTTGTTATTTTCTGGACCATGTAAAATGTTAATTTATTTCCTGCTTAATAATATAAACTGTTTAATTTCTGCGATTACTCATGATACTTGTGTAGTTCCCACACCATCCTTCTAACCCTTCGAGTCTTCGGGCTCGTGGGTGGCGGTGCGAGTCTCGGGCTATCGGGCCTTCCCGGTAATTGGATTCTCGGGTCGTTACAACTGGGAAAGAGCCTCTGATGGTTGGATGCGGAGTGGCTTTCCTCGCCCTTGGCATGATACGAAGCCTTCCCTCAACGCCGAGGGCCGTCGGGATCTGAAGGTGATTTCCCGGTACCCTCTAGTCGATGCAGACCACGTCTTGACCCCGGCGTTGCTTCGAGAGCTAGGGTTGTATCCCCCATTGCCGCAGGGTACTGGTGTTGTCTCCCCGTAGGGATGTGGCAGTAGAGGCTGATGCTTGACTAACATTGTCTTGTATTTTCAGGGGCGACTGAAGCGCTGGGTTGGACCCCTGAGATCGTCCGGCTACCGTGGCTCGCTCCTCGCCCCGTGGATCACGTTGCTCCAGGAACATGCTAGGTGTCGGTCGTCGCCCCCCCAGCCCAGGTTGCTTTTGCCTCGGGGAGGGTGCAATATCCGGCTCCTGTCGGCATTCCTTTGGTGCATTCGCCCAAGGCGTCGGTGGCCAGTGGAGGGCCTAGTCTCCGGTAGAGTCCCTCCGAAGCCACTCCTAACGTGCCCGGTGAGGAGTCTGCCTTGGCTGGCGGTGGTCGGGCTTATCTGACCGAGGATGAGTTGGCGGAGATTGACAGTCGCCGCCGGTCGAGGAAGAGGGGGAGGGATTCGACTCCAGCCAGGAGCCGGGTCCCACCCCCGTCTGGGGCGCCTCCCCCTAGTGTTTGCCTGCTGTCGTCGCCGGTAGCGCCGACGACTGCTACTCCGGTGTCCGCCTACGGTAACCGGGGACGCGAAAGGGGTAAGGCCCCTGCTGTTGCTGAGGCAGATCCTCTCCCCCCGCAGAGGTTTCTCCACGCGGTCAGCCCTCGCAGCTCGAGGACTCGTCGGCGGGGGCGCCTGGTGTTCCGGGCATTATCAACCTCATGATGCGGAGTGCTCACTGGCATGAGCACGTGGGGGAGCTGTGCCCTGGTGTCATGGACGAGTTGACGGCCGTTGCCGCAAGGAGTGTGTGCTTGGTCGTTAGCGCCTTAGGACTATGGAGGCACCGTTTCCTGGATGCTATCTGTGAGCTGGAGACCAGCCGGGCCCTTCAGGCGGGGGCCGAAGGGCGTTTGAAGGAGTCTGAGACTGCGAACGCCTGTCTTCGGGAGCAATTGTCTCAGCTGGAGTTGGCCCTGGTGGGCATGGAGCGCGACCGGGACTCTTTCCGGGCACGGGCCGACGAGGCTGGAGAGCGGGCGGCCAAGCTGGAGACGGAGGATCGAGCCATGGCTGCCCGCGGCCAAGAGATCAATGCAGAGCTCGCTAGGCTGCGCATGTCCCTATCCTCGGCGGGTGAGGAGGCTGTAGAGGTCTTTCGCTCCTCCTCGGCTTACCGGACGAGCTGTCAGAGGCGGCCCTGGAGTAATACGGGCCGTCACATGACCGTGGCTTCCGGGAGGGCTGGAGTGCCGCCGTGAAGGCCACCACGGGGCACTTTGACCTCCTGGCCCCAGTCCTGCCTCCTCCTTCAGATCCCTACGGCTCGGGGGCTGACGATGAAGAAGAGGGGCCTGACCCCGTGGAGGTGGGCGCCGAGCGGTCGGTGTCGAGCACGGGCGAGCGGGCACCCGCGGATGCTGTCATGGTGGACTTGAGTGATGAGCCACCTCCTCCTAGTGCCACTGATGTGCGTGCGCTTGCTGAGCCTAGGGCACGTGATGATGTAACCAGGGCAGGTCCTTGAGGGGATGCCCCTAGCTATCTTTTCTTTCCCTTTTTTTTGGACTTTTCGAGGCAGTAGCATCTTTTTATAATTTCTCCTTTTTAGAAATGAAAACCTTCCTTTTTATCTGCAAATCTTAAGATTTCTTCCGTGTATTTTCTTCTTCCTGAACTGTCCCGAGATCCTCTGGGGATACGAAATGGCGCCCTTAATGAGGGCTTCTGAAGGAGCACGACTTTCGGAATCCATCACTTCGATTTCCACGGATTTGATTGAGGCGGCAAGAGTCCTCACACTCCTGGGGGCTTCACCTTCCCTATAAATGGTGGCTTTCGTTGTATTCCAGCGATCAACTTCTGCAATAGAGAGCCTTTGTAGGTAGAATTCTTAGAGAATGTCCTCAGGAGAGTTTGGTACTTCGTCAGATGATGAATCTCTGCAGGTTCATCGTCGACCTTTGGTCCTTCGGGGAAACCCAGCGCCGGTGCCGTGGCGGCCGTGGCCTGCGCCCTGAGAGGGTGTCCCTGCTCCGGAGCAGTACAGGCTCAGATACCTGGATGGCTGGCGGGAGGCCTTGGAGAAGGTCGACCGCTTGTATGCCGGCAGGGGAGTCCTACTTCTTGAGCTGGATAAGTTCCGTCCTTGACGATATGAGAAGCGTTAGGGTAGCACTGCTTTCTATTTTTTAGCTAGCTTCCTTTGCTTGTCTTTGTGGTATGTAACCATTGTTTGCTCCTTGTAGGCGCTCGTGAGATGCTCCTCATTGCTGGAACATCTTCCTACTTTCTGGTAGGAAGGATCATAAGGAAGGGTGGAATCTGTTTTCCATTCTTCCACTCGGTAGGCACGGTCGTGCGGCTTGGACGACGGCCGTGGGCTCCTCAGTTTGGAGGCATGGCCAGCAGGCCTCTCTACCGCTGCTGCCATACGCCATTCGTGGCGAGGCACAAGACAACCTCTCCATTCAAGAGAGGTGCTGGTGGCAGCGGGGCCTTGTTCGCTAGTTTGGAAACGTGGCCAGTACGCCGAGACGGCCTTCTCAATGTGTTGGCCTCGTAGTGCCGCTGTCGCCCGTTGGCTTGGGTAGGCCTGCTGGTTCCCTGTAACGGGTGGACCTTGCTGGTCCTTCTTCAAGCAGGGGTGGCCGGAGCTACTGGCCTAGTTTTCCTCGTGCAGGCCTTCTCCCTGTGAAGCCTCTCGTTGGCCTGAGGGTTTTGTCCCTCTTCTCTGGCATAGGAGGCTTCTCCGTAGGTACCCTCCCACAGAACAAAGGTGGGCACCTACGCCTGTTCAGAGACTCTGCATGATCGTTGATGCCGAAAGAGCGAGTTGCTGGAGTAACATGTTGCCACTGTTGAGCACGTTTTGTCCCTCCATGTACTTGTATTTGGCCCATGTGAGGGAATTTTGCCAATTTCTGGAAGCTTGTATTTTGACTAAAGAAATATAAATTCTTTATTTTTGAGCCAATACTATCGTGTACCTTTTACTGGAGTGCTTTTGCGTGCTCTTCTGGGCGATCCTCCGTGCTCGTATTCATATTGCTCGCGTCCTCCGTAGGAACCCTTAGGCTACCATTTTATTTTCAAGGGGAGCGGTGCTCGCCTCTAGGGAACCCTTAGGTCACCTTCTCATTTTCAAGGGAAGTAGTGCTCGCCTTTAGGGAACCCTTAGGTTACCTTCTCATTTTCAAGGGGAGCAGTGCTCGCGCCTTTAGGGAACCCTTAGGTTACCTTCTTCATTTTCAAGGGGAGTAGTGCTCGCGCCTTTAGGGAACCTTTAGGTTACCTTCTTTGTTTTCAAGGGGAGCGGTGCTCGCCTCTAGGGAACCCTTAGGTCACCTTCTCGTTTTCAAGGGAAACAGTGCTCGCCTTTAGGGAACCCTTAGGTTACCTTCTCGTTTTCAAGGGGAGCAGTGCTCGCGCCTTTAGGGAACCCTTAGGTTACCTTCTTCATTTTCAAGGGGAGGAGTGCTCGCCTTTAGGGAACCGTTAGGTTACCTTCTTTATCGTTGGCAACTTACCTCAGTGGGGTACGGCTGGTGACATTTTATCAGAAGTATTTCCTGAGGTTGATGGAGTTCCACGTCCTTGGCACCTCTCTCCCCCCAAGCGTCACTAGCCTATACGCCCCTTTGCCGAGTGCTTCTGTTACCCGGTATGGGCCTTCCCAGTTAGGTGCGAGCTTCCCTGCGGCTCCTCGTGGGTCAGCCACGCTTGCTCGCCGCAGAACCAGATCTCTAGGGGAGAAGTGTCGCTCCTTAACCCGGGTGTTGTAGTATCGCGCCAGCTTCTGCTGATATGCCGCAAGTTTTACCTGGGCATTGGTTCTTCCTTCTTCGAGCAAGTCCAGGTTCTCTCGCATTGCCTGGTTGTTCCTAGCCTCATCAAAGTGTCCCACTCGTAACGAGGGGTTGGATATTTCTACCGGGACTACTGCCTCAGCTCCGTAGACGAGATGAAAGGGAGTCTCTTTGGTGGCGGCTCTAGCGGTGGTCCGGTGAGCCCATAGGATGCTAGGGATTGAATCAATCCATGCGTCACCTGCTTGGTCTAGGTGAGTCTTGATGCCGTGGAGTAAAGTTCGATTGGCATTTTCCACCAACCCGTTGGCTTGGGGATGCCCCACCAAGGTGTAGTGGTTCCAGATCCCCAACTCCGAGCACTTTTCCTGAAAGGCGGTGCTCGCGAACTGTCTGTCGTTGTCGGTAGTGAGAACCCTCGGGATCCCAAACCGGCAAATGATGTTTCGCAGCATGAATTTCCAAGCCGCTTCGCTTGTTATCTTCCCTAATGGTTCGGCCTTGATCCACTTGGTGAAGTAGTCGACGGTGACTATGAGGAATTTCTTCCTCCCCTCCGCCTCAGGGAAGGGCCCCAGGATGTCGATCCCCCACCGAGCGAATGGACGGGGCTCCGTCAAGATGTAGAGCTGCGTCGTCGGCTGGTGGTGAAGGTGGGAATACTTATGGCATTGAGGGCGCCTTCGAACATAGCTAAGACAGTGCTATTGCAAAGTGGGCCACCAATACCCTTGTCGGATCAGTGTCCTCGCGAGTGTTCGTCCTCCCACATGACTTCCGCAGAGTCCTTCGTGGACTTCCTGGATGGCATGGTTGGCTTCCGTGGGGAAGAGACATTTGAGTAGAGGAGATGAGAGAGACCGGAGACACAGCTGGCCGTCTACCATAGTGAAGTGGGCTGCTCTCGCCCGCGTGCCCCGTGCTTCGGAGTGATCGCTGGGGAGCTGCTGTCAAAGGAGGAAGTCGAGTAGAGGATCCACCCAGGATGGCTCGTAGTCGATGGCGTTTACCTGGAGTGCTGGATCGTCTATGCTCGGTGCTGATAGTTCCTCTATCAGGACTGATCTCGAGCTGGAGACTGTAGTGGCTGACGCTAGGGGGGAGAGGGCGTCTGCTCGGACGTTCTCCTCGCGCGGGATGTGAACCACTTCAAAGTGGGCGAACTCCTCCGCCGCGGCCTTGGCCTTCTCAAAATATTTCATCATGGAGGTATCTCGGGCCTCGAATTCTCCCCTGACTTGGTTGGCGATGAGCAGGGAGTCGTTGTATGCTCGCACGCTTGACGCCCCCAGGTGTTTCGCCATGCGCAACCCGGAGAGGAGCGCCTCATATTCCGTCACGTTGTTCGTGGTCGGGAAGTTGAAGCGCAGGGTGTATTGTAGCTCCACTCCTTCTGGAGAGAGCAAGACCAGCCCCGCGCCGCTGCCTGCGGCGTAGGATGATCCGTCGACGTATAGGTCCCAGGTGGGCTCCGAGGACTTCTCGGGTAAGTCTTCGGCGGGTAGGGTGCACTCGGCGACGAAATCTGCGAGCGCCTGGGCCTTGATCGCTGTCCTTGGTCAGAACTTGATGTTGAATTCTCCCAACTCGATGGCCCATTTGATCAGTCTCTCGGACGCATCAGGGTTCTAAAGGATTTTCCGGAGGGGCTGATCGGTGAGGACGGCGATCGGGTGGGCCAGAAAGTATAGCCGCAGCTTGCGAGCCGCTGTGATCAGGGCAAGGGCGAACTTCTCGGTCCGTGAGTACCAGAATTACGGTCCCTGTAGTGCTCGATTGACATAGTAGACGTGCTTCATGACTCCTGTCTCCTCCCGCGTGAGCACATCACTCATGGTGCTAGGTGTCACGGAGATATACAAGAGCAGCTGTTCCCCCCCTTGGGGTTTGGCGAGGACAGGAGGCATCGTCAGGTAGCACTTCAGTTCTTCGAACGCCTGTTTGCACTCCTGGTCCCAGTTGATCCATCCCTTCTTCTCTGGCGTCAGGTTAGCTTGCTTGATCAGCCGGAAGAAGGGTAGACATCGTTCGGCGGCTTGGGATAAAAATCGGGCCAGAGCGGCGACGCGCCCGGTGAGGCACTGTACGTCCCTCACCCGTCTTGGTCACTCCATCTCCAATACTTCTTTGAACTGATAAGGGTTGGCTTCGATTCCCCGGTGGGTGACGAGGAAACCTAGCAACTTGCCTGACCGTACCCCAAACGCTTATTTAGTAGGATTGAGTTTCATGTTGTACCTCCAAATTCTGGTGAAGGTTTCCGCCAAGTCGCGCAAGTGCTCGGCTGCTGGGAGACTTTTCACGAGCATGTCGTCGATGTAGACCTCCATGTTGCGGCCGATCTACGAGTCAAACATATGGTTGACTAGGCATTGATACATAGCTCCCGCGTTTTTTAACCCGAAAGGCATGCGGGTGTAGCAGTATAAGCCGTGGTCAGTGATGAACGCGGTTTTGTCCTGGTCGGGCTGGTGCATGCTGATCTGATGGTACCCAGAATAGGCATCGAGGAAGCTCAACATCTCATGCCCGGCCGTGGCGTCGACCAGCTGGTCGATCCGTGGCATGGGGAAGCTGTCTTTGGGCGTGGCTTTGTTGAGGTCAGTGTAGTACACGCACATTCGCCACTTCCCGTTGCTCTTGGGTACCAGGACTACGTTGGCTACCCAATCTGGGTATTGGGTAGGCCGGAGCAGCCCTGATCATAATTTCTCTCCCACTTGCTGCCTGATGATGGCTTGTCGCTCGGGGTTGCACCGCCTTCGGCGTTGTTGTACCGGGCGGCAGTTGGGATCCAACCTTAGTTGGTGCGTGATGACCTCCAGGGGGATTCCGGGGAGCTCATCCTCGGGCCAAGCGAACACGTGCTGATTGGCCGCGAGGAAGCTTGCATACGCTTGTTTGTCCTACTAGGCAAGGTAGCGTCGATCTTCAGTGATCTGCTTGGGTCGTCCCCGACCTGGATGATGTACAAGTCCTCGGCCGGAGCACTCGTGCTCGGACCCGGATCTCTGGTCCTCGCCTTCTTCTCTGGAGGCGCTTCTTTGGGGTGTCGGTCGCTAGTGGAGATAAGGTAGCACCTCCTGGACTCCCGTTGATCGCCCCGGACTTCTCCTACCCCGTGGGGGGTGGGGAACTTAAGCTTCTGGTGGTAGGAGGAAGGGACGCCTCGGAGCGTGCCGAGGACTCCTTGGCCGAGGATGGCATTGTATCCTGTCATTGCACAGACCACATTAAAGTCGGCGAGGAAGGTTACCTCTTTCGGTACCGTCCCGAATGTCATCAGGAGCGAGATACGCCCTTCTGGGTGGACAGTCGTGCCGGAGAATCCATACATCGGCGTGTATAATGGCGCTAGTCGTGACACGTCCACATCCATGAGTACAAGACAGTCGTATGCGATAACATCAGGTCCACTCCCATTATCTACCAATATGCGGCGCACAGTACATTGGTTGATGGTGGCGGAAACCACCAAAGCATCGGAATGGGGCGTCGTGACGCCTTCGAGGTCATCCTCGGAGAAGACTATGGGGTCTCCCGGGTGGCCTGAGGTGGAAAGTTCCTTTGAGGTGCCGTCGCCTTGATCCGCCATGTTGATGGCCATCGCGTACCGACGCCCTCTGCTCGCGCTATCTCCCCCCGTGGCGGGCCCTCCAGAGATCATCATAATCTCCTTTCCGTTGGGCCGATTGTCGATCGGGGGAGGTGTCTTCTGTCGTCTTTCAACGGCTTTGGCGAGGAACTTGTCGAGGAGGCCCCTGCGCATGGGTCCTCGATAGCATCCTTCAAGTTGATGCAGTCGACAGTGTCGTGGCCGTGGTCGCGGTGGAAGTTGCGGTATTTCGTTTTGTTCCGTGAGTTGGGGTCCAACTTCATCTGCGAGGGCCATTTGAGGAACGGCTCCTCATGGATCTCCATCAGGATCTGGTTGGGTGGAGCCGTCAGGGGCGTGTAATGGCGGTAGCCACCCCTTTCCTTCTTGGAGCAGTCGCGGTGGTCTCCATCGCACCGCTCTCGCTTGCTCCGGCCCTCGCGTGGTGGGTCGGCGGCTCTCTTGCGGTCGGGCTGGTCGGTCTCGGCCGCGCAGCGCAGGGCCGCGGTGTTCTCCTCGCAGTGCGCGTGCTTCTGGGCTAACGCGAGGAGGTCTGGAAGGGTCATTGGGGCTTCGACTCCGAGCGCGCGTCGAAGGATGTGGTCTCGCGTCCCTTGGGTGAGTGCCGTGGTGATGATGCCGACGTCGAGGTGGGAGATGCGAAGCGCTTCCGAGCGGAAGCGGGAGACGAAGTCCCAAAGCATTTCTTCTTTCCCCTACCAAGGGGCGAGCAGGGTTACAGCAGACCTGGCTACCTTTCGACAGCCCACGAAGTTCTCCTTGAACAACTTCTTGAGCTATTGGAAGGAGGAAATCATCCCGACCGGCAGGGACTCGAACCATGCTCGGGCGTTCTCACGAAGAGTCGTGACGAACGCCAGGCATTTCACGGTGTCGGAGGCCCGGTGGAACACCAGGTGGGACTTGAAGCCGTGCAGGTGGTCGGCCGGGTCGGTGGTGCCGTCATAGGAGGCGAATGTCGGCAGTTGAAGCTTTGGCGGGATGGCGGCTTCCATAATTTCCCTGGAGAAGGGAGCGTGGAAGTCTTGGTTGTCGTCGATGAGGCCACGATTCTTGGTGGCCAGGAGGACATCATCTAGGTACCGGACCTTGTCCTCTATCTCTTCGAACCGTTGAAACCGGCGGTCCATGTCCGGGTTGGAATGGAGAGGGCTGCGTACCTTAGGCACAGGCACGCTGCGTGATCGTCGGGTCCTTGCGACGGAGGCATGGGAAACCTCCCGTACTTGCCTCAAATTTTCTCCGGCTTGGCCCCCTTCGTCCTCCCGTCGCTCGGGTGGGGCATGCTGGGGCGTTTGATCCCGGAGTTCTCGGTAGAATTCCGCCAGGACTCTGACTTCCTGGCGGAGTTCATCTAGGTCACCTAGGGTGACCTCTTGTCGGGGGGGGGGGGGGGGAAGAAGCTTCCTGCGATTCCCGGCGAGAGTTGGGTCCCTGATAGGAACCCTGCCCCCGGTTGCTGGCGTTGCGGAGGCTTGCACGGGGCGCCATAACCTTTTGCTCGTCTTCCCACAGACGGCGCCAAGAAGTGTAGCGATAGGAAAATGGTTCCTAGGTCACGTACCACCTTCTCTATTTATTTGCTGGGGAAGTCGTCTCGCGCCCGTGGATGCCTACACACACCAAGAAATTAGAAGGGTGTCAGAAGGAGTCCCAGGTGTTACCCCAGGGGACAACCCTCCGATGCTTAAGTCAACAAGGGATTAATGAACAATAGAGAGGAGCAAAGTAAGAGAGAAGTAGAAGCCGTAGTCGTCGATCCAGGAGACGTGTAGATCCTTTGTACGCGTGCTCGCCGCTCCTAGTGAGCTCTCGGAGAGTGCTCGCTGGGTGATAAGGCCGTGCATGAGGAAGTGGCTCTCTAGACGTAGAGGGTGGCCTCTCTGTCGTAGTTGCAGGTCGGGTTGCTCTCTTCTCAGTAGGAAGCTCTGGTGGTAGAAGTATCCACCGTATCTCCTCTTGCATAGCAGTGTGGGGTTTAGTAGAAGAATCTACCGTGCTCTTCTCTTCTGTCGATGTCCCTTTTATATGGGTTGCTCTGGAGCGAGGGCCTCATCCCTTGATAGGGAATGATCCGTTTAGTAGAGTAACGTTCCTCCGCTATGTAGGCGGGAGTTTCCCGTTGGAGGGTAATAGCCCCGGCGTGGGCTGTTCCCTGGGCGAGTCTTACGGCACTCATGGTGCATGCTCGCCTGTTATGGGGTCAAGGCTGACGTCGTGGGGGCAACGGTTGGTCGTCGGAGTGTCCTCCGGCGATAACTGCGCTTGGGCCGGCCTTATCGGCGTCGTGGAATTCGATGCTCTGTTGGACCGGCCGATCTCTTATTGGGTTGAGCATGTATGCTTGCTCCTTGCTTGGGCTTAACGCGTCCAAACCTTAATGGGCTGCTCGAGCTTGGACCGTTTCTGGGTCAAACCAGATTTACCCTCCTCAATGATAAAATTATATTTTTTAGATTCGTATCTACCTAAACAAAAGAAATAAGAAGATTTTTAAGTGTTTTAATAATTATTTAAATGAAACCAAGTAAACTCAAAATCATAGTACTAATCTTTTCTAAGTAGCCAGCTTATCACATGGTATATATGGGATGTAAATGTATTTTTTTACGAAAATCTAGCACATATTTGGACACAAATTGTGAGAGACCTGGTTCAGATCCATGCTACGTCCAACTCAAGCACATCCTATTTCTCAAGGTTATCAAACTCTAGATTCATATCTCTTGAAGATTAAATGTGAGTCAAGTAAATATCTCGAAATCGTAAAATATAATTATATTAATTATATAAATAACTTGAATAAATTACAGATTGAGACGTGAATACTTTTATAATTGTAAAAAATATATTTACGATAAGACCACACACTTACTAGCATCTATCATTTACGCGTAGCTTATGAATTCTTTAATTCACCTTTGTTATTTAAAATTGGTTTAGGAAAACCCCAAAATTCTGCATCTCTAGTACTGATTCTGATGCATGGGGACGTCTAATTTTTTGGTTGAAATGTTAGTTTGGTTGTTTAAATTTATCATTATGTATTACAATAGTAATCATTATTTAAGTTAAATAAGCATATAATTTTCAAAATATTATTATTATAGGCTAAATTTAGTCTTTTACTGGTGAGGACACGCGCCACACTTCACGACGGAGTACACGGATCTCGCCGGCATCCCTTTGGCTCGGCGATCACTTGGCGGACGAGCAGAGTTATGTTTAGTTATTTTATGCTTTAGGCCATGCCGGGCCTTGGTTTAGTCCCTGCGTGGACACTCTTATCATTATTGTGGACCTTTGTAGGCCAATTGGGGCCAATTAGGCTTCCATTGGGTGATGTTAGGCTTATTAGTTAGGCATAGGGGAGAGTGGGCCACCTTGTGATCCACCTTCTTGGCCCATTTGGGCTGACCACCTTCCCACATGTGATGGCCCATGGGGATTTGCGCCCCCCTCCTTGTGGGCTAGGGTTTGGGCGCCCCTTTCATCTCCTCCAAGAGGTGGAGGTGGCAGCCGCCCCCAGTCCTACTTTCTAGGAGTGGGGTGCGCATCCCCCCCCCTTTTCCCTTATCCATCTGATTCCCCCCTCCTTTGGCCGCCCCCATCCCCCAATCTCCTCCTAGATTATAGGAGTGGTGCGCACCCCTTTCCCCCCTTGCACCTTGCGCACCCCCCTTTCCCCTTGGCTAGGGTTTCAACCCTAGCATTCCCCCTCCCCATATAAAAGGATTGTATTTTCTTTTGAGCATTATTATTGAATGAATTGAAAAGAAAATTGGCTGAAGGTGGCTGCGCCCCCCTCCTCTATTCCTCCTTGCTCCTGCGACGGGAGCAAGCTTGGGGTGTGACTCCCCATCCCTCGGTGCGACGCCGAGGGCCACTTTCTCTTCTATCCCTTCTCAAGTTCAAGTTCGGTGAGCCCGGATCTCTCCTCCAAGGGCAACGATGGCCACCCCCTGCTCGTGGAGACTTTGGGCGACCAACCCATTTTTTGGTGATTCTTCTGCGAGTCATCAACGCGTGCGAGGTGGTCTCGCCTCGTTTGGAGATCGGCATCACCCGTGGCATTTTTCTTCGTGAGCTCGCGCAGGACACCCTCTCCCTGCGAGCCAGGTTCTGTCCGCCCCCTTGCGAAAATTCCACGGGGCTGACAGCTACGAGTTTGGACGTGGGATCTTCACCGGTCGTACCTATCTTCATCCTCTTTCCAACGCCGCCGACCTCGCCTCGTTCCGACGTCCGAGCTGTTCGTGGCATCCGTTCCCGTGAGGTCGCGCTGGTCTGCCCTGTCCACCCGGCGCCAGGATCACCTGCGGATTCCCGAGCTTGCTGCTCTCAGCCACGACCAGATCTGACCGAGCCCTTCAGTCGGGATCTTCTGCCGGGTGTCCTCGACGTCCTCCCACAAGCGGGACCTCCTTCGCCTTCCGGAGCAGCGTTTTCTTCATTTTCTCCCTCAGCTGCGCAGTTCTGCGTGCAGCGACCCTGTCACAGGTTGCAGATCCTCCACCAGCGTCCACAAGCGGTTACAGTGTGCGCCCTTTGGCCGGGACGTTCCCCCACCTGTCGGCTTCGCACCCTCACTGACGGCGCGTCATTTGGAGTCCGGATGAGATCGTGGGACCCGTTACCGCGGACTTGCGCGTTGCTGCGATCCTGCCGATGCTACCCGGGACCTCCTCGCGGCCAACCTTCACCGAGTGCTGCCCGTCAATCCGTGCCCCAGCAGCCCCGAATTTGTTGCATGTAGCCTGTTATCTCCCTGCGAGGAGTGGGCACTTTATTGGGTTGTAAATCTATTCTTCGTGTATCGGGGTTGTTGGTCTCGGCCGGGGTTTCTTCCCCACGCCTAGGCGTGGAGGTACGTGCGACGCTCCCCCTTGTTGGCCCTTGCTTTACTAGTATGCTTTCTATTATGCCGCGTGAGTGTTTAGGATCCTAGCTAGCTTTTTATTCACCGCGTGACTGTGAGTTGAGAGACCCATTCCGTGGCCCTAGTCGAGTGCCGAGCTCGGACTAGATTCCCATAGGCGCACGGCGATTCCTTAGCTGCTGAGATCCCTACGCTTCCCTCATAGGGACGGTCGTTGGGCTTGGATTTCTTGTTGAGAGACTCCTCCACCCGGAGGAACGCTACGGAGGTCAGCCGCCCGGCTTGCCTTTGGCGTGCGAGTGCTGGCCGCACTTTATTGCATTCGTAGGTCCTAGCCCGTTTCAGTCCCGTCCCGCATCAAATTGGTATCAGAGCTTAGGGAACCAGTTTGTTCTAACAAATTGGGGTCTTAGGTCTTTTGAGTCTTTAGGTTGTCTAGGGTGCATTGAGTCTCTTAGTTCATCTAGGTAACCTACCATTACATTGTCATTTTAGGTTTGTGTCTAGTTAGAGTTTTATCCTTGTCTCGTTGAGTCTTGCATGTCCTGCCCCCCCCGCCAGCCCCATGGTGGTTCCTCGTGCCCACATGTCAGATTGGTCATACCTGTTGGCCTGATTCGACGCTCTTATGGCACGACCCCTGGGTGTCGCCCCTACCACTCAGTAGTCGGGAGACCCGATCCCGATACCGATGACCGAGTCGTTTCAGCGCCCTGTCATGTCCGTGGCCATCCTACCTAATGGGTTGCATACGGAGATCGACTTCATCAGTAGGGTGCCATATAATTATGTCTCACAGGACATTGTTGAGTCTCTCTCTAAGACTGGGGAGATTGTTCTCTGCGGTGGCTTAGCTTTTGTTGAGTTTCAACGATGGTTTGGCCCCGTTCTATATCACAATGGTGCATGGTGTAAGATCGACACACTTGCTGGTCCATGCATCATTTTAGGGCAAACTTGGTTGGAGGAGAGAAGAGCGACCATCGACCTGGACAGGAGGACCTGCACCTTACACCCATCTCACCTTCCAGGCGAGTTTGTCTTCCACGACGGCGCTGCGCCGACCACCTCCGTGTCGCTAGCCACCCACCCCCAGCGATCCACTCCACCTTTTGTTCCAGTGATTTACGAGGCTGAACAGGAGTTGATTGAGGAGTACCTAACTGAGGTTGAGGAGTTAGGGAGTGATCCCATGGAGCACCCAGTCGTGCCTGAACCTTTGGAGGTTAGGGCCGACACTCTCGGCCCGAGACCCTCGACTGAGGGCCAGGGACCCCTCCACATCATAGAGGACTCCATTTCCACTCCCGAGAGAGATGCTTCACCCTTAGACCCTCATATAGAGCCATTCTTACCTTCCGAGGGTGAACTGGTCATTGGAGAGTCTTTA
This sequence comes from Amorphophallus konjac, assembly GCA_022559845.1. Taxonomy (NCBI): domain Eukaryota; kingdom Viridiplantae; phylum Streptophyta; class Magnoliopsida; order Alismatales; family Araceae; genus Amorphophallus; species Amorphophallus konjac. Next base: position 48,538,811 of record CM040126.1, read on the forward strand.
GCTAGCTGGCTAAGGGAGGGTCCACTTCTAGATGTCTCCATTCCTTGCTATACACCCATGGGACCAGCCCTCCCAATTGTACCCCTTGACTCCTTTCACACCACTTTTCGGTCCTTCTGCTTTCTTGAAAATGTGAAGGGCTTTCTTAGGAGTTTAGATTGTCAATGGGAGTTGACATATATGTTGACCTTAGGGTCTGACCAACCCTATAGTCAAAGCTTTACACTCCATGCTTTGGGGTCTATTACCTCGGTCTACACCATAGGACATATCACCTCCGAGGTCCTTTTATTCTTTCCCATACCCATGGAGGTTGATTTTGTCCCCTCTTATGGTATCACGGTCCCGAGGGTGGAGCCTTGCCTTCCTTGCCTTCCTCATGAGCCTCTTGCCCCATACATTAGAGCGCCTGACGGTGATCATCTGCACCTGGGCGAATGTCGCACATGGGCAAGTATAGTGAAGGGACCTGTCGGGAGGGGTCATCATTTCTTTGATCCATTCGATCCCCTCCCTAGTGAGCCTCTCGACTCATATTCTCTTCCCCACCTAGTCGAGGAGGTATATCATCACACCCTATCCAAACCTGCTAGCCAACACCTCACCTTGCATACTTCCAGACGCCAGAGTTTAGGAGGCCAGGAACACATGTCTCTCTCTCATGTTTCTCCATGTCCCTCATCATATAGGGGTAATGTCATGAGTAAGTTTGGGGTTATTCGTCCTCCTGAGTCTACCATATTTAGTGGGACACATGTGCATGATAGATCATACTTTGGTTGTCCAGGTCCTCCCCATGTTGTCAAGTCTGGTAGATGTCGTATTAGATCCATATTTGGATGTCCAGGACCACCCCTACATTCACGTAGATATGAGTCTACCCATCTTATTCGGAGTCTGCATCATCACCATCTTGAGGCCAGCGACGCACGTTATAAGGAGTTAGCTGACGCGCATCGACACACCCGTGAGTTCCGTAAGGGAGAGTACGTCATGATCAGGGTCAGACCTGAACGGTTTCCTTCGGGGGCCGTGAAGAAACTCCAGGCCCGCGGTGCTGGACCCTTCCGAGTCTTGAAGCAAATTGGGTCGAATGCGTATGAGATTGAGCTGCCAGACGACTATGGGATCTGTTCGACGTTCAATGTCTCAGATTTGGTGGCATATCGGGATCCCGCGGTGATTCCCAGTGAGCCTTTTGGGCCCTCCCCTCCTATTGAGAGTGTTACACCTTCTGAGCGTCCACCTCCTCCAGCCCCATTACAGAAACGCGAGCATATAGATTGCATACTGGATGAGCAGGTGACCACTACCAGGAGCGGAGCCTACCAACACTTCCTAGTGCGTTGGAGAGGGCGCCCTGCGACAGACGACACCTGGATCACACGAGGAGAGCTAGAGAGGATCGACCTGGATTTGTTGGAGCGCTACTGGAGCGACCAGGACCCTTACTCGACAGGGTCGAGTTCTTCCCACCCGGGGAGAATTGGTGAGGACACGCACCACACTTCACGACGGAGTACACGGATCTCGCCGGCATCCCTTTGGCTCGGCGATCACTTGGCGGACGAGCAGAGTTATGTTTAGTTATTTTATGCTTTAGGCTATGCTGGGCCTTGGTTTAGTCCCTGCGTGGACACTCTTATCATTATTGTGGACCTTTGTAGGCCAATTGGGGCCAATTAGGCTTCCATTGGGTGATGTTAGGCTTATTAGTTAGGCATAGGGGAGAGTGGGCCACCTTGTGATCCACCTTCTTGGCCCATTTGGGCTGACCACCTTCCCACATGTGATGGCCCATGGGGATTTGCGCCCCCCTCCTTGTGGTCTAGGGTTTGGGCGCCCCCTTCATCTCCTCCAAGAGGTGGAGGTGGCAGCCGCCCCCACTCCTACTTTCTAGGAGTGGGGTGCGCATCCCCCCCTTTTCCCTTATCCATCCGATTCCCCCCTCCTTTGGCCGCCCCCATCCCCCAATCTCCTCCTAGATTATAGGAGTGGTGCGCACCCCTTTCCCCCCTTGCACCTTGCGCACCCCCCTTTCCCCTTGGCTAGGGTTTCAACCCTAGCATTCCCCCTCCCCATATAAAAGGATTGTATTTTCTTTTGAGCATTATTATTGAATGAATTGAAAAGAAAATTGGCTGAAGGTGGCTGCGCCCCCCTCCTCTGTTCCTCCTTGCTCCTGCGACGGGAGCAAGCTCGGGGTGTGACTCCCCATCCCTCGGTGCGACGCCGAGGGCCACTTTCTCTTCTATCCCTTCTTAAGTTCAAGTTCGGTGAGCCCGGATCCCTCCTCCAGGGGCAACGACGGCCACCCCCTGCTCGTGGAGACTTTGGGCGACCAACCCATTTTTTGGTGATTCTTCTGCGAGTCGTCAACGCGTGCGAGGTGGTCTCGCCTCGTTTGGAGATCGGCATCGCCCGTGGCATTTTTCTTCGTGAGCTCGCGCAGGACACCCTCTCCCTGCGAGCCAGGTTCTGTCCGCCCCCTTGCGAAAATTCCACGGGACTGACAGCTGCGATTTTGGACGTCGGATCTTCACCGGTCGTACCTCTCTTCGTCCTCTTTCCAACGCCGCCAACCTCGCCTCGTTCCGACGTCCGAGCTGTTCGTGGCATCCGTTCCCGTGAGGTCGCGCTGGTCTGCCCTGTCCACCCGGCGCCAGGATCACCTGCGGATTCCCGAGCTTGCTGCTCTCATCCACGACCAGATCTGACCGAGCCCTTCGGTCGGGATCTGCTGCCGGGTGTCCTCGACGTCCTCCCACAAGCGGGACCTCCTTCGCCTTCCGGAGCAGCATTTTCTTCATTTTCTCCCTCAGCTGCGCAGTTCTGCGTGCAGCGACCCTGTCACAGGTTGCAGATCCTCCACCGGCGTCCACAAGCGGTTACAGCGCGCGCCCTTTGGCCGGGACGTTCCCCCACCTGTCGGCTTCGCACCCTCACTGACGGCGCGTCAGTTGGAGTCCGGATGAGATCGTGGGACCCGTTACCGCGGACTTGCGCGTTGCTGCGATCCTGCCGACGCTACCCGGGACCTCCTCGCGGCCAACCTTCACCGAGTGCTGCCCGTCAGCCCGTGCCCCGGCAGCCCCGAATTTGTTGCATGTAGCCTGTTATCTCCCTGCGAGGAGTGGGCACTTTATTGGGTTGTAAATCCATTCTTCGTGTATCGGGGTTGTTGGTCTTGGCCGGGGTTTCTTCCCCACGCCTAGGCGTGGAGGTACGTGCGACGCTCCCCCTTGTTGGCCCTTGCTTTACTAGTATGCTTTCCATTATGCCGCGTGAGTGTTTAGGATCCTAGCTAGCTTTTTATTCACCGCGTGACTGTGAGTTGAGAGCCCCATTCCGTGGCCCTAGTCGAGCGCCGAGCTCGGACTAGATTCCCATAGGCGCACGGCGGTTCCTTAGCCGCTGAGATCCCTACGCTTCCCTCATAGGGACGGTCGTTGGGTTTGGATTTCTTGTTGAGAGACTCCTCCACCCAGAGGAACGCTACGGAGGTCAGCCGCCCGGCTTGCCTTTGGCGTGCGAGTGCTGGCCGCACTTTATTGCATTCGTAGGTCCTAGCCCGTTTCAGTCCCGTCCCGCATCATTTACTCTATTAGAGGAATTGAATTGCATGCACTCTAGAGTAAGGATGCTGCACATAAGATAGAGAGAAATTTGCAAAAATAACTTTCTTTCTTATTTTGCCATTGTTATAAGTAATCTTTTTACATTGTGATACCTACAAAGATACCATTATCGCACTAGCCATTAATATTCTTTTGAAATATCTTATTAACTCTAGTTAATGTTCAACTAAATTTGTAAAAGGCTAAAATATCCCTAATCTCTTCTAAGCTCTTTCTATGTCCACATGTCTATCTCTTTTATCTCTTCTTCTCTCTTTCGGCATTATATATATGTAAAAATAAAAATAAAACTTTTATAGATGTATTTTCATCTAAAATTCTATTTTTAAGGATCCAAATGAACTTTCTAATCGGCAACTAAACTCAAGGACAATTTTGAACTGATATTCATTTAGGAATGTTATTTTAACAATAGAAAAATAAGAATGATAATTTTACAATTGTTGAAATAAGGTATTTATTTTTTATAACTATATCTAAGATATAAACATTGAATTAAACGATAGAATCTAGATTGATTTGAGGACCCCAAGTGTAACGACCCAAGATCTGGATACCGGGAAAGGAATCCGATACCATTCGAATCCTGGCCCGCCGCCCACGAGTAGGGGCTCAGAAGGGCTAAAAGGAGTGTGGAGGCACAAAGAAATAGGAAATAAAGTAGGACAATACAATAATTAACAGAAATAAATAAACAGCTACAACAACAGAGTTCAGTCCAAAAGAAAGTACACTCTACAGAAAATAAAGACGTACCGCACGCCGAGTGAACACTCAGACCGGCGAGTTGGCAACTAAGAACCACCGCGCCACCAAGACCTCGCTGCAAACACCTCGAACGTAACACCGCAGCAACGCACAGGCCGGCAACCTCTGCCCAACGCAGCACAACCGGGGCCACCACCGATGAGGGAGAAAGCTCTCAATCTCGATCCTCAAACCCCACACCGGTACGAAAGTCGCGAACAATAACCATCTTTACAGCGCCGCGCAGCGCACTCAAGCTCTCGAGTGAGAAACAAAGAGGAAAACATGCACGAAACCCTATGCCAGTTACCGACTGTACTGGACCTTATGGACTCTGATCACTGCAATATCTCGAATTCCTATGTACGTCCACAACTTCTGCTCCTTTTAGCCCTTCCGAGCTCTCCCGACTCGTGGGCGGCGGGTCAGGATTCGAATGGTATCGGGCTCCTCCCGATATCCGGATCTTGGGTCGTTACACCAAGTGAGTTGATCGGTAAGAATCTCACCTCATAGTAGGGAGGTATTAGGCTCAACTTTCGAGAAGATTTATCTGGCGCACATTTAATCATTGAGAAATTTGAGCTCGCGGTTTGCTCAACTTGAGAAAAAATGACGTGCATGAGTTGGGCAGTGTCGGATTTAAACTCAGATCTCTCACACTTCCTTGAGTATCACTGTGTTAAGTTTCATATCATCTAAAAAAAGAATGAAAGTGAGAATAGGGGTGATTTTTATGGTACTCACTTTGAATAATGTTGCAGTGCATAAATGCAACCTTTACTCTCACGTATTAAAAAAATGTTCGAGACATAAATCAACTATTTCATCGAATGAGCAGACAATCCTTCGATAACAATATGCAGTGCCCATTTATTTTGCCAAATTTTGAATTTTTATCGATGAAATTTTCGTGAACAAATTATATACAAAGGTGTCCGAATAATTACTTGATTTAGAAGGTTGTTAATTAAATTAATTTTATAATAATATCCAAGATTTATCGGCCCGGTCGTAATGGTCGTATCGATTTTTTACTAATACGGTACAGTACAGTATGGCACCGTATCGCAAGGTGTCAAGATTAAAGAGTTATTTAATAAATATGTATATTATAAAATATAATAAAATATAATATATGATTTAGTGGTTAGTAAGTGTGTTAATTGTGTGTGAGGTAAAAAGTTCAAATCTCATAGTGTTATATTTTTTTGACTTATTTTGTCTAAAGAATAATAAAAAAAGTAAGAAAACAGTGTCACTAGTGTGTTTTGAACCCAAGTTCTAACCTTTCAAAAGAAGATTCTTAACTAAACTACTTATGAACTATCTATGAAATCACATTTAATATAAAATCATATATATAATATTTTTAAAAAAATACGTATAAGTAAAGGGTTCAAATCTCACAATAGTGTCACTAATATATTTTGAACCCAAATCCTAACTTTAAAAAAAAACTCTTAACCAAATTATTTATGAAATCACATTTGATACGAAATAATATATATAATATTTAAAAAACTGAATCACATACCGATTTGAAAAATCCAAACCTTGAGAAAATACTTGTTTCAAAGAATTATTAATCAGAAACCTTGATAATGTGAGCAACAGAATGAGAGAAAATATTTGCTTTGAAGAATTATTTTGTCTAAAGAACAATGAAAAAAGTAAGAAAATAATGTCATTAGCATGTTTTGAACTTAAGTTCTAACTTTCCAGAAGAAGACTCTTAACTAAACTACTTATGAACTATCTATGAAATCACATTTAATATAAAATTATATATATAATATTTTAAAAAAATACTTACAAGTAAAAGGTTCAAATCTCATAATAGTGTCACTAATATTTTTTGAACACAAATCTTAACTTAAAAAAAAGACTCTTAACCAAATTACTTATCAAATCACATTTGATACAAAATAATATATATATATATATATTTAAAAAATTGAATCACGTATCGATTTAAAAAATCCAAACCTTGAGAAAATACTTGCTTCAAAGAATTATTAATCAGAAACCTACCTTGATAATATGAGCAACAGAATGAGAGAAAATACTTGCTTTGAAGAATTAGTCAGGGGTTGCGCGGACGCAAGCCCCCACTTCCACAAATTATGACGTCCACTCTCCCTCTTGGGGAGATGGTAGGCGTGGGCCCTCCCACCAAGTGCAATGTGGGCTGCCAACCTAGGCCATGGGCCTCCTTGATCACCCATAGACCCCGTCCAGGTAAGTATGGTCGGTTAAAAGTGGTAGCAAATCTTCTATAGCTAGTTTGGAAGGACTTCTCTAACAAGCTTTCGATGTGGGACTAACAAAGGGCTCACCAAGCGGAATCCAACGCAGATACGGCCTATGGTATCACCATATAGGTCTTTTCACCACCTCCTACGAAGATCTGGTTTCTGTCCTACTGTGATCACTAATGCTCGGGAAACAGGACTGATGCGAATACATGTACCTGCTTTTTGTTTAACCCAACAGCCCGCAGGTCCAGAACAGGCCTAATTGGCCTTCTCACGCTCCGTGCGAGTATTTTTGACGTACCGACGATTGCCTTCCCTAGCTAGGATCACCAATTAAAGATGATGGTTGAAGTGTTCCACAGTCCCATTACTGTTCTCCTTACTTTCTATCATGACTCCTCGATCGTTCTCATGGAACAGTAGACTAGAGCCGAGCTCACCCTTCCCACGTACTTTACCTCATGCTCTCCAAAAACCCTCCGACTTTAAGCAAGCCTTCCTCATTCTCTTCAAAGCACCCGGAGACCGGAAGCATCACAGATTCATGGGTCAAGGTTTCCTTGCTAGAACTCACATCATTCATTACTCACAAGCTTTATATGGTAAACTTCTCAATGTGTATATAGAAACCAATCTGTAACTCACATTGGTGTTCTTTGTGACAGATCAGTCACCACAGATCGCCAGCTACCTCGTGAAACAAGGAGACGCCGCAAAATGGTAACAATGTCACCTGCATGAAGTTTGATCCGACCCCTTCCTTCGATCTCCCATTTTCTGCGGACAGTTATTTGACTACGGCTACTTGAAACCTTCCATGTGCTCAATAGGCCGCTCGTAACCAGACTGTGGTACCCTAACAAGGAGATCAGCGCATCGAATCATACTGAGAGCTGCCCTTGGCTTCTTCCTCGAGGCTTATACGAATCTTCTTGACGTATATATGCTGATGAAACCATAATTAAACTCCATCCATGCTGCGTACAGGCATGATTTATGCCTATATAAAGGGTGGTGTGATGTTTGGGAGGAGAGTGAAGAAGTGATCCAAAAATCTTTCCACTCTTATTCTCCCTTACGTAAAAGCCTTCCATCCTCCTTTTCTTTCAAAGAGCATTTAGTGTTTATCTCTTCTTGTGAATCTTTTATATTATGTATTGACCTCCCATTTACCTTGTAGGAGATATTATTACTAATATATTTATTCTTCAATAAAAAATCTATTTTTTGCATCCCTATGCCCATTTCACTTCCGTCTATTTTAACAGTCGAAGACATTGGCCAATGATGTTGGGGATATCACCAGACATCACCGGGCCTCACGGGAGGGAAGGAGGACGAGGTTGCCGGAGGGGATTGTTAGGGATGAAACCCGGCGACCCTCTCTCTTGCTCACGACCCACTAATCAAGATCAGAACAGAGAAATGAAGAAAAAAGTAGAAGAAGACAATCACACAGGAACAGAGAGATTTTTTACGTGGTTCGGAGGTAAGGTGCCTTCCTACGTCCACGGCCGTAGCAGAATTCCACTAGATAATCACAGACTGATCACATTACAAAGAGAGAGTTTACCCTTTTATACAAGGAGATTAGGGCGTCATTAGTCAGAGTACAAAAGACAACAATACCCCTGATAAACAGAAATACTCTTCCGAGGTTAACATATACAATGCTCTGAAACTTGGTCATGCATGCTCGCCTGTCACCTAGCGGTCTATCGTAGGCCCGCATGGGTTCTCATGCGGTCTTAGGTAGACCGTTTCTGACTGGCTGACATAAAACTAACCAATAATGAAATAAAGTATTAAGCTAGGGCATGTTACGCATGGAAATCAACGAAAACATGCTATAAAACATGCTAGAACAAGAATAGACCAAGAATATGCTTAGATTTGTGTAAAATAAACAATAGATTTTCTTTTTAACTCTATTAGGGCTAAGATTCATGCATGAAGATTATACTAGATGGACAATCCCGATAAAACATAAAATTCTCCACGTACAATGTATGAAAATGACTAAAAATTGAGGACTTTTACTCCTAAAATCATGTTTAAGCCGTTCATAAGATAACCTACCTCTAGTCAGAGCTTTAAACTTCGGATTGAGGGCTAGAACTTGACCCTAGTTCTGCTCGTTCTGAACTGAATCAGCAACTTCGTGACCTTCTAACTTCTGATCCTCTTCACCTATGACCACGAAATTTGGAAGGTAAGAAGAGGGTACTAAAAGGAACAAATAACTCTAAAGAACCTCTATCTGATTACCTTATTTAGGGCTTCTAATTCGTTGATCAATCTAGCTTGGTCGCACAAGTTCCTGGGTTGCTTGTACTGAACCAGCGATTTTGGAGGCCTCTATCTTCCTGATGGCTTGATCTCCTACGATGAAATTTGGAGGGGAGTCGGTCCTTACTAAAATGAATGAAATATTCTGAAGAACTTACCCCAAATAATACTTCCTTACCTTAGTTCCACGTGAGCCAAAAGTAAGGGTCGCACTTGTGAAACTTGAGATATATTTATAAGGTTAGCTAGGGTTTTATGGATTCGAATGAACCTAGAGTCCTAATTAGGGTTCCAATTTGATACTTTAGCATTCTAGACTCTCATACTAAGGGATAGCATCGATCCTGGGGGATTAGGATGCCAAAGTTCCCATCTTTTCATACTTTCTTCCATTCACGGAATCTGCAGGACCATGCGGTCCAGTTGGGACCGTTTCTTGTCCCTTGCGGTCTCGCAATAGACCGCTTTTGGTCTTGGGCACCGAAATTTGAATCCCTTCAAACTCTTTTGATATTATCCCCCATAATTACTCCATTTATCCCTTTAATTCCGTAATTATATTAGTCCATGCTTCTAGAATATGGGCCAAGGTCTAAAAATCATAATTTAGTCCATGTGGGCTTATTTAAATGGGCATGGTCCATTAATTAGTATAGAGCCCTTTTTAATTTCTTAATTCTTTTAATAAGTTATTTAACATTTGTAAAATCTATTTAATAATCCATTTGTTTCTAGAAAAATCTTAAAATTCTGAGGAAAATTCTTGAAAATTCAAAAATACCTTACATAAATTTTTACGGTATTACACCCTTCCCCACTTAAGAGAATTTGATCCTCAAATTCAATATATGAATTTTATGGAGAGTGTACTTACAGTTGAATAGCTCGAGAAATCTCCTGCGCATAGCGTCTTCCGTCTACCATGTAGCATCTTGATCCGATACTTTGTTCCACCAAATTTTTACCATAGGAATGGTTTTATTTCGAAGCTGACGTACTTCTCGATCAATAATTTTGTGAGGCTTTTGTTCGTATGTCAAATCCTTTTGGATCTCCAGATTATCATAAGTGATAACGTGAAATGAATCATAGACGTATTTCTTTAACATAGAGACATGAAATACATCATGAACTCCTGCCAACTGTGGAGGTAATACTAGACAATAAGCCACGTCACCTACTCTTTCAAGAATCTCAAAAGGGCCAATGAATCTTGATGTAAACTTAATTGTCTTTGATGTCGAACCTTCGAATACCTCGACCTGGAGAGACCTTGAGAAATACATGGTTGCCTACTTGGAATTCTAGGTCACGCCTTCGATTAGCATCATATGATTTCTGTCTATCTTTGGCCATATTGAGTCTTTCCCGAATTAGCTTAACTTTCTCGGTAGTATCCCTTATCAATTCTGGACCTAAAAGTTATCTTTCCCCAACTTCACTCCAGTAAATAGGTGAGCGACAGTTTCTCCCATATAGTGCCTCAAATGGTGCCATTTGAATGCTAGTTTGGTAACTATTATTGTATGCAAATTCCACTAGAGGTAAATGGTCATGCTAGCTTCCACTGAAGTCTATAACACATGCTCTTAGCATATCTTCTACCACTTGATTGGTTCTTTCAGTTTGTCAATCAGTTTGTGGATGAAATGTTGTGCTGAAATTCAATCGGGTCCCCAAAGAATGTTGCAGACCCTTCCAGAATTGTGAAGTAAATCGAGGGTATCGATCGAAAATAATAGTGACAGGGACACCATGTAACTTAACAATCTCCTTCATGTATAAGGCATCCAAGATATCCACAGACCATCGACTTTTTATAGGTAGAAAATGAGCCGATTTTGTTAAACGGTCTATGATCACCCATATCCCATCATGTCCACCTCTTGATTTAGGCAATCCCATGATAAAATCCATCCCTATACTCTCCCATTTCCATTCCGAAATTTTCAGGGGATGTAGTTTTCCAGCAGGCCTTTGATGTTCCGGCTTAATCTGTTGACAAGTGAGGCAACGTGACACATAGTCCGCTACTTCCTTTTTCATATTGGGCCACCAATAATTCTTTTTGAGGTCTTGATACATCTTGGTAGCACCAGGGTGAATGGCGTACTTAGATTTATGAGCTTCTTCTAGGATCAATTTCTTAATATCCACATGATCTGGTATACAAACTCGCTCCTTGAATAACAATCTTCCATTACTTGCAATAGAGAAATCCGGCCGTTGCTCCATATTGGCTTTGATCTCCAATAACACAGGGTCATTGTCCTGGAGTTTGACTAGATCTTCTATTAATGTGGGTTGTGTCCGGATATTGGCGATAAAGCAATCCTCTTTCTGCTTCATATTAATATCTAAATTTAACTAAGCAAATTTAGAGATAAGATTGGTCATACCTTTCATGAGACTTGATAGCTTTCCCATCGGTTTCCTGCTGAGCGCATCGGCAACAACATTCGCCTTGTCAGGATGATATTGGATAGCAAAATCAAAGTCCTTAAGGTACTCCAACCATCGCCTTTGCCTCATATTTAGCTCTTTCTGAGAGAATAGATATTTCAAGCTCTTATGGTCCGAATAGACTGTGAATTTCTCTCCATAATGGTAGTGATGTCAAATCTTCAAGGCAAATATAACAATAGTCAGTTCTAGATCATGAACATGATAATTTTTCTCATGTCGCTTTAACTGTCTTGAAGCGTAGCAAATCACCTTGCCATTTTGCATAAGTACACAACCTAGACCAACGCCAAATGCATCGGTATAAACTTCAAATCTGCCACCTTCTGCGGGCAATGTCAGTATAGGTGCCGTGGTGAGATGCTCTTTAAGGGCTAAGAAATTTTCTTCACAATCTTTTGTCCACTCGAAAGGATTTCCTTTCCTAGTGAGTCTTGTTAAAGGAGCGGCAATTTTGGAGAAATCCTTGATAAATCGGCTATAATAACCAGCCAGGCCAATGAAACTTCGAACTTCAGATACGGTGTTTGGTCGGCTCCAGTTCTTAACAGCTTCAACCTTAGAAGGATCTACTGCAATGCCTTCTTTAGAAATGATATGGCCAAGGAAAGATACTTCCTTAAGCCAAAATTCACATTTGTTTAACTTAGCACAAAGTTAGTGTTCCCGCAAGGTTTGCAACACAAACCTTAGATGTTCCTCGTGTTCTTCCTTTGTCTTTGAATAAACGAGGATATCATCAATGAACACGATCACGAATTGATCAAGATATGGTCGGAACACGTTGTTTATAAGTTGCATGAATGCAACATGTGCATTAGTTAAACCGAATGGCATAATTAAAAATTCATAGTGCCCATATCTATTTCGAAAAGCAGTCTTGTGAATGTCTTCCTCCTTGATCCTCAGTTGATGATAGCCCGACCTGAGGTCAATCTTGGAGAAGTACTCCACGCCAGACAGTTGATCAAATAGCTCATCGATATGCGGCAATGGGTATTTATTCTTGATGGTAAGTTGATTCAGCTGTCGGTAGTCGATGCATAACCTGAGGGAACCGTCCTTCCTCTTGACAAATAAGACCGGCGCACCCCAAGGGGATGTGCTAGGTCAAATGAAACCTTTTTCTAGCAGCTCTTGAAGTTGCTTCTTTAATTCCTTCAATTCTGTGGGGGATATCCTGTAAGGGGTTATTGACAGAGGTGCTGCTCCTGGTGTGAGTTCAATGGTGAAGTTAACCTCCCTCTCGGGCAGTAAACTAGGTAACTCAGAAGGAAAAACATCAGGGAACTCCTGAACTATGGAGATTTCGTTTATCTGTATTTCTTGAACTATAGAGGTAAGGAAAGCTTCACATCCTTGCGAAAGGAGTTTGCGAGCGTGAAGGGATGTAATAATGGTGGGATGTTTTCGGTATTTAATACTAAGGAAGGAAAATCGCGAAAGACCTGATTTCTGAAAAGAGATTATCCTATTACGGTAATTTATATAGGCGTCATGGTCTACCATCCAATCAACTCCCAATATGGCATCATAACCCTTCATGTCAAGACATACAAGGTTTGCCGGAAGATTATGACCTTCTACTATTACCTCACTATCGGGGTAGTAAGTTGTAAGCTTAGTTCCGGGACCTAAGGGTGTGATGATAGCTAGGTCCGATGGTAAAGAAACTGCTGAAACTGGCAAGGTCTTTGCAAAAGTAGTAGATATAAAGGAATGAGAAGCACCAGTATCAAATAACACGAATGCGGAATGTGAGTGAATGAGAATAGTACCTTCCATAAGCCCATCATCTTAGGTGCTTCTTCCTCATCTAGAACAGCATTAAGACGAGCCTGTCGCTTTCGTCCACCGCTAGAAGATTGGTCCTTCATAAGGGGGCAATCTGGCATGCGGTGCTCCCGGCTGCCACATCGCAAACACGCCCCTAGGCGTTTCCAGCATTCCTCGGCCGAGTGACCGAACTTTTCGCAGAATGAGCAAGCCGCCATGACTTGCTTTTCTTTGTCCTTCACCTTTTTGTTCTTGTGGTAACTGCTACCACCTCCGTTCCGACATCTCTTCTTACTATCACGGGATTTATAAGGCTCCGTGATGTTGAATCTTTCCTTCTTCCAACGCCGATCCGTCCGTCGGCTGGACTCCTCTCCCTTACTTTTGAGTTTCTCGACCTTCTCCAAGGTCCTTTCACATAAATGAGCCCGCTGGACCATTTCTGCATAGGTATGAATATTTTATGAGCCCAGTTGTTGAATGAATACGGGACTTAACCTATCCAGAAAATGATTGGCCTTCAGAAGATCGGTGCTAACTAGATGTTGAGCATACGGTGCTAAGCAGGAGAATTGTAATTCATACTCGGCCACTGTCATCAATCCCTGACGCAATGAAGCGAACTCCGCCGCCTTCCTCTCCTTAACGTGCTCAGAGAAGTACTTTGCTCTGAAGAGGGTGAGAAATCCCTCCCAAGTATGTTGTGCGCCTGCAGGCGGTGTTGGAATAGACTTCCACCATGTACGCACGTCTTTGTTAACTTGAAACGTGGCCAGATGAACCTTTTCTTGGTCGGCACATTGCATGACCTCTAATGTACGGTTCATTTCATCTATCTAGTTCTCTGCTTCATCTGGATTGGAAGAGCCAGTAAATCGTGGAGGATTTAAACTCCGGAAGTTGCGGTGTAGATCACCAGCTCCTACCCTTACGTCGGTTTGAGCCATAGTTTGTAAGGCCTGGGTGAGACCAACAACGGTTTGTTGCATTCCGTTCCAATCAACACGGTGAGCCATTGCCAGAATGAGGTACCTAAGAAGAGTAATAGATTTGTTAATTCTAGTGAAATTGGTGGGATTTAACTTAGAGATATCTTCTACTTACTATCTCATCCCAAGTTCTACCCAATTCCTCTCATGGGTTGGATATTTCTTTCCTAATTCATAGGTATGGGTCCTTAACCTTGGACTTAACTATGACATGACACTTTCCTAGGACTTTCTTAAGCCTAGGCTCTGATACCACTTTAACTGTCATGTCCCAAGCTTTTAATACAGCGAAAGAAATCTCGGGAATGTAGACAATCAGCTAGTACGTCTCAAGCGAGCAATATAATCATCAGAGCGCAAGACAATCACATAAGAGTAATTGCACAAGTATTTCCTCAAACTTCAACTTTATTTCATAAGAATAATCACAAGTACATAAGACTGTTTCTTTTGACATCTGACATCATATGACTCAAAAAAATAGAAAATTACAGCTTGACTGGACTAGACACAAAATGACTAAGGCTCTCTCATTTCATTGACCTTCAATCGCTCTCGGATCCATTGCTTGAGTAGTCTGAATCCGACCCGCTAGAATTTCCTGAAAAAAATTGAAAAAGTAGGGAATAAGCACACATGCCCAGTAGGTATCTTCGTATCAACATGAATGTGATATTTAAGTGATTAATATTTTAGCTCTAGAATTATGATACATCTGAGCAAGTAGACATGATCGAATATATGAACAAGTGAGTTGGTCTTTCATGAATAAGAATGCACGAGCATGTAACTAGAAAGTATTTACACAACCATGTAAAGGCTATGTCATTAATAAGCATGTAATTTCCATAACGAGCCTCGTGGTGTTTCACTCATTTATAAGAGAAAGTACTCCCAGCGCAATGCGACGCCAGTATCATCGTACCCCATGGTTTATAGCACGTTTCTGACTATCGGCCGTGGGGACTAGCATGGAGCCCTTGGGCACAATCTGTGCCCGGTCTTACATCTTCAAGTTATAAATCCAGCTACTTCCACGAGATATAATAATAATTTTGACCAATAATTCAATTTCAAATAATAAGTTTCATGACAAAGTAACCAAGGTATAGAACGTACCGAAAAAGGGATAAGATTCCAAAGAAGAATTATAGGAACACTAGGCTACGGCTGCATTTCGGCAACATAACGGTACATTAATTAAGTTCCATAACTTAACATCAACTTATTGAACATAGGTTGGGACTCTAGATAATCCTAAGATCATCTAGGAACTCAAAAAAAACCAACCCCAAGGGTCAAACCTCGGGTTAAACAAATTCAGGAACTAAGCGGTTGTTTCCTGGACCGTTTCATGCAGAAAGCGGTCAGAGTCTAGACCGTTTCATGAATAGAGTCGACGCATGGAAAAAGAAGTGTCGACGCAGTGAGACCTTCTGGAGCTTTGCGGTCATGGTAGGGCCGCTTGATGTCCTTTAGGGGTCTGGTGCATGGCCACTAACAGAATCTGGCGGTCAACCATAGGGCCGCTAAGGTTCAGAACACATAAAACACCGGTAAGTACTTTCTAGAAAATTGGGCTTTAAGGGTACAACCAGCTCGGCGTCCTAGTGAGAATCCTTGGCTCGCGGAGTCTTACAGAGGTCTTGAAACATAATCCCCTAGTCCGATAAAAGGAATATCCGGCGGAGAGGTTCATAAGTCCAAGACTGTGTGCCTATAAGTGCAAAGTGTAACTAATGGTCACATACCAGAGTATATACCATGTACTTAAGAAAATGACTCCAGAGATAAGAGTGAATCGTGATAAAACAGCGATCAAAACTTAGACAAGTCCATGAACCATATGAAATTATATTTATTAATACAAGAGTATAGTTTTGGTCATGAAATTAACATAACTTAAAATAATTTCCACGCGTATGTGAAACATGCAATTTACTGGAACAAACCATCAATATAACCAAATTTACAAATGTAGTACTTAAAACAGGAATAAAACCTAATTATCTAGGCTTATTATAAGATAAATAAAGCTACTCTGCATTATGTTTCGGGTTAACATAATTACAGCACTCAGAAAAATAAAAGTGGTAGCTTCAGGACCGTTTTATCAGACCTAGCGGTCTATCGTAGGGCCGCATGGGTTCTCATGCGGTCTTAGGTAGACCGTTTATGATTGGCTGACAGAAAACTAACCAATAATGAAATAAAGCATTAAGCTAGGGCATGTTACGCATGGAAATCAACAAAAACATGCTGTAAAACATGCTAGAACAAGAATAGACCAAGAATATGCATAGATTTGTGTAAAATAACAATAGATTTTTTTTTAACTCTATTAGGGTTAAGATTCATGCATGAAGATTATACAAGATGCACAATCCCAATAAAATATAAAATTCTCCACGTACAATGTATGAAAATGACTAGAAATTAAGGGCTTTTACTCCTAAGATCATGTTTAAGCCGTTCATGAGATAACCTATCTCTAGTCATAGCTTTAAGCTTCGAATTGAGGGCTGGAACTTGACCCTAGTTTTGCTCGTCCTGAACTGAATTAGCAACTTCATGACCTTCTAACTTCTGATCCTCTTCACCTATGACCACGAAATTTAGAGAGTAAGAAGAGAGTACTAAAAGGAAGAAATAACTCTAAAGAACCTTTATCTGATTACCTCGTTTAGGGCTGCTAATTCGTTGATCAATCTGGCTTGGTCGCACAAGTTCTTGGGTTGCTTATACTGAACCAGCGATTTTGGAGGCCTCTATCTTCCTGATGGCTTGATCTCCTACGATGAAATTTGGAGGGGAGTCAGTCCTTACTAAAATGAATGAAATATTTTGAAGAACTTACCCCAAACAATGCTTCCTTACCTTAGTTCCATGTGAGCCAAAAGTAAGGGTCGCACTTGTGAAACTTGGGATCTATTTATAGGGTTAGCTAGGGTTTTGTGGATTAGAACGAACCTAGAGTCCTAACTAGGGTTCCAATTCAATCCTCTAGCATTCTAGACTCTTATACTAAGGGATAGCATCAATCCTGGGGGATTAGGATGCGAAAGTTCCCATCTTTTCATACTTTCTTCCATTCACGGAATATGTAGGACCATGCAGTCATGTTGGGACCGTTTCTTGTCCCTTGCGGTCTCACGATAGACCGCTTTTGGTCTTGGGTGCCGAAATTTGAATCCCTTCAAACTCTTTTGATATTATCCCCCATAATTACTCCATTTATCTCTTTAATTTCGTAATTATACTAGTCCATGCTTCTAGAATATGGGCCAAGGTCCAAAAATCATAATTTAGTCCATGTGGGTTTATTTAAATGGGCATGGTCCATTAATTAGTATAGAGCCCTTTTTAATTTCTTAATTCTTTTAATAACTTATTTAACCTTTGTAAAATCTATTTAGTAATGCATTTGTTTCTAGAAAAATCTTAAAATTCTGAGGAAAATTCTGGAAAATTCTAAAATACCTTACATAATTTTTTTGGGTATTATAGCATCCCCTCATAAATCATCCGTGGAGGCCAACTGAGGTTTTGCACAGCCTCAGTTTCTCTGTAGTCACCACCTTGGTAAATATATCTGCTGGATTCTCTGCCCCATGTATCTTCTCCAGCAATAAAACACCATCTTCAAGCAGACTACGAATGAAGTGATACTTCAGTTGTATGTGCTTTGTCCTTCCATGAAAGATAGGGTTTTTGACAAGGTGAATTGCACTTTGACTGTCACAAAACAACACATAATTACTTTGTTTCTTGCCCAACTCATTCAAAAAAAATTTCAGCCATACCATCTCTTCGCTAGCTTCAGAGATAGCAACATGCTCTGATTCTGTGGTTGAGAGAGTAACAACCTTCTGAAGTTTTGAGACCCAACTCACTACAGTGCCACCCAAGGTGTAAACATAGCTAGTGGTGCTTCTTCTAGTGTCCAGATCACCACCAAGATCTGAATCAACAAAGCCTTGTAAGATAACATCACTTTTTTTGAAACAAAGTGACTTATCTGAGGTGCCTTTTAGGTATATCAGAATCCACTTCACTGCCTCCCAGTGTTGCTTGCCCGGATCTGTCATATGTCTGCTCACAACTCCCACTGATGTGCTATGTCAGGCCTGGTACAACTCATGGCATACATCAGACTTCCTACAGCTGATGCATAAGGAAGTTTCTTCATGGACTCACACTCTTTAGCAGACTTTGGTGACTATTCTTTAGACAGCTTGAAGTGACTTTCTAGAGGGGTTTTGACAGGTTTTGCATCCTACATGTTAAATCTGCCCAACACCTTCTTGATGTAACTTTCAAGAGATAGCTTCACAGTGCCAGCTGTTCTATCTCTCACAATCCTCATCCCAAGGATTTACTTTACTGCTCCTAGGTCCTTCATAGCAAATTCCTTTGATAATTGAATTTTCAGATTATTAATCTCTGTCATACTTATCCTACAATAAGCATATCATCCACATACAACAACAATATCATATAACAATTATCAAAATTCTTAAGATAACAACAATGGTCCATGATGCATCTAATGAAATCATTGTTACATATGAATCCATCAAACTTCTTGTACCACTGTCTGGGGGCTTGTTTCAGACCATACAATGACGCGGCGGCGACGTGGAGAATGGATCAACGGCACTCCGACGACACGGACGGGACGGATAACCACTGCCTCACGTAGCTCGACCTCACACCGGACGGTCTCACACCGGGCAATCTCTCAAAACTCACAAGAAGCTAAGAGGGAAGGGGGAAAAGTAAGAGGGAGAGTGTAGACACGCTAAAATTGACATCATTGTGAGCATATCTCCTATCGCGCAGCGATGCCCTATTTGGCCCTCAAATTGACTTATTTGAGTGATTTTCCTCTCTTTTCTTGAATATCCAACTTCCCCCATCTTTCACACATGTTTTTCTATTTTTTCATATTTTTTGAGATTTTTCTCTATTTTTTCGTGGGCTTTTCGAATTAGTGGCGGCCACCCTGTCGCTATTTAATTGGCGACATCCTGCCCTGTCGCTATTTAACGAATTGGCGATATCTTCCCTTGTCGCTATTTAACGAATTAACGACATGCTGACCTATCGCTATTTAACAAATTGGTGGCGGCCACCCTCCCACTATTTAAATAGCGCCGAGGAAGGGGGCGCCAATTCTATTATTTGAAATAGTGACACTACGTGAAGTCGCTAATTCATTAAATAGAGACCGTTCGGAAGGTTGTCAATTCTTTTCTTCATATTTTGACCCAAAATCGGATTATTTTGATTCCATGACTTAATGGAAGTCGCTATTTCATGAAATAGCGCCCGTGTGCAAAGTCGTAAATTTCGTTGCTATATTTTGAGATTTTAAATCTATCTGGAACTCGTATTAATTCCTAAATAGCGACTTCCTCAAGGTCGCCAATTCTTTTCAAATTTCAGAAAGTCCGAATCTGTTTCGAAATGCCTCAGAATTAGCGACGCTCCGCACGGGCGTCATTTTAAATAGCGACTGCCTGTCCGTTCGTCAATTCTTGTTCAATTCCGAACTCCGGTAAAACCTCATTCTTTCCTCATTTTGAGCCTATTTTCACTTGGGAAAGGACTCCTAAGACTTTCTAATGTTGAAGGGACACTTGGGCAATGTTTATCTCATTCCAAATCTAACTAAAACATGTTTTCCTAATTTCTCTTGGAATTAATTCCGAATTTCAGCCCTATAAATAGGACCCCTCTCTCCCTTGTAAAGAGGACATCAAGATCAATTCAAGAGGAGGTGCTGCTGGACCAAAGGCTCATGGAGGAAGACTCTCATGCACCTAAAAACTTCATCCATGGAGTTCTTCTTCCTCTATTGAAGATTTGAAGTCTCTACATCCATGGAGTTCTACATCCTCTTCTTCCTCCATTGAAGATCTTCATCCTTGAAGCCCATGGAGAAAATCACTAAGCATTCCCCCTCCTATCTCTTATTTTTACTTTAGTTAATTACATGCATCATATCATATTCTTCTTTTATCTCTTTTTATCTCAATATTGAGATCTTCCCATGTTATGCACTCTAGCACATCTCCCTTAGTGCAACACTTGCACGTCTCTCTCTATTTTTCATCATACATCATCTTTTACCTACCCTTTTGCATATGGGTTTTAAGACCAAACACCAATAAGGTGTGTTCATATCCATACTTTCTATGCCCATATTTATATTTAGATTTGATGCTACACATCTTGGTTTCTAATCCATGTTTGTTTATTGGTGTTTGTTAATTTTGCAACGGTAATCATAAAGAATAACTCTCTTCATCGGCTGGCCGATAGAAAGAGAAGAAAATCACTCATAATCTCCCCTTTTAAGGTATTTATATCGCGATCCCTCCATTGATTATTATTTTTTATATCCTTTGAGGCCCGCGGTCTCTGGCGATCACCTTTCCCCTTAGCATCCTCGCATGCTCCCCTTTTCTCCTCTTTCCCCTTCTTTTTCCCTTAATTCTTCTTAATTTTTCTTATGTAGATTTCTTAAGATCTACAAATTGGCGATCACGGTGGGACACCTTTTATTTTTCTTTTGATTATCCTTTCCCTTTGCCACCCACGTGTGCCATCTTCCCTTTGCACCCACGGTGCACCTCCATTAGTGCTCCACGTAGCACCCTCCCACTTGGATTGTTAATTTGCTAGATTTGGAGTTTTCCCATTTCTTTTATCCACTTTTAAAATTTAAAAAAAAAGAGCATGCTATGGCGTATCTCATGTTCTTGATTGTTGCTAGGATTTTCATCTTGTGATTGAGTGATTTCCATCCTCTTCTATTGGCTATTTTCCCACTGTTCTAAGCTTTCTGGCCGTTGGAGTGTTTCTGGGACACAGGGAATTAGCGCCCTTCACAGGGGCGTTGTTTCACCATATAGCGACAGGGTGCAGGGCGCCATTTCCTGGGCCCTCTAAAAAAATAGAGAAATTCACAGATATATAGCGCCCCCTCAAAGGGGCGCTCTTTCATCATATAGCGACAGGGTGTGGGGTGCTATTTCCCTGCCCCTCTGAAAAATTTTCACAGGAATTAGCGCCCTTCACAGGGGTGCCTTTTCATCATATAGCGGCAGGGGTCAGGGCGCCATTTCCCTGAGTTTCTACCGTGATCTCCTATCCTGTGTGTTCTGCCTCATTTTTATCATATCATGTTCATGCATGTATATTGTTTCTATTTTGCATTAGTTTTGCATCCATAGTGCATTTAGCTTGGGAGACCTCCTCTCTCTACACTTTTAGGATCCATATCCCCCCTTGGTGAAGGAAGGACCCTCCATTGAGCATTTCGTATCATTGGACCAAAAATTCCTAAACCAAGCCTCCATAAGTCCCCGCACCCATGGATTCTCTCACGGACGCTGGGCAGGTTGTACCTTTGAAGTTCTCCGGGTTTAGTTGGCCGATGCATGGTGAGAAGAGTGAACCTAGTTGACATTGAAGCAAAATCATATTGAAACTAGATTCCTACCTTGTGTGACTTATATCACATTTTTCTAAGATCACCTAATTCACCAAGGTTTAAGTCAAAATAAAAGCAAGTATAAACATCCTAACTTGATTAATATCTTTGTAACATTGCTTTGATTGGTTGAATTGTTTGCTTGCATGATATTTGATCTTGATAACAAAACCACCATGGCTAATCAATCACATATTCATGAGGATGATAAACCTAGCACATCATATGATCCTCGATGTTATAATTCTCACCAAAATTTTTCTAAGGGACCACACCCTCATTTTTATGGTATTGCCCGACCTATGGGTAATTTCCAATCTCATGATCCCTCGCTTTCCTTACACGCCACTACTCCCTCGGGATCATCTCCTCCCAATGATGAGAAGGTTTCCCAAGTCATCCGTGCATTAGATCATCTCACCCCTCAACAAATCCAAGCCGTTAAGGCCATTGTTGAGGGCACATCTTCTTCTCATCCTCCCTCCAATCCCACACGGGTAGACCATCACCCACCTCTTTCCATTCATACACGGGTGGCTCATCATCCACCATCCTCTCTTATTCGCACTCCCGTCCAAGGAGTCCACCCTTCTTCCACACATATCCCTTCCTGGGTAATCCATCACCCATCTCCTTCTATTCTTCCCCCTTCATGGCCCCAAGGCCCCCACATTCCTTGCAACCCGGCCCGTCCAGGTCCTTCTGGGGGTCAGCCCATTAACCCTCTACCACGGCCTTTACATCAAGCTACCCCTCCAAGGTAATCATGTCAATCTTCCATTGCTCAAGTCACACCCCTCCATCAAACTCTTCTTGATAAAGTCGCTTCATTGGAGAAACAACTTAAGAGGGTCGCGAGCCCACGGCCCGCTCCTCCTTCTCCTTCTCCAATCAATCCCCTTCACGCAATTCTGAATGACATTACAAAGATGGAGAAAGATTGGAAGGATAGGAGAGACGACTACGACATCGGCAGTTCAGGTAATCAAAAGTCGACGGATTTCAACACTCAAGTGGACACCATCCACCCTCCACCCATTCACCCCATTCATTTATATGGCCCTCCGCCTCCGCTTACGCATACATACTCGCACTCACCAAATCATCCGCAATACCATTACATTTCACCACCCATTATTATGTTTTCACCACGGTGTCCACTTAAGCCTAATAATGAAGAATCGGCAACTGAAGAATTCAAGATGGCACGTGACGATGAAGTCCCGAAGGCACCCCTCCCGAGTTTCCTTCATTTTCCGCTCCCTCCATTGCCACCCGATGAACTCCCTGTTCAGGATGAAGCCACAGCCCCTAACCCCATTTTTAAGACTTATTGGTGCTATGATGATGGGTCAATACTACAATCACCCATGCCGACGCATCATGAGTCTTCTCCTACACCTAACACCGCTCATACCCCTAAAATCCGACGTTTTCAACGTGTCAAACCCTCCATTATCACACCCCCAACTCCTACACCATCAACCCCCACACCACCAGACTCCGCCGAACCTTCCACTAGACCTCCACCCAATATACCATTAGCCTCCACTCCATCAGCTTCCAACAAACTCACCACCGAACGTTCCTCACCTCCACCCAATATACCATTAGCCTCCACTCCATCGGCTTCCAACAAACTCACCACCGAACCTTCCTCATTTAACCTCCCATTACCGCCACCTCGGCCCTCCATTATACCTTTAACCTTTAACCCATATACCCCTACTCTACCACTTAACCCTTCACCCTTACCCGTGGCTAATCCTGAGCAGGATCCACCCTTTTTTGCACTCGAGCCAACCCCGACTGCTTCCGAGCAAAGGGAGAAGCTCGACGTGTTTGAACCTTTGTTTCCACTCACCCTTTCTCCAACACCTTCCATTACACCTCCACCATCCGTGGAGCCTTCCGCCTACGCTTCACCTCCCTTTACCACTCGGAACGGGCATCCTTCTACAAGTACATATGCCAAAGATGATCAGGAGCTGGATAAGAATGATTTGACTATGGCTATGCTGTTCAAGATGCAAGAATTCGTTTGCCGGATGCCCATCTACATTTTTGTGCCGAGCATGGTTGAAGAGGCCAAGTCCCCGCCGCTGCTCACTAAAAGAGATTGTCAAAAGATGATGTCGTATAAGTCTATGCCCAAGGGGCGGGCAGGGCACCCCTTGTTCCAACTTTCTAATCTTGAACCCATTCTTCCATACAAGGGGTGAATGCCTATTTTGTTCAACACTCCTTATATGCCACAATACCTAGGCGACACGTTGCTTCACGTTCCAACTTTTCAACTCTCTTGCATCATTGCACTTCACTCTCTGAGAGAGTTGTCATTTATTATTGAAGCTTCATCATGGGCTTGTACTTTATCCAGTGGGCCAATCAGCTGTATACTCTTGTTGCTGTGGAGGGGCAGGCATTCTTCTACCAAGGGGCCGTCCTCTATCCTATCCATCCTTTACTCAACTCCACCCTCGTTTATCATCAATTCTTCATGGGCCACTCCAGAGGTAAGAAGGAGGATCTCATCTTCTCCCCCTTCATATTTTTTGCATCTCATGCATTCTATTGCATCCATGCCTTCATCACATCCATTTTGTTGCATTCGCATGCATTTGCATTCTTTTTTCTCGGGGTTTCTAGACCCGTATTTTCCCTGTCTTCCGGAACCTCCGGATCTTCCGTATTCCCCATCTTGTTCATCCTCATCCTCGGGATCTTCGGGTCCCCTTACACTTCCTGGGCATCGCTCTCCCTCCAATCTTCTTTTAGGGCATCACGCCCTTTTCCAACTCTCACATCCGGACCCTCCAGATTTCTCTTCTTTCCCTCCAGGGCATCGCGTCCTTTTCTATCTTCTTCCTCCGGAACCTTCGGATTCTCTTTCCTTCTTCTTAGGGCATCACGTCACTTCTGATTCCATCCCTCCGGAACCTCCGGACATTCTCCTCCTAGGGCATCGCGCCCTTTTCTATCTTCCTCCTCCGGAACCTCCGGATCTTTCAGGGCACCGTGTCCCTTCCCATCTTATTCCTCCGGAACCTCCAAACCCTCCATCATTCTTCCAATTCCTCCTCCTACTCCTGCAGGACATCACGTCCTTCATTCTCTTTTTCCTTTTTCATCATCTTTTCCCATACCTCTTTCAAGGGCATCACGTCCCTCAGCATTTACCCCCTCCAGAGCCTCCAGATTCTTCTTCCAATTATGGTTTTCCTCCACGGCCTCCGGACCCTCCGGATCCACCCCTTTCCATCAATCAATTTCTTCTTCTAATTCCTTTTGATTCTGGGTCCGACCCGACTTCTTCCACATCTACTGCTTTGGGCATCTGCCCGCTCTCCCACTGCTTCCGAGGCTTTAGTCCTCACCCCTCCTCTTAATTCCCAGTTCCTTTTGTAGACCTTTCATGTGATCAGGGTCTCCGCACCTTAGTGAGGGAGTTCTAGCCCTCGTCTCTCTTCCTTTTCATCCTTATTCGTCTGAGTTTGGTTTAAACACCACTCCTTCTTGTTAAGCCACTTTCAAAACTTTGCTATCCTTCCTTATCTGCCAAATGAGGACAACAAATCCCATGTTTTATCAACATCGCCGCTGGCAGCTGCTTCAACAAAGGTCGCAAGGTAATGTGTTGGTGTATGTGTGCATTTTGGTGCATTTTTATCACCTTATTCACCCACGGTTTTTAAAAGAAAGTGCTTCTTAACTTGATTAAGAGTAGAATTTTAAACCTTACCTTAAGTTTTGTTTAAGTTAATCCAAGAGTCGAAAAAAGTCTTTAGGCTTGCTTCTGCAACACTTTGGTTAATAAGAACCCTGCGCTGGGAGTTCGGCATTCTCTCTCCGCTTGTTGAGAGCAACCCTTAGCTGGACACCGCACACACTTCACAGCGTCCTTAGCCGGCTCCTTTGATAAAACACCGTTGCTACTTTGGCCATGCCATGAGTATATCTGAAAGTCTTTTCTCTTCTTTACTCGGCCGAATGCAGGTGCAAGAGGTTGACGGATGAGATAACCGACCTAGGTACTCCCCAGTACGAGAGAAGTCTCAAATAGGGGCAGTCTTGACCCAAAATAAAGTGAAATTTCATAATACATCTAGCCAAAAAGGGCTATTATGAAAATAAAAATCGAATTTGATCAATATAAAATTATGAATTATGGCATGACAAGAGTGGCAAAGTCCCTGCAGGGAAAACCCTGGTCATATGTATGTCAAGGATCTAAAAATCAAAGGCATAAAGTCCCAGTGCAACAGACTACCTCTTTGAGGGGTAATACCTTGGAAGGATTTTGAGTCCCGACATCTCCCATCCTACATGAAGCTTATCCTCAACTTTTCTTCTCTTCTCTCTCCAAGACCGAATATTTCTCGGGTATGACCTTGGTAGGGGCACCGTTAATCAAGGGCAGTCGGTTATAAGGTGCCACCCTTTAATGCACGCCCGGCTTTGGGTAGTTTTTAGCGAAAGGGGAAGAAACAAGGACCCCTAGCCAGTGGTTCAAAAACACCCTTTGATGCTGCATTAACAAAGTCTAAACCAAAAATCTAAAAGAATTCAAATATCTTCCCAAATCCAAAAAAAGGTTGAACATTTCCAAAAAAATGAATATAATTTCAAAAAAAAAATCAAATATTTTCCAAAATCCATAAAAAATTGAATACTTTTTCAAAACCCCCATAAAAATTTGCATATTTCAAAATCTAAAAAAATTGCATTGTATTTTCTTCTGATGGCGCTTTTGCAGGAACAACAACTTTGTAAGGACCAAGAGCACGGGATGAGTCCTCCCCATTCATTGCTATCTACCTTTTGATTCTCCTCATGTTCACAATGATCACATCTTCATGATTTGCTGCGCATTACCTCCGATTATTCATCTCCAAATCTTTTTTTATCAACTCCTGCTGATTTTGCTTGCTCACTTTTGTCGCTGCGCATTACTTAAACCTGATCAAGTGACTAGCCAAGTTGTCATCCTCATGACAAACAACAAACAATGATGTTATGCTATCTATGCTTTAATGATGCTATCTATATTAAATACTATTCATGCCTTTCACGCTATACACGCTTGAATACTATTCATGATATGATACATACATGCTATTGATGATTTGATACATGTTATATTTTCATGTTATTCAATGCTTTCATGCTTGAATTCTATCCCTTCTATGGTTGCTATGCTTAAATGCCTTATTCATTGCTTGTTATCTTTTATATCTTGGCTAATGAATTTTTGAGTGCAGGATAAGAAGCTCTTGGTCCCACCGTCCGGGCATCATCATCTAGGTCCCACAGTGTTTTGCACCTCATTTCTCAGTTCCCACCATGCTTATTATTATCACCACCTCCATGTATGCATTTTACTATTTACTATTACTCTATTATAGCATATCAAGGACCTTGTGGCTTTGGTAAGTCTGGAATTTGAGTTCCCCTTCATCAAAAATGATGATGATTCCAGAGGAGTCTTAGTCATACGGATAGGCCGTTGAGCCATCTAAGATTGGGGATGATGGTTCCTTTCTACGAGTTGGTGCGCGGATAAACGGGCTTCGGCTTAGTATCAACTCGCAGAATGGGTTTCTTGACTCAGTCCGGATAGCTTAACAATATTATCCTTGGTTATCTTATATTTGTGTTTACTTTATATTTTCCCTTTAAAACCATCATGCATTCATATAGGAATTTGAATTAACCTTAGAAAATCATTCTGATAAGCTGATTTTGAGAGTTAAAATTGATCACTAATATATGAGATATTCATTGCCGAATTATGTCCTTAGTTTGTCATGTTGCCATTTTGGACTGTTTCCTTGAAAACTCCTTTGTTTGGATTTCTATCTCTCGTTCAATTCTTTTTCCCTTGATCCACCTTGGCTGCAGCACGTCCACATTGACTGGTAACCGCTCCCCAATAGTGAAACCTATAGACTTGTGACCTGGGGTACTTCCACCGCGTTGAAAGTTGATCACTCTTTTTATCTCCTTCGTGCCCGCGTGAACACTCCTTCCTTTTATCCAAACATTCTTTCTTTTCTTTGAATCTTCTCAAGATTGCATCATTCCGAGCCTTTCATTGAATCTCCTCAAGATTGCATCATTCCGAGCTTTCGATTCAATTCTTATCAGGTGATGTTGATTGCATGTCTCATCACACCTTGGTATCTATTTTTCAGTTCTTTCCACTTCATTCCACTTCACTCCATTCCATTCCATTCCACTCCGTGTCACTCCCTTGCAAAGTAGACGCCAAGGTGGGGTAGCTGTAGACACACTAAAATTGACATCATTATGAGCATATCTCCTATCGCGCAGCGATGCCCCATTTGGCCCTCAAATTAACTTATTTGAGTGGTTTTCCTCTCTTTTCTTGAATATCCAACTTCCCCCAGCTTTCACACATGTTTTCCTATGTTTCCAGATTTTTCTGAGATTTTTCTCTATTTTTTTCGTGGGCTTTTCGAATTAGTGGCGGCCACCCCGTCGCTATTTAATTGGCGACATCCTGCCCTGTCGCTATTTAACGAATTGGCAACATCCTTCCATGTCGCTATTTAACGAATTGGCGACATCCTGCTGTAGCGACCCAGATCCCGGATACCAGGTATACCCGATAGGACTACCGAATACACGTGATACCATTTGGAACCCGCGAGGCCTCCCAAGAGCGGTAAAGCTCCGAAGGGAAAAATGCATGTGTAGAGTACATTGAAGCCACAGAGATAGAACAGTGAGCAATTAAATTTCATTAGATTGGTTTACTAAAGTAGCAGAAATAAAATTACTTTTACATTAACAGTTTCATTTTAACAATTATACACCAGAGTCGAGTCCAAAGCTAAAGACAGCAAGCCTATCAAGTACAGTCGACAGAAAAGAAAGGACGTACCGACAAGTCGTGGGAAGCCTGACGCATGTACCAGCTGGCCACAACGACACGCCTCGAGCACGCGCACTAGGAACCACACGGAAGCAGAACGAACGACGTCACCCCACCTGAAAAGCACGGGTGAGCCTCGT
Organism: Amorphophallus konjac; assembly: GCA_022559845.1. Classification (NCBI taxonomy): domain Eukaryota; kingdom Viridiplantae; phylum Streptophyta; class Magnoliopsida; order Alismatales; family Araceae; genus Amorphophallus; species Amorphophallus konjac. Next base: position 48,567,510 of record CM040126.1, read on the forward strand.
GTCACTGGCTCAGTAGGGGTCACGCGGATCCCCACTGAAAAACACGCAGTAACACGGAACAACAACAACGAAAATAGCAGGTGTAGTAAAGCAGGAAAACAACACTACAAAGATGTAAAAAGAACAGGAACAGCAGGAGTAGGGAACAGGCTAAGAGCAAGGGAAGCCAAAGGTAAGGGAAAGGCGAGGCCATAAAACCCAGAACACGGCCACCGAGAAGAACTCGGCACCCTAAGCTACTCCAAACAGCAACAGAAGGGCGACTCTGATCTGACAAAGTCAGGAGTTATCGATCTGCCGACACGACACCATGCCTAAGACGAAGACCTGCACGGATGGATAAAAGACAAACACAACAGACACGACGGCACACACGACTTAGAACGTCGTGCACGCAACGTCACACTGACCTCGAGTAGGGCCACAGAAAGGCTAACTCGGGAAGGTCACGACGCACAAGAAATGCCGAGAGTCACGCGCCACGTGACGAAAGCACCCCCTCGCAAAAAGAACAGCCAGCTGCGTCCATTGACGTCTTATGCTGCGCCACAAGTGTCTCGCCTACGGTACCGCTGAAACCACGGCAGAGTCGCAGACGCGCGCTGAGCCAAACAGGAACAACAGCATCAAGTAACCAGTCAGGGTCACGCCTGTCGACGTAAGTCCAAAGCCCTGACCACATGTGCACACACTGGCTCTAGCCTAAGCTAGGTACTCCAGCTAGTTTTCTCCCTCGGTAGGACACTACCGTTGGCTGGGAGCCCATGGAACTAGCTTACAAACCGTATCTCGGGAACACCCCTCCGCCATCTGTAGGCGGGTCGGCAACTGAAAGGCCTTAGGGCTACAATAAACGGAGGCTCACATGACACAGAGACTCAAAACACAAGTACTGAAGTACAAGCGGGCAAGAATGCCCCACGATACGTACTTCGAAGCACCAATGGCAGCACAGCCACTGCCGACAGACTCAGGGCAAGGCAACTAGACCTACCACGTAACGATCCTTGAGTCGGACGACTCAAAGGCAAGATCGTCACAGACAGCAGAACAAGTCGCCAATCGGTCTAGTCCTAAGCCACGGGAAATGACGCTCCGCAGAAAAATGACTCACGGAGACCTGAGGGAACACCGAGGACCCTCAGACACGCCTGGACACACCAACGAAGGTAAGACGATACCTCGAGGCATCCAGAACCAGTGTCTCGGACTGGACAGAACCGCCAAGACACCCACACAAGGTCACCTGTCAACCACTGGGTCATCCCGGGTTGACCGGAACCCGACAAAGACACACTCAATTAGTAGGACAGAAAATCCTACCTTAAGCAAGAAGACTCCTGGCTGCCTTATAACGTAGTCTTAGCCCTCATAGGACGTCTAGAGACATCCACACAAGTGGGCAGGCTACAAGGACAAGCCAAGACAATCAGAAACTGAAACAACAGAAATCGGAGCTCAAAGACTGTAACGCACCACCCCTAGACCGTTACTCGAACGTGACAGTCTAATGCTAGGCCGTTACACTCTAGAGGAACAAGACTGTGGCGGTCTAGAACAGACGCACTACAGAAACGTGACGGTCGCAGGGGGAGCCGTCACAGACAACGCCCTAACCAACGCCTAAAACGCACAGGGCATGTAACGGCCAAACCCAGGCGCGTTACACAGCTCTGACGCGCCCGCCTGGGGCCGTCAGGGCCAACACGCTCAAAACCAAAACGCGAACAGCGTAACGCGCCAGGGCAGGCGTGTTAAAGAGGCCTAACGCATGACAACAGGCGCGTTACGCCACCCTAACGCACGGGAATAGACGCGTCAGGGCCAACAGACCCAAGTCTGAAACCTCAGACAAACAGCGCGTAACGGTCCACGGCGGATGCGTTACAACACTGTGACACACGGGGGCAGGGCCGTTAGAACCAATAGACACAGCCACCCAGCTCAACCAAACGGAGTGTAACGGCCTGGGACAGGCGCGTTACACAAGCCTGACGCACCAGGACAGGCACGTCAGAGGAACCGATAGAAACAGTCAAACGCGGTCAAACAGAGTCTAACGGCCTGGGGCAGGCGCGTTACACCACTCTGACGCACTGGGGGAGTGCCGTCAGAGCAACCACCTCAAACACAACACAAAAGGCACAATGACTGTGACGCACCAGCTGGGACGCGTCAAGGGAGTATAACGGTCAGGGACATGACCGTCACGCTCACTCAGCCACGAACAATTTAAAAATGCCCAGACGCTGTGACGGTCTGTCGTAGGGCCGTCAGGGACTGTGACGGTCCCTAGAATGACCGCTACACCGGTCACGGCGGGAAAACAGTGGAAACGCCAAATCGACCCGTTCCACGCCCCATTCATGCCGAAGCGTAGGGGAAACAAAGCTAGACGATGAAAAATAACATTGGGAGGCTAAAAAGCCCACATGCACGCGCTAAAACGCAAGATCAGGGCGATTTGAACAAATCGACCCTAAACGAGTCACCGAGGTTCCCGGACTCCTACCAGCCTCGAATGACCATCGATCGACACGAAACTTACGTGAATGGGATCCAGACATCCCAACGATCAGTTTGACACTAACCACACCACGAATGGTTGCCGTTTTCCGGCAAACCCTGAAAACCCCCAAAACTACGATTTTCACTAAATCGGCTCGATCTCCCCCGATCGAGCACCAAACAACGCACAGAAGCAGGGAAAACGTGCAGGAGGAAGTGGCGATCCGTCTCCCTACCTCCACCGAAGAAACCGTGCCCCGAAGGGACTAAACAGTGCTGAAAACCGTGCCACGAGCTCAAACACCGGCTTTGAATCCACCGTTCGGGATCGCGCCAAAACCACTCCATCCTCGCCCCGTCGCGCAGCCAGTCAGCTCCACAGCATCCCCAACACTCGCTCCTAGGTCCTCCATTTGCAGCAGGAGCCGAGGAAGCTCGAGAGGAGAGAAAAAGGGAGAGAGAGACGGCGGCGGCGAAATGAGAAGGGAAGTGAGAGGAAGGAAAAGAAAATAGGAAAAGAAATTATGAATTTTCCTAATTTTTGAAAAATCCGATTTTAGGCCCTATCTCCGAAAAATACGCAAAAATAGTCGAAACGACCGACTCGGAGAGTACATCGTTGCTGCAGCATTTATGAGTCGATGAACTGACAATTAAACTCACCATAGGGTTCCGTAACTACTACGAGAGAAAAACCCACACGGCTCGTAAAGCTCAACTCGGAAGCCACAAAAGTGAACCGAAACTCACCGAAACAGATCTGAAAGATCCAATAAAGATCCAGCGAGACCTACAAGGATCCAGGGCATTACATCCCTATCGCTATTTAACGAATTGACGACATGATGACCTGTCGCTATTTAACGAATTGGTGGCGGCCACCCTGCCGCTATTTAAATAGCGCCCAGGAAGGGGGCACTAATTCTAGCAGGCTTCTGTTTTGCTATTTTTTGGATTATTTGAAATAGTGACACTACGTGAAGTCGCTAATTCATTAAATAGCGACCGTTCGGAAGGTCTTTAATTCTTTTCTTCATATTTTGACCCAAAATTGGATTATTTTTGATTCCACGACTTCATGGAAGTCGCTATTTCATGAAATAGCGCCCGTGTGCAAAGTCGTCAATTTCGTTGCTATATTTTGAGGTTTTAAATCTATTCGAAACTCGTATTAATTCCTAAATAGCGACTTCCTCAAGGTCGCCAATTCTTTTCAAATTTTGGAAAGTCCGAATCCGTTTCAAAATACCTCAAAATTAGCGACGCTCTGCACGGGCGTCATTTTAAATAGCGATCGCCTGTCCGGTCGTCAATTCTTGTTCAATTCCAAACTCTGGTAAAACCTCCTTCTTTCCTCATTTTGAGCCCCTTTTCACTTGGGAAAGGACTCCTAAGACTTTCAAATGTTGAAGGGACACTTGGGTAATATTTATCTCATTCCAAATCTAACTAAAACATGTTTTCCTAATTTCCCTTAGAATTAATTCTGAATTTTAACCCTATAAATAGGACCCCTCTCTCCCTTATAAAGAGGACATCAAGATCAATTCAAGAGGAGGTGCTGCTGGACCAAAGGCTCAAGGAGGAAGACTCCCATGAACCTAAAAGCTTCATCCATAGAGTTCTTGTTCCTCTATTGAAGATTTGAAGCATCTACATCCTCTTCTTCCTCCATTGAAGATCTTCATCCTTGAAGCCCATGGAGAAAATCACTAAGCTTTCCCCCTCCTATCTCTTATTTTTGCTTTAGTTAATTGCATACATCATATCATATTCTTCTTTTATCTCTTTTTATCTCAATATTGAGATCTTCCCATGTTGTGCACTCTAGCACATCTCCCTTAGTGCAACACTTGCACGTCTCTCTCTATTTTTCATCATACATCATCTTTTACCTACCCTTTTGCATAGGGGTTTAAAGGCCAAATACCAATAAGGTGTGTTGATATCCATGTTTTCTATGCCCATATTTATATTTGGATTTGATGCTACACATTTTGGTTTCTAATCTATGTTTGTTCATTGGTGTTTGTTAATTTTGCAAGGGTAATCATAAAGAAGAACTCTCTTCATCGGCCGGCCGATAGAAAGAGAAGAAAATCACTCATAATCTCCCATTTCAAGATATTTATATCGCGATCCCTCCATTGATTATTTTTTTTATATCCTTTGAGGCCCGCGGTCTCTGACGATCACCTTTCCCCTTAGCATCCTCGCATGCTCCCCTTTTCTCCTCTTTCCCCTTCTTTTTCCCTTAAGTCTTCTTAATTTTCCTTAAGTAGATTTCTTAAGATCGACAGAGAGCTCTTACGTGATTGCAAAATCTGGATTCATTCATTTATGAGAACATAACACCCTAGCCCCCCTTTAGATAGGAAGGGCTATGACAACCAAACCTTTAACTTCACTTAATTGCTCTTATGTCCTTAGCCTAATAAAACAAAACTCACCAACCAATATTTGACTTGGACTCTAATAAAATAAAATACTTTGACTTGGTAAAAATAAAATAAGATATGGTGGTTTAATAATACAAATACCACCGTACACACAAATACACAAATACGTATAAATACGTATTCAGGACGCCGAGTCTTCAAACGAGTCTCCGAGCCACAAGCTCGGTGCAGTCGGGGTGATGCGGCGTCGACTCTGAGTAGTGGGTCCGGTAGTGGACCCGGTGTCCCCACCAACCCTCCCGGGATAGCTGGAAAGGCGGTGTCCTCGAAATAGAAAATCATCCTGGAGTAGATAGTCAGCAAAGGCGGTCGAGGATCCATCAGACAAGGCAGAGTAGGCAGGGCCAAAGTCGGGACACACTGCATAGAGTGCCTTCATGCGGTCAAATCTGGTGACCTCTACCCGAACAGTGGAAAGAAGGGAGACCCTTCGACTCAAGGCGTCGGCTACCTTATTCTCTTTTCCAGCCTTATGTTTTAGGACAAAGGTGAGGGACTGGAGGAATTCTACCCACCAACCATGCCTAGGGTTTAAGCCCTTCTGAGAGCTAAGGAATTTCAAAGTCTCGTGGTCCGAGTATAAGATAAACTCTTGTGATAAGAGATAATGTCTCCAGTGTTTGAGAGCTTAGACCACGGCATAGAGCACTTTGTCATAAGTGGAGTAGCGAAACTTTGCATCAGAAAGCTTCTCACTGAAGTAAGCCACATTGTGACTTTCCTGGCTAAGCACTCCTCCTATTCCTACGCCAGATGCATCACAGGATATTTCAAAGACTTTGGAAAGATATGGCAGGCGGAGGACATGGGCTTTGGTCATAAGCTCCTTTATGGCAAGAAAAGCCTGGGAGGCGGCTTTGGTCCACTCAAAATTCCCTTTACAGATGCAGTTTGTAATGGGTGCCATAATGGTGCTAAATCCCTGAATGAAGCGTCTGTAGAAAATGGCTAGCCCATGGAAACTGCGAACGTCATGGACGTTCTGGGGCTCTGGCCAGTCTACTAGAGCTTGGACCTTGGATTGGTCCACAAACACTCCATGACTCGAAACCACAAATCCGAGGAAAGTGACCCGGTCTGTCATGAATTCACACTTTTTGAGATTGGCATATAGGGTTTCTCTCCTCAAAGTCTCACAGACTTCCCTCAAATGGTGGATGTGGTCCTGAGGGTTGTGGCTATAGAGGAGAATGTCGTTGAAGTAGACGACAACAAAGTGACCGATGAGAGGGCAAAGGACTTCCGTCATAAGCCGCATGAATGTGCTGGGGGCATTGGATAGCCCGAATGGCATGACGAGCCACTCATACAGACCTTCTTTTGGTTTGAAGGCTATCTTCCATTCATCCCCTGGTCGGATTCGGACCTGGTGGTAGCCACTTTTCAAGTCAATCTTAGAAAAGATGGTGGCTCCACTCATCATGTCAAGCATGTGTGGACGTCAAAAAAGAGAGAAGAAAAAGAATGTTCCTGCGGCACGGACGTCTCGACATCTCAAGAGCAAGTCGAAGATGGGAAGGCCGAATAAACTATGTACCTCCTCCAAGCAAGATGAATATATACCCGGTGCTCCGCCACCCAACAAAGAAGTCCCTCGGGCAGAAGAGATAGCCCCGGTTCCCCAGTCGGCGGTGCCGAAGGCCGAATCAAAAGAAACTCAGGAATTCAAACACATGTTCGGCATGCGCCGAAAATCACTCAAAGTCCTGAACTGGGACTCGGAGGCTCACAACTAAAGCAACAGGAGAGGGCAGGCGTCCATCCGAATCACCGCTAAGCCGGGAAGAAATCTAATGATCTTAAACTAGCACGGCTGTACCTACACAGCCTTAAACCGGTGTGCCCCCATTGCAAGAGCCTTAAACCGGCGCGCCCCATGCATGCTGCTAATCCGGCGTGCACAACCCCGCACCGGTTTAACCCCAAGGCATCCCATCCTACCTGCGGTACCCTATTTTCTGCAAACAGAACACCGTTGCTTTCCCTGAAACAGCTAGGTCTCCTACGCCTGACCAGTGTGCAACCGCCTGAACCACTCAAGCTCCCTGGAATGGCAATCTTCGAGCTCCGCATCGACCGCCCGTCTCCACCGGTCGCCGTCAGCCAATCCTTGAAGAGCACCTTCCCTACTCTACCGCCCTACACATCTGCAGGACACTCGTGATGTGACACGACTTATGAGAATGCAACAGCTAAACTATGATCCCTTGGACCTACCATGCAAACACAAGCACAAGAGCGGAGACTTACGCGAAATACCGAACCACCATGCGCACTCGCTTCCCGGGGTGACTCGGTGATGCCGAGTGGAGGTAGTGGAGCAAGACCCTTGCTGGTAGAGGGCCAGCAGGGCTAGAGTTAGCCTCCCAAGGGTATGGTGCCCACGATCAAGGGGCTGGCTAGGTGCCCAAGGGGGCACCGGGTCACTCTCTCTCACAATTCCACGGTGACCGCACGTGAGTTGGGAGCTCCGGGATCGGGCGCTCTCTCACCAACCAGCGGAGCAATTCTACGGATATTAAATTAGCAAGCACTGAAATGAGAGCAAGGGGTTAGAGCTTACTCGGTCGATTTGAAGAAACCGACCCCGTTCGGAGACGTTGGCGAGCGGGGAAGTGTGGGTTCCCCGCACACTGCGTCGGTGAAGCTTCTCCCTGTTTAATAAGTTACATGAACTACTCCTCACGCAGGAGGGGAAACTCGGGGTGGGGAGAATAAGGGTACAATCAAACACTACCTCCACGCAGGGAGGGGCGCTAAGCCGGCCAGGCGGGGAAGGGAGAGCAGCTAAGGAAGTAGCCGATTGATCCCTTCACTGGTTCTGCCCGCTTCTGTGACTGCCTGACAGGTACTCGCTGTTGTCACCACCACGGACTCTCCCAGACTCAGAAGTCACCGAAACTAGTGCCAAGTTTTCACTGGTTGAACATGGTGGACTCCTATATTTTCTTAGAATTTCTAGTCATCGCTGACGGCCGGGGCAGGTGTTGGAACTGGGCGGCTTTGTTCTGGCTTGGACTGGTTCCATAGTACTACAGTAGGAAGATGAACTCGCCATGAACACTCCCGAGATCCGAATGATGCGGGACCAGAACGGACGTGAGCGTGGCCGAGTCTTCTTCAATCAGCAACCAAGAAGGGCCCCAGGGGAGGTCGGAGTCGTGAGAAAGAGCCCGAAGAGTGGGGGGTGTCGGGACTGGCTCTAACTGGACTGACCTGCACACCCGAGGGAGAATAATTGGAACGGAGGGTTCCGAACTCCAAACGAGGCTCCATTTGCTGGGCTAGGCAGGGGACTGGTAGAAGCTTGTCCCGGTCAAACGATGCACCAAGGGGAGTAAGGATGTGGGCGCATGAGCTTCAGCACTGGGGCTCTGGTCTCTTCTCGGATGCCAGCTGCGCAGTCGGACGAGAATGAACCTCCTGGGCGGCTCCGAAGTCAGATCGAGGCGAGACCGCCTCGCCTGCGAAGCTGACTAGAGAATCTTTCCAGAAATATAGGGTGTGACTCCTGAAGATGCTCGGTGAAGATGTGGCAGCCTCTGAAAGTTCGTAGTATTCTGCTGCTGCAGGATTCAGACTGGTAGTGGGAAGTAGAGGGGAAGAATGGAGGGTGTAGGAGGAGCAAATGGTGGGAGATGGACCCGGGAGGCTTCTTGGTTGAGAGAGGGGCCAGGGGGGATGTCCCAGGGTGTGGGAGAGGGTGTAGGGGCTGCTGGGTCGAAGCTAGCAGGAGGGGAGGGGAGAGCTGCGGCCAGAGGTGGAGGGTAGAGTGGGGGGGAGCAGATTAGCTAGTGGAGGGAGATGAGAGTTTGAAATTGGGATTAATGGTGGGGGAGGTTAATGCTGGTCTTGGGGATGGGAAGAGGTGCATTGGGAAGGTGGAGGGTTGCTTAGGGAGAGGTGTCCTACCTTGGGAGATGGAGGAGGTGCACGGGGAGTGCCAAGGGTCACCTTGGAAGAGGGTGGGAATTGAATGGAGGAGTTATGGTAATCTAGGGATATGAAGAGGTGGGTGAGGTGGCAGGTGGAGAGTGGAGGAGGTGGTGCCTAGGTGGATGAGAGAGGAGAGAGAGGGAAATTTTGAAATTTTGAGGGGAGGAGAGAGAAAGGGTCGCCCCTTTTAGAGAGAGAGAGAGAGAAAGGGTATCTCACCCTAGGAGGAGAAGTCACACAATTTTGTGGAAACTCAAATTCAAAATATCATTCAATAGTTCTCAAGTGGGGGAATGGGGTCCTATTTATAGGAATCCCACATTTAAACATAAGTCTCTTACTTTTGGACTAATGACCAGACTACCAAGGGGAAAGGGGCGCCCCTGGGCCTAGCCCATTAAATTGGGTCCAATTAGCTAATCTAATGGCCCAATTGACATATGACTTATGTAAATGACTCTTAACCTAGGTACTTGACTCAAATAAAAGGAAAATACAATGACATGACTCAAATAAAAATTACATAGGACTGAAAAATAAATAACTAGACCATGCCGGATGCATTCGGGGAGAGGAGACGGGCCCTGAGTGCGGGATCGGGTGGTGATGACCCCATCATACTCTCGGAGTGTGGAGAACTCGACTCTGTCGAGTAAGAGTCCTTCCTGCTATGGCACTGCTCTAGGATGCCAGGGTCTAGCTGCTGGAGATCCTCTCGACTCACCCATGAATCATCCGAAGGAGGCCGACCCTTCCACCTAACCAGATAGCGCTCATATACCTTGCTTCGGGTAGTAGTGGCATGTTCATCCAATATCCGCTCCACTTGCTCACGCTAGTTTCTCGGGATTGGTGGAGTTCTCTCATGGGTAGGGGCTCTCTCACGGGATGGAACAAGCTTGATGTCCTCACTGGGTGTCACCGTGGGACCCCTGTATGGCACCAGGTTAGCCACGTTGAAAGTAGGGCTTACTCCGTATTCCTCAGGGAGGTCTAACACATAAGCATTAGCACCAACGCACCTTAGAACCTGGAAGGGACCTGCTCCACGAGACCCCAGTTTTGAGACATTTCCAGGGAATACTCTCTCAGTCCTCACCATCACTAAATCACCTACACGGAATTCTTGGTGGCGGCGGTGGGAATCGGCCAATTTCTTGTACACCTCGTTGCTCTTGTTGATGTGCTTGCGAAGGTTGCTATGCCATGTTGTGAATGCTGACATTCTAGGGGTGATGGGTGAACCTGGGCAACCAAAAGTAGACCTATGATGCAATGCCGCCATGTAGACTTTGATGGACCTAGGTGGGCCGGGGCATCCGTAGGTGAACCTATCATACAAAGTGGTGATGAATGCCGGGGGACCCGGACATCGGTAGATGCTCCTAACATGCGTATGATCAATGATGAATGAAAGTGGGCCCGACTTATGAATCATGCCAAGTGGTGCGGTATGCCAAGGTTCACGCATTCCTATCCCAAAGATGGCTTTCATGTGCGTGGGTGTGGAGTGGTCCATGAGCTTCCACTTGAAAGGGTCGAAGGGATCATGGAAGGTGGACATCATGGAGTGGGGCACTTCCTCAATCCCTAAGTGTATATTGCCCAAAGTTATGACTCCCATGGTGTAACCCGAGTCTTGGGAGAGGTGGGTTTGGTCCAACACGGTGGGTAATGGTTGGAAAAGGTGGGTGGTGAATGAGGTGGGTGGGTCACAAGGGTATCTAGGCTTCCATAGGTTGGGATCAAAGGGATCATCATAAGTGTACCTGGGGAAAAGGAGCTCTAAATCCATCTTATCAACCTCAAGGTCCTTACAATATGGTGGTGGGTCTTCCTCCTCTAATGACATAATTGGGCAGAAGTTATCGGAAGGTGGGTCGGCCATGAGGGGATGGCTTGGCTTTCTACCCGATATTTGGAACTCCAATTCGAGGATACGGTCGGGTTCATCGGGTGTGGGGAGGAATAGAAGAAGGTCGCTAGTGTAGCAACCTAAGGTGCACATTGAGGTGATAGACCCGACACATAGGTGAGCGAGGTCGAGCCCCTTAGGTCGGTCGATTCCCAAAGCCAACATGCTAGTTAGCTCAAGTTGCCATTCTAGACCTTTGATAAGATCATCCAAAGTCTCCACCTCATAGGAGGATTGGAATATGGTGTGGAAGGAGTTAATGTGTACTAAGTGGAAAGGGTGCTCCAAGGTTGAGGTTTGTAAGTTCAAGGCATGAGGGATGGGATTTTGCTTGAGCCATTTGATGACGAGTTCTCCTATGGTCACCACCTTTTGGGTGAAATTGATTGGCTTGGGGAGGTATGGGTTAATTGGGACGGGGATGAGTTGATGTTCTTCCTCTTTATTGATATGAGTATGGATTTCCTCAAAGGGTGGGGAAGGCTTTGGGTTGGTGTTCATTCCCGGGGATTCAGTCATGTGGGCCGTGGTCTCCTCATGTTCACTCATGGCCTTGTTTATTCTTTGAAGCGGGTTGAGAGGGTCTTTTGGGGGTTGGGTGATGAAGGTTGGTGTATGGTGCACCTAGGGTGGTGAGTAAAGGGAAACTTGATTTGGGATTGGTAGGGGAAGTAGTGGAGGCCTAGGTTGGGGTAGGATTAGGGTTGGAAGAGGAAGGTGGGTTGGGTGAGGAGGTTTGGGTTGATTGAATTTGGGGGGTGCATCCCTTTTTGGGGATGATGGAGGGGCAGTGGTGGAGACCAAGGAGGCTTGTAGAGTATGGGTTTGGAGATGGATTGTGGGTTGGGGGGTGGTGGCCATCATGGGCCTAGGTGGAGGGGTGGACACCGAGTCCACTTGGGTTTGAATGGTGAGAGTTGGGTGAGTGACTTTGGGTTGGGGAGTGGTGGTCATCATGGGGGGAACCGGGTCAATTAGGGGTCTTTTGCCCTTGGGTTTGGCCGGTTGTGGAGGAGTGAGGGTGGGGGCTAATTTGATTTGAATGGTGGTGGTTGGGTAGCAAAGTGTAGAGGTGTTGATTGGGGTTGGAGGTGGTAGGTGTTGTGGGGGTTGGGAGATGTAGAGGGCCTTTATGGCGGCTCTGAACTGGTCGGGAGAGAAGGGAGGAGTGGCAGTGCTCCTCGGACTATGGCTCTCCAAGTAGGGAGGGGGACGTTGGGGATTGTAGATCTTCCTAAGTTCTACCTTCATCTCCTCCCATGAGGAAATAGGTTCTTACCTCCTAACCCTTCTTAATCCCTCTATGTGCTCCCACTTACTCTTAGCTTGACCCCGAAGTCGTCCCTTGGCCTTGCGGACTCTCGTCGGTCCATATACCCAAGTCCTCTCAAAGTCTTTATCCATGGTATCCTCCCATCTTTGGTGGGCATTAGGATTAGATCCGTCAAAACGAAGGTCCCCATCTACAATGATGTCCATGAGGAGGGGGTCAATCAGACTCTTGTGGAAGGCCGAGTTGTTGGGAGTTAACCAAAGAGGGGTATACATGATGATGCACTGGGTGGCCCGATGATGACTCTAAACGCGAATGCACCCTAGGACCAACTTGTAGAGAGACAAGTTGTGAACTTGCTCTGATACCAAATTGATGTGACACGACTTATGAGAATGCAGTAGCTAAACTGTGATCCCTTGGACCTACCACGCAAACACAAGCATAAGTGCGGAGACTTACGCGAAATACCGAACCACCGTGCGCACTCGCTTCCCGGGGTGACTCGGTGATGCCGAGTGCGTAGACACGCCGTTCTTGACATTACCATGAGTAAATCTCATATTACACTATGATACCCCAAGGTGGCCTTCACATTTTTAATTACTCTGGTGATTTCCTATTTTTATGATTTTTTTAAATTTTTCTGAATTTTTTTCGTAAAAATCTTTGAGGCGTCCAGGTACCTGGACGCCTCACTGTGTCTATTTGAGATGTCCAGGAGCCTGGACGCCTCACTTGCAGGCCTATCCTTTGAGGCGTCCAGGAGCCTAGACGCCTCACTGCTTAGACACATGGACGGTGTCGATCCGCCGCACGATTTGACGTTTCGAAAATATCCAAAACTTAACGACGTCCTATTAGTTGGATGCGTCCACTAGTGAGTCACGGGTGCGCCTTCAAACCACTCGCTTTACCCACTGTCTACGGCTTTCGGCGGAGATTCAGTGGGTGAAAATGGGCGCGTCCAGGGCCCCGGACGCCTCATCATTGAGGCGTCCAAGAGCCTGGACGTCTCAATGATTTTATTAAAATAAAAAAAATAAAAAAAATATATTGAAGCGTCCAGTGTCCTGGACGACTCAACATTGAGGCGTCTAGGGTCCTGGACGCCCCAATCAACTTTGCCTCTATAAATAGGGGACCCCCTCCCTCGAAGGGAAGATGCTTCAGATCCGACAGAGGAAAGAGAGACTCTGTCGGATCCCGTTTCTAACCCGTGGGTCTTTTGTAGGGGTAGGTTCTGCCGGCTTCTCGGGTGCCCGCGCTCGCGAGAGGAAGGCTAGCTCCATCCGTTCTGCTTCCACGTCATCCCCATGCTGTCGAAGCTCCGCCGGATCCCGCCATCGGCACCTTCAATAAGTCATTCTCTCCCCTTCTCTTTTGTCATTTCTATCGCATGCATCATTCCGTCATCCGTCATCTCCTTTCATAAGGAAGATCTATTTTTATGCACGTTTGCACGATCCCCCATTCATCATAGCATTTTCCTCCTACTCGTGTCTGAGAGTGGTTTAAAAACAACACCAACCAGGTGTATGTCTGGCCACGATTTTATTATTCTTCATCAAGGGACTAATACTACGCTGCCATCTTTTCTGATCCACCTGTTATTTGTCTGTTTCTTCTTTTACAAGGGTAACCAAGGAAAGCCCTCTCCATCGGACGGTCGAAGGGAGAGGAAGAAGCAACCCACCATCTCCCGCTTTTGAGGTAGGCGCGATCACTTTCTTTATTTTGGGGTCTCCGGCCCCTGGTGATCACATCATATTCTCGAGGCCGCGGAGAGTCATTTCTCGCAATGGCCGTTTAAATTTCTGTCACTTATATTCTGTGATGTTCTTATATCTGCCATATTCTCGAGACCGCGGAGTGTCATTTCCCGCAATGGCCGTTTAAATTTTCGTCACTTATATTCTGTGCTGTTCTTATATCTGCTATATTCTCGAGGCGGCGGAGAGTCATTTCCCGCAATGGCCGTATAAATTTTCGTCAATTATATTCTGTGCTATTCTTATATCTGCTATATTCTCGAGGCCGCGGCGAGTCATTTCCCGCAATGGCCAATTAAATTTCTGTCACTAATATTTTGTGCTTCTCATATCTGCTCATATTCTCGAGGCCGCGGTGAGTCATTTCCCGCAATGGCCATTTAAATTTCTGTCACTTACATTCTGTGCTTCTCATATCTGCTCATATTCTCGAGGCCGCGGCGAGTCATTTCCCGCAATGGCCGTTTAAATTTCTGTCACTTAAATTCTGCACTTTTCCCATCCCCCGAGGTCGCGGAGAGTCATTTCCCGCTATGGTCGTTTAATCCCCACATCTTATTACATTGCATCTGTCCCGCACGTCCCGTCGGAGCAATCTCCCGTGGTGGTCTCTCTCCTCTTCTCTCTTCTTTCTGTGTTGCAGCAAAATGAGCCCCTCGCGCGCTCCGCTTCGCCTCCTCTGGCATTCCGCGTGACGTCGCTCACAGATTGGCAATCACGGTGGGACTTCTTTCAGTTTCCCTCGGTTACCCTTGCAAGTTCGGCACCGCCGTGTGCTCCTCCACCTTTGCGCCCTCGCGCGCTCCAGTTGTGCTCACAGTAACACTTTCAATTTTTATCCCTCATACATCTCGTGCACTTCGCCCCTAGTCCATTGTGATTCATTGGGTGTTGATTATATCTTTGTTGCCTCTGTTGTTTTCTTATGTTCTGTATATCTGTTCACCACTTCATTGCATGCATCCACCACTTTTCTAGTTTTTTTTCATTTTTTTCTAAGGATCACCCTCTCTCGGTGAAGGAAGGACTCTCCGTTCGAGAATTCCTCTCGACGGACTAGAATCTCCTCCACCGGGACCTCCGTAAGTCCCCGATAGCGAAGGATTCCCTCTCTGTTCACTGGGCTGGTTGTACCATTGAAGTTCCCTGGAGTTAGTCGACCCATTCGTGGTGAGACGAGAGACCCTAGTTGACACGGCGGTGAAACAAAAACTAACTAGGGTCTCTATTTTTTGTGTGAACTTCATATCTGGTTAAAAACACAAAAAAAATTATCAAAATAAAAATAAAAAAAGAGGGCGTAAAGGCATTCACTTGTTTGATAATCTTTGCTATCTGCTTGTTGGTGTATGTTTTTACGTTCGGGAAGAACTTTAAGCATGGCTCACGAGTCTTTTGAGGAGAACCACCCTGGCCGTGGCCAATCAGTCGAGCCGCGAGTCCATGCTATGGACTCGGGTCCTTCTTATGAGCCCTCACGTGAGGTGCAGGTTACCACCGGTGACACATCCCCACCACAGGATATCTCCTCTTTGCTAGGTGTCCTCGTCAACACGGAGCTTACCTCTGAGCAGCTCGGGCCTTCCAGGCCATTCTGAAGGGGAAATCTGTTTCTCCCGCCCCCCAGGAGTCAACTCCAGCCATCACACCCCTCCAAGAGTCGGTGCAGGCCATCCCATCTCTTTCACTGGCGCAAGCCATCCAGTCTCCCTCGCTTCAAGGGCAGGCGAGCCAACAACCACCCTCGTTCCAATTCCCTTCACAATCTCAAACTCCTGCTGTTCCCTACATACCGCTCCAGCCGGGGCCAACTACCGGCGGTCCAGCAACTCCCTCTCATTCGGGGTTTCCTCCTCAAGTCTCCGGGAGACATTTTCCTCCCCAGTGGCAGGTGCCACCTTCACCTCCCGAGGAGCTTGCCCAATTGCTCCTTAACAGGTTCAATAGAATGGACGAACAATTTCAAAATTTAAAGAAAATGGTGGACGTGAAATCCACCCCGGAGGTTACTTTGCCAATCCTTCCGGTGATCCATCTTCCTCCCTCCGAAATGCCTATGTACCACAGGTACAATGGCACTGGCAACCCCTTTATTCACCTCAAGGACTTCATGTATGAATCCTCCTATTGGCAAAATTACCAGAGATCCCTGGCATACCTCTTTCGGAGATCATTGGATGGTCCCGCGCTAGAGTTGTTCTATTCTTTGGAGCCCGGCGAGGCCAAGAACTTTGATACGATGCAAAGAAGATTCTTGCAAAAGTATCAGGATAGGGTCGGTCCCTCTCTTTCCATTACACAACCTAGTGGCCGAGAAAATGAACCCCGACGAGGATTTTGTTCGCTATACCGACAGATGGAGGTCCCTGGCAGAAAGAATAAGAGATACCCTCTCAGAGTCTGAACAAGTAAAGATGATTGTGTCCAATGCAACCCCACAGTTCAGGCATGTCCTGGCCATGAACAAGCTTGCCACAATGGAAGAGTTCTATGAGAGGGCCCGGTATATCCAGACCCAGTTAAAAGACTCCCCCATTATGCACATGTTTGAGCCGCCGAAGCCCAAGGTGGTCTGAAAGAGAGGCACTGGTGGAGCGACAGAAGGGGTTGTGATAAATGAGCAGGTGAGTGCAGTCAACAACGCCAACTATGCACTCAACCCAAGGCCTCCACAAATGCCCCGACTTCCCCTCCAACAAGGTCCTTTCCCCTCTCGTCCTCCACCCCAAAAAAATCCACCCCAGAACAATATGCCTCAACCACTTCAACCCCAGCAACAACCCCGACCCCAGCAACAACAACCGCCACCTCAGTACCACCAAGTTTCACCCCCAGGGAATTATGGCCCCCCACAGCAACAAAGGAGACCGATTGGCCCCAAGAGAGCCTATTACCCACCATTGCCAGAAACTTTAGCAGATATTTTCAGCGCCCTCATGGCCTCAAACACACTCACCCTACCCAGGGAAAGGCTCGCGTGGCCCCCGAATGTTGATACCTCTAGATACTACGTCTATCACAGGCAGCCAGGACATACAGTAGAGAACTGCTTTCAGTTTAAAGATTACATCTACGATACGAATGATGAAGGTAGAACTGACTGGGATGAAATGAGGTGATACGTCGCCACTCCCAAAGCCAGGAGACCTCCTCCTAGGCCACAGTTCCATCAACTACAACAACAGCCACAATAATAACCACAACAACAACAATAGCCTCAGCAGGCACAACAACAACATCCCAACATGGGTATAATCCAGAATCCATTGCCGGAGCACCAACAGCCCAATCACCAGGTCAACCCCATCTCCTCCTTCCCGAAAGTTGGGAGAGAGCAGGTGTGGCACCCAGAAAGTACCTCTATTCTTTCTACCACCAACCCTATCATCATGCAACCCCCTCGCCTTGCCCGGGTAGCACCCCTCTATCATCAGCCCACATTACAACCTATAGTACCGCCTTCACCATTTCCACTACCATCACGTCCTCTCATTCTCACCCCTCCCATTAACTCACCAATGACCTATCAGCCAACACCCTCCACTATGCCCTCACACCCTCTCATCTTCTCTCACTCCTCCATTTTGCCATTGTAGACGTATAAAATTGTACGTTCATATGTCCCACCAAGCCCCGCATTAACGCCAAAGTCGAAAGGAGAAGACTCGGGGAGACTGGCCATCCAGGGCTCCGAAAGAATACTATCGTCCGATAAATCCCCGCATTTGCACAGGCCCATTAAATGACAGAGAAAACACAGGATATCCCTCCTGAATTTATGCACTTCTACGGACTCACCCTCGGGTCCCTAACGGTGAAAAGATACCCCAAAAGGAGACACAACTTAAGCCCCTGAATCAGGAGCTGGCGCCCCTTCCAACGGCACGCTCCAAACAGGCTTCAGCGACACGCCCCCTGGCCTTTCAGCGGCACGCCCCCTGAAGAGCCTCCAGCGGCACGCTTTTCAGCTGCCTTCAGCGGTATGCCCCCTGAAGAGCCTCCAGCGGCACGCTGCCAGTGGCCCCACCAGCACACCCTTCTTGGTGTCTTCCAGCGGCACAGGCGTTCTGCCCCTCAGCGACACGACCCCTCAGCGCCCAGTGGCACGGATGTTCTGCCCCTCAGCGGCACGACCCCTGAGCCCCCAGCGGCACAGCGTTGAATCCCCTGAACGGCACGAACTGGCAGAAGACACAACCATCAGTAGGCAAACCTATTGGCGCGCAGCGTGGTCATTTCAACGCCAACTAGCGACCTGCCTTGGTGTCGCCCTCCAGTTGGATGAGGGAGATCTTCACCTGACGAGGAAGATACCGAAGTCAACCTTGGATGGCAGTGCCATCATGAGGTAGGCCTCGTCAACAGCCCACGTATAAAAGGCTTCCACAGAGAAAGGCAAAAGAGAGGGGCATGCGAAGGGATTCGTTCGAAGAGAGCACCAGAGGAGAAGAAAAAGAGAAGAAGAAGGTAGAGAAGTGTGGAGAGATGGAGAGGGAGTGAGCCACCTGTATAGGGGAGAGGAGGAATGGGGTGAAGGGAGGCACCCTCCCTCGTTCTAACTCTCCCCCGGCACTGCTTTCTTTTTGCCCCTCTTTTTCGTTCCTCAGTTTGGTTTTTTTCTCCTCTTCCCCTTTCACAGTTTCTTCTGTTCTGCAGTATATTGTGGTTGGCCTTCGGATTCTGGCCATGGCCATTCTGGAGTTCCTATCATGAATGAAAATGCCCTCGGGCTCTATCTTTGGTCACCTCCATTGTCTTCTTCGCATTATCAAAATGTGGTTTTGCATGTTTTCTTTTTACTCCGGTCTTACAGTTGTGTTCTGACTACCCCTCATACCATCTGCTGGTTTGACTCCATGTGTGGCATTCTTGGCTCGGCAGTGCAGGGTCGTCTCCTTTCCTTTTGACAGTCTTAATTGCGTGAGCATTACCCCACTCTCTCTGTCTATGGGTTAGCCAGCATCCACCATACCTGCCTGGCTATTGTAACTCATCTACTGGCCAGGAGGCTCCTTCGCCCCTCCTTTAGAGACCACAGCATGCATACATTCAAGCTCCCAGTCATCCTACTACCCATGGCCCCCCAGCGGCACATCCCTCCCATTTGTCCGTCTGGCGGCACAGCCTTCCCTAGATTTGTCCAGCGGTACACCTTCCTTGGCCGCCCAGCGGCACACTCTCCTTGGCTGCTTCAGCGTTACACTCCCCCTATAGGCCTGATTCAGCGGCACACCTCCACTATTGGTCTGCTTAGCGACACATTCTTGGGCCGCCTCAGCGGCACGCCTTGATTATCATTTCTCCAGTGCACTCATAGCTTGCACCAGTCTACTGTTTCCTCGTCTGGCATTTTCCCCGATTTTTTTTCGAAGTTACACCAAAGGTGTCTGCTTAGGCGCACACCTCAGTTGTTGGTTCATGCCACTCCATGTGGGCATGTCCCTTGTTATTCCCTTCCGCCCCGGGTTAAGGGGAGATGCTGCCGAATTTTTGTCAGAAACAATGATAAGTTAAGAGACAAAAGGAAGTAACAAACGAATGAGATTAAACAATGATAAAACATTTTAATCAACTAAAGAAATCATGCAAGGCCCCAAGAGTTGAACTGAACAAGACCCGAAGAACTGGACTGTCGAGCATGACCCGGGACTCAATCACGTGACAAAAAGATTGACAGTTGGATCCCCTAAGATTCCCCATCAGAATTGCATGAACAAGGGACTTTCTCCCTTAAATTCGACTCCACCCCGCCCAGTCACAGCCTGACTACGTTGGTCCTTTACACCCCTGGCCTGCCTTCAGCGGTGCACTCCCCTTTACCTCTTGGCGGTACACCTCCAACCCTTCAGCGGTACACTCCTTACCCACTCCTCACCCACTCTTTAGCGGCACATCCTAGCCCACTCCTTTCAGCGGCACACCCTATCCTCCAGCCCCAGCGGTACACTCTCTGCCTCCAGTGGTACACCCTTCAGCCCATCAGCGACACGCACTCTCAGCTCTCTAGCGACACGCTTCCTAATCCTTCAGCGGCACACTCCTAATTCGGCCTTCAGCGGTACACTCCATCATTTCTCCAATGAATATATATATATATATAAATATAATAAAAGGAACAATAAATAATAATAATAATAGTGATAAAACAAAAAAAAGGGGGGGGGGGGTAAGTCCAACCAAATAGTAAGCGAGGGGAAGCTAACAAAAGGAAGTGAGGCCAATAAAGGAGCGGTAATGACACATGTCACTCAAGGCAACTCACGAACATAACGACATGGTCTTCGTCTCCCCTTCTTGGATTCCGAATCCGGGAATATTGATGACGCTCTTGTAAGCCGAACTTCACCCTCGGGAGTTCTCTCTCTCGTCATGGTGACCGCTAGGCCTTACCTCGGGCCAATATCTCATCAGGGTCCCCTCCCTCACTGGTCCGACCTTCCTCCCTGTATTAAAATTACTGTCCCTCGGTAGACATTCGCACGGATTTGTCCCCCGTTACCGTCTTGTTTTTTTTTCCGTATGAACTTTTGTCCAAACATGGAATGGTCCATCGGGGACCGACATAACCCCAGTATTCATGCCCTCACCTCGGGCTCACTGCGTAGCCCGATTACCTTTTCCTTCATGCATCAATTAGTATTTCTTTCGGCCGTGGAGCTCTTATTTTCGGCAATTAGTCAAGGGTATTCCCCTCTCCGAGGGGATGTAAATGACGTTGTGACCTTCATGGCACAACGGATCTCAGTCCCCACCCGAACTACACAATCGCCTGACTGAGTCAGATCGAGCGCACCCGTGGCTCCCCGGGGCTTAAATAAATCATCACTCTGTGACTGGCACGCCCACACACTTAAATAAACGAATGACATAATAAGTGAAAATAAGTGCGTCCACAAGTCTGGCACGCCCGGTGGGATGAGATCACCCGTCATCTCTTTGCCGAAATTAAGGGCTCCGCGGCCCCCCTTCTTGTAATACTGATTCCCTAATTTGCGAATGCAGGTTGCGTTACGAACGTCGGGATGACGCTCACTTTCGTCCGGCAACCCGTCGAGATCCACGTGCGAAACGGCTACCTGGCCGTCCCCCTCACTTTCGGGAGCTTCCCTCCTTCGGTTGGCTTCCCCAACTTTTTGGGAGTGGCCTTCGCGCACTTATTGGACGTGGAGGTGCCTGACGGGATCGAAAACAACGCCTCCATGTAGGGGGCCACCAAAGCTGCTGCCGGCCGACCAATGGCCGAATCCCCCGAGACTGTCCCTGTGAAGACGCTGGGCTGCAATGTGCACCATGTGCTCCAGAATGCCGGCCCATCACGCCAAGGCTCAGTTTCCCACCAGAGAAGGCTCCAGAGGAGCCATGCCACTGCGTCACCCCGAGACCGGGTCTCCAGCACCGGCAAGTCTGCTATCATCAAAACTTTTCGGGTGCATCTTTCCGGGCAACGCTTCGAGGTGATCCCGGATCGCATCATACCCACTGTACCAGTGCGCAACTCTTTCCAACCACTGGGGAAGATGAAGGGCGATATGACGCCCGCATCTCCAGCCACCGTTCCACAGCACCAATTGGCCCCTAGGCCGACCATGGGCAAACGGGCATGGGTTCCCAAAGCAACCCGGGTCACTTCACCAACCCGAGCAGGGCCCGGCACCTTTCGCCCGGCAAGGGCTCAACAAGCAGACCGGGTCAAGACATCGGCCCCCGTCTATCAACCGGCATTGGTCACACTGGCCCCGCCGGAGAACACCCGCCGTCGACACCGCCGACGTCACTATCAGGCTGCCCGTGCGGAGCGTGTAGCCCACACGCCCGTTGCTATCAACAGGGCAGTATCACCTGTTAGCGCAGCAAGAGTGATATAGAAGGAGGGGGATGAATAGATCACTCCCAATTTGCACAACTTAGGCAAGAAAGTAAATCTACCGCTTATGCCCCTTCTAAACTAGCACACAAAGAATTGCAAATGCAGATACCACTCAAGATCGAATAAGAGAATGATGATGAAGAGCTGAGCAAACAAATAGTAGAAGTGACAAACAGATAGAGAGCGCTGATAAAGACCGCAAACCACAGAGAAGACAACCGGTTTTTTAGGTGGTTCGACTGCAGTCAGCAATCTACATCCACCCCTCACTCCAACTAGAGTGAGGATTCCACTAGCCACTGCTAGAGCACAGCAGACTCAGTCTGCGAACAACTTGCTGCCAAACAGCTTGAAAACCCAAGGGAGACAAATCCCTCAACCAAGTTCTGCCACCCGCAGAGCTTGAAACCTGTTCTAGCACCCAGCACGAACAGAACCGGAGAGTGCCTCTCCCTTCCTCCACACACCGGAGGGAACCTGCTAATGACAACCCGTCACTAGCAACACCAGAGATCAGCGATCTCTCTTCCTCTGCAACCCAGAGGGAAACCGGAGTTAGACACCCTTCCTCCACATACCGAAGGGGAACAGATCAGAATTAGATGAAGAACACATAAAGAAAATCAGAAAAGAAACTAAAGACTGATCGAGAAAACATTCGATACTGAGAGTTAATACAAATGTAGCTTCCTGGGAAGCAATTTCAAAAACCAGATACTGCAAACTCTCTTTCTCTCTTCACTGCTATCTCTCTTTTTCTTTCTCTTCACTGCTAGATCGAGCTCTCTGTAATTCTGCCTTTTCTTTCTTGGCTCTGATCTACCTTCATCGGTGGGCAAAGGTTTCTATTTATAGCAGCAGCAGGTGGATAGGGCACAACATGCGTGTGCTTCCCACGCTCGATCCAGAACCTTCTTGCCACGTGTCCTCATTGGGTTGGTTCCTCTTGTCTTGGATCACGTGCAGCCCATTTATTTGGGAATATTCTTCCTCGTACATGTAAGGAGATAAAAACCATTAACACACTGTATGGCCACTAAAACTAAAGCTGCATGAGGTATATGATAACAACACGACGTGACAACTACACGAGATAAGAAAAGAATGACACGAGATACAATGGACAAGACTGACACAATCAAGGAAGGTGACACGAGGTCAGATCAGGATAGCACGAGGTGAGAAGAAAATATCACGGAGTGAAACAATAGAAGAACACGCGATTTAGAAGAAACCTGGACGAGGTTAGAACGAAACAACACGAACTAACAAACGGCAACAAAAGACGACACGAAGTGAAACAACACTTGAAAACATAAGAAAAACAACTCGAGCATAAAATAGCTCGAATGAACGACTCGAAGACGAGGCGACACGGGCTGACCACGACACGAAGACAAATAACAGAAACCGTCACGAGTTGAAGATAACACGAAGATGAAAATAGAAACCGACACGAGTTGAAAACAACACGAAGATGAAAACAGAAACCGACACGAGTTGAAAACAACACGAAGACGAAACACAGGAATTGACACGGAGTGTGGTCAAGGCGAGAAGGACACGAAGTCTAAAGAGAAAAACAGCACGAAGACAGAAGAGTGACACGGCTATCACGACACGTGATGAAGCAGTGACACTAAGAAAAAGAACGAATCGAGAAACAACAGTAAGTGACACGAAATTAAACAAGCAGACATAAAAGATGACACGAGATGAGCAACTAAAGGACAGAGAGAAACGACACGAGGTTCACAGAGAAGCGACTCAGAGTTCGTCAGAACTATTCGAGCTGCTTCAGTAACACGACACGAAGACAGAGGGAGACACGACACGAAGTTAAACAACCGAGACTAGGACTCGAAGACATAGATGACAAGGATAGAACAACACGAAGTATTGCCTCATACAAGTTTTCCTGTCAAGCATGGAAATCAACACGAAGTGTTGTAAGCTCAGACGACACGAAATCTTTTCGTGTTAGTGAGGGGAAACAACACGAAGTGTGGCTCAAGTGGCACGAAAACAACTCCCAAAATTAACTGAAGTGGCTCGAGGATTTACATTAACACAGAGAAACATTTTTGTTCACAAAGGTTCATAGTGTTGAAACCATCAAGACATTATGACTCAGGCAACACTAAAATTCATTTGGTCAAATTGTTCAATTGAACAGGACATTCCCTTACTGTGTAATCCATTCACTTACATGATGAAACATGAGATTATCTTGAGATAAAGAAATGATTTATAGTGTGAGACATCATCAAAATCATAGGGACACAACAATCTCCCCCTTTTTGATGATGGCAACACTATGAATCAGGCAATATCAAGGTTGATCAAGATTTAACATGAAATCAATATCAGCTTCAACAACAGATTAAATTCAAGGCATGCTCATGCAAATGAATTAAACATTCCCTACAACACACTCTCATTTCCCCCACAACTCATAAACATATCAGCATGAAGCAACATGACTCCCCCAAAGCTCAAGACAAAACCAAGACTCACTGATATTGCAGAACATTGCAGAACTTCTCACTAAAATTGTAGACATTACAAACTTCTCTCCCCCTTTGACATCAGCAAAAAAAATACAGAATGTGTGACAGTGCTGGAAACATGAGGACTCAAGGCAGTAACTGCATAGTGCAGAAAGTCACGAGTAGGTCTTAAGAGAATAAGTGAGTTTCTAATCTCAAGATAAGATTCTTTAGATTTCAGTACACAATAGAGAAGTGGAATGATAGACAAGTTTATCATCATACATAGTGGATGATTTAGAGCAGGAGTTGACAAGTATGGCCAAAAATAGCTGATCATTCAACTATTCCACTAGACAGCAAGAGACTAAATCAGAGAGGTGTTCTCAAGGTATTGAGGACAAGCAATCCATTAGTTGCATAACAACAAGGAATTTTTATTGGAGATGATATTCAAGAAGATCAATGAGTAAGTTGGTAGTTCACTTCCTTTGACATTGGGGAGACACCTTGATCAGAGGCCTGAATCTCCAGTTACTCAGAGTGAGTACCTCATTACTTCCTTCCCCTTTTTTTTATTAAGGAACAGAGTTAGTAACTGTGGCTTTTGACATGAGGAAATACCTTGATTAGAGGCCAGAGTCCCCAGTTACTCACCAGCAAGCCACCATTGCTCTGTCATGACTTTTCATTTATTTTAAGCATTTGACACCTCATGACTTGGGAGAAATATTCATTTCATTGATGAAGCTCCCAGTTTCTCAGTGATCAAAACAGAACATGTTTGTTCAGTTAAGCCCTTGAGTTAAAGAGATAGAATGATTGAAGACAATACCAAAAAGGACTTTTCTTGAATTGAGTCTTGAAGTCTAGATTTCAAGTTGATTGGGTCAGATATCAAGACATACATGTTTTTTTTTGGCCTGAACCATAATCAATGACAATGTAGGAAGATATACTTTATGCAATTAGTCCAGATCTCTGAAGGAGTACCAAAGGAATGATTCTGACCTGGAGATTAGTGTCACTGACTTATAGACTTAAGAGATAAGTGACACTCTACTTTCTGAGAGAACCACACTAAATCAATCATGCAAGACCAGCAAAGGTACACATCTGGACAGCCCTTTTGAATCTGTCAAAGAACTTCTCTTCTCACATTACAACTCAGCTCCCCCTAAGATATAGCATTCCTCAATAAAACATTTCAGCAAAATCTCAAGACTTTCCTTTATTTAGAGCATTCCTGAAAGCTAACCAGTAAGCATTCTGAACTCCCCCTTAAACCAGCATGTAAGAAGGCTAAACAATAGATAGACAAAACTCCCCCTCACAACAGGAACATGATCCAAAATTAAGACACTTTGTATAAGCCTAATTCTCTTCTCAATGTAGTGAATTTTTCATTATCCAGAGGTTTTGTGAAAATATCAGCAATCTGATTATCTGTCCCTACATGAATCAGTTCAAAATTATTCTTAGACACCTCATCTCTTATAAAATGATGTCTTATCTCTATGTGTTTGGTTCGAGAATGCAAAACAGGATTTTTAGCAAGATTGATGGCACTTGTATTATCACAGTAAATAGGTGTACACCCCAGGTCTACTTGGTAGTCCTGAAGCTGGTGTTTAATCCATATAACTTGTGTTCCACAACTCCCTGCAGCCACATATTCAGCTTCTGCAGTGGAGAGGGCCACAGAATGTTGTTTCTTAGAGCCCCAAGATACTAAACACCCACCCAAGAATTCACAATGGCCACTTGTGCTTTTCCTGTCTAGTTTACAGTCTGCATAGTCAGCATCTGTGTATGCTACTAGATTCAATGTGCGAGATGCAGGAAACCATAAACCAAG
Organism: Amorphophallus konjac; assembly: GCA_022559845.1. Taxonomy (NCBI): domain Eukaryota; kingdom Viridiplantae; phylum Streptophyta; class Magnoliopsida; order Alismatales; family Araceae; genus Amorphophallus; species Amorphophallus konjac. Next base: position 48,593,587 of record CM040126.1, read on the forward strand.
AGAGTGACTAGCTGACAAATATCTGAAGATTCTTTTAACTGCAGCTAAGTGTAGTTCAGTGGGTCTAGACTGATACCTTGCACACATTCCTACACTGAATTGTATATCAGGTCTAGAGGCTGTCAAGTAAAGAAGTGATCCAATCATACCTCTATAAAGTTTGGCATTTACTTCTTTACCTGTCTCATCTGCATCCAATGATGTATTGGTGCCCATGGGTGTAGTAATGTGCTTTAAGTTTTCCATGCCAAACCTTTTGAACAGTTCCATTGTGTATTTGGTTTGGTTGATGAAGCACCCATCTTCTAGCTGCTGTACCTGCAATCCAAGAAAATATTTTAGTTCTCCAACCAAGCTCATTTCAAATTCAGCAGACATCATGGTAGAAAATTCATCACATAGTTCATGCCTAGTTGATCCAAATACAATGTCATCTACATATATCAGAACTATGATGAGATCTTTATTCATGCCCTTGGTAAATAAAGTCTGATCAACTTTACCTCTTTTGTAGCCCTTGCTGATCAGAAATTCAGATAATCTTTTATACCAAGCTCTTGGAGCCTGCTTTAGACCATACAAGGCTTTGTTTAACCTAAAAACTTGGTTAGGTTGAGGAGAAAATTGAAATCCAGGAGGTTGTTCAACAAAAACTTCTTCTTTAATAACTCCATTTAAAAAAGCACTTTTAACATCCATTTGTTGGAGTTTAATGTTCTTTGAGCATGCAAAGGCAAGCAACAATCTTATAGCTTCCATCCTAGCAGCTGGTGCATAGGATTCATCAAAGTCTACACCGAATTCCTGACAGTAGCCTTTGGCTACTAGTCTGGCCTTATTCCTCGAGATGATTCCATCTTCATTCATCTTATTTTTGAACACCCACTTGGTTCCTATAATATTTATACCATCTGGTCTTGGGACAAGCTCCCAGACATTATTCCTTTCAAACTGACCTAATTCCTCACTCATAGCATTGACCCAAGCTTGATCAGCTAAGGCCTCTTCTACTGATTTGGGTTCAATTTGTGAGACCAAAGCAATTAAGTCATCATTATTCACATTTCTAAAATGAGACCTCGTCTGAAGAGGTTCTTCAGGATTGCCTATGACATTATCTAAAGGATGGTCTTTAAGGAATCTAATATTTGTTGAAGACTCACCTGTTTCTCTTGGACCTTCCTGATTTGGGGAATTTGTTTCTCCATTCTGCTGAGTCTTCTCTTCTTCTTGTTGGTTTTCCAGAAAATCTCCACCATGATTGGAGTCCCTGTCAAGATTTTCAACATTAGAAACATCTTTCTTTTCACTAAAGAGAATGTGTGGAGATTCTTCCACTTTCTGATCTGAAACATTAAATACCCTATATGCCCTTGACACTTCAGAGTAACCCAAGAATATTCCAGGTGAACTCTTGGCTTCAAACTTGTCTAGGTCTTTCTTATCATTGTTATGAATAAAATATTTTGCTCCAAAAATTCTGAAATGAAACAAGTTTGGTTTCTTACCTTTTAGAAGCTCATAGGGTGTTTTCTTGTGTATGGGTCTTACCATGGCCCTGTTGATTATGTAGGTTGCTGTATTGACCGCTTCTGCCCAAAACTTTCTAGGTAACTTACTTTCAATCAACATGGTTCGGGCCATTTCCACCACTGTTCTATTTCTTCTCTCCACGATCCCATTCTGTTCAGGTGTCTTGGGAGAGGAAAACCTGTGAGTTAGTCCTTCTTTGTCACAAAGATCAGTAAACATGGAATTTTCAAACTCACCTCCATGGTCAGATTGAATAGAACTAACCTTGTACTTCCCTTCTTGTTTGACCTTATTGAAAAACAGATTAAACTTTTGAAATGCATCACTCTTATTTGCTAAGAAAAATATCCATGAATATCTGGAGAAGTCATCTATGATGACATAGCCAAACCTGTTACCATTAAGACTCTGAGTTCTAGTTGGATCGAAAAGATCCATATGAAGAAGTTCCATTGGTCTAGAAGACAATGGCTCAGATCTTAATTTGAAAGCATTTCTGGTCTGTTTGCCTAGAGCACAGGCATCACATGCTTTTGATATAGAGTAGAATTTAATTCTAGGCATGCCTCTAACTAAATCATGCTTGACCAATTTATTTAAAGTTGAAAAGCTAGCATGACCTAGACGTCTATGCCATTCAAAGGCATCATTTTCAGAATTGGCAGATAAGCAAATAGTGGATTCAGATTTCTCATCTAAGTCTACAATGTAGACATTATTAATCCTGTTGGCTACAAATTTAACCATGTCAAAATTTGTTTCAAGGATTTTACATGAACTATCATCAAATACAACCCTGTGACCCCTGTCACATAATTGGCTAATGCTAATCAGGTTGTGTTGTAGCCCTTCCACAAGTAATACTTTTTCAATGGAATTTGTGGAAGACTTACCTACTGTGCCAACTCCAATAATTTTACCTTTGTTATTTCCTCCAAACTTGACCAGACCTCCTGGCTTCATCTCTATCTTGCTGAACTTGGATCGGTCTCCTGTCATATGCCTGGAGCAGCCACTGTCGAGGTACCACTTATTGTCTTCAGCTGCCAGGCCGACCTACACAAGTATATCAAGCAGAGTGATTTGGAACCCAAGATGAGTTGGGTCCAAGGACATTGTTTAAATCTCTGATCAAGTGTTTAGGTATCCAGATTTGTATCATCATGGTTTTCTCTGGCACCTTCCTTTCTAGTTTTTTAAAGTTCAATCCAGCTGAACTGGAGAAGTGAGTTCTATTCCTTTCATTGGTCTTCCTATTCCTAGGAAATTTCCTGTAGGCTTGTTGATTGGCATATCTTTGACCATGAAAGTTATTCCTCCAGTAGGTCTTATTTGGACCCATCTGATTGTTATAATTTCAGCTTTTATTCTTATTTGTTTTCTCGCAGCAAACCACACACATGAGGCCTTGCCTCAACCGGCTACCACAGCAGCACACACACACACACAGACCACTGGGGAACACACCCCGAACAAATTCCTCACATGGAGTCACAACTCCGTCCACACACACGTAGGACAATGCCTACACAACCACACGGGAGTAAACTCCCAACCACACACGGGGAACACACCCCAAGTTATGCCCAACCACACACACGGATATACTCCGCACAAAACGATGCACACACGACAACACACAGACTCGGAGAACCCTTTCTCCGAACACCCACACAAAGCATTATCTCAAATGTTTATGAACCAAAAACACATATATGCTATGACCCTCCAAACAATTTATAGAAATGAAAACTAGACAGATGCATCAAGTATAAGGCTCCCCCTTCTTCAACAAAATCTGATTCTCCTTGCTCTTTGATAGATGATCATAATCTTGACATCATCTTCTCCCTCTCCTCAAGATGCATGTCTTTTCCTTCTTCCAATTTCTTCTTCACCTGAAAAAACAGATAGAAATGATAAGCTCAAACTTTAAGCTAATCTCAAACAAGACAATATAAATGAACGGTTCAGAGATCCCCCTCTTCATCTTCATCCTATACAAGGATCACATGAGCATTAGGATTGTTGAATCACACAATTCGCAGCTCATATATATGTATGCAAGAGAGAGTGGATATAAGACTTATAAAATCATCCTAAGATGTCTTAAAACATATATTCAAGCTCAATCAACAATGATTTTGAGAAATCAGAATGAAGAAGATGTTGCAGTGATTAGAGCTCCCCTTTTCTCTCCTTTGAACATATTTGAATGCTTCTGAAGTATGAAACCCGTTCTTGAAGAAGAATGATTGATTCTTGCATGGATGATGCTTGTATCTTGATTCTCCACGTAGCTTCCAGTAGATGGTTGATTGGAGACTTGAAAACACCTTCTTCCCTTCACATCCAAGCTCACAACAACGTGGAAGAAGCCAGGGAGCTGCTACCTTCGACCTGCACACACTAGGGTTAGCAAACACACCCAAAAATCAGATCTCACCTCTCTCCTTAGGGTTTGTGACCCAAAGAGAAGTATATAAGTGTTTGGGATGGTCAAGAGACAGCCCTTGGACAAGATCCACAAGTTATGGAGTGATTTGTGGAAGTTGGACTCGGATTGGAAGACTTTTAGAGCAAGAAAACGGTGGTCAACAATGGCGGCTGGAGGTCGGAACTGAAGGGGTCGACCCTCGGGCAAACAGAAGCCAAACAGAACTGATTTTGTGTTCTGTTTTACAGGGGTCGACCCTCGGGTTTCCAGAACCCAAACAGAACCAACACTTTGGTTCTGGGTCACAGGGGTCGACCCCAGGGGTCGACCCTTTCAGGCAGCTTTCACAAAAATGGTTATGTTTTGAACAGAACCTGAGAGGGTCGACCCCATGGGTCGACCCATTCTTGTTTGGGCCTGAAAAACCACTAAAAACACCATCAAATCAATAGGAAATAATTGATTAAATATTACCATAATCCCATGAAGATCCACCATGATTTTTCATTCTGAAAAATATGATAAAGCAAGATGTTAGATCAAGATCAAAATATATAGGTCACGCATTAACATATGAAGCTCGTTTTGAGGCCGAGACCCAAATGACATGAAGTATGAACATGAAAACACTTGCATGAGACACATAAATACTTTGATAACATTTTCATCTTAAGATCCTCATATGAGTTCCAAATTCAGTTCAGAGCAACACTTACCTCATTGTTTTATCTGAGTTCACATTTCTTGTTGATTGGTTGAGTCATTCATACACATAGTCATGAAATTCCAAATATCATTCACCATAGCATGATAGTATATATTTGAAATTTAAAGAGTAAGGAGCCAAGCCACATAAAATAATATTGAGTCACATTTAATTTGATCATCATCCAAATTCTCATCAATCCACACATCATTACCTTGGGGGCTAGCAATGGTATTTGCATCTCAATCAATCATTTAGCATTACCATGCATGATATCAATCATTTAGCATTACCATGCATGATATGAGGCTCAATATGACATTTATCCAAGCATGTTTTCCACAATGCAATGTGCTAGCATCAAAGCACATATGAGCCTTATAGAGTCACAAATGCATCGACATGATATCCCAATAAAAGTAGTTTGTGATCATTTTCACAACATCATTTTCACAACCATTTCCACACAAGGCCAAGCAACAAAGGCATTTTGTAATCATCAAAATTACATTCACAACAATCTCCCCCATTTTGATGATGACAAAATATTATACTATAATGCTCTCTCCCCCTTTGACATAATCAGAAATGGGGAGCAAGATGGGGAACCCAGAATGGCAAGAACCTATGTTGGAAATGGTGTATGGCAGGACAATAATGAGCAAGCAAATAAGCACTCAAACACCCATAAGGTATTGACTCATACGAGTCCTTATGACTTAAGCAGATAAGATCACATGTAAAGCTCCCCCTTAGACATGGACACATTAGATGATTGACTTGATTTTTAAATTTTTGATATTTAATTTTCTTGTGAAATGCATGAAACAGGATGTAGGAAAATGATGAGAGATAAAATGCATACAATATAATCAAGTAGATATATATAGATACATGCAACATAACTCCTTCACAAGAAGTGATACCAATTGATTTACAGTGAGGGGATAGGTGTAGGAAAAGTGCAAGTGAGTCATTAAGTTCAGAATACTCATGATTACACCTAGAGGATTGTGCAGATAAATAGAAGAAGACGTACAGCAGGTCAAGCAATTAATCAAATTTTCAAAATACATATCAAATCAAATTACCATGTGTAAGTGAGTAACATGAGTATGAATCTTAGCCATATGAATAACCGGATTTTCAAGTAAACACGATAGTAAGTTCACAAACTATATTTCAATATAGAGAACAGCGTATTGGAGGCTTCGCTTTTCCTCATCAAATTATCATCATTAATTTTCATACTAACAATCTGAATTTTTCTAAGAAGGATCAGATTCAAATAATTCCTTTTTACGCGAGGAGACACATGGAGCTCATGCCAGAATCCCAGGTTACTCAGAATACTGAACCTTGTCACCTCATTTGAACAGAGATACTTTAGTCAACACTTTTCAGAAATGAACCACATCACGTCTCAGGTGACATGTGCCCAGTTTACTCAGTGAGACTTAGTATTACTTTTCAACCATTTTTTGTATGTGAAGGTAGGTAGCTTTTTCCTCAACTGTCTCTTATCATCCATGCAGCAAGTTGAATTACTTTAGAGTGTTGAAATGAAATTCTTATATCCTTATGAATAACACTCAATTTCACATTAAAGTGCATGAAGTGTACGAATTTGATTTAACATGTATGGAGAAAATTTAACTTAGAACAGGATAGTGTAGCTCCCCCTATGTAAATGCAATAAGCATGAAATGCTCCCCCTGAGAGTTTGACATGAAGCACACTTGTTAAGACTTAGATGCAACATTAGTTAACAATGGAGTGTTTGGTCTTAGAAGTTTCAAAGGAAGGGGTTGCATAGCATATAATAACATGCAAGCATACAATAGAGATATGCATCTACAATGCAAAATGAAAAGATATGCAATTTATGTTCTTGAATTGTTGGCCCTAAAGATATGAGAACTTTGTTAGAAGAATTCATTTTTGGCATTTATGCAACATGGAATGTTCAAAATGATGCATTTCAAAATATGCACTATATGTATACTGAAAATTCCAACTCTGCAACAAGACACATGATGAGCTTCATCTTCCAAAAGCATTATGTGGATGATGTGAAGATAATGATATGTAAATATGTAATGTGATGCAAGATTTCAGATTTCACATGACACTCTATATGCACCTAATGCAATTGATGCATGACATGCATTACCAATTGTTAAAATGTGAGGACACAATTTTATTTTGAAAAGGGAATTCAGAAAATTCATGCAAAGCATCAAAATTATCACTTGTGAACTTTTCTTGAAAACAGTTGTGCTTTTATCCAAAAAGATGAGTGGCACATTGGTAAAGACCATGAAACATTGATCAACTTCAGTCCTCAAAATGTTCACCCACAGAACAATATCATCATGCTGAGAGAATGGAAAACATCAATCTCAAAATTTTCAGCTTGCAAGACTCCCCCATAATCAATGCATGATTTCAGAAAATTCATTTAAGTTTGATGCCATATGCATAGATGATTCATGGTACCGGGCGGAGACACATTCTCACGCATGGTGATAGCTTTCAGACAAGCTTAACCTGCCCTTCCACATGTCACCATTTTATATACCATGTGATCATTGAAATGATGATCAGAAACAAATGTATTCTCATTTGACATCGGGGGTTTATCAAAAAGCATTCAATGGCTGCACTCTCATATATACTACTCAGATGTTTCAATACCATTCAGTCAACCATTCATCATCCACATTGTCAAAAGCAACCAAAGGGTATTCAAAACTTCAAAATCACTATCTGTCAAGATATGGCATTAACATCAAGACCAAAGAGCTTCAAACAAACACTTTATTTTCTCACCTTTGTCTTGAGTTACCTTTATTAACATTTTCAGATTCTTTACTTTATTCCCCTTGTTGTCTTCTGCATCAATAAGCTCCTTTCTTTCTCTCCTGCAAGAAATATATTGATATTAGCCAAAGGAGTTTCATTGAGACCCCAAATTCGCATTTCATATAGGGCAGCAGATAAAGATATGATAAGATCAAGAACCCCATGCCAAACCCTTTCAAAACCCCTCTAGGATAAGAAGGGAGACCCTAAGGGTAATGGGGTAAAAGTTTAAACCAATCGGTCCTCAAGATGGGCATTTCGACACCAACTGAGGAACAAACAAAGCTGTCTATGACAGTTAATCTGAGCCTAGAAATGCCAAACATGAATTAAACTCAATCTAGGCACATGGTGATACATTCAAGCGTTTGAATTCTTACCATGATTTCAAGGGTTGATGGTTATAATCAAACCTGCACTGTAAAGAGCTCAATTCATGTCAATATTAAGCCAATGCATATTGAAGAAACTAACTTCAAGGCTTTTCATCACATAAGACTCTCTCTCTCTCTCAACCTGCAATATCAGAAACTCAATTTCATATCAATGTCAATTCAATACAAGTGAGAAGCCCAATTTCAGTATTTTTCTTCCACAAGACAATCTCCTATGAGCTGCGAGTATGTATGATGAATTGCAACTATCAATACAAGTGATTCACTCAAGCTGTCATGAGTTCAAAATTAATTTCAGAAATTTCAGGTTTAGTCCAACATGTGTAAAGAGTCAAGTCTATGCATATAAGGCACATGAAACACATAAGACTGGCTCTACAATCAAATTAGTATCAATTCAAGGACAAACCCATGTTTACCAAGGCATCACACCCGAACTGGCCAAGTCGACTTAAAGCCTTCCTCTTGGCCTCAAGATAATCTTGCAACAAAGTTCTCATTTGATAGTTTTGGGTACCCAAACCTTCTTGGGTCCCGGATGGTTAGTTGCACCTCTAGAGGGTGCCTTCCACAGTTTTTGGGCATGCATATCATCAAAATGCATTAAGGAGCAATCATACATGGTATGTCCAAACTCATCATAATAATAACAACAACCAAGAGACTTCACAGAATTCTTATAAACATGATAATCAAATTTCTGTGATTTAACATGAATCTTATCATTATAAGCATGTAATTTTCTCTTCTTCACAATAGGATGAGCATGAAATTTCTGTGGGTTGGCGAAAGTATAATTATTTTTGACTTTGAAATTCTTTCTTTCATTTGTTTGCCAACACTGTGACACACGGTGTCCTAGCTTTCCATATTTAAAACAAGCAACCCTTTTTCTTTTGGAAACAAGTTCATTTTTGCATACTTTCAAATCATCCAATTTCATAATGAAACAATCATTCATCAAATGACCAAAAGACTTCAGATTTTTCTTGTAAGAATGAGCATGGAATTTTTGTGGGTTTGAAGAGGTGTTCTCAATTTTCAAACTAGAGCAATTGTTCATCCTGTGACCGAACTTTCCACAATGAAAAAAGTTCAATGGAGCAAATCTTTCAAATGATCTTCTTGCATGTACATAAGAGTTATCAAAAGTTCTTTTTGTGTTCAAAGACTTTCTTGGCTTTGTGAAGTCATTCAATTTCTTGCATGCTTCTAGATCTTCAGATTTCATCAAAAAGTAATCATGCATCATATGATCAAGTTCACCACAATAAAAATATGAGATTTTCTTTGTGGATGCATGTGTGTGTGCAACATGATTTTTCATGGCATTCATCATGACACCAACAACATTTTTAGCCTTTTGATGCAAGTTTTATTTCTTTTTCAGACTTTCATTTGATCTCTTTGTTGTTTGAGGAGCAGATTGATTTGGAGACCCATTTGATGTGCTTGCTATATTTGAACTATGGACAAATGATGTATAGACTTTGTTTTTAAAATTCTTTTTGTTCACAGGATTATAGCCCAGCCCGTCTCTTTGGAAATTCACCTTAGTCCCCAATATTTTGTTCAGATTTTCTTCCCCATTCATAAACTTAGACAAGGATGCATTCATGTCACCAATTTTAGATTCAAGGGATGCAATGTGCAATTCATAGTTAGCTATTTCTTGTTCAAGCACATGAACCTTATCAGATTCATCAACTATCACAGATTTCCCTTTTTCAAGATTTTCAACCTTTTTCAATCTACTTTCAAGCAGGGAGATTTGAATTTACATCGCACTGTTCTCCTTTTTGAGTTCTTCATTTTCATTTGTAAGTTTATCATTCATAATCAATTCATTGCAAATATCATGATCAATAGAGTTTGATTCCATTTTGTTTCTAAGATCTTTTCCATTTTTCTCCAATTGATCAATTATGTTCTTGAGGGCAACATTTTCATTTCTCAAACAAGCAATGGTTTCTTTGTGACATTCAACATCATGCTCTAAAAGTTCATTGAAGTTAACAAGCTCAGAACATTTATCACAAGAACCATTTTCATGGACCAAGTTGTCAGATTTCTTTTTCAATTTTCAATTTTCTGACTTGACTTTCTTATATTATTTTTCCAACTCATCATAAGCTTCAACAAGATCATCAAGAGTAAATTCTTCAGAATCAGATTTTACCTGTTCTGTATTTTCATCACTTTGTTGATCAGCATCATCGGCCATGAGACATTTTTATCTTTCCTTTTCTTGAGCTTTGATCAACCGGTCCATAAGCTCCTTTACCGTCCTACAAGAAGATACAAATGGATACTTGTTAGTATTTACGGAAGCTTTCAATAAACTCAAAGCAGTAACATTATCATGATGTATCATTTTATCCTGATTAGACCACTTGGTCTCATCTAGAGGTAATATGTGTGGACCATGATAAATCAATTTCCAAAGACTAGGATTAATGGAATTGATCACCATACAAAGTTTGCCTAGCCATGAATCAAAATCCGAACCAGTGAAGATTGGCAAACAATTCATTGAGACATGTTCAACAGAAAAATTGATGATTGTAGAATGCACTGGGATCACTTTGTAGATCGCAAGATCCAGGGACAACAGAGCCTCGCTCTAATACCAATTGTTGGGTCCCAAAGTGCAAGAATACGGATCTAGAGGGGGGGGGGTGAATAGATCCTTCTACTAAAAACTTTGTCCAATTAAAAACACAACTACTACACATCGGAATATACAAGATTGAGTAATTTAATCTAAACAGATTTAAACTAGATTCACTCAATCTCACCGAGCTCACACGATTGCACAAACAGATAGGATAGTGAACACACAATCACAAGAATCAAACCACAAGACACATGGATTTTTAAGGTGGTTCGGGACAACGACGGGCTCCCTACATCCACCCCTCACCAAACCGGTGAGGCTTCACTACACGCTACAAAATGTAGCAACACGGGGACGAACCCATACACACACACGCTGCTTTCGCAGCAAACCACACACATGAGGCCTTGCCTCAACCTGCTGCCACAGCAGCACACACACACACACACACACCACTGGGGAACACACCCCGAATAAATTCCTCACACGGAGTCACAACTCCGTCCAACACACACGTAGGACAATGCCTACACAACCACACGGGAGTAAACTCCCAACCACACACGGGGAACACACCCCAAGTTATGCCCAACCACACACACGGATATACTTCGCACAAAATGATGCACACACGACAACACACACACTCGGAGAACCCTTTCTCCGAACACCCACACAAAGCATTATCTCAAATGTTTATGAACCAAAAACACATATATGCTATGACCCTCCAAAAAATTTATAAAAATGAAAACTAGACAGATGCATCAAGTATAAGGCTCCCCCTTCTTCAGTAAAATCTGATTCTCCTTGCTCTTTGACAGATGATCATAATCTTGAGATCATCTTCTCCCTCTCCTCAAGATGCATGTCTTTTCCTTCTTTCAATTTCTTCTTCACCTGAAAAAATAGATAGGAATGATAAGCTCAAACTTTAAGCTAATCTCAAACAAGATAAAAAAATGAACGGTTCAGAGACCTCCCTCTTCATCTTCATCCTATACAAGGATCACATGAGCATTAGGATTATTGAATTACACAATTCGCAGCTCATATATATGTATGCAAGAGAGCGTTGATATAAGACTTATAAAACCATCCTAAGATGTCTTAAAATAGATATTCAAGCTCAATCAATAATGATTTTGAGAAATCAGAATGAAGAAGATGTTGCAGTGATTAGAGCTCCCCCTTTCTCTCCTTTGAACATATTTGAATGCTTCTGAAGTATGAAACCCGTTCTTGAAGAAGAATGATTGATTCTTGCATGGATGATGCTTGTATCTTGATTCTCCACGTAGCTTCCAGTAGATGGTTGATTGGAGACTTGAAAACATCTTCTTACCTTCACATCCAAGCTCATAACAACGTGGAAGAAGCCATGGAGCTGCTACCTTCGACCTGCACACACTAGGGTTAGCAAACACACCCAAAAATCAGATCTCACCTCTCTCCTTAGGGTTTGTGACCCAAAGAGAAGTATATAAGTGTTTGGGATGGTCAAGAGACAGCCCTTGGACAAGATCCACAAGTTATGGAGTGATTTGTGAAAGTTGGACTCGGATTGGAAGACTTTTGGAGCAAGAAAACGGTGGTCAACAATGGCGGCTGGAGGTCGGAACTAAAGGGGTCGACCCTTGGGGTCGACCCTCGGGCGAACAGAAGCCAAACAAAACTGATTTTGTGTTCTGTTTTACAGGGGTCGACCCCAAGGGTCGACCCTCGGGTTTTCAGAACCCAAACAGAACCAACACTTTGGTTCTGGGTTACAGGGGTCGACCCCAGGGGTCGACCCTTTCAGGCAGCTTTCACAAAAATGGTTCTGTTTTGAACAGAACCTGAGAGGGTCGACCCCATGGGTCGACCCATTCTTGTTTGGGCCTGAAAAATCACTAAAAACACCATCAAATCAATGGAAAACAATTGATTAAATATTACCATAATCCCATGAAGATCCACCATAATTTTTCATCATGAAAAACATGATAAAGCAAGATGTTAAATCAAGATCAAAATATATGGGTCATGCATTAACATATAAAGCTCGTTTTGAGGCCGAGACCCAAATGACATGAAGTATAAACATGAAAGCACTTGCATGAGACACATAAATACTTTGATAACATTTTCATCTTAAGATCCTCATATGAGTTCCAAATTCAGTTCAGAGCAACACTTACCTCATTGTTTTATCTGAGTTCACATTTCTTGTTGATTGGTTGAGTCATTCATACACATAGTCATGAAATTCCAAATATCATTCACCATAGCATGATAGTATAGATTTGGAATTCAAAGAGTAAGGAGCCAAGCCACATAAAATAATATTGAGTCACATTCAATTTGATCATCATCCAAACTCTCATCAATCCACACATCATTACCTTGGGGGCTAGCAATGGTATTTGCATCTCAATCAATCATTTAGCATTACCATGCATGATATCAATCATTTAGCATTACCATGCATGATATGAGGCTCAATATGACATTTATCCAAGCATGTTTTCCACAATGCAATGTGCTAGCATCAAAGCACATATGAGCCTTATAGAGTCACAAATGCATCGACTTGATATCCCAATAAAAGTAGTTTGTGATCATTTCCACAACATCATTTCCATAACCATTTCCACACAAGGCCAAGCAACAAAGGCATTTTGTAATCATCAAAATCACATTCACAACACCTCCACATTCGAAGGAGAAGAAATCTGACCCGTGCCTAGTGCTGAGTCGAGGAACTGCTCTGAGGAGTGCTATCAGTCCCCGCTGAGGGAAGAGGTGAGGCCGCGGGGATCGGTCTTTGACAGATTGGTCTTCCCAGGTAGGCCGTCGAGAAGAGCGATAGGAAGAGGCAGGGACCTAAGGGTCTATACCTGCAACATGGCAGGAGTATTTGGCCGGTATGGGGCCTTACCGACCGAACCCAAAGAAATGGCCAGGCTTGCGGCAAGGCCAGGACCTCTCACCCGAAGAGGGAAAGCAGCAATTGAGAAGACACAAGCTCACACTGAAGGAGCTGACTATGGGGAGTCTTCGATGGCCCTGGCTGCCAATGTCGTCACTGAAGGCACCACGATAGGACCATCCGTGTCGTCCGAGGAGACGCCAGCTGAAGAAAGAGGGGGCACCCCTAGCCTCTCCATGAGTGACCTAGTTGTATTACTTATGATGCAGCAATATCAAAGGGAGATCGAGTTGCTAAGGAAGCAGTTGATCGACAGAGCTGCTCAGCCCTCGACATCCGAGCAAACTAAAGCATTACCAGAGACCCATGGAGGTAACGGTCAGGCCTCAGAAGCTTCTCCGCAGGCGACGGTGTCTCCACCGGTCCCTAGCTACACCGGGGGCATACCCCTGCATCAGCCACAGCATACAACTCCGGCCCCGTCATAGAACTTACCGTTCCAGGGATCCACCATTGCACCTCAGGCGACAGTGTTAACAACGCCACTGGCGCAACCGGCTCATTTTTACCCGAACCCGGTGGACCCGGCTACGGTGAACAGACTGATGTTGGAACATATGATAGACATGAAGCTGGCAGAAAGGAGCGATAGTGATCGCACGCCCTTTGATGTGTATCGGGTACCTTATCCGACACACTATGCTGCGAGGAGGCTCCCGGCCGGCATCACCAAGCCGTCGAAATTTGAGAAGTTTAATGGGCAAGGGTCTCCTAGGGAGCACATTGCCTACTATGTGAATGTTATGAGGGATCTAGCTGCAGATGAGGCCTACCTCCTCAAATTCTTCGGCTCGACACTTACCGGGCTTACTTTTGAGTGGTATTCGAGCTTGCCCGCCGGGTCTATTACAGACTGGCCCGACATGCAAAAGAAGTTCAAAGAAAGGTTCTATATAGCTGAGCGGGAGGTAACCGTGGCAGAACTCTACGCCACGAGACAAAGAAATGATGAGTCGGCTCTCGACTACATAAAGAGGCGGAGAAATCTCAGTATGAGATGTAGACGTCCCCCGCATCAGGAAGATGCAGTGCAAATTTGTAAACAGAACCTGAAGAAGGAAATCCTTGAGAGGATGATCGGCGCTGAGGTGCGGTCATTTGACCGTCTAAACAACATAGTAGCAGAGATCGAGGTGTTCCTTGATCGATACTCCTCTACCCCAGTCACCTCAAGCAAGAGGGCCAGGCAGGCCGAAAAGAGACCGATACCGCCAGAAGTCCACACATTGGACTTCGAAGCTTTTGAGAAACAGACAGAGAAAGCCAAGGAGACGGCCAATCCTCCTCCAGCCAGGTCTACTGAGCGGCGGGAAGGTCCTTCCCTGCGGGAGAAGATGAGGAATAAGTTATATTCTTTTCCTCAAGAAAAGTCCCGGATCTTGTTTGAATGGGCCACCAGATACAACAAAATCACGCTGCCAGAACCGAAGAGGCCCGGTGACATAAAGAAGAAGGACGATCCTCGTTTCTACCCGTACCATCAGATGCTGGGGCACACTATCGAGGAATGTTACATCTTCAAGGATGTCATTGAATCTTTGATCAGGAAGGGAGAGCTGGATATGGGGGAGCACAAGATAGACCCTCCGCAGCCGCACGAGATGCCGAGACTCAGTACTAGTGTCAACATGGTGTCTCTATACCAGCAGCTACCTGAAGAATGGGCGGAGGCCAGCACAAAGGCCACTTATGAAGCTTTCGTCATGGCGCCGGCTCAAGATTAAGGAGGCTGGTAGACTGCGCCGACGAGGAATAAAAGAAGAAGGCAAGCTCCCCGACCCACACCGGAGGTTCACATAAGGAGTGTCACACCCCGACTAGCACCACCACCAGTGACGCCTGTTTGACATGACACAGCCCCCCGACTGGTCATGAGGCGCCCCACTTACAACAAGAAAAAGCACGTCCCGATGCGGGTGCACAAAGAAACCAGTCCTGTAGTGGAAAGACTCCAGGCCATTATTGATGGGCTCAAAGATTACGAGCAGCCCAAAATCCAGCCGGTGGAGCTGAAGGAGTATGTCCCTTGGAAGGAGCTCGAGTCACTTGAACTAGCTTCGGAGGCAGAAGCCGAGGGCAGAAAGAACCTCTCTTGTGGGGTGAACCTCCCCGAGGCCAGCTGCGAATCACTGAAGAAAAGAAGAGAAAGAAGCAGGGAAGGCCCAGAAACAAGAAGAAGAGCGGGGTTGTTCTCTCTTGCAACACCCTCTCCGCATTATTTGACACTGCCCTCTCCCTGGGGGAAGAAGAGCAAGAGTCGCCCGTTGAACCATCGGAAGTGAATCAGGCAGAAGCATCCACCTCCCAGCATGCCACTAGGTCAGGAAGAAAGTGGGGACGCCCTCCTCAGGCCAACCATAACATCCTGCTCAGGGGAGAACAGCCATATCATATCCTTGAACCTAGGGTCCAAGGCATGGAGATTCCCCCTCCCTCGGGTCTTTACCCCGGAGAACCGGTCGGCCAGAACATACCTTCATTTATCGACTTTCTCACGACTCAAGGGGAAAGGCAGTCATGCCCCCGCGAGTTTCAGCGGACCAAGGAAGCAAGTAGCCTCTCGGCCCCGCTGGCAGTAATTCCTTCTCGGTCAAGGGAAGAATTTGACAACATCCCGAACCTTGCTGAGTTCATGCAAGAGAAGGAAGTGACCAAACAGGCCCCGCAAGCTCAAGTGACACCTGACCCGGTGGAGGAAGCACCCGCTGAGCCGGCTCCCCAGGCCCAGACTGGGGGCAGGCGCAGTAGGGCCGAAGAGATGATGTTGCTCGAGGTCCGAGCTAGCAATAGAATAGTCAAGCACTTGAAGAAGATCCCAACCAGGTTTACCGTCTGGGAGATCCTATCCCTAGATGAAGAGACACGGCGGGCCGTCATTGCAGCACTCCAGACACCAGCATATGTGGAAGCCTGCCTTGCAGAAATGTCACCCGAGGTAGCTGTGGCTTTTATAGAAGAAGATATGCTCCTACCTACCTGCAGTCACAACAGGCCACTCTACATGAGGGGGCAACTGAATGGGCATCCCATCAATAGGGTATTGATTGACCCCGGGGCGGCGGTGAACATACTCCCCTACCGGATATACCAGAAACATTACTTTGATGTACACTTGATCGAGGTCAAGAACGTTAAGATTGCTGGCTTCAACCAGAAGTGCGAGGTCCCCATGGGAATTGCAGAGTTCAACCTCTCTCTTGGCGATTTCACAACTAAAGTCCAGTTTCATGTCATTAACTCCAGCACCTCCTACAAAGCATTGCTCGGTCGGCCGTGGCTACACCAAAATAGGGTAGTGCCGTCTACACTGCACCAATGCATCAAGTATCCCAGCAACGGAAAGGAGGAAAGGATCTTTGCTGACCTTCACCCTTTTGAGGTGTTTGAATGCCATCTCTCGGACGCCAATTTGTATCTAGAGAAGCTGAAGCAAGCTCTCCAAGTCACCCTGGACAAGGGAAAGAAGAAGGCAGAGCCTGACAGCTGGTTCCCTCCACCACCGCCAGGCTATGTGGCCCCCCGTCAAGTGTCATTTGTTTCTGGGGCAGAAGGAGTATTCAAAGCAACTCCCCTTTCCATCTACCCTGCACCGGGGTTGCCACACCTCGAGGACTTGCTGGAAGACATCCGGGTCCCGTTCGGGATCATCAAGCCTCTCGCGGAAGCTTACTGCCAAGTGGTTGAACCACTAAAGACCTTTGAGGTGCCTAACCCCGGAGGACGGTCTACTATTTTCTATGTGGCTAATGAGCACCCGGTCAAAGGAAATGATGATTATAAACTCCCTGAAAAACTGCATGACCCACTCGTCCCGATCACGGGACTGCCTGACATAACCGGCCGTGTAGCCAGAATGACCAGAAAATAAGGGATCCCCTTTTGCCAGCTCTCCAGTCGGAAGGACATGTTCAAAAAGATGTGGAACCCACCAAATCTGGACCGGAGATTGCTGCAAATCACTCGGCACCCGGGATTAGGTTTCTCATTAGAAGATTACTACGAAGCCGACGTTATATCGGTCTCGGCTTCGGATGGCAATAGCCTCACAGGCGCCGCAGCTCCACAAAAAGGTGAAGGTCGCTCGCGCCTTAAGCCCCCGGCTGATGAAGAACAGGATGAAGATGTATTCCTATGGAATCCACCTCCCTACAGGAATAAGGGGAAGGCCCCGTCCTCCTCTGAAGGACCAACCCCGAATGACTACAGTAGCGGTGCACCGTTGCCCTCGTCTGACACAGATGCAAAGGATGGGGAAGCAAGCCGGACCCTGGGCCTCCCTCGGTGCGACTCTGCCATATTTGCCCTATGCTATCAACGGCAACAAGAAATTGAAATGTTGAAGGCTCGCTTGGCCGAAGTGACTGCACTCGTGTCCGACCTCATCAGGGGCATCCTTCGCCAATAGAGCATCGGTACGCACCAGTCCCTGAGCACCGTCCCGAATGCCCCCGCGCACCTAAAGAGGGAGGCTGGGGATGTGGCCGCTCCCACGGCCAGACGGTCGGCCGAGCGAAACCCTATGCTACGGGAGAGGATGCAGAGACCCTACTCTTTCCTGAGGAATAAAACCCGAGGAATTTTTGAGTGGGCTTGCTACTATGGCAAGGTCTCCCTCCCAAGGTCGAAGAGGCCGCAAGATGCTCGTAAAAACGGTGACCCCTTATTCTGCCCTTATCACCAAATACTGGGCCACTCTATCGAAGACTACTACGTCTTCAAGGATATTGCTCCGGAACTGATTGAGACAGATGAGCTCAGAATGGGAGATTATGTGGTGGCTCTGCCACGCCCCCATGTGACATGCAGCCACGAAAACGGTGTCTACATGGTGTCGGTCCAGCACCAGATTTTTGAAAATGCAGCTGAGAACGGGCAACCTCGACCGCTGGCGGAGAACCAGCCCCTGGTGCGGCAATCCATCACTTCGGCCCCTGCTAGAGCCGTCTATGATGATTACCAAGAAGACCCCGGAGAAATCCTTTACTTCTCAGCACAGAAGGACCCCTCGAAGCCATGGCCCGCGATCCCGGAGGCGGGGGATGCCAGCAAAGTCTCATTGTCCAACGAAGCTGAGCAGGGTGACACCTATGGCGTCCTTGAAGTAGAAGATGGCAAAGATTAGGATTTCATCGACCTGTTGCCGGCACCGCCAGAAATTGAAGATGGCGACCAGGCCACGGTAGATGAACTTGTTGAAATTAACTTGGGCACGGAGGGCGACCCCATGCCGACCTTTCTAAGTGACCTTCTTCCTCCACAAGAAAGAGAACAATATATCAAATTGCTGCAAGAGTTCCGGGATTGTTTTGCCTGGAACTACAAGGAGATGCCCGACCTAAGCCCCGGTGTGACCCAACATATTCTGGCCATCGACCCCAAGGTGGAACCGGTGAAGCAGTCTCCCCGGCGCATGAGGCCGGAGTTGATAAACCAAATTAGTAAAGAAGTCGACAAGCTCATAGCTGTTGATTTTGTAGCTGAAAACCAGTATACCACCTGGTTGGCCAACATTGTACTGGTGAAGAAGAAGAACAGACAGATCAGAATTTACGTGGACTTCCGCGACCTAAATAAAGCCTGCCCAAAAGATGATTTCTCGGTGCCCATCACTGAAGTCATGATTGATGCAACTACTGGCCACGAGGCCTTGTCTTTCATGGACGGATCGTTCGGCTATAACAAAATCTGGATAGCTGAGCACGACCGAATTCACACGGCCTTTCGGTCACTCAAAGGGATATTCCACTACAAAAGAATGCCCTTCGGCCTCAAGAACGCCGGCGCTACTTACCAGTGGGCGATGACCAAAATATTCGACGAGCTGCTATACGACAAAGTCGAATGCTACATTGACGATTTGGTCGTCAAGTCGAAGAAAAGAGGAGATCACCTGAAGGACCTAAGAGTCATCTTTGAGAGACTCCGGCAGTACGAGCTGAAAATGAACCCGATGAAGTGTGCCTTTGGCGTATCCAGCGGGAAGTTCCTTGGCTTCATTGTTCGATATAGAGGGATCGAGATCGATCCTTTCAAGATAAAGGCCATCCATGAGCTACCTCCTCTAAAGGACCTGGGAGAGTTAAGATCCCTTCAAGGCCGATTGGCTTACGTCCGAAGATTTATCTCCAACCTATCGGGGCGCTGTCAGCCATTCCACAGATTAATGATGAAAAATTTGCCTTTTGACTGGAACCAAGAATGCCAGAAGGCCTTCGATCAGCTGAAGGACTACTTAAGGACCCCGCCTGTGCTGGGGGCACCTGTCAAGGGGAGGCCGCTTATTCTATATATAGCTGCCACCGAATGTTCACTGGGGGCAATGCTCACCCAGAACAATGACGAGGGAAAAGAGCAGGCTCTCTACTATCTTAGCCGAAGGCTAGTGGGGGCAGAAGCAAAATACACCCCGATTGAGAAGGTCTGTCTCGCCTTGGTCTTCACAGTCAAGAAGCTGAGGCATTACATGCTCTCCCATGAAGTGAGCCTGATCTCCAAGGCCGACCCAGTTAAACACATTCTCTCCCAGCCTGTCCTGAAGGGACATCTCGGCAAGTGGGCCGTGCTGCTAATGGAATTTGATATCACCTACGTGCCGCAGAAGGCCGTTAAGGGTCAAGCCGTGGCCGAATTCTTCGCGGCACATCCTATGTCTGAGGATTCCCCACTGGCTACAGAGTTGCCTGAAGATGAGACACTGGAGGTGGACCAAGTCCAACAGATCGCTTGGTAGCTGCACTTTGATGGAGCCTCGAGAACAGAAATGACCCCGTCCGGACGTACCAAAGTACGGGCAGGGGCCGGCATCGTCCTTAAATCCCCGGAGGGAGAAGTATTGCATACATCTTGTTCTATCAATAAACCCTGCACAAATAACGAGGCAGAGTATGAGGCCCTGATCATCGGTCTCCAAGTCGCTTTGCAAATGGAGATTAAAATGCTGCAAGTATTTGGCGATTCGTTACTAGTCGTCAAGCAAGTCCAGGGGCAGTTTGATGTCTGAAAACCTGAGCTGCTCCCTTACCATGCTAAAGCGAAGCGGCTCATGGAGCAATTCTACCTTATTGAGATAGGCCATGTTGCCAGGGGAGAAAATGCACAAGCCGATGCACTGGCAAAGCTGGCAAGCTCATTAGCAGTCCCGCCTGATGGATCCCTTAGCATCCGGGTGGTGAATCAGCGCCAGGTGCCTAGCATGATAGAAGAACCATAAGAAGAAGAACTGGAGGTCGCTGTAGCAGAAGCCGTCGGCCTGCCTGACTGGAGGGAGCCTCTTATGCAATGGTTTAAACACCAGCAATTGCTCAAGCAGAGAGAAGAGAAGATTAAGCTGATCAGAACAAAGGACTCTTATGAGGTTTGGAACGGGATCCTATTCTGAATTATGGCGGATGCCAGACGGAAGGTGCTCCTGCGATGTCTATCCACTGAAGAAGCTTGGAAAGTCATGAAAGAGGTCCACGCCGGGACAGCCGGTGCACACCAGGTGGGACCGAAGATGAAAATTGAAATAAAGAAGCTCAGCTACTACTGGCCGACAATGTTTGATGACTGCTGCAAGTACGCCAAGTCTTGTCAGAAATGCCAGGAGCATGCCACGGTGCCCAGGAGGCCACCCGTGCCGCTACACCCGACGTTACCCAGCTGGCCTTTCGCCCAGTGGGGAACAGACGTCGTGGGTCCACTACCCGCGTCATCCGCCGGGTGCAAATACATTTTGGTGGCAACTGACTACTTCTCCCGTTGGGCGGAAGCCGTTGCTTTTAGAGAAGTAACTGGGGAGATCGTCGCCAGATTTATCCGTCGCAACATCATATTCCGGTTTGGCACTCTGAACTGAATTATCTCAGATAATGGGAGCCACTTCCGCAACCAGAAAGTCTACCGACTAGCAGAAAAATACAAGATCGACTGGAGGACGTCAACCCCCTACAACCCGCAAGCCAATGGTCTGGCCGAAGCTTTCAACAAAACTCTTTGTACTCTTCTCTCCAAAATTGTCAATTCTAACAAGAGGGACTGGGAAGAAAGAATGTATGAGACCCTCTGGGCATATCGAACTGTTTACAAAACCCCGACGGGCTGTTCACCCTTTTCCCTGGTATATGGCTCTGAGGCGATCGTCCCCATTGAGCTAAAGATACCCTCCCTTCGGGTTGCAATCCAACACGGGTTGGTCCGAGAAGACCAAGCAAATGTCGAGCGAAGGCTCGAAGAGCTCTCCAGCCTGGAGGGGAAGCGGCTCCAAGCCTAGCAGAACATCCGGGTCTATCAGGCCCGCATCACTCGCGCCTTCGACAAGCTTGTCAAGGAGCGTGAATTCAAGAAGGGTGACCTCGTTATGGTAAAAAGAAGGGAAGTTATGGCTTCCAACCCCAAGGGCAAGCTGAATGAGAATTGGCTTGGACCCTATGTAATCTGAAAGGTTTATGAAGGTGGAGCATATGTAATAGTCAATCATCAGGGGGAGGTCTGGTTTCCACCCCTTAATGGTAGGCATCTAAGGTTGTACCACGCTCTGAATCCCCCTTTCAATGAATAATACATCCTCTCGCCCCGCTGCAGGCAAACTTGCACTTCGATTGCTCAGATGGTGTGTCATTATTCACTGTGCATTTCAAAAAAGGGGAGAAGAAAATATATAAAAAAAGAGAGAGAGAAGAAAAGAAAAGAAGAAAAGAAAAGAAAAGAAAAGAGAAGAGAAGAAACAAAAAAGGGAAAGAAAAGAAGAGAAAAGAAAAGAAAAGAGAAGAAATGAAATGAAATGAAATGAAAAGAGGAAAAAGAGGGGAAGTAAAGAAGGAGGAGCCAGCCCCTCTTTACTAGCCCTCACCCGTACCAACGAACATTTTAATAAACGAATCAACCCTGTCAGCCCTTGACATTCTGTCGGCACTGATGAAGAATACTCCAACCGGACCTTTCACCCGGGATCGGGGAATCAACCCTTCTCCTTGCGTTGGCACTCACCCGTACCATGTGGACGCGGATTTTTATTTATTTATTATTTGTTCATTTATTTATATTTATGGATTTATTGGCGTGCCAGTCACATGTGTGACGATTTCATTGTGCGCTCGATCTGACATGGTCAGTCGATTGTGAGTGATCGTGTCGGGACCTGAAGTCCGTCATACCATGAACGTTATGACGTTAATTACGTCCTTCCGGGGAAGGACAACCCTTGATTAAACGCTAAAGTAAGAGGCCTCGAGAGGCAAACAGATATTCACATGCTTAACTTTAAACTTCATACCAGGGCCGGGGAGGCGGGTAAGATAATAACAACAACCACAGAAACCGACTAGATCGTGTGGTTGGCGGTTCAAAACAGTTATACTTGGTGGAAACAAGGGGATAGAAGATATTCATCACGGGAAGGCAAAGCCATGGCCATGATATAGGTTTAAAGCTTCGATCGGTATTTCGACGGCCTTTTCTCTTAATCTGGGTTATGCCCAGGGGGAAATAGGCTATCACCCACGGAATGCCGAGATGAAAGCCGAGAGCTAGAGAGGCCGAACCTCCCAACCCGTGTACATATGGGCTATGGGGCAATGTGTGATTTTCCCTTTGAAAAGCTAGCGGGATTCATGCAGTGGCAAGACCCCCCCCGAGCAAAAGGGTTATTCGTAAATCCGTTGTAGTTAGGTGGAACGTAGGGGTTATGACTCCCCTTCAATTTTATCCCCGGGACATATCGGGTGATCCACAGATATCCCTTTTGTGGGTTCGCTTTGAGTATTGGAATTCATTGGGTGGTAGATCGGGCTCTCGGCACGCTTTGAATGGACACAGGCTCTCGGCACGACCCAAAAATGGGAAGGCCAGGGCTTCCGGCGCCAAAAACAAGAAGGCTGGGGGTTCCCGGCGCCAAGACGAGAGGGCTTGGGTTCCCGGCGCGACGGAGAGAAGCCAAAGGGGAGAGGGCCTTCGGCGCAGGCTTCCCGGCGCGAGGAAGAAATGCTAGAAGAGGGTCTCGGCGCGGGACGGTTGAGCAAGGCTCCCGGCGCGACGCAGCTGCAAGGGGGGTGGCTCCCGGCGCGCTCAGCCGAAGGGGAGGAAACCTCCCGGCGCGGCCAGAGTGCAGGGCTCCCGGCGCGACGGCCAGAAAGCCAAAATCAGGTCTCGGCGCCTGAAGGATGGTGCCGAGAGCTATTCACCGTGTTTACTGTAGGTTGATCCGAGAGGTATGAGGGTGCCGGGACCAGAACAGAGCTTACGGTACTCTGTTTTGGGTTTCTGATTGATTCAGGCCAAGGGGAAGGGTTTCCTTGGGGTCAAAAATAGGTCAGGGCATCAAACTTGAATTAGATTAGGCTTGGGCTTCATAGGAACATCAGGATCTAGGAGGACTTTGGGAAGGCCAAGGCGTAGAGAATCCCTGTCACCGGTGTCATACAGAGTCCCGGGGACAGTTTAATGTCGGCTTTCGTGGTCCTGGGAGAATTTTGACAGCATGTAAGACCCCAAATTCCTTAGAAATTTATTTAGAAAGTTATTCGCAATTATTTGGAATTTATTTGAAGTTATTCGAAATTAATGAGAATTATCCAAATTAATTAGATTAATTAATTAATTAATAGAATAAGTCATTTTTCAACTATTTTATAAAAATCCCCAAAAATCACATCTTGTAGAACTAATTTTGTTTAGCAACTTTGTCTTCTACATTTAAGCCTAATAAAATCATTTATTACGCCGAAATGAGTGAACTTAGTCTTCCGAACTTAACATTTAATTAATTACGGAATAGTATAAGTAATAATTCGACTACCTCAAAAAAATCTGTAAAAATAGTAAATTGATTAAGGTCGACGTAGATAACAACTTTTCCTTCTAGCTTTAAGCCATGGTAAATCCGTGGTAAGATCTATTTAGAATTCAAACCCAAATGTGCGCACTTTTGACTCATACTTAACCCTTAGATTAAAACACGAAATTCGACCTGATTACTCAACCAAATGATCTGAAATTAGGGGCAAATGGAAGGCCACAATGTAAGGAACATTTACCCTCAATCAATTTGAGGTAAACTTAGCCCCAAAACGTGCTGCCGACATAGTTTGGTCAAGTCAAGATTTCGGCGCCGTTTCTAAACACGTAGCTTGCAGCAGCGAATACTCCCAACTCCGAAGGCTCCAGAAGCTCTATGAGCTATCAAAATGAAGCCCTACGAGTCTTCTTTCATTTGGCTGCTGTGGGGTTCGCTGAAGTTTCAGATCTGGAGAGATCTAGTTCGATTTGTGGAGGTGGGTCAGCAGGCCGTTGGCTTCCCTTCATCCTTCTTTGATCCATCGATTGAGGTAGGAATTCTCAACCAAATCTTGATCATGAGTATAGCAAGTTGTTCCTCTCATCGAGCTCTATCCATTGGTGGCAAAAGCCCCAATTTTCATTAGGTATCCGTGGAGAAATCGAGCTTTTTGTGAGGTGTTGTCCAAGTGTTCTTCATCCTAGGGTTTCGAGTTTTCTCTCTCCGATTTGAGGTAGGATCTAACAACCAAACTTTAATTAATTCACATGAAGTAATCAGCATGTTATTATCTTTCATTTAACTTAGAAAGCCCCAAATTCCATTGAGCATGCATCATGAATTTCAAGTTTTGTAAAAATATATCTAGAACATGTTTCATATAGAATTCCTTAAGCTAGAGCTTGATTACGGGCTCATTTTGAGTCATATAACTTGATCTTAATGTAGCATATAGTATATGGTTGGATTCATGATCGAGTTAGCTTTCTTTTGACACCAAAATCCCTAAATTTGGTTTTGTATATCGAGAGTATTTGTCAATTTAGTGGAGGTATGTCCTGAACTAGGTCTACTTGTGTTCTTCATAGAATAGGTTGTGATTCTTGTGATTTCTGATGAAATTAGTGTTTCCAAATTGTAGTTTTATGACCCTAGAATGTCCATTAACATTCCTAGATCATATGGTTTTAATTTCAACTCAATTGGACTTCATTTGGGCGAGATTTCCCGTTTTCCGGAAGCAACAGCCGTTGCTGTTCTTGCAGGGGTCGACCCCAGGGGTCGACCCATCACCTGGCAGCCCAGGCAGCCCGAGGGTCGACCCCAGGGGTCGACCCATTCGGCCCAGCCCGAGGGTCGACCCCAGGGGTCGACCCATTCAGCTTCCAGACCCCATTTTTCAGGGGTCGACCCCAAGGGTCGACCCGTACACCAGAAACCCGATTTTCTTCGTTTTTCGAACCGAAGATGGATCCGAATCAGTGGGGAATCAACCCATTTAACTTAGACCCATTGAAATTATATTTTTGAAGAACTTTTGACCTATTCATGTACCCCTCTTGATTTCAATTTGCATTGGTCCTTCTCGCAAACATAGTACAAAACACGATGTTTACTATCTCATTACAACACTTACAAGGTTAAATAGAAACTCACTTAATTAATGATTAATGGTGTAACTAAAGCCCTGATAATGCATTCTATTTCACCGCTGTGAGAGCTTGTTCTTTACCTTGACAACTTGTTCTAGCTTGTTGGCTCTTTGGCTAATACAAATGATAATGGTTAATCATGATATCTTAACTTGGTGATTAGGATTAATATGTTGATTAGCTTGTTTGATTGCTGCTGTTTTACAGTAGCGCAGCACGATTTACTCTTGTTGTGACTTGGTTTCGATCTCCTTGATGATTATACTTACCTTGAAATTCTAGAAATGAATCTCTTTCCTACTTGAAGTTGTTATTGCTACTTAGCTTAAACCTTGGAATTCTGGCCATAAACTGTGGAAGTCTAGATTCGTGAGATCTTTGATCCAAAGAAATCAATGCCTGGCAAACAATTAAGGGCTCGGTCTAGTCCTGGGAAGAGCGCCCGAACACTACGTGTACCCCCGGGGAGGTGAATGACTAGGTGTGGCATTTGGCACCAGTACTATGACATGTGTTAAATCTAGGACTGTCCACTACTCTCTACACTACTCTCTACATTACCTTCTACTACTTTCACTTTCACTCTTCACTGTTCTATACTCTACTTGTTGTTACTCTACTTGTTGATTACTTGGACGTGGAAATGAAATTACATGCGTGCTTGACATGACTTGAATTGACTTGATATGGCCAACTTCTTATCGTTATCTCCTGTAGTAAATTCTTGTCTTACCATTCTATTCATTATATTTCTTGACCTTGCAAGATCTTTAATTCGTTTCGTGATATCATCGTTATCTTTTTATTGTTTTATCATTTGTAGCATGACATTTTAAAATGTAATTAAACTGTTAATCACTTATACCCGTCTGTTATTTCCTACTGAGCGTCAGCTCATAGTTGTGTTTTCCCCCTTTCCAGGCTTTTCAGGTGACGCGCTTACCGATGGGGAAGGGCTGGAGTGATGTCTTGAGTGTATCAGTTCTAGTGTGTTAGTAGTGTGTTATCTTTCTTCTAGTTGTGTTTTGGAGAGTATTAAGTCTCAGTCTTGTTATTGAGTTTTAGTGGTTGATTATTCCAGTTGTATTAAGTTGAACTTGAGGTTATTGTATCAGTTGTGGTTTGTTAGTGATCATTTAGCATTTCCATCTTGTAGCACTTGTGTATTGTTTTAGATTTAGTTCCCTCTCTTGCCAGCGTGTCCCTAACTGTACGTCCCGATATTTCCGCCTTGTTCGGGGCGTGACAGTTTAGTTGGTATCAGAGCCCTAGGTTTCACATTCCTAGGTGTCCTAAGTTTAAGTTTTCTTGCATTGCATCCCAATGACCGGTATATCAAAAGGTGTTGTCCGAACGTTAGGCTACGCCTATCGGGAAGGTCGCACACTTGCGCGAGTGGTCTTCGGACCGATTACCTCCGCCAGGTACCGAGTTTTGGTCGTGTCTAGGTGCATTAGATCCCTAACCTTGTAAAAGTCTAGACCTGACCTGTGAGATTGGGTAGAACTTGGGTTAAGTTCGTTTCTTAATCGTATAACTATTTATCTTGATTAACCTAAGTAATCTATTTCCCTTGTAGATGGCAGCTGATCGTGCTGAATGGAGGAACCTGCAGCGTACAGTTCAAGGCCTTACTCAGGCCCTTCAGCAAGTAGCTCAGGCAGGAGCGGCACAGCATGGCACCGGTGATCTATACCGGAACTTCCGCGGAATGAATCCGCCTAGATTCGCTGGTTCGACTGACCCCGACCAAGCCGAGCACTGGCTAGATGAGATGGGGAGAATCTTTGAAGTTATGCAATGCACCAACCAGGAGCGTGTCCTTTTGTCCACATTTCAACTGGAACATGATGCACGTACTTGGTGGGATTCTATCAAGGCAACTCTCGGTGATCGGCAAGTTATGTGGGAGAGTTCGAAGAATTCTTCAACAGCAAGTATTTTTCTGATAGAGTGCAAGAGAAGAAAGCGACAGAGTTCGCGGCCTTGAAACAGCGAGGTTTGTCCGTGGCAGAGTATGAGGCTCAATTTGCACGGCTTTCTCGATATGCTACACATCTCATTTCCACCGAGAAGATGAAGGCGAAGCGCTTTCTCAATGGATTGAAGCTTCATTATATCAACCAATTGGCACCGATGGAGATTTCCACGTATTCTGAGGTGGTAAGGAAAGCGCAAGTTCTGGAGGATACTCTTGAGATGACGGAGAGAATCCGTGGGAAAGGCACCAAGAAAGAATTACCTACGGGTTCCGGGAGTGTCAAACCCGGGTATACCAAGAAGAGGCCTGTTAGTGGACCTGGTTCGTGGAGCGGGTCCGGATCGTGGAAGGGCAAGATGCCGAGGCACGAAGACAAGAAGCCTGGCCCTATTGTTCCATTCAAGGGCGTGTGCAACTATTGTGATCGTCCGGGTCACAAGATAGAGGAGTGCTGGCGCAAGCTAGGCGCCTGTTTGCGATGTGGAAGCAAGGAGCACCGTATCCCCAATTGTCCTCTCATATCGGAGCAAGCTACACCGGCAAAACCTCTAGTCTTCAAGAAACCACAAGGCAAGCTTCAAGCTTTACATGCAGATGAAACTGGGATTTCTGATGATGGCGGACTCGTCGAAGGTACCCTTACTATAATCGATAAGCCCGCATTTGCTCTCTTTGATACTGGTGCAACACATTCTTTTATTTCACGGAGATTTGCTAAGTCATTAGCTGTGGAACCTGTTTTGATGAATACTCCGTTAGAGATTTCAACCCCTATTGGCACTAGATCAACAATCCAGTATTTCTATCCTTCTAGTAAGGTTATGATTGGTGAACAGAACTTTCCAGCAGATTTGGTCTGCATGGATATGAAGGATTATGATGTAATCCTAGAGCAGATTGGTTGGCCAAGTATGAGGCCAATGTTCACTGTAGTTCTAGCTCAGTGACTTTTACTGGACATTCTGGTTTATCTTTTACGGGAGTCAAGCACCATAACTCCGTACCGCTCATCTCGGCTCTCGAGCTGATAAGCTTTTGAGGCATGGGTGTGAGGCTTTTCTAGCCTTTGTTTGTGCAACTCCTGAGCAGCAGATGGAGATCAAGGACATTCCTGTTGTCCGAGATTTTCCTGATGTCTTTCCAGAGAACTACCAGGACTTCCGCCTGAGCGGGAAGTTATCTTTTCCATTGATCTTATTCCTGGCACAGCTCCTATTTCTAAGGCTCCTTATCGTATGTCTCCTGCGGAACTGAGGAACTGAAGCAGCAACTGATGGAATTACTTGAGAAGGGTTTTATTCGTCCTAGTACTTCTCCGTGGGGAGCCCCTGTGTTATTCGTCAGGAAGAAAGATGGTTCGATGAGGTTGTGCATCGATTATCGGCAAATAAACCAGCAGACTATCAAGAATAAATATCCCTTGCCGAGGATTGACGAGTTATTTGACCAGATAGCGGGAGCTCAATATTTTTCTAAGATCGATCTTCGATCTGGATATCACCAGTTGCGGATTAAGGAAGAGGATATTTATAAAACGGCTTTCCGCAGCAGGTATGGTCATTTTGAATTTGTCGTTATGCCTTTCGGTCTAACGAATGCTCCAGCAGCTTTCATGCAGTTGATGAACAATGCATTTCGGCCCTATCTTGATCAATGGGTCGTGGTCTTTATTGATGACATCCTGATTTATTCTAAGAATGAGGAGGAGCATGCTGAACATCTGAGAATGGCATTGCAATTGTTGAGAGATCATCAACTATATGCTAAGTTCAGTAAGTGTGAATTCTGGCTGCAAGAGGTGTCCTTTCTCGGACATATTATCACGAAGAAGGTATTTCAGTTGATCCTTCGAAGGTTGAGGCAGTGAAGAATTGGGAACAGCCTACAGTGTGCAACTGAAGTTAGAAGTTTCCTAGGCCTGGCAGGCTATTATCGAAGATTATCAAGATTTCTCTAAGATTGCAGTACCTATGACAAGATTAACCCGCAAGGAGAATAAGTTTGATTGGTCAGATGATTGTCAGCGAAGCTTTCAGACTCTGAAGGAGTGTTTGACTACTGCACCTGTTTTGGCTTTACCTTCTGGTGAAGGAGGATTTGTTGTTTATACTGATGCTTCAGGTATTGGCTTAGGCTGTGTACTCATGCAGCATGGGAAGGTGATTGCCTATTCCTCTAGGCAGTTGAGGAAGCACGAAGATAATTATCCTGTTCATGATTTGGAACTTGCTGCAGTCGTGTTTGCTTGAAGATATGGAGGCATTACTTGTATGGAGAAACCTTACAGTGTTTCAGATCATAAGAGTTTGAAGTATTTATTTTCTCAAAAGGAACTCAACATGAGGCAGCGGAGATGGTTGGAGTACTTGAAAGACTTCGACTTCTCGATTGAGTATCATCCTGGCAAAGGTAATGTTGTGGCAGATGCTTTAAGCCGGAAGCCGGTAGCTAGACTGTCAAGTCTCATGTTACAAGAATGGAGATTGTTGGAACAATTATCTAGTCTGGATCTTAATATCGACAACGATCGGATCTTGATTGCTCAGATTCAACTTAAACCTGAATTATTGATAGAGATCAAGTCCTTGCAAGATAATGATCCCGAGTTAGTAGAGATCAAGGGAAGCTTGAGCAGCAGACCTGACTTCATGTTGGCCGATGATGGTAGATTATTATTTAAAGGCAGAACTTGTGTTCCGGATGAGGCTACAATAAAGAACAAAATTCTTGAGAAGCTCATAGATCCAGATATACCATTCATCCTGGAGGCACTAAGATGTACCGAGATTTGAAAAGGTCCTTTTGGTGGCCGAATATGAAAAGAGAAGTTGCAGATTTTGTGAGCAGATGTTTGGTATGTCAGCAAGTTAAGGCCGAACATTTCAGACCAGCAGGGAAATTGAAACCACTCGACATACCCCAATGGAAGTGGGAAAGTATTGGCATGGATTTCATTATGGGTCTACCTAGGACTCGTGGTGGATTTGATGCGATATGGGTGATTGTCGATCGATTGACAAAGTCGGCTCATTTCTTACCAATTAAGTCCAAGTGGACGATTGATGTATTGGCTGCTTTGTATATAAAGGAAGTGGTGAGATTGCATGGTATTCCAGTGAATATAGTATCTGATCGAGACCCCAGATTTACTTCACATTTCTGGAAGGGACTGCAAGAGTCTTTGGGTACTCGTCTGAATTTCAGTACTGCTTTTCATCCACAGACAGATGGACAGACTGAAAGAACCAATCAGATAGTGGAAGATATGCTGCGAGCTTGCATGATTGATTTCGGTGGTAATTGGAGTGAGCATTTGGCATTAATTGAATTCGCTACAATAACAGCTATCAGTCTAGCATTCAGATGGCTCCTTTTGAAGCACTATATGGTAGAAGTTGTCGTTCCCCGTTGTGTTGGGACGAGGTAGGTGAGAAACAGTGGCTTGGACCAGATCTTGTTTCGGAATCATCACAGAACATCCGTGTTATCCGAGACCGGTTACAAGTAGCCCAGTCGAGACAGAAGAGTTATGCCGACAACAGGAGAAGGCATTGGAATTTCAGGTTGGCGAGCATGTGTTCTTAAAGGTCTCTCCGACGAGAGGATCCGAAGATTTGGCATTCATGGCAAGCTGAGTCCGAGGTACATTGGTCCATTCGAGATTCTAGATAGAGTGGGAGAGGTGGCATACAGACTGGCTTTACCACTGCATTTGTCTGGCGTACACAATGTTTTCCATGTGTCTATGTTGCGGAAATATGTGTACGATCCACTCATATCATTCAGCAGTGGATTTTGAACTGAAGGAAGATTTGACCTATGAGGAAAGACCTGTCAAGATTCTGGACCGGAAGCAACAACAACTCCGGAATCGTTCGATACCGATGGTCAAGATTCAGTGGAGTCGGCATGGGACCGAAGAAGCTACATGGGAATCTGAAGAGACTATGCGAAAGCGGTATCCCGATCTATTCTAGGTGAGCGATCTTTTTCTACTCTCAGTTTTAGTGCAGTGAATTTGGAGGACCAAATTCCTTTAAGTAGGGGAGGGTGTAAGACCCCAAATTCCTTAGAAATTTATTTAGAAAGTTATTCGTAATTATTTAGAATTTATTTGAAGTTATTCGAATTAATGAGAATTATCCAAATTAATTAGATTAATTAATTAATTAATAGAATAAGTCATTTTTCAACTATTTTATAAAAATCCCCAAAAATCACATCTTGTAGAATTAATTTTGTTTAGCAACTTTGTCTTCTACATTTAAGCCTAAGAAAATCATTTATTACGCCGAATTAGTGAACTTAGTCTTCCGAACTTAACATTTAATTAATTACGGAATAGTATAAGTAATAATTCGACTACCTCAGAAAAATCTGTAAAAATAGTAAATAGATTAAGGTCGAGGTAGATAACAACTTTTCCTTCTGGCTTTAAGCCATGGTAAATCCGTGGTAAGATCTATTTAGAATTCAAACCCAAATGTGCACACTTTTGACTCATACCTAACCCTTAGATTAAAACGAAATTCGACCTGATTACTCAACCAAATGATCTGAAATCAGGGGCAAATGGAAGGCCACAATGTAAGGAACATTTACCCTCAATCAATTTGAGGTAAACTTAGCCCCAAAACGTGCTGCCGACATAGTTTGGTCAAGTCAAGGATTTCGCGCCGTTTCTAAACACGAGCTTGCAGCAGCGAATACTCCCAACTCCGAAGGCTCCAGAAGCTCTATGAGCTATCAAAATGAAGCCCTACGAGTCTTCTTTCATTTGGCTGCTGTGGGGTTCGCTGAAATTTTGGATCTGGAGAGATCTAGTTCGATTTGTGGAGGTGGGTCAGCAGGCCGTTGGCTTCTCTTCATCCTTCTTTGATCCATCGATTGAGGTAGGAATTCTCAACCAAATCTTGATCATGAGTATAGCAAATTGTTCCTCTCATCGAGCTCTATCCATTGGTGGCAAAAGCCCAATTTTATTAGGTATCCGTGGAGAAATCGAGCTTTTTGTGAGGTGCTGTCCAAGTGTTCTTCATCCTAGGATTTCGAGTTTTCTCTCTCCGATTTGAGGTAGGATCTAACAACCAAATTTAATTAACTTACATGAAGTAATCAGCATGTTATTATCTTTCATTTAACTTAGAAAGCCCCAAATTCCATTGAGCATGCATCATGAATTTCGAAGTTTTGTAAAAATATATCTAGAACATGTTTCATATAGAATTCCTTAAGCTAGAGCTTGATTACGGGCTCATTTTGAGTCATATAACTTGATCTTAATGTAGCATATAGTATATGGTTGGATTCATGATCGAGTTAGCTTTCTTTTGACACCAAAATCCCTAAATTTGGTTTTGTATATCGAGAGTATTTGTCAATTTAGTGGAGGTATGTCCTGAACTAGGTCTACTTGTGTTCTTCATAGAATAGGTTGTGATTCTTGTGATTTCTGATGAAATTAGTGTTTCCAAATTGTAGTTTTATGACCCTAGAATGTCCATTAACATTCCTAGATCATATGGTTTTAATTTCAACTCAATTGGACTTCATTTGGGCGAGATTTCCCATTTTCCGGAAGCAACAGCCGTTGCTGTTCTTGCAGGGGTCGACCCCAGGGGTCGACCCATGCACCTGGCAGCCCAGGCAGCCCGAGGGTCGACCCCTGGGGTCGACCCATTCGGCCCAGACGCGAGGGTCGACCCCAGGGGTCGACCCATGCAGTTCCAGAACCCCGTTTTGCAGGGGTCGACCCCAAGGGTCGACCCGTACACCAGAAAACCCGTTTTCTTCGTTTTTCGAACCGAGAATGGATCCGAATCAATGGGGAATCAACCCATTTAACTTAGACCCATTGAAATTATATTTTTGAAGAACTTTTGACCTATTCATGTACCCCTCTTGATTTCAAATTTGGATTGGTTCCTACATGCAAACTTAGCATAAAAACGCACCGTTTACCATCTTCATTTCAATGCATACAAGATTAAATAGAAACTCACTTAATTAATGATTAATGGTGTAACTAAATCTCTGTTAATGCATTCTTTTTCACTCCTGTGAGAGCTTGTTCTTTACCTTGATAACTTGTTCTAGCTTGTTGGCACTTTGGCTAATACAAATGATAATGGTTAAGCATGATATCTTAACTTGGTGATTAGGATTAATATGTTGATTAGCTTGTTGGATTGCTGCTGTTTTACAGTAGCGCAGCATGATTAACTCTTGTTGTGACTTGATTTCAATCTCCTTGATGATTATACTTACCTTGAAATTCTGGAAATGAATCTCTTTCCTACTTGATGTTGTTATTGCTACTTAGCTTAAACCTTGGAATTCTGGCCATAAACTGTGGAAGTCTAGATTCGTGGGATCTTTGATCCAAAGAAATCAATGCCTGGCAAACAATTAAGGGCTCGGTCTGGTCCTGGGAAGAGCGCCCGAACACTACGTGTACCCCCGGGGAGGTGAATGACTAGGTGTGGCATTTGGCACCAGTACTATTACATGTGTGAAATCTAGGACTGTCCACTACTCACTACTCTTCCACTACTCTCTATATTACTTGCTACTACGTTTCACTTTCCACTCTTACTGTTCTATACTCTACTTGTGGTTACTCTACTTGTTGATTACTTGGACGTGGAAATGAAAATACATGCGTGCTTGACGTGACTTGAATTGACTTGATATGGCCAACTTCTTATCGTTATCTCCTGTAGTAAATTCTTGTCTTACCATTCTATTCATTATATTTCTTGACCTTGCAAGATCTTTAATTCCGTTTCGTGATATTATCGTTATCTTTTTATTATTTTATCATTTGTAGCATGACATTTTAAAATGTAATTAAACTGTTAATCACTTATACCCGTCTGTTATTTCCTACTGAGCGTCAGCTCATAGTTGTGTTTTCCCCCTTTCCAGGCTTTTCAGGTGACGCGCTTACCGATGGGGAAGGGCTGGAGTGATGTCTTGAGTGTATCAGTTCTAGTGTGTTAGTAGTGTGTTATCTTTCTTCTAGTTGTGTTTTGGAGAGTATTAAGTCTCAGTCTTGTTATTGAGTTTTAGTGGTTGATTATTCCAGTTGTATTAAGTTGAACTTGAGGTTATTGTATCAGTTGTGGTTTGTTAGTGATCATTTAGCATTTCCATCTTGTAGCACTTGTGTATTGTTTTAGATTTAGTTCCCTCTCTTGCCAGCGTGTCCCTAACTGTACGTCCCGATATTTCCGCCTTGTTCGGGGCGTGACACAGCATCTCCCCTGGACTCAGCATTTGCCAGGGAATGATAGACGATCACCCACGGAGTGCCGGGGTGAAAGCCAAATAGAGGGGTATTGGACCCCTGATCATGTACATGCCTGCAGCACTGTTCCGATATCCCTTTAGAGGTCAACGAAGCTTACGCAGTGGCGGAGCTCCATTGCCTCGGAAGGTTATAAAAACCGATCGAGTCCGGAAAACCTCGTATAAAAGGGGAGGGTTATCCCCATTAATTGTCACCCCCGAGGTGCACATGATGGCCCAGGGCATCCCTTGACATAACAAGAGTATTGATGGGGCTTCTTCAGTGGTAGCAGAGGTTTTACGACTTGGGGTTTACAGGTTGGCTTTTCGGCATGGATGGCAAGGATGCCAGAGAGCTCCCGGCGAAGGCTTCTCGATGCGCTGATAGGATGGCCTGGAGGGTCTTCCGGCACACGAGGAAGAAAGAGGGCCTCCCGGCGCGCGGGGAAGAAAGCCAAGGCATAGGGGCTCCCGACGCGCGAAGAATAAAGGGGGGAGGAGCTGATCCTGATGGTTCTCGGCGCCTGAAGAAGCGGCGCCGGGAACTATTCACCAAGTTTACTGTAGGTTGATCCGAGAAGTATGAGGGCGCCGGGATCAGAACAGAGCTTACGGTACTCTGTTTTCTGGTTTTAATGGTAGTTTGGGCTGAAAGCGACGGACTCTATGGGCTCTGAGCTGTCCGAAGCATCCACTTTGAGTTGGATTAGGTCTAGAATCCAGAGGAGTATTGGGATTTGAGAGGCATCTGGGAGGCCAAAGTCTGAATACCCCTGTTCATCGCCGTTATCATGCAGAGCTTGGGGACAAACTTAATATGGTCATTCGTCACCCTGGGAACCAAGAGATAGCTGTCTCTGGCCCCAGAGGCGACTTCTGTGACATCAACGAAGGAGACACATAGGCTCGGAACCCCGGAGTTTCTCAAGCCTCAATCATTGCACAGCGCGGTTTCATCCCAGTAGCCAAGGAATAGTCTTTTTCGGGCTCTGGGGTGAGCAATACAAGGTAGAGAAAAGACACAGACGAAACTGATCATCATGCTATTGATTTACAGATAACACGGGGTATAGCAATAGGGTTTAAGAAGAAGCAAAACTCAAGCTCGAACCACAGCCCATCATATATATCTATCCATTCGTTTGATGATGCCCATCACGGAAGGCACATGGTCAGAAAACCCATATGAAACATCATTCCCACACCCAAACTGATTACAGGGAGAGAGTGAGGGAAAGGGGAACGGACAGATGCCGAGATGTCTCGGCTACATTGCATGAATCAAGGAAAGACTCGAAACTATTACATGAAATAGAAGAAAAGAGAAAACAAACATGGGGGAGGGCGGAGCATTGACTCCTCTCCCTCCCCCGGATGCCCACCTGGAGCTTCTTCCCTGGGAATGGGTCTCTTCTCTCTTTCTTTTTCAGCGGAGGAGGCTCTCTCTCTCTCTGGTCTCTTCTCTTTTTCTTTCTTTTTGATCGATGGTCTGGCTTCTGATCCTCCGATCCCCTTTTCTTTCAAAGGGGGTATGTTTATATAGGTCTCATCCTTCTGTGCTCTCGGCGGAGGGCAGTCGGTGTGGCCAGCTTGCTTGCCACAGCTCCCGGCGCGTCCAGCGGCCCTTCGTGGAGGTTCCCGGCGCCATTATCAGAAGCCCAATCGGCCGGCCCATTTGGTGCTTTTAGGCCTCATATTTGCCTCGGCTCCTAAGACTTTTGAATTGACTTTCATAAGAACCGAAGGAGGCCCCTTTAATAGTGTCATAACTTTGTTGAGCTCATCTTGAGGTTCCATCAGTGGACAAACAGGGGTTTAATCAGTATTGCCGTCTGAATGACGACAAAACCGGATATGTTTCATCGGCATTGTCATCCGAACGGTGACAAGACCAGACATCAGCTTCATTCTGACAGACTTCGACCGGGTATGTAATCTGTGGAGAGGATTGCTCTTCTGTTCTGACTTTGTAGGAGCCCTGACAATCTTTATCTGTCGGTGCCGGTTTCATCTTTATCTCATATTACATCCATCAGTAAGCTGACATCTGGCTTACCCTGACATATCATCCGTGGATCCTCGGACGAAGCAGTAGTACAGCTCTTCTTAAAAGGCTGGGAGGTCTCATCAGTCGAGTGACTGCGGCTTCATCGGCGCTGCCGTCTGAATGACATCGGCACCGGGCATCAGCTTTGGTCGACAAAGGCTTTAGCCGGGTGAATGGTTGACGAGCTTCATCAGTGGTCTTCCACTGTTGGTCTGATCTTCTTTTCAGTTATGCTTCCACCCCTGTTGATTTTCCAGGTGTCAACATACCAACGAACATTTTAATAAACGAATCAACCCTGTCAGCCCTTGACATTCTGTCGGCACTGGCGAAGAATACCCCAGCCGGACCTTTCGCCTGGGATCGGGGAATCAACCCTTCCCCT
Organism: Amorphophallus konjac; assembly: GCA_022559845.1. Classification (NCBI taxonomy): domain Eukaryota; kingdom Viridiplantae; phylum Streptophyta; class Magnoliopsida; order Alismatales; family Araceae; genus Amorphophallus; species Amorphophallus konjac. The sequence continues at coordinate 48,631,219 of CM040126.1, forward strand.
TGCGTTGGCACTCACCCGTACCAACGAACATTTCAATAAACGAATCAACCATGTCAGCCCTTGACATTCTATCGGCACTGGCGAAGAATACCCCAGCCGGACCTTTCACCCGGGATCGGAGAATCAACCCTTCCCCTTGCGTTGGCACTCACCCGTACCAACGAACATTTTAATAAACGAATCAACCCTGTCAGCCCTTGACGTTCTGTCGGCACTGACGAAGAATACTCCAATCGGACCTTTCACCCGGGATCGGGGAATCAACCCTTCTCCTTGCGTTGGCACTCACCCGTACCGATGAATATTTCAATAAATGAATCAACCCTGTCAGCCCTTGACATTCTGTCGGCACTGACGAAGAATACCCCAGCCGGACCTTTCGCCCGGGATCGGGGAATTAACCCTTCTCCTTGCGTTGGCACCCACCCGTACCAACGCACACACCAAGAGACAAATTAGCCACACCTGTCCTCGGCACTCTGTCGGCACAGATGAACAACCCTCTTTTGACCAAGACCTCCCGTCAGGGTCATTGAACGAACAAACTCTTCTCTCCGTCCCTTCGGGCGACGAACAACCCCTTTGTGACCAAGACCTCCAGTCTCGGTCATTGGATGAACAAACTCTTCTCTCCGCCCCCCTAAGGTTGGATCAATTTGGTCGGTTCGAACATACCGGTGGCATCATTCGGATGAGTCGCTTGATGGACATGGTGGAGTGGTCCCCTCGTCCCTCCTCTGGAAGGGGCGAGCACTCTCCTATGTTCCTCTGTGAACCTCACCGGGTTCTCCTCGGGTAAGCTGTTAGTGTGGACTTGCGTCCCATCACATAGCAAGGAAAAGAAAAGAGAAAAGGGAGGAAGAGACTGCTCAACACCACACACATACAGGAGGCATGTGGGATAATTGCATTGTATTCTTGTTATAAAAAAAAAAGAGAATTACACCGGCCTCGGGGCATACACCGGTGTTACATGCAAAAAAGGGATGGAAGGGGGACTGGCAGCTAGTCTAGCCCCAGGGAAGATGTCCTCAAAAGGGAGGATCCCGATGCAAGGGAAGCTCATCATCTCATGCAGACGGTCTTCCTACGAGTCGAGGCGTTCCAACTCTGTCGTCACAGAGGCCACCGCTGCTTCGGCGACAGCCAGCTCTTCAGTTTCCCAGGTCTTGTCCGTCTCGGCCTCGAGCAGGTCAGACTCAGCCTGGGCAAGCCAACCCCGGAGTTCCTCTATCCGGTTCTCCAAGGTGTGGATGTTGGCATTGCACCCATCCAAGGCCCCCCGGTGTATCTCCCTGCTATCCCTCTGCGTCGCCAGAGCCTCCAGATATTCATCCCTCTGAGCATCGATAGCTGTAAGCTCAGTTGGGGCCTGCGTCTCGAGGAATGCACGATGATTTACGTACTTTAATAATAACAGAACGCGTCGCGACCACTCTTCCAACGGGCAACCCATCATCTGTAGTGCTTTGGTCAGCTGCTCCACGATAGCCCTTGCGTCTCGATATGTGAGCGTTGGGTCGGCAACGATCATAGAGCGCAATACCAACAGGGTCTGGCAGACTGGCAGATCCGAACTCACGTGGCCGATAGAAGGGACGGCTAGTGGGTCGAAGCTAACTTCGCTATCCATGACCGCCCACAGCTCTGCGTCAACAATGGCCAAGCTACACGGAAGGGTCAGGGCCGAAAGGAGGGACCTCTCGGGCTCCGAGGTCGACCCCTGGCCAGCTACCGCCATAGGTGAGGGAGAGACCATAATGGAGACATCTGGCGCCGCCATGATGAGCGGCTGCTCTAGCTCCATCGACCAAGCAGGTTCCGAGCCCGACGATGCCACCTCCTCCGTCAAAACTAGAGCCGCGGCCCTGTCGGGAGAATGGACGGTTGCAGAGGCTGGATCCGGTGCCGTAGCAGACAAAGTTGCCTCGGCCTCCGCCGCCTCAGCAGACAAAGTATCAATGGTGGGCGGGTCCGATGTCGTTCCCGAGAAGTCCTCATCTCCTCCCGCCTGGAATTCCCCCGAATGTTCATTAAGGATCGCCAATATCCTCCCCAGGAGTCGGGCTTCCTCGGGTACCACTGGCGTCGGGATCGGTGGCAGTGGGATCACCAGCCGCGGTACGGCCTCCATCTGCAGAAGAGACGTCAAGGACCCCGCATCCGGCCCCAGAAGCATCTTCAATCTTTTAGCCGCGTGCACGCAGAAGGATGAGCTCCACCTGGGGACGGCTGTACGAACCTGAGGTGCACGTGCTCCGCGGGGCGTTGTTGTTACCTGACCATGTAAAGAAAGGTCAGCCGCTTGCCAAGTGGAGTAAACCTTTGAATTCTCGAAGAGGCTGGATGGGTCCTCGTGCTTACCTCACCCGCCGACACGATGCTGCTCCCTGGCGTCGTCTCCTCCCAGGTGTCGGCTTCGGGCACCGTCTCCTCTCGAGTCTCGGTCACCGGCGACACCTCCCCCTCTTCCCGAATCTCAGCTTCGGGCACTATCGGCTCTTGCACCTCGATCTTGGGCGCTATCTCCCCCTCCTCCAGGGCTTCGGTGGCTGGGATAGTAACCTCTACGGCTCCTTTGGAGGCGCGAGCCTGTATTGCCTCAAATAAATCAGCAACCCCAAAGGAAGACTTAAGGATGAGAAAGGAGGAAGAAAGAGGAAGGCGTACACTTACAGCCACTACCACTTCTTCTCGGGGTGAGAGCTCAGCGGTCGAGATGGCGGCATCCGAGCTTACCCCGGCTTCTTCCTGCCACAAAACCTCAACCAGGGACGCCAGTCTATCCAAACCAGCAGTGGTTGTCGCTTGTCTGGCGGCTTCTAAACCCGGGGCGTGAATTGCTGCATCTTTTGACGGGGCCTGTTCCTGTTGGAAGCCAAAAATAATGATATCGAGAAGGTTAGTTGACGGCCTCAAGAAAGAAACCTGAATTAACAGGTTTGCACTTACGGGTGCCCGCTTCACCAGGCTAAGAGAAATGGGGAGTACCGGGGCTTTCCAGGTGGGAACTTGAAAGCTGGGCTCCCCGGGGATACCCTCAGTTGAAAGCACTTCATCTGAAGAATAGCCGTAATCTACCCTCTCACCCGACGAAGACTTAGTCCTAGTGGGCACCTCTTTCGCTGTGAAGGCAGCACCCGCCTCAGCATCCGAGGTCGGCTCGTCGTCGCGCCGGACAGGCAACCGCGACTTCCCTGACCGCCACCCCTTCTTCCGGTATGTCTGCCCGAACCGAGATGTCTCGGGGTCCGCCTCCAGTTGAGGGGCTGCCACATCAGCTCCTGCCAAGCAAAGCAAGACCCGGATTCAATCAGGCCCGCAAAGTTTCAAAATTTTTAATCGAAGCGAATGGCAAAGACAGTGATATACCTCCTTCAGCTTTGATGGCGGGAGTTGGGGCGAAGAAGGTCTCTTCGACAGATTCCACGGCCCCGCGGGTCACATCTTCACCCATGCCTGGGATAGATACGGGCGCAGGCCTCTCGGCAACAGCTGGAACAAAACATGTGTGTTACGAGAAATGCCCCTCTTAATGTCTGAATACATCCCGGAGAGCCTCAAAGAAGAAGAAACCCGACCTGCAGGTCGACTCGGCTCGATTCGGGTAGCTTCGAACTCCTCGAATGAAGAGATCAAAGGCGCCGGGGGAACGGTCGACGTAGCTTCGGTGGCCTCCATCTTTCGTCGCTTTGCCTCCCGCCGCCCGGCCGCCTTGGCAGCATCTACCGCCTTCTTCACGGGCGATTTCGCCCGGGGCCTCTTCGCAGGCGGAGGTAGGGGAGTCGTGGTCGGAGCCACTGACGCCTCCTCAAAGTAAGCAGGTTTCCCTGCCTACCGCAGAAGATTGCGATACGTCACCGTCTGGACACTGTCAGGGTGGTATGTTCAAAGAAAAGAAAGAAAAAAAAAGGAGACCCGATCAACGTCCAGTATTCAAGAAAGGGCAACATTGAAGAACACGAGGGAAAGAAGAAGAACACTAAGTACCATGGGGGCCAGTGTACAGCCGCAGCATTATCGGCCAATAATTGAGGGACGGCTCCTTGTCCCGACGAGCCGCCTCCCTGATCATCCAGCATACATCTTCAATCTTTTGGCAGCGATCGGCGAGGGCGGCCAGGTCCGCATGCTTCTTGGCAGCCAAGTGGCAGAAGAGGTTGAAGTGGTCCATCCCCCACCCCTCGGCGTAATAGTAGGCGATATGGAGGTGCTTGCCCAAGATGGCCGCCCCCGGATCTTCAATCTTCAACCCATGTACTCGGAGGAGGACGTAGAGCCATGTGGTGTCCTTGTAGTTTTCTGGCTTCCGCTCCTCCCTCCTCACAAAGGTGAGTAGGGACAAAGTGGGTCCCTCTCCGGGCGCCAGCTCCTCGCTGGGGTGCCTTCTTCCTCCATGGGAAATGGATAGTTGATCAGCTCCAGGTGGTCACCCCCGATGTGGCAAAGGTCGCGCAAGATCTTCTTAAAATCATCCTTCACCACAGGAGGCAGTTTAGCCTGCGGTGCCGACATGTCCTCTCGAGCCCGCTTGCGTGCGATCATGTACGTGGCCACTTCCTGCTCCTTGCCCTGCCTCAACCGGAGGTGGTGCTCTGGGTCAATATCAAGGACCGGCACTGGCTGCCGGCTCAGAAACCTCCTCTCTGCCCCATACCAGCAGTCGGTCCAGGATAATCGGTAAAAGGCTGTCCGGGTGTTCCAGCACTTCACATACTCCGGGGTCACCCGTGGAATCCGACCCGGGGCTGGCACCCTGAAACTGGAAGTGTCTGCCCGATGAAAGAAATCCCACCAGGTTCGGGCAGTCTCAGCAGTGGGGCTCCCCCGGAGACTTCGCAGCGACAGGTCAAATCGAGCACTGTACGCCGGGATCTGTTGATCATACCCAAAATTCCTGCCGAAGCGGAAGGGATAGTACAGCTCCAGCAGCAGACTGTCCCCTTTGCGGAAAGCCAGCACACTGGGACGAATGGACAGCGCCCAGGCCCTGAGCTCCGGCTCCAACAGCGAGCGAACCACGTTCTCCTGGCTGATCGGGTGTACATATTTCTCCACTTGGTCGTCTCTGCATTCCCGGTTGCTGTTTACTAGCGGACTGGAGTGAGCGGCCAGGGTCCAGAAGTGGATAGTGCCTGCGGCATCAAGGGGCACCGTCGTCAGCCTACCCCGGATGTCATACAATCGCATGGACGTCGAGCTTGATGCCACACTCGCGAACTCCAACATCCGTGGAACCAACCCCCATCCTTAAATGATGCGTAGGGCGAACTCTGGGAATAGGGAGCAAACCCATGCGTTGAAGAAATGCAGTGGGCACACATACCGTGCCTATCGCGGGAAATGGTGAGCGCTGACATCCCCGAGCACCTTGTATATCAGACACAGGGTAGTTGGACATAGAGACAGCTTGATACCCCAGGCCATCTGACAGGCCGGGTAGATCGCATCCGGTCGGATGACGGTCTCGTCTTCATACGGCATGGCAAACGAGCACAGCCAATAAGTCAGGAACGCTGCACAATGCATCAGCGGGTCGACCCCTGCCAGATTGGGCCCGCTTCGGCACCCTCGGGAAGAGATCTTCACATCAGCCTTCGCCTTAGTACGCTTCTTGCTGGCGAAGGTAGTGCCTATGTGCGGGAAGTCTTTGTATTGTTTCAGGCCGTCGTAGAAGTACTGCAGCCACAAGACCATGCGAACTCTCTTCTGGTCTCCACGGGGGGGTTGCTTCCCACCATGTGCCAACTGATATAGGTCCCGATACGCCTTCATAAGATACTGGTATGAATAGCCAAGGGAGTAGTAGCCGTCCCCGTTGGTCTCATCCTTGATTAGATCTGGGAGGCAGACTTCTTCATAAGGCTCCCCGTCAATAGGCAATCCACTAAGCTGATTGAGGCTCCATAAGTCCAATGAGGTCTCACCCTCCGCCGTATAAAAGGTATTAGTCTCTGCGTTGAACACTTCAATCATCCCGCAGCAGAGGCCCCTGGAAATGGGGTAGCTATACCGGGAGGCGTAGACACTATGATAAACGTCGGCCCAGATAAGGATAGGGGCGTAATTGAACAGCACATACTCTGTGAATTCCACGCCCCCTTCCCGGAAGCTATGCGCGTCCTTAAGCCTGAGCTCCCGGAACCAGCCCAGCGCCAGTTTGTGCTTGAACCGGATGGCCAAGCAATCCAGCAAGAAGGGTTCTTCTCGATACCCCCACTTTATTGGAGCCAGAAATAGACCGAACTGGGGATGTTCGCCCTGGACTTGCCCAGCGGATGTGTCCCACCGAGGAGGGGTAAATTGAGGTGCCCGCACTAATTTGTCTTCTGTCGGCAGCACGGCTTCAAGTCCCAAGATGGGTTTCCATTCTCGAGCCTCTCCCACCAGATACATCGGAATACTCCTCAGAACACTGTAGAGCAGGCTGTCCCGGGATCGCCACATCACTTGCTCGGCCTCCTTGACAACTCGGAAGTTCTGCCTCTCCTGGTGACTGAGATGCTTCAGGAAGCGGATGAGATGCCTGTCCTTCGGGTAGTCCTTCCGGTACTCCCCCGTGGATCGATCAAAAGTCATGCCAACTCCAACCCGAGTGAGCCTGCGGAAATCCATCATCTCGGTGTCGGAACCCGATGATCCGGCCAATGACGCTATCTCAGCATGCTCTCTGTCCAAGTCCTCCACGTTAAACCAAGTAACTGCCGGCACCGGAGGTGGGGGAACGCGCCCGACATCAGAAGCGGCAGAAGCAGCAGAATCTCTTGGTGTAGCCATCTTTCAGCAAAGTGCAAGATAGCTCGAGTCAGAACAACACGCAAACAAAAGGGGGGGGGGGTCACGTAGGGGCTATGCTACAATCAAATTGAAAAGAATGCCAATAATTTCTGACAAAATTTTGGCAGAGTTTCCCCTAGGCCGGAGGCGTAAGGAAAAAACACGGGTGCACGTCCACAAGGAGTGACGGCCCCAACAAAGTCACGGTGTGCCCAAGGGCGACACCGGAGGTTCTCCGGTTGAAGAAGTCTTCTTCTCCCCTTCAGCGGAAAACCCTATGCCTCCCTTCAGCGGCACACCCAGGCTGAGCTCCTCCAACGGCACACTCGTGCCCCCGCTCAGCGGCACACCCGTGCCCTCACTCCAGCGGCACACTCGTGCCCCCCCCCTCTCAGTAGCACACCCGTGCCCTTCCCCAGCGGCACACCCGCGCCAACCCCCTAGCGGCACGCCCCGTGCCCTCGTCAGCGGCACGCCTCGACGCCATGACCGCCCCGATGCCAAGAAGAAGAAGAAGAAGAGATAAAGAAGAAGAAGAAGAGATGGAGGGAAAGAAGAGGAGAAGAGGAAAGAGGAAGAGGACGACGGAGAGCTTAGGGCTCCGTCGTCCCCCGAGCGAAGAAGCAACGAGAAGAAAAAGAAAAAGAAAAGGGGGGAGGAGAACGGAAGAAAAGAAGAGAGGAAGAGGAAGAGAAAAAGAAGAAGAAGGAAGAAAGAAGGAGAGGAAGGGGAGAGGGGCACGGCGGCCTCACCCTAGGCACCGGCGACGACGGTGAGCGGCGGTGGCGACAGAGGAAGGGAGAAAAGAGAGAAAGAGAGGAGGAGACGGTGGGAGCCGAAGAGACAGAGAAAGAGAGAGGGAGAGAATTCGAAAAGAAGGGGGGGAGTTTCGAACTCCCCCACCCCTTTTATAGCCGTTTCAAAAAAAAAGGGAGAAAAAAAAGAGGGAGAACGAAGAAAAGAAAAAAAGGGGGGAGAAAGAAAAGAAAAAAAGAGAATAAAAAAACCAACAACAAAAAAATAAAGAGAACAGGAAAAAAAAGAGAAAACAAAAAATAAAAGGAAAAAAAAGAGAGAAGAAGAAGAAAAGAAAAGAAAAAAGAAGAAAAAAAGACAAAAAAGAGAAGAAAAAAAATTAATAATAAAAAAATATATATACTTATATACATATAGTAAACAATGATAATATAACAAGTAGGTATGATGATATCTACATCACGCATCTTATGAACGTACGCCTAATAATGTGCGTTAATATCATGGGCACACCCGCGAGCACCGTCTGGCTCATCCTTCGCCCATGCTGCCCACGGGTGGGGGGCATTTGTGGACGTATAAAATTGTACGTTCATATGTCCCACCAAGCCCCGCATTAACGCCAAAGTCGAAAGGAGAAGACTCGGGGAGACTGGCCATCTAGGGCTCCGGGAGAATACTATCGTCCGACAAATCCCCGCATTTGCACGGGCGCATTAAATGACAGAGAAAACACAGGATATCCCTCCTGAATTTATGCACTGCTACGGACCCACCCTCGGGTCCCTAACGGTGAAAAGATACCCCAAAAGGAGACACAACTTAAGCCCCTGAATCAGGAGCTGGCGCCCCTTCCAACGGCACGCTCTAAACAGGCTTCAGCGACACGCCCCCATGGCCTTTCAGCGGCACGCCCCCTAAAGAGCCTCCAGCGGCACGCTGCCAGCGGCCTTCAGCGGCATGCCCCCTGAAGAGCCTCCAGTGGCACGCTTCTTGGTGTCTTCCAGCGGCACGGGCGTTCTGCCCCTCAACGGCACGACCCCTCAGCCCCCAGCGACACGGGCGTTCTGCCCCTCAGCGGCACGACCCCTCAGCCCCCAGCGGCACAGCGTTGAATCCCTAGAACAGCACGAACCGACAGAAGACACAACGGTCAGTAGGCAAACCTATTGGCCCGCAACGTGGTCATTTCAACGCCAGCTAGCGACCTGCATTGGTGTCGCCCTCCGGTTGGATGAGGGAGATCTTCACCTGACGAGGAAGATACCGAAGTCAACCTCGGATGGCAGTGCCATCATGAAGTAGGCCTCGTCAACAGCCCACGTATAAAAGGCTTCCACAGAGAAAGGCAAAAGAGAGGGGCATGCGAAGGGATTCGTTCGAAGAGAGCACCAGAGGAGAAGAAGAAGAGAAGAAGAAGGTAGAGAAGTGTGGAGAGATGGAGAGGGAGTGAGCCACCTGTATAGGGGAGAGGAGGAATGGGGTGAAGGGAGGCACCTGTTGAATCTCTGTAGTTTTGATGATGACTAACACTATGAATCAAATTATGTGTTGCTTCCTGGTAACTGTTAAAGATGCTGCATTGTCTGGATAATCTCTAGATCTAGTTTCTGAAAGGAGCCTTGGGAAATTTCTTGTTTGCATGCACATCTTCTGATTAAATGCTCCTCTAACATGTTCACCCCTTAGCTCGTACCTGTCTGTCTTCATCTATATGGGTTCTGTGCTTTTAGTGCGTTGACGCACTTGGCTGACTGCGTAGACGCAATTGTGCGTCTTTCACTTGCTGTCTTGTTCATTGCGTCGACGCTGACACTGGATGCGTTGACGCATTGGCCAGTTGCCAAGGGCGTGAGCATCTCGCTTGAGAAGCTGAGGCGACGCTGCACGATGGAAGCGTTGACGCCTTGGGCTGATGTCCAAAAGGTCTTTTGATCAACAACCAAGCCGATGCGTCGACGATGTCACTAATGCGTTGACGCATTGGTGTGTATTGTGAAGGGTCCTGCTCTCCATTATAAACTTATTGCGTTAACGCCTTGGCTTTACTGCGTTGACGCGCTCTTCAGTCCTTTGATAAGTTCCGTGCAATCTGTGTGAACAAACGTATGACTTGAATATTTCTGAGATTGACTGAATGTTCTCTGAAACCTTACAGGGACTTAAATACAAATTGGAACTTTATTCCAATCATGTGAGCACGTGATTTGAGGGAATAATCTTCTAACACGTGGCTCGGCTCATCTGGAAGCATCTTCTTCACGCGTGTCTCCCACACCCTCAGTCTCTCGTGAGTCTGGATATATAGGAAGGTTTCTGCTCCTGAAAAGAAGCCGAAGCCACAAGAAAAAGGGTGAGGCCAGAGCGAGTGGAAGAAGAGGAGAAGCCATCCTGATCCATTCGTTGAGCGTACCTGGAAGAGAGAGAGTGATGAAGGAGAGGATGGTTTTCTGCTACGTTTTGTCTATGCTTCTTTAAGAAGCTACATTGTTTCTCCGTTTGATTGTCTTTCAATATTTCTTTATGTCTTTGTTTGTTCGTTCTCAGATTCCGATACTCTGTTTTCGTTCCCTCTAGGTGTAGAGGAAGAGAGGTGAATCCTCTGGGTCGCAGTGTGGCTTCCCTCTGATTTAGATCAGAGGAAGGGAGGAGTTCTCCGGGGTTTTGTGTTCAGGTAGTGAGAAGGCTACCTGGGTTCTTCCCTCCAGCTGAGGAGGAAGAGAGACAGCATCTCTGAATTGCAGTGAGGGTGGGTCACTGTTGGGTTCCCTCTTGTCTAAGAGGAAGGGAGAGTTATCTCCGGGTTAGGTCTTGTGGTGTGAGACCTGGGTGCAAGCTGTGAGTTCAGCGTCTGTAGGGATTTCGATCCCCAAGCTGTGGATCAGCGTGTTGTTGGCAGACTGAGTCTGAGGTTCTTTCTTGTGAAAGGGAAGCCTCACTCTGCCTTGAGTGAGGGATGGACGTAAGTCTACATGTTGCAGACTGAACCATCTAAACCTCTTGTTCTCCGTGGTGTGGTTGTGCGCATCTATTTTCTTTATGCTTCTGTCTGGCTTCATGATGTAAGTGTGATTGTTGATGATCGAAACCTTGGTCTGACTGCTCGATTAGTGCTTGTGCATATGTGCTGATGAAATTCTGAGTGATATATGTTCTGCGCTCGTGACCTACTTTATCTTGGTTAAGGTTCCTGATCATTTTACATATTGTCAGTCTTTCTAGCCAATCTCATCTTCTAAGATCTCCTCGGCTCGGACAAATATTTTTTAAACGGTGATCTATTCATCCCCTCCCCTTCTAGCTCACCGTCCTGTTTAACAGTTGGTATCAGAGCAGGTTTACCCAAGATGTGGTCCAATGACCAGGGTAATCCTGGAACCAGTGGTCCTCGCAGCTAGATAGCTGAAGGACAGTCAATCTCCCATCCCCCATATTTTGATGGTTCTAATTATTTCTTTTGGAAAAATAGGATGGAAGTTTTCATCCGATCTCAGAGCCACAAGCTGTGGAGAGTCATTACAACTGGACCTTATGATTTACCTCCGATTGAGGAGATGTGTTCTGAAGAACAAGTCAAATTATCTGGACTGAACTGGTCTGCGCTCAACATCATCCAGTGCGCAATTCACCCTGAAGAATATGCCCGAATTTCGGCGTGCAAGACAGCTAAGAAGATGTGGGATGAACTAGCGCTGATTTACGAGGGTACCTCTCAGGTCAGAGCTACCAAGGTAAACTACCTAACCTCTGAGTATGAATTATTCAAGATGAAGTCAGAGGAGAGCGTGACTGATATGTACGCTAGGCTGTCACTGATCACAAACAGCCTCAAGGGATTTGGAAAGGAAATATCTGAAGGGGATATAGTCAGGAAGATCTTAAGATCCTTGACTCCAGCGTGGCACACAAAAGCTACTGTGATAGAGGAATCAAAGGATTTAACAACCATGACCGTCACTGAACTCATAGGGTCTCTTATGACCTATGAGATAAATCTCAAGAAAACAGGAGAAGGAAATGACAGAAAGGGCAAGAATGTTGCTCTTAAAGTTGAACGACACAGCAGCAGCAGTAGCAGCAGAGAGTCTAATGGAATTCCAGACCTTGACAGAAGTGAAAAAGCACTGCTCACACGTCAGTTCAGGAAATTCCTGAAAATGCAGGGAAATTCATATAGGAAAAGAAGAAACTACTCATCAGGTAAATATCTGAACAATGGCAGTGACAAGGATAGGAATGCTAAAGGTGTGATGTGTTATCATTGCAGGAACTTTGGGCACATGAAGCAAGATTGACCTGAGCTTCAGAAGAAGACACCGGACTATCACAAGAAAGGCTCCAAAGTGTACAAGAAAAAGCCAAAAGCTATGGTATGCACTTGGAGCGATGAAGAAGAAGACTCAGAGACTAATTCCTCAGGAAAGGAGACTGAAGGAGTATGTCTGATGGCCGACGAGGAAAATGAGGTAACCAATCCCTTTGTAACTTACTCTATTGATGACTGGGAAGAGAAATATGGTGAACTGCTAGATATGTACAATGCCTTAGCTAAAGAACATAGAGTCATCAAACGCAAACTCAATATGGTTAATGAAGAACAAGAACTTGTCAAGATAGAAAATTCCAAACTGGTAGCTGAATTAGCTCAGATGGAGAATGTAAGAAATGAGAATAATCTTTTTAAGAATGAACTTAAAAAATTTAGAAAACAGCTTGATGAAACCAATCAACATACTGAAGAAAACCTGAGACAAAATGACTTAATCAAGGAAGGGTATGAAGCTGTTATAAAGGTCAATGATGAATTGCTGGAAAAAAACATATCTCTGTGAAAGGAGTTGGAAGATAAGAAGAAAACTCTTGAGAGGTTTGTTTTGGGAGAAAGCAATTTGAACGCCATGTTAGGCACCAAAGTAAACTTTAACAGAGAAGGTTTGGGTTTCAACCCAAATAAGAAGGAAGCATTTGGGATAAAAACCACCACATTTTGCACTGAGAAAGGAAAAGAGAAACTGGACATCCCATCCAGTTCCAAAAGTACTGAACAACAAAAGAACATCCATAAACAACAGCCTGATTTTGGAAAAAATGTCTTTAAGAAATTCAACAAGCCCACTGATAGTTGCAAAACGTATGTCGTTAATACGCTCACTACCAAATTTAATTATCGGCTCACAAATTAATTAAAAGAAAATAGTTAAGCGGTGAGACGAGTCGATTCCACAGGGAAATTTAGATTTTAAGATAGAAAATCTTGAGTTTTATAATTAGCAAAAAATGGACACTAAACTAAGAGTTGACGAATTGAAATTAATTAATCTAAGTGAATGAACTTAAGAAACTAAAACCTAGAATAAAATTAAACAATGGCAACAAACACCACGTTTAGAGGAAGAAAGAGATGATCATGAATAAACAACTACAAGTAAAACACTTATATGAAAGGAAGAACGTGCTTACAATGAATTAATCTAATCTAAGACAACTACGATCATTAAGTTAAACTACAAAGATAAATAATCATGGAAAGACACTAAAAGAAACTGTGGAACTAATAGTGAAACTAAGAGAAGCTTTGTCTGCAACGTGGAAGCCCAGATCGCCACCACCAAACCGAGCCCAAGTCTCCACGGCAGCAAAGGAACGCAGCTGCGGCATAAGAAGCTCGTCGCGGTCACCCTAACAGCACCCAGGGAAAGCTGCTAGCAAAGCCACGGCAGCAAGAGAACCTGCAACAGCACGGGAACTCCACCAAAGACAGACGGACGTTGCACTACCAAGCCGAGGGAGTTCGCGACGCCCGAGTAGACCCGGGCCCAAACTCAACTAAACAAAACGCGAACAGCCCCCCAAAGAAGGCCGGCAACCCAAACTAAAAGAACAAAGGGAGAGAACCGAAAACAAAAAAGATCAACCCGAGAAAACCCAAAACAAAACAGAAGAAGAAAAACCCCAGAACAGAAGATGAACCCCCCGGCGTTCCTTGAGCCTCCCCTTTTATAGGAGCATGGGCGACGCCAAGCTTCTCCGCGGAACCACCTCCGCTTTCGACGCCATCCACGCTCCATCTTTATCCTGCCGGTATCATCCACCGCGCCCCACACGAGCATCTCGCCACGAGCGAACGGCTCGCAAAGCCTGCTCTGCCGTCTTCTCCGGATGCAGGTGACAGCGTCCATCTTCCTTATCTCATCGAACAGCGTCTATGTAGAGCCCATCGCAAGCCACTGCCGATATTCCCGCGGTGACCATGGAGATGCAAACACCCGTCGCGAACCAATGTGGGCGTCACCCTCGTGCCGGGAAGGCCACGTCTGCGGCCACCCCATCTTTTGCATGCACTCTCGACGTCCCCAGCTACCACGTCCATCTATGTTAACCACAGGTTATCTTCAATCGGCGAAGCCTTCGTGCACGTGCAAATCAAGCTGATAATCTTGCCAATGCATACACATGCCCCTTGTTTGGCCATGCACGTAATGCCTTTATACAACTCCCATGCATATAGCAGTCCTTTCTTCTCTAGATCGGCCCATGAACTGCGGCTTCTGGTGAATCCATGTAACGAGCGGCCACGTCTTGATGTTTGTTTGCATATTATAATGCCATCTTACCACCCAGCCATGCATATGCAACTAAGATTTTGTAAATGCATGTATTGTGTTTCTTGTATTGCCATGCACGTGATGCTTAAATGTGCTTCATGCAACCCACTTAACCATCCTCATGCATCTTTGCAACCAGCTGACCACGTGCATGTCTTCATAAAACAGGTCCATGGCCTTCGTGCATGTTTTGTTAACAGCAAGGCCATGCATATTCTCAGCAACCCCGTGCATGAATTGGCAGCAGCAAGCGTTGCCTTCGTGCACAGCTGTCCAGCAATTGCCTTCGTGCAACTTTCTGTAGCAAGAATACACACAAATATAAAAAAGCCTTAAGCATATGAAGATTAATGTGAACCTCATTTTCGATAAATGCATTTCCTTGCCAAAAATTGTTGATTTCCATAAAAACTCCTCAAATTCATAAAAATCTATTTCTGTGAATAATTTCACACATAATCAACAATTTACTTTGACTTTTATCCAAAACATGTGAAATTAGCATGAAAAAATATGAAGTAATCACCCACGCACCAGAAACAAGGTGCCTGTCAATTCAACAACTATGACTCTAATAAAAGAATGGGCTATTTGAAAAGAAACATGGGAAGGTCTAACTACACACAGAATACTGTCAATAAAATGTCTTCAACGAGACAGTTTAGAAATTATGGTCTGGCTGGGACTCAAGATTTTATCAACAGAAACTGGACACACTTTGAGAAACAAAAGGAAACAACTGAAATGTACATCAATAGCAAAACTGTCAATTCTCAGCACAGAAAGAAAAAAGGGGTGAAGCAGATCTGGATCCCCAAAACTGTGCTTAATCATTTGAGCGGTATTTTTGGACCCAACTTATCTTGGGCTCCAAAGCACACTACTTAAATTGTTATTGTGCAGGTGAGCCTAGCAGCCGAGAACAACAAGTGATATCTTGACAGTGGCTGCTCGAGGCACATGACAGGGGATCAAAGAAAGTTCAGCAAGCTTGAATTGAAAGCAGGAGGGACAGTCAAGTTTGGAGGTAAAAACAAAGGCCAAATAATTGGGACCGGAACCATCGGTAATAAAACCTCCAACTCTGTTGAAAAAGTATTGTTGGTCGAAGGTCTGCAACATAATTTATTGAGTATTAGTCAGTTATGTGACAAGGGTCACAAGGTCCTCTTTGATGAGCATGCTTGCAAAATTTTAGAACCAAACTCCGATAAAATAAAGTTCATTGCAAATAGAGTCAATAATGTCTATATTATGGATCTTGATGTTGAGTCTGAGTCTAATATGTGTCTCTCTGCTGATTCAGAGAATAACATGTTTGACTGGCATAGGCGACTAGGTCATGCTAGCTTTAACACCTTGCATAAATTAGCTAAATTTGACTTAGTTAGAGGCATGCCTAGCTTGAAGTTCAAATCATTCTCTAAGCCTTGCGATGCCTGTGCTCTAGGCAAGCAAACCCGAGCTTCTTTTAAAATAAGGACTGAGAGCTTGTCAAACAAGCTTATGGAACACTTGCACATGGATCTCTTTGGTCCTACCAGAACCCAGAGCCTAAATGGTAAGAGATTTGGTTTTGTCATTGTCGATGACTACTCTAGATTTGCATGGTTGTTTTTCTTGGCTAATAAGAGTGATGCTTTTCAAAAATTTGAACATTTTTTTAATAAGCAAAAACTTGTAGGCCACAAGATCACTGTTATCCAATCAGATCATGGAGGAGAGTTTGAGAACTCCTCATTTTCTAGTTTTTGTGACAAGGAGGGACTGACTCACAAATTTTCTTCTCCCAGGACCCCAGAGCAGAATGGAATTGTGGAGAGAAGGAATAGGACAATAGTGGAAATGGCAAGAACATTACTAATGGAGAGTCAGCTACCGAAGAGTTTTTGGGCAGAAGCGGCAAACACTGCCTGCTATATACTAAATAGAGCTTTGGTAAGACCCATACATAAGAAAACACCATATGAACTCATGAAAGGTAAGAGACCTAATGTCTCATATTTCAAAATTTTTGGTTCAAAATGTTTTATTCATAATAACAACAAGAGAGACTTAGATAAATTTGATGCCAGAAGTATTCTGGGAATATTCCTAGGATACTCTGAAACATCTAGGGCCTTCAGGGTCTTTAATAAAACTGATAGAACTGTAGAGGAAACCCCTCATGTCATTTTTGATGAAACAAAAATCTCTAACAGTCTAAATGATGATAACAGGTCTATAAGTCATGATGGAGAGTTCCTGAATCAAATGCAAGAGGAGGAAGTACAACCGGCTAAAGAACCCACTGATCTGAACCCAGTAAGTACAGCCGAACAAGGTGAGTCCTCAACAAATGTCAGAATTTTAAAAGACCACCCTGTAACCAATATTATTGGTAGTCTTCATGATCCCCCTAGGACAAGATCCCATTTCAGAAATGTTCAGAATCAGGACTTGATTGCTTTAGTTTCTCAAATTGAGCCTAAGACCATTGAAGAAGTCTTAAGTGATGAGAATTGGGTAACTGCCATGTGTGAAGAACTAGGGCAATTTGATAGAAACAATGTCTGGGAACTTGTACCTAGACCTGAAAATTTCAATGTAATAGGAACAAAATGGGTTTTTAAGAACAAACTGAATGAAGAAGGTGTCATCTCTAGGAATAAAGCTAGACTTGTAGCTAAAGGCTACAGTCAGGAGTATGGAGTAGATTTTGATGAATCCTTTGCTCCAATAGCTAGAATGGAGGCTATCAGAATTCTATTAGCATTTGCTTGTTCAAACAACATAAAACTTCAACAAATGGATGTTAAGAGTGCTTTCTTGAATGGAATTCTAAAAGAAGAAGTTTATGTTGAACAACCTCCTGGTTTTCAGTTTTCGACTAAACCTGATCAAGTTTTCAGGTTAAACAAAGCTCTTTATGGACTAAAGCAGGCTCCTCGGGCCTGGTATGAAAGGCTGACCAATTTCTTACTGAATAAAGGATATAACAGAGGTAATGTTGACCAAACTTTATTCACTAAGAATTCAAGACAAGATCTCATTATAGTTCAGGTATACGTAGACGACATCATCTTTGGATCAACAAATCCTGAACTGTGTAATGAATTTTCACAACTTATGTCAGCTGAATTTGAGATGAGCTTAGTTGGAGAACTGACTTATTTTCTTGGCTTACAGATAAATCAAATGTCAGATGGCTGCTTCTTCCACCAAACCAAGTACACGCTGGATATCCTAAAAAGGTTTGGGATGACTAACCTGAAGCAAATATCCACCCCAATGAGCACAAGCATGACCCTTAATGCAGATGAGTCAGGTAAACAAGTGGATGAAAAACTCTACGGAGGTATGATTGGATCCCTCTTGTACTTAACAGCTTCTAGGCCAGACATACAATTCAGTGTTGGCTTATGTGCAAGATATCAGTCTAGGCCTACTGAACTTCATTTGTCTGCTGTAAAAAGGATCTTTAGATATCTGTCTGCCACACACACATTAGGATTATGGTATCCTGCTTCTCGCACATTAGATTTAGTTGCATACACTGATGCAGACTTTGCTGGATGCAAATTAGATAGGAAGAGCACCAGTGGCCACTGCCAATTCTTAGGAGGATGCCTAGTTTCTTGGAGTTCAAAGAAACAACATTCAGTGGCCCTTTCCACTGCTGAGGCTGAATACGTGGCTGCAAGTAGCTGTGGCACTCAAGTTATCTAGATTAAGCATCAGCTTCAGGATTACCAAGTAGAGACAGGATGCACTCTCATTTTTTGTGACAACACGAGTGCCATAAACATTGCAAAGTATCCTGTTTTACACTCACGAACAAAACACATTGAAATCAGGCACCACTTTATTAGAAATGAAATTGCAAATAAACCATTTGAACTAATTCATGTTGGGACTGCAAATCAAACTGCTGATATTTTTACAAAACCTTTAGATAGTGAAAAATTCACTTCATTGAGAAGAGAACTTGGTATTTACAAACTCTGACTGATCTGTGGCAATGAATTCAGTTTTATGTATTTCCATGATTTTAGTGGTAGTTCTGTCTTACTTTTTCTGATGGGGTCACTATGTGAGGGGGAGCGGGTGTGAGATTTGAGAGGTATCAGGTCTGTTTCTATGCTGTTATCAGGATAGAATGGGAGATAGAGCTACTAGAGAGGGGGAGCTTGACTAATTAAAAACGTTTGAAAGATGGTTGTTGTTGCTGGATTAATTGTCAGAATTGATCTTGAGCATCCCTTTTTAGTAGAACCTCGTTCATTTCCTACATTCTTAAGTTTGTGCAATTAAAGTCCAGCCAGAATCTTCTTCTAGTAAGTCTTAAGAGGCTAAGATTAACCTTCACAAGTATATCCTCTTACTTTATTTCTTGACTGATGAACAAGCTAGACTCATATGAAATGGGTTCTGTTATACGCTTTTCATTGGATTTCGTGATAAGACCACGAGTAATTGCCTTGGCTTTGTCTTCAAACAACCTTCTTGAAGAGCTAGTTAAACTGATCAGTTTTTAAAACTGTATATTGAGAAACTAGGAATCCCATCAATGAAATGGGAACTTTCTAAGTCATGAAGTATCAGTTCTCATAAACAAAAACAAAAGAAAGAAATTCAATTCAAAATTTATGTTTGGCAGAGCAATGATGACATGTGATGAGTAACTGGGGATTCTGGCCTCTGACCAAGGTGTCTCCTCATGTAAAAACTAATAGTCACTATCTCTGTTCTCTAACTGAGAAGGTATGAGGCTCTTACATTGAGTAACTGAGGATGCTGGCCTCTGACCAAGGTGCATACTTAATGTCAAAGGTGTAACTGGCCAAATACACTCTATAACAGTGCTTTCTCTCCTTGGAATGTTTGTCCTCAGCACCTACAGGCTATTTTCATGGTTCAAATTCTTGTTGTCTTTTTGACGAGCCTTAACAGCTACCTCAGTCATACTTGTTGACACTTGCTCTTCTTTCACTTTCATCGTAAGTTGATAAACTTCAAGCTTCTTCTGAATCTCTTTCTCTTACCAGAACTTCAAGATTCTTCACTGACCTTAAAGCCCCACTTAAGCATCTAAGATTTGACACTGAGTTTCTACTGTTGGAACTCTCTCCATCTTTTCTCATCAATCCAGCGTCAACATCTCTCTTTCTCTTTTGTTTTGATGATGTCAAAGGGGGAGAAGGTTGAAAGGAGGAGGGGGAGTGAAGAGGTTGAAAGGAGGAGGTTGAGCTAGTGAGGGGGAGTGAAGAGATTGAAAGGAGGAGGTTGAGCTAGTGAGGGGGAGTGAAGAGATTGAAAGGAGGAGGTTGAGCTAGTGAAAAGGAAGTTTTTGGAATGTTTTGGGTAAAAGATAATAAGTGCTATAAGTTCAGGTTTTGAGAGGTCACCATTGCTGTTTTATCGAACTATTGTTGTTGTTATTGAGACTGCTTTAGGTTGGTGTTCCTTGTTCACTAAATTTGACTCATGGTGTTGCCATCATCAAAAAGGGGGAGATTGTTGAATCTCTGTAGTTTTGATGATGACTAACACTATGAATCAAATTATGTGTTGCTTCCTGGTGACTGTTAAAGATCCTGCATTGTCTGGATAATCTCTGGATCTAGTTTCTGAAAGGAGCCTTGGGAAATTTCTTGTTTGCATGCACATCTTCTGATTAAATGCTCCTCTAACACGTTCACCCATTAGCTCGTACCTGTCTGTCTTCATCTATATGGGTTCTGTGCTTTTAGTGCGTTGACGCACTTGGCTGACTGCGTAGACGCAATTGTGCATCTTTCACTTGCTGTCTTGTTCATTGCGTCAACGCTGACACTGGATGCGTTGACGCATTGGCCAGTTGCCAAGGGCATGAGCATCTCGCTTGAGGAGCTGAGGCGACGCTGCACGATGGAAGCGTTGACGCCTTGGGCTGATGTCCAAAAGGTCTTTTGATCAACAACCAAGCCAATGCATCGACGCTGTCACTAATGCGTTGACGCATTGGTGTGTATTGTGAAGGGTCCTGCTCTCCATTATAAACTCATTGCGTTAACCCCTTGGCTTTACTGCATTGACGTGCTCTTCAGTCCTTTGATAAGTTCCGTGCAATCTGTGTGAACAAACGTATGACTTGAATATTTCCGAGATTGACTGAATGTTCTCTGAAACCTTACAGGGACTTAAAGACAAATTGGAACTTTATTCCAATCATGTGAGCACGTGATTTGAGGGAATAATCTTCTAACACGTGGCTCGGCTCATCTGGAAGCATCTTCTTCGCGCGTGTCTCCCACACCCTCAGTCTCTCGTGAGTCTGGATATATAGGAAGGTTTCTGCTCCTGAAAAGAAGCCGAAGCCACAAGAAAAAGGGTGAGGCCAGAGCGAGTGGAAGAAGAGGAGAAGCCATCCTGATCCATTTGTTGAGCGTACCTGGAAGAGAGAGAGTGATGAAGGAGAGGATGGTTTTCTGCTACGTTTTGTCTATGCTTCTTTAAGAAGCTACATTGTTTCTCCGTTCGATTATCTTTCAATATTTCTTTATGTCTTCGTTTGTTCGTTCTCAGATTCCGATACTCTATTTTCGTTCCCTCTAGGTGTAGAGGAAGAGAGGTGAATCCTATGGGTCGCAGTGTGGCTTCCCTCTGATTTAGATCAGAGGAAGGGAGGAGTTCTCCGGGGTTTTGTGTTCAGGTAGTGAGAAGGCTACCTGGATTCTTCCCTTCGGCTGAGGAGGAAGAGAGACAGCGTCTCTGAATTGCAGTGAGGGTCGGTCACTGCTGGGTTCCCTCTTGTCTAAGAGGAAGGGAGAGTTATCTCCGGGTCAGGTCTTGTGGTGTGAGACCTGGGTGCAAGCTGTGAGTTCAGCGTCTGTAGGGATTTCGATCCCCAAGCTGTGGATCAGCGTGTTGTTGGCAGACTGAGTCTGCGGTTCTTTCTTGTGAAAGGGAAGCCTCACTCTGCCTTGAGTGAGGGATGGACGTAAGTCTGCAGGTTGCAGACTGAACCATCTAAACCTCTTGTTCTCCGTGGTGTGGTTGTGCGCATCTATTTTCTTTATGCTTCTGTCTGGCTTCATGCAGTAAGTGTGATTGTTGATGATCGAAACCTTGGTCTGACTGCTCGCTTAGTGCTTGTGCATATGTGCTGATGAAATTCTGAGTGATATATGTTCTGCGCTCGTGACCTGCTTTATCTTGGTTAAGGTTCCTGATCATTTTACATATTGTCAGTATTTCTAGCCAATCTCATCTTCTAAGATCTCCTCGGCTCGGACAAATATTTTTTAAACGGTGATCTATTCATCCCCTCCCCTTCTAGCTCACCGTCCTCCTGTTTAACAGCACCCTCCCTCATTCTAACTCTCCCCCGGCACTGCTTTCTTTTTGCCCCTCTTTTTCGTTCCTCGGTTTGTTTTTTTTCTCCTCTTCCCCTTTCACAGTTTCTTCTGTTCTGCAGTATATTGTGGTTGGCCTTCGGATTCTGGCCATGGCCATTCTGGAGTTCTTATCATGAATGAAAATGCCCTCGGGCTCTATCTTTGGTCACCTCCATTGTCTTCTTTGCATTATCAAACTGTGGTTTTGCATGTTTTCTTTTTACTCCAGTCTTCCAGTTGTGTTCTGACTACCCCTCATACCATCTGCTGGTTTGAGTCCATGTGTGGCATTCTTGGCTCGGCAGTGCAGGGTCGTCTCCTTTCCTTTTGACAGTCTTAATGGCGTGAGCATTACCCCACTCTCTCCGTCTATGGGTTAGCCAGCATCCACCATACCTGCCTGGCTATTGTAACTCATCTACTGGCCAGGAGGCTCCTTCGCCCCTCCTTTAGAGACCACAGCATGCATACATTCAAGCACCCAATCATCCTACTACCCATGGCCCCCCAGCGGCACATCCCTTAGAGACCACAGCATCCCATTTGTCCGTCTGGCGGCACAGCCTTCCCTGGATTTGTCCAGCGGTACACCTTCCTTGGCCGCCCAGCGGCACACTCTCCTTGGCTGCTTCAGCGGTACACTCCCCCTACAGGCCTGATTCAGCGGCACACCTCCACTATTGGTCTGCTTAGCGACACATTCTTAGGCCGCCTCAGCGGCACGCCCTGATTATCATTTCTCCAGTGCACTCATAGCTTGCACCAGTCTACTGTTTCCTCATCTGGCGTTTTCCCCGAGTTTTTTTTCGAAGTTTCACCAAAGGTGGCTGCTTAGGCGCACACCTCAGTTGTTGGTTCATGCCACTCCATGTGGGCATGTCCCTTGTTATTCCCTTCCGCCCCGGGTTAAGGGGAGATGCTGTCGAATTTTTGTCAGAAACAATGATAAGTTAAGAGACAAAAGGAAGTAACAAACAAATGAGATTAAATAACGATAAAACATTTTAATCAACTAAAGAAACCATGCAAGGCCCCAAGAGTTGAACTGAACAAGACCCGAAGAACTGGACTGTCGAGCATGACCCGAGACTCAATCACGTGACAAAAAGATTGGCAGTTGGATCCCCTGAGATTCCCCATCAGAATTGCATGAACAAGGGACTTTCTCCCTTTAATTCGACTCCACCCCACTCAGGCACAGCCTGACTACGTTGGTCATTTACACCCCTGGCCTGCCTTCAGCGGTGCACTCCCCTTTACCTCTTGGCGGTACACCTCCAACCCTTCAGCGGTATACTCCTTACCCACTCCTCACCCACTCTTTAGCGGCACATCCTAGCCCACTCCTTTCAGCGGCACACCCTAGCCTCCAACCCCAGCGGTACACTCTCTGCCTCCAGCGGCACACCCTTCAGCCCTTTAGCGACACACGCTCTCAGCTCTCTAGCGACACACTTCCTAATCCTTCAACGGCACACTCCTAATTCGACCTTCAGCGGTACACTCCATCATTTCTCCAATGAATATATATATATATATATAAATAATAAAAGGAACAATAAATAATAATAATTGTGATAAAAAAAAGGGGGGTAAGTCCAACCAAATAGTAAGCGAGGGGAAGCTAACAAAAGGAAGTGAGACCAATAAAGGAGCGGTAATGACACATGTCACTCAAGGCAACTCACGAACATAACGACATGGTCTTCGTCTCCCCTTCTTGGATTCCGAATCCAGGAATATTGATGACGCTCTTGTAAGCCGAACTTCACCCTCGGGAGTTCTCTCTCTCGTCATGGTGACCGCTCGGCCTTACCTCGGGCCAATATCTCATCAGGGTCCCCTCCCTCACCGGGATCCGACCTTCCTCCCTGTATTAAAATTGCCGTCCCTCGGCAGACATTCGCACGGATTCGTCCCTCGTTACCGTCTTGTTTTTTTTTCGTATGAACTTTTGTCCAAACATGGAATGGTCCATCGGGGACCGACATAACCCGAGTATTCATGCCCTCACATTGGGCTCACCGCGTAGCCCGATTACCTTTTCCTTCATGCATCAATTAGTATTTCTTTCAGCCGTGGAGCCCTTATTTCTGGCATTTAATCAAGGGTATTCTCCTCTCCGAGGGGATGTAAATGACGTTGTAACCTTCATGGCACAACGGGTCTCAGTCCCGACCCGAACTACACAATCGCCTGACTGAGTCAGATCGAGCGCACCGATGGCTCCCCGGGGCCTAAATAAATCGTCACTCTGTGACTGGCACGCCCACGCACTTAAATAAACGAATGACATAATAAGTGAAAATAAGTGCGTCCACAGCCATCCACCTCTACTGCATCTACCCCTATGCCTTCCAAACCTCTTATCATCCGTCAACCATACATGATCCCGCCTGTCTCCATAATACCTCCACCAATGCCTTCAAAACCACTCATCACCCACCATCCATCTCAAAACCATTACCCACCTCAAGCCTTATCCACTTCCACTTTGCCTCCACCTCCACCTTCCAAACCCCTTATCCTTCATAGCCCGTATGATATCCCATCTACCTCCACCATGCCTCCACTGAACAAACCTCTCATCAGAATCCCTGCTCCCATTGTTACTTCGGCTTCATCAACCATTCCTCCACCGCTACCCCTCAAACCTCTGTTAAAACCCGCAGCTACCCCATAGAGGTGCAAAAGCCGCAAGCCATGGTGCTCCGGAGTGGATAGATTTTCCACAGGGTTTTCCCCCAGAACAGTCAGAACCCCGAGCAGTCTCAGTCAGAGAAAGACAATGGAGAACAGTCGGAAAAATCCATCCCGGGAACACAGTATGATTTGTTAGAACACCTGGACAAGACGCCTGCTCGGATCTCCATCCTGGAGCTGCTTCAGAGATCTACATCCCATCAGGCAGCCTTAATAGAATATCTTCAAAAGGTCATGGTGAATAAGGACCTCCCTGTAGAGAAGATTTCGGCCGTTCTGATGCCGACAGACACACAACCGGCTATTGTGTTCCACAACCACGAGCTTGCCCCCAAGGAAGCTCGAAAATATGCATTGTGTGTTTCGATAAAAATCAATGGAGTGTCCATACACCCGTGTTTGGTGGACACGGGTGCATCCATAAATGTGATCTCCATGAGCACCCTTCAGTTATGTGGAGTCGGTGAGGAACAGATAAGACCTTCCTCGATCACAGTCACAGCTTATGACAATAGCAAAAGGCCACCACATGGAATGATTATCCTGAAGGCAGAATTAGGCCCTGCGTCAGTCCCTACAGAATTCCATGTCCTCGACATGGATCCCACATTCAAGGCTATACTGGGTCGCCCTTATATCGAAGTCATGGATGCTGTACCCTCCACTAACCACCAATGCCTAAAGTTCCCATACAATGGGAGGATTATTAAAGTGGTCAGCACGCATGTCCTTCATACGGTCGATGTTGTTAACATCTCTTTGCCATCTGTTTGGCCGTCTCATCGGCCCATATTATCACTACTGGATGTGTATGACCCGTCCCGCATTCCGCTAATGCCAAAGAAGCCACCTTCAGTACCGATGTCACGCCTCCCTTCCCATTCTAAAGGATGGGAGATAATGAGGAATATCGGCTATCAACAAGGCAAAGGCTTGGGCGCGCAATTACAAGGAAGGCTGAAGCCACCAAAGGAAAAAAGGTTAGTCCACAAGTTCGGCCTAGGCTTTAAAGGACCGCTCGAGGCGGATTGAAAACCCCTCACGTGGACCCTATCCTCTCACTTCAAGAAGGGGCCCGTTGTTCATATGGGAGATTACCCACAGGAAACACATGGAGGATCGCATGTTGTGTACTTGGCTGAAAAATGTTCAAGGGCCAGTAAGAAAGGCAAGATCAAAGATCCGGAATGCGAATGGGGCAAATGGTTTGACATACAAGATGTTTCCATTGCACTAGAAAGAATGTTCTCACCACCGCAGGTGGAAGGGCCGCCATTGATCTCTAAAATGCCAGGGAATATCTCTACTGTTGCCAAAGTTCCAAACCATCTTCGCAAAGAGGACTCTGTCACCGGTGGATCTTCATCCGTCATCAACATTGCCATCGACGGCTCATTAGCCGTCGTCTTCTCCATTCACTCACCTCAGCCTTCGCTGATGTCTTCCTCCTGGGCCAGACGATTATCTGACGATCTTCCCAGGTCCCCTTCTCTACTTATATACCTGCGCGGGTTTCTCAACCTGCGCCAGGTTTTCAATCATGATCTTCTCTACGAGCCTCCCAATCCTTTAGCCATAATCACCTTTCCCCCTCCTCCGATTTCTTTTCATTGTTTTGTCATCAAAAATGAAAATGAAAAAAAACGTCAATTTTTAAACTTTTAAATAACACATCATTGTTGAAGAAACCTCCAACATCTCCCACGAGTGCGTCCCGCCCTGCGGGCCACCCATCCAAGGTCCTATGAGCGACCTTTTTTATCCCTCCTCTGAGGGGTCTTTCCCTGTACATTTTTCACCATCCCCTTCAACCTTTTCTCCTTCTGTAAATAATGTGAGTCAAGCTAGGGATAATGATGCGGGACAGGACCACGGACACGACAAGCTCGTGACTGTCCCTTAACGAGGGAAGCGTCGGACGTGCGCGGTTGAGAAACCGGCAATGAGCTAGGGTGATCGGCTCTCTCGTGTGCCCGGATCGGGTCACGGGACGGTCTCGCACTCTCTCGCAGCAGCGGCAATGAATAGATAAAGCGAGCTAGATATCCCTACACATGCTCTCTAGCAGCGGCATAAACAAATATATATGAAGTAAGCAAAATGCCAAGAAGGGAGCGAATGCGATACCTCCACGCGCTCGGCGTGGGGAAGACGGACCCGATCGAAACTCGTACTCCCGGGACAATTAATACACCATATTACAGCAAATGAATTACTGCCCACTCCACGCCGGGAGGTAAAGGGCTACACAAACGGGCCATGGAGGACCAAATTCGGGTTGACGGGCGGCTTCTCGCGTCTCTTCGGCAGCACCCGAACTAGTGATGGTGGGGCCCACGTGCTGTCCGGAGGGGTCGAGTGGGACCCGGTGACACTGCTCTAGTGGGGACACTTAGGGAAGCGTTCCCCGGGTTGGGGGCACGCTGGTTCGCCGGCCGAAGGCCGGGCGGCTCCGATCGGCACCGGTCGGAATAACCGGCCACGGACCTGCCGGTTCTGTTTTCCGGCACGCGCTCCGGCGAGAACGGACGCTGCGATCAGCCCGACGTCGGAATGCGACGAAACTGGTGCCGTTGGAAAGATGCTTCAAAGGGATTCAACCCATGGTAATTACAGAAAAATAATCAAGCATGTACTTTTGATTGGCGAATTTTGAAGTTTGCTGTTGTACGGTTCCTGAAATCTCAGGTCAGCAGAGAACTTTCCTATAGATTGCCTTTGACCGTGAGGTAGACGTCCGAATCTGGGGTTGTGTTCTTCAGAAAATTTGTGGGAAATCAAGTTACAAAACCAGGACTATTTTTGGATCTGGATTTGTAGGTGGTGGTGATTTGTTTTGATTTTGGAAGTGGAGGGTGGTCGGATCTGGGATCTGACTGACAACACTGTAGCTGAGGAAGAACACGAATTTCTAAAAATAGATATAAGGCTGATAAAAAATTAAGAAAATTCATGAATGTAGGGGATTATGGATAGAACACCCAGTGAAATTGGGAGGGTTTGAAAAAAGCAAAAAGGTGGTTAGAGATGGGAGACTCAGAGCTGTTGTCACTGTAGACAGAGACAAAACAGATCTAGGAATGGCAAATGAAAGAAAATGGAAAATTACTAAATGCAGGAGTTTGGACGTGAAACTTTAGGTGAAGGTGGGGATGCAAGGTAAGAACACACCCTCAAATTTTCATCTTGAGATCTTCACGTGGTGGAGAGCAGGAATTCGTGGACTACACCTCTATCCAGCAGGACAGAACCTTGAAGATGGCTCCGCGGCGGCTCGAAGGTGGCACGAACGGCGGCGGCGGCGGCACAGATGATCACCGGAGATAGAGGGGAGGGGATTGAAGATAGAACCACTATAGAATTTGAGGTTGGAGGAGATGAACACCAGGGGGAGAGAGGGGGGGCTCAAGAACACTCTTGATTTTCTAACAATTTTCTCTTCATTAATGCTAACAAATGGAAAATACAACCTTTTATATGCCATGTATCAAACCCATTCTACACCCTTGGATCTAGGAATGGGGATTGGATGGCTGGGATTAAGTGTGATTAACACACCAAAAATAATAAAATAAGCCTAGTGGAATGGGGCGCCCCCTTGACCATATGTAAGGGTTGAATGGGTAGGTGAAGGTAGGTGACCTACCTTGGACCAATGTAACCACTTGTCTACCCATGTGGCATTTTGACATTCAACCCTTCTAGATGGCCACCTAGGATGGTCGACCAGCCCCACATGAGTGACATGGACCAATGGGAAAGGGCTGAGGGCCCCCTTGCTTGGTCCTACTGGAATTTTACATATAAACCCACTAAGACCTACAATTGCGTACCCATATAACACAAGGGTATACATACAAATATGAAAGGTCATAAATGTAAACAAAATGCGTACGGTCTTGCCTCGATGTCCCCATCAGATAATAAGTCAAGGGTAGTACCCAAAAGGAAATTCAAGGGTAGGCAGATCCCCCGTCGATTCCTTCTAGATTTAGCCACCATGTGTCAAGCCCTTCTATCTGTCCCTCAGTTGCTAGAAAATCCCATCCAGCTACCGGAGATAGAATGTGAGGGCAATTGTGCGATTGATGAAGGATATGGGGTTTTTGAGATCACCGATGAACAATACCCTACTGGAGACGAGGATGAAGAATATGAGGACGCGGCCGGCACATATGTTTGTGGGATGAGGGGATTCTACGAGCCGTTAGCCGCCGTAGAATAGTCCACCAAAGAAATCAATTTGGGAACCGAGGAAGACCCTAGGATCATCCTCATCAGTGATAATTTGCCATCATCTGAAGAAGAGGCATTAATTGAGATTCTCAAAGAGTATAGGGACACGTTTGCATGCAGCTACGAGGATATGCCGGGTTTGGATTCCACCTTGGTCGAACACCGCTGTGGATGCACTAAAATTCGCTCATTAGGTTATATTTGTCTGTTCGGGAATGGTTGGTTCATCTATTAAGTGCGTGGGCGTGCCAGTCACGAAGTGACAATTTATTGTGGCTCCGAAGAGCCCATGGTGCGCTCGATCTGACTCGGTCAGACGATTGTGTGGTTCGTGTCGGGACCAAAACCCGCCGCGCCATAAAGGTCACGACGTCATTTACATCCCCCATACGAGGGAACACCCTTGATTAATCGCCGAGAATCAGGGCCTCATGGCCAGGACATTAATTGCATGGAAAGGCCTATTAGGAAGCATTAAAATCCCCGTATGAGGGTGAGAAGAAAACATTCGCGGTCATGTCGGTCGTGTACTGACCGTTTAATGTTCAGACGAATGTCTGGCTCGAGAAAAGCACGATCGTCACGGGAAAATCGGAGCATATGTATGCCAGGATATGGCAATTTTATTATCGAGAGGAACGAGAAATGTTCAGTTAAATCCCGGTTAAAGTGGTCAGGAACGGATAAGTTTGTCGGCTCGGTGCAAGATCAAGCCGCGACCATACTGTGGTGGGCCCCCCGCGGTCGAAACAAGACTTGCATGAGCATCTTTAATATTTCCGGTGCCAAGGGGCAACGGGGGAGTATCCCTTGAACCAACTGGAAAGCCCTATGTCGTGGGGAGCGAACGTTCGAAACGTGTCGGTCATTCAGGGGACCAGTTACTATTCGGACCGGTGTCTGGCTTCAGAATATCGCAATCATCGCGGGAAGACCCGAAACATATGTATGCCGGGATACGACAAATATATTATTCCGAGGCACTGAAAACATTCGGTTAAATCTCGGCTAGTATAGCAGGAAACTGGTGAATTTATCAGCCCGGTGCGAGATCGAGTCAGGACCATACCGGGGGCGCCTCCCGCGGTCCAGACAGGGCTTGCGTGGGCATCACTAATGTCTTCGGTGCCGGAGGGCAACGGGGAAGAGTCCCGGGACTAGATTCCAAAAAACCAAAAAACGTGTTCGAAGGGGGCGGGCTATAGGCCGAGGATATGGGTCATACAATGACCATAATCGGGACGGACCCGAGGTCTAAGCGTGGCCCACGGAGGCCTTGTTGACATTCCCATGCAAAGGGTCCAGGGATGACGGGAGATATCTTGTTCTATTCTGATTTTGTCGGTCACTCACGGACCTTTTCATGTTCGGACGCAGGTCCGTGATGAAGGTACGACGTAGGTGAAAACAACCCCGTACAAATGTGTACCGAGGTCGCGGCACTTTCAACGAAAGAGCGGGAACGAATCCCAATAGAATGAATCCGATTTGACGAACCATCAGCCCGGAGCAATGCCGGATTATGACCATGTCGAGATGGGAGCCGTTGGCCATGTTGGTCACTCACGGACCCTTTCATGTTCGGACACGGGTCCGTAATAGAAACGCGACGAAAATCAAGGTGAACCCGTTCAAATGTCTACCGAATGTACGGCGATTTTAATAATGGCTCGGAAGGGATCCGGCCTGAGAAACGAGTCCAGCTTGATCGGAATGTCGGCCCAACGCGAGGTCAGGTCATGGCCATTTCGGGATAATTCCCAAGACTCAGGCCCAGCCTGCAAGGGCGGCATTATTGTTCCTTCAGCGTCGGGTCACGGGAGAGACGGGGCTGCAATGTAGATTTTACCATTTTTTTTATCTGGGCTTTAAATTATATGCATATATATATATTATTACTTATTTCCCTTTTATGTATTTATTCTGGATGATTTCTCCATTTTATTTATTATTATTACTATTACATTTTCTCTTTTTTTACTATTATTATTATTATTTCAGATTTTTTGTTTATTTCATATATATTCAGGTTTATTTATTTATCATAATTTTTATTAATTTATTATCATCACTATTATTATCATTATCATGACATATTTATATATATTTATATATATTTATTTTGGAAGGAAAAGTGGGCCGTTGGGGGCAAAAAGGGGTGTACCGGTGAAGGCACAGAGATCGTGCCGGAGAGGGACTGGGAGAGTGTGCCGGCGAAGGGCATGGGAGCCCACTACTCTTCCATCCTTATGTCTTTTCTTTTTTTTCTCTCTCTTGATTTTATTCAGTTTGCTTGGGTTTCTTCTCTCTTTCCCTTGATTATCTTCCATTCTTTCTCTCGTGAGAGCGGATGTCTAAGTTGCTTAGTTGTCATTCGATTCGGCTCTATTTGTGTTGATTGCGGTTCCCTCGCCTCAGTTAAAGCGTTTTACCGTTGTTCTTCTCGTTTGTTTGTTGCTTTCTTTTGTCTTTTTAACATGTTATCGTTTCTAACAAAAATTCGGCAGCATCTCCCCTTGACCCGAGCGTAAGGGAGATACAGGGAACGCGCCCACATGGAGTGGCGGAACCCGACAACTGGGGGTGGGCGCCCAAGAGCGGCAACACCTTAACAAAATCTCAGAAAACTCAGAGGAAACGACGGACGGGAAGCCTCTCCAAGGCTGGCCGGGGGTGCACCGGGCAAGAAGGAGGGGCTGGGGACTGATGTCCCGGGCAAGGAAGGCACGAGAGGGCGTGCCGGGCTGGGGGAGGCCAGAGTGTGCCGATGAAGGCCTGCCTGGGACGTACCGTCGAAGGCCTATAAAGGGTGTACCGGGCAAAGGCCAAGGGGAACCGTGCCGGTGAGCGGGTGAGCCAAAGGCGTGCCGCTGGAGGCACATGGAGGGTATGCTGGGCGAAGGACCAAAGGGCAGTGTGTCGGCCAAGTGGGGGTGTACCGGGGATGCTGGTTGGCTAGGCCGAAGGAAATCTTGGCAGGAGGGAGAGAGACTCAAAGGGCCTCAGGATAGAAGCGTTGGGCCTGGGTGTCCAAGGAGAAACGGAAGGGCGTCTCCCTTTAGGAAAATGAGCAGAAGTAGCAGTGGGGAGGGGAAGGGCAGCAGGCCCTCTCCCCCCTTTTCTTCTTCTCTTCTTTCTCTTCTTTTTCTTTATCTCTTCAGGCGGTGGCGGCGGGTAGAGCGGCAGCACTCTCTCCTCTCTTCCTTTCCTCTCTCTTCGCACAGACGGCGGCGGTGGGCGGAGCGGCGAGCCCTCTCCCCTCTCTTC
Organism: Amorphophallus konjac; assembly: GCA_022559845.1. NCBI lineage: Eukaryota > Viridiplantae > Streptophyta > Magnoliopsida > Alismatales > Araceae > Amorphophallus > Amorphophallus konjac. The sequence continues at coordinate 48,662,921 of CM040126.1, forward strand.
CTTTCTTCCCTCTTCTTCTCTTCTCCTTCTTCTCCTCTTTTCTCTTTCTCTTCTTCTCTTCTCCTCTTTTCTCTTTCTCTTATTCTCCTTGCGCGGAGGACGGAGCAGCAGGGGGGCAGAGCCTCCCCTCCTCTTCTTCTTCTCTTATTCTCTTCTCTTCTTCTTCTTCCTCTTCTTCTCTTTCTCTTATTCTCTTCTCCTCTTCACTGTCTGTGTGTGTGTCAGCCTCTCTGTGTATCGAAGGAGAGGGGTTTTGTATACCCCACACGGCGGAAGCGTTCGAGCACGGCAGTCGGAGGCGGGAAACCGGAGGCATTGATTGGGGATTTGACCCGTCATCCTTGGTGGCAGGGGGATAGGCAGCGTGGCTGTCTCCCCAGGCGACACCTCAGCAAGCCCATTACGCGCCAAGAATCTGTAGGGCATGGGCATCACGTCGTCCTGTCGGTTGGACTGGGCGAAGAACCAAGGTGTGCCACTGAGTGGGCAGGTGGCTGTGTCGCTTGAAGACACAGAAGGTGTGCCGCCGGAAGGGCTGGCTAGCGTGCCGCTGAAGGGCCCTCAGGGCGTACCGCTGGGAGGCTTGCAGGTGCACCGGGGAAGGCCTGCTCGAGCGCACCGGCGGAAGAGGTGGGATGGTGCGCCGGTCAAGGCCCATTCAGGGTGTGCCGGGTGGAGACCACCTGGGGGTGTGCCGGTGGACGGTCGTAGGTAGTGTGCCGCTGAGGGCGTTCAGGGCATGCCACTGGAGGGCGCTGTGAGTGTGCCGCTGAGGGCGACGCAGGAGCCTGCCGCTGAAGACCCCTGTAGGGTGTGCCGTGAGAGGGGCACAGGGGTGTGTCGCTGAGCGCCTTGGGGCGTGCCGTTGAAGGCACGAGAAGCATGCCGTTGAAGAGCAGCCTGCAGGTGTACCGCTGAAGAGGGGCACTAGGTGTGCCATTTGGAGCAAGGCACGAGCATGCCGCTGAAGGCCCTCGCGGGCATGCCGCTGAGCGAGGTGTCAGGGCATGCCGCTGAAGAAGGCACAAGGGTGTGTGCCGGCGAAGGGCCAGCCGGGGGCATGTCGGCGAAGGGGCTGAGGGCGCGCCGCTAAAGGAGCCCAAGGGGCGTGCCGCTAAAGGCTTCAAGGCGTGCCGTTGAAGGGGCCTGAGAGCGTGCCACTGAAGGCCTAAACGGGCAGTATTGAGCCTATTGAGAGCGCGAGTTGTGATGCATTTGATTTTCTTTGAGGCCCGTGGGTTGTGAGTCTCTTGGCGGTTGATTTCTCTTCACTGTCGAGACTTCGGGGACGGCTTCACGGCAGTATATGCATTTGTTTGGAGAGTTCGGATGGCCCATCTTCCCCGTGGTTTTTTCTATTTGGAATCGTTGTTGATGCTAGACTAGTTGGGACGTATGGGCGTGCAATTTCGCATGTCCACAAATGCCCCCCACCCACGGGTAGCGCAGGCGAAGGATGAGCCGGGCGGTGCCCGTGGGTGTACTGGTCTCTTTTTCTCTTCGTCGGTGCCGACGGGGTGTTGGAAGCTGACGTGGCATGCTTGTATCTTCTCTTCTTCATCAGTGCCAACAGGGTGTCGGGAGCTGCCATGGTTTGTTTGTCTTTTCTTCTCTTCTTCAATGCCGACAGGGTGCCAGGCGCTGACATGGTTTGTTTGTCTCTTCTTCTGTTTGTCAGTGCCGAAAGGGTGTCGGGAGCTGACATGGTTTGTTTGTCTCTTCTTCTCTTCTTCAGTGCCGACGGGGTGTCGGGCGCTGACATGGTATGTTGGTCTCTTTGTCTCTTCATCAGTACAGACGGGGTGCCGGGCGCTGACGTGGTATATTGGTCTCTTCTTCTCTTTGTCAGTGCCGACGGGGTGTCGGGAACTGACATGGTTTGTTGGTCTCTTCTTCTCTTCGTCAGTGCCGACGGGGTGTCGGGAACTGACATGGTTTGTTGGTCACTTCTTCTCTTCGTCAGTGCCGACGGGGAGTCGGGTGCCGACATGGTATGTTGGTCTCTTTGTCTCTTCATCATTGCCGACGGGGTGCCGGGCACTGACATGGTTTGTTGGTCTCTTCTTCTGTTTGTTAGTGCCGACAGGGTGTCAGGAGCTGACATGGTATGTTGGTCTCTTTGTCTCTTCATCAGTGCCGACGGGGTGCCGGGGACTGACGTAGTATGCTGGTCTCTTTGTCTCTTCATCAGTGCCGACGGGGTGCCGGGCGCTGACGTGGTATGTTGGTCTCTTTGTCTCTTCATCAGTGCCGACGGGATGCCGGGCACTGACGTGGTATGTTTGTCTCTTTGTCTCTTCATCAGTGCCGATGGGGTGCCGGGCGTTGACGTGGTATGTTTGTCTCTTTGTCTCTTCATCAGTGCCGATGGGGTGCCGGGCGCTGACGTGGTATGTTTGTCTCTTTTTCTCTTCATCAGTGTCGACGGGGTGCCGGGCGCTGACATGGTTTATTGGTCTCTTCTTCTCTTTTCTTCCCCCCTTTTTTCTCTTCTTCTCTATTCTTTCTTTCTTTTTTTTCCTTTCTCACCTTTTTCTTCTTTTCTTTTTTCTCTTTTCCTCTTCTCTTTCTTCTCTTTTATAACAACTCTGGACAGCTGTCGGCATGGATGCTGATGGTTGGATAGTTGTCAGCTGGGACGCCGGTGATTAGAAAGTTTTCGGCTTAGGAGCCGATGGTCGGGAAGCTGTTGGCGCGGAAGCCAATAATTGGATAATTGTCGGCTGGGGAACCGATAATTAAAAAGCTGTCGACCCAGGGGCCGATAATTGCAAAGTTGTCGGCTCAAAGGCCGATAATGGAATAGCTGTCGACCCAAGGGCCGATGATTGAAAAGCTGTCGGCTCAGGGGCCGATAATTGGAGTCGGGAAACCAGGCCATGTGGGCCGGAACCCGGAAGGCAGGCTAAAGAAGCTTAAGTCAATGCTCCTTGTGCAAGCGGGCAAGCTGTACGAGCCCAAGTTCACACGGGCCACAATTGAAGTCGGTAGAGCGAGCCACGAGGGCGGAGAGAAGGGTTCATTGATTCAAAAGGGATGTCCATCGCCCGGAGGGACGGAGAGAAGAGTTTGTTGATTCAAAAGAAATGTTCGTCGCCCGAAGGGACGGAGAGAAGAGTTTGTTGATTCAAAAGAAATGTTCGTCACCCGAGGGGACGAAGAGGTGGTCAAGTCATTGACACGGGCTAGTGTCAGTGCGAAGAAAGAGGGTATATTCCTCACCCGAACGGCAAGCTCGGGCCAGGGTGAAAGGGTATTTCATTCTTTAACACGTCGGGGGGGACCGACTGTGAAATCCAAACCCGGGAAAGTGGGCCATGAGGGCCGGAATCGGTGTTGCGGAGGTAGGCCGCGAATGCTGAAATCGGGGAAGCGGGCTACAAAAGCCAAAATTGGGGAACTGGATGTGAAAGCCCAAATTGGGGAAGCGGACTATAGAAGCCGAGGTTGGAAGATTAACAAGCCGCAAGGGGAGGAAGTAGGCCGTGAGGGCCAAGATTGGGTTGTACGATCTAGAATTGGGAAAGCAGGCTACGATAGCCGAAATTGAGTTTATTGCGTGCACATATTTATTATTATTATTATTTTATTACTTTTTTTATTCAAGCATGCATGCATTCATTAGCAGGCATAACATAAGTATACATAAGGCGGCTCCTTCTACAGGGGATGGGATAGGGACATTGCCCATAATTCACAGACACGGTGAGGGCCACGAGGCACGATTGAGAGGTGGTGCACTCGTCAAGAGGATATCGCACGTCTTACATGCATAGCCTACATTCACGTATTTCACCCGAGGCAATTTTTGTGGCGTGGAGGTGCAAATTTGTAAACCCAGAGCCCTAACCATAGGGATACGCAGGTTTTCCTAGTGACACTCGAGGATTACTCTAGCGCCTATACATATGTTTCAGGCTCTCGATTTCGGTAGCTTCGCACAGCCCCCATCTGTCTATTTTGGTAGCGGATTTCACCGTTCGGCGCGAGTCTCCTCATGTGTCTCAATGGGGATTTCCGACTACTAGGATTCATCCTTATTGTAATTCTATTACGGATTCCACCATTTGACGTGAGTCTCCTCATGTGTCTCAATGGGGATTCCCGGCTACTAGGCTTCGTCCTTGTTGCAATTCGCTTCACCATTTCACGCGAGTCTCCTCATATGTCTCAATGGGGATTCCCGGCTACTCGGATTCATGTTTCTCTCTTTTTTTTGCATCATCTTTCTCTCTCTCTCTCTCTCTCTCTCTCTTTTACAGTGGGGGTAGGCAGCTTTTTCCTCACGATTACCTTTCACGCGAGTGTAGGAATTCAAGTCTCCGTAGAGTGCTAAGGAGGAATTCGGGCAATCCCTATGGTTGAAAGCTATTGAACACATTAAGTGCTAAGTGTGGGAGCGTTGCCTCAGGTTTAATTTGTGAGTTGGGCTTAGCAATTCAGCCATGACTCTTCCCCTTGACATGCGCACCTGCCGTAATTGGGTTTCCTTTGAGCATGCGCCATGACGCACGTGGATCCGGAATTGGGGTGATATTATTTAGCAAGGAAGCACGGTCCTAGAAAATTCCAATGAGGTGTCTTATTCTATATTATAAGCAAGCATGCAAGCAGGGCAGCTGTTTCCAGCGTTTTCTTTCTTTCCCTTTTCGTTCGCGTATCGATCAACCATTTGGCTAACTGGTAGTCAACTGATTGATTGACGACGCGGGCGTGCCAGTCACATGAGTGACAATTTTATTGTGCGCTCATTCTGACCCATATCGGGCGAATGTGAGGTTCGATCGGGACCAGCAGTCCGCCATACCATAAAGGTTATGGCGTTAATTACATCCCCCACGAGGAGGGAACACCTTTGATTAATTGCCGAGATAGCGGGCTGTCGAAGCCGGATTAAGAAAAGAACTACAGGGTGATCATGACGAAGACATGCAGGATGCACATATTTATCGTATAGAAGATGCATAGTTCATAGAATTATGGATCCTCGGTACGTGGCGGAGGATATAGGTCCGAAAATCACCATCGCGCATGGCGAAGACTTCCGGCCGGGCGTAACCCGGTCTTATGTCGACGCCATTTGATATACCCGAGGATCTATGCATGCGCACACATAAGACATTCACGCCTAGATTGCACATGAAGATAGTGTTATGAAGCGGTGGCGATCAGCCACAGTTATTACCCTCCACCGAGAAGAGGAAGAACGACACAAGTGTAATAGCGAAAGTAAAACACTTAACAGATCTGACAATGAGTACGATGATAATATGATTCGGGCTCGCTTGGCCATCCTTTTTATTCACCAATTACGGCTTATTGACATCGCCCCCGAAAGATGAGACTTACCCGGGGTGAATGAATCACTAGAGTAGCATGACGCTTCAAAACCGGCGTGACTACAAGTACATAAGAACGCTTACACGGCGCGGTCACGCATAGGTGTAGTAGTTAATACGGCACGGTCATCATGCGTATTGAAACGGCGCGCAAGGGCCTTGGGCGCGCCGATTTAGGGCGCGCCGGAAAGGCGCAAGAGAATTTTTAAAAAAATGAGTGTGGCCTTATTCCGGCGTGGGGGGGTACCGCGCCGGATTAGGGCGCGCCGGGTTAAGGCCGCGCCGTTTTAGCTTATTTTCGATGAATTTCGAATCATTTGAGTTTGTTAAGTTTATGTTGAGGGTTTTGAAGCCATTTGAGGCCAATTGTTTGTTAAATTGAAGTCCAGAACCCTGAGGGATGGTGTGATTAAGCCAGTGCGAGGTTCCTACTCGAGCACCGGGATAATTGGGTCCAGAATGAGCATTTCGTTATGGTTTATTCATTATTAATCTGTCCAAAATTTGGACAGCATCTCCCCTGAACCTGAAGAGTTGCAGGGGAGAAGCGGGGTCATGCTCACCTATGGAACAAGCCCCTAAACCGCCGGTCTACACAAAGGCAGCCAGCAAACCCTATTGGACAGGATACCCCGAGGACTAGCCTGCTAGGGGCACCAAGGTTCCATAGGGGGAAGAAACGGAGAGATGAAGCCATCGACGATGGGAACAGCACCCCGAGGGCTAGCCTGCGAAGGGTGGATGACCCACAGTGTATGGCTTATCCCTCATAGGGACTGACCATTAGGAAGATGAAACTCCGAGGGCTAGCCTGCGAGGAGCACATATCCCCGGCCTTCATTGGGTCCTGAATTGTTGGGGGCGAGCTCGTTGAGCCAAGACCCCTCTGTTGCTATCCGCTATGGGCTCAGGGAGAAACACCTACCATCGAGGGGTAGGGTTCTTAGTTGCCCAGCAGTTCCGTGAAGCCACGGGGGGAATGTTCCCCTCCCCGGGTGATCGAGACGATGAGAAAACCTCGGAGCAGTTTGGATGATCGTGATGCACAGATGCAGTAAATGCATAAACGAGACAGGCCCATTGCAGGGGCATATGCTCGAACAGTTAGAAAGCGACGTTCAGGGGATGAACCTTGCATATGGCAGAGAGAGGCATGCGCAGAAGCACGGCTCTGTCTGAGAAGAGAGAGGGATGCGAAAACCCTTGACTGGAATATAAAAACGATCGAAGGAAAAGCCCCCGGGGAGCGGTGTTTATGTAGCCCACGATGATTTAGGGCAGGCTATAGACCTCGGAGAAACCGTAATTAGAGCTACGCAGAGAAGAACTCCAACACACGCACTGCCATAGATAGAAAATGGGGGAGGCTGATGATCATTCGTTCAACCCGATAACCCAAGCATTCAACATATATATATTAACATCCCAGAAACGAGGATGATTCAGCATTTACATCGTAAGAGCATGACACCAGCGACATCGCTCAGTCGCCGTTCGCTGATAGCGGAGGCAGAGGATGTGCAGAGCACAACAACAGGGAAAGAACACAAGAGAAAATCGCGTAGAAGGGGAGGAGAATAGGCTCATATCATCGCCACTCCTCCCCCTCTCGCTTACATCCGATGGGTAGGAAATTCAGAAGAAGAAATCTACGGAAAGCAAAAGAGGGACCGGCACCGGCGCCCACCTGTTCCTGAAACAGGGTATCGTAGAGGAAGAAGACGACCGACGGAAGCTCCTCCGAAGGAACCCTTCCCTCCCCAGAAGCCTTTCTCTCCCTCCGCTCTTCTCTTTTTTTTTCAATCGATCTGTCTATCCTCTTCTGTGTATCCTCCTTTTTTCTTTTTTGTTCTCTCTTTCTCTTGTCGAAGAGCAGCCACCTATATAGGGGGCAGGTTGAGATCTTAATCCGGCGTGAGATTAGCGCGCCGGGAAGAAGCCTCAGCAAATTAGCGTGCCGGTCTTGGAGGGCGCCGGTTTAACGGGCGCGCCGTATAAGGGCGCGCCATTTTAGCATTTCCCGCGCCTTGCAGGTTAGCCGATGAATCCGGGGACGATCCCGGAGGTCATCGTGAACATTTATCTCGCCAATGCCCATCGAAACCTTGACGAGGTGTTTTGTGAAGCCCCTCGACTGACGTGCGGCCGTTCCCGAGACTCCAGATAGCTTTGGCTTAATTACGCGGGTTTCCCGCTAATACGGCCTGCGGCTTTGTGATTCGTGCTGCTGGCTCGGTCTGGCTTGTACCCAAGCTCCTTAGGGGGTTGGATGACACTAGGGATAATTCCGCCTGCGCTGGGTGATCATTCGGCCACTGATGGGCCCATCTTGGCAGGGCCGTACCCGTGCCGGGTGATCGAGATCTTCTGCCGACGGAGCTTTCGGTCCTCCGTCTCGGAGAGCCGGGGGAACTCCTTCATCTTCGGGAGAACCTCTTCATATGGTGGGGGATCCACCGGATAGACCGTCGTCCTTGATCGGACAACGGGTGTAGTGTATGCGGCATGACAAAGTCGATGCCGGTTCATTGGGCAGGCTTGGTCGCACTGCCGGTTGGTTGACGAGTTTGTCTCGGCTCTCCTGAGGTGAAGTCCCCGTGTCCACATGGAGTGACTTGAGGCTCTGTCAGCTTGAGAAGTCTTCAATATGTTGATCTTTATCGGCTTCCGAACTTTGGTGGGCCGGGTCATTCGTCCTTATGGCTTGGTCACCGACAATCATATTTTGAGTGCCAACAGCAGCCAAGCAATTCTCATTTTTTTCTTTTTTTGTTATTATTTTTTATTGTGTTTTTTTTTTGCATAAGAAAATATTATTGTTACGTATAAGTGTAGTGGTAGTAAAGGTATTAGGGAAGCGGGCTATAGAAGCCAAGGGACATTAGGGGAGCGGGCTGCAAGAGCTGAAGTGGGGAAAGTAGGCTACAAAGGCCAAAGGTTGGGGGAGCAGGCTACGAGAGCCCAAAATTATGGGAAGCGGGCCGTGAAAGCCGAATTCTGGGAAGCAGGCTATGAGAGCCAAAGTTGGGAAGCGGGCTGCAAAGAGCCGAAGTTGGGAAGCAGGCCATGAAGGCCGAAGTTATGGGAAGCGGGCCGTGAAGGCCGAATTCTGGGAAGCATGCTACGAGAGCCAAAGTTGTGGTAAGCGGGTCGTGAAGGCCAAATTCTGGGAAGCGGGCTATAAAATCCGAAATCGGGAAGCGGACTGCAAAGAGCCGAAGTGGGGGTTTCTTTTTATTCTCTGGCCGAGAGAAGGATCCGAACCAAAGTGAAAGGTCTTTTCTTTTATTCTCTGGTCGGGAAAGGATCCGAACCAAAGTGAAAGGTTTATTCTTCAATTCTCTGGCCGGGAAAAGATTCGAACCAAAGTGAAAGGGTCTATTCTTTTGTTCTCCGGCCGGGAAAGGATCCGAACCAAAGTGAAAGGATCTATTCTTTTGTTCTCTGGCCGGGAAAGGATCCAGACCAAAGTGAAATATCTATTCTTTTGTTCTCTGGCCGGGAAAGGATCCGGACCAAAGTGAAATGTCTATTCTTTTATCCTCTAGCCGGGAAAGGATCCGGACCAAAGGGAAATGTCTATTCTTTGATTCTTTGGTCGGGAAAGGATCCGCACCAAAGTGAAAGGTCTTTTCTTTTATTGGGTGGCCAAGAGCTGAAGGTGGGATTGCTTGTTGGTTCAACATCTGTCGGCTCGAATGCCGATGGTTGAGAAGCTGTCGGCTTAGGGGCCGATGATTGAAAAGCTGTCGGTTTAGGGGCCGATGATTGAATAGCTGTCAGCATGGGAGCCGATGATCGAAAAGCTGTCGGCATGGGAGCCGATGATTGAAAAGTTGTCGGCATGGGAGCCGATGATTGAAAAGTTGTCGGCTCAGGGGCGATGACTGAAAAGCTGTCGGCCCGGAGGCCGATGATTGAATAGCTGTCGGCTCAGGGGCGGATGATTGAAAAGCTGTCGGCTCGGAGGCTGATAAATGAATAGTTGTCGGCTCGGAAGCCGATAAGTGGATAGCTGTCGACCCGGAGGTCGATAATAGAGTAGCTGTCGGCTCAGAGGCTGATGGTGGGATATCTGTCGGCTTGAAGCCCCGATGGCTGAATATCTTTCGGTTTAATGCCCCATTGGCGGAATGTTTAGTCGGTTTAACGCCCCGTAGGTGGAAGGTCTAGTCGGTTTAATGCCCCGTTGGCGGAAGGTTTAGTCAGTTTAACGCCCCGCCGGTGGAATGTTTAGTCAATTTAACGCCCGGTCGGCGGAAGGTCTAGTCGGTTTAACGCCCCGTCGGTGGAAGGTTTAGTCAGTTTAATGCCCCGTCGGCGGAAGGTCTAGTAGGTTTAACGCCCTGTCGGTGGAATGTTTAGTCGGTTTAACGCCCCGTCGGTGGAATGTTTAGTTGGTTTCCATTTGTTGGATGCCTGAAGGTCGAAGGTAAAAGTCTGCCTCGTGACTCTTCTTTCTCTTCTTTTCTTCTTCTTTTGTGAGGAGAGGCGGGTGCAAAGACCATGTTCGCCTCGTGACTCTTTTTTTTCTTCTCTTCTTGCTTTATGGAGAGGCAGGTGCAAAGACCATGTTTGCCTCGTGATTACTCTTTTTTCTTCTTCTCTTCTTCTTTTTGTGGAGAGGCAGGTGCAAAGACCATGTTTGCCTCATGACTCTTTTTTTTTCTTCCTCTTTTGTGTGATGAGGCGGGCTCGAAGACCACATCTGCCTCATGTGTCTCTTTTTCTTTCTTTTCTTCTCTTCTTTTGTGTGATGAGGCGGGCTCGAGGACCACGTTTGCCTCACATGTCTTTTCTTTCTTTTCTTCTCTTCCTTTGTGGGATGAGGCGGGCTCGAAGACCACATCTGCCTCATGTGTCTCTTTTTCTTCCTTTTCTTCTCTTCTTTTGTGTGATGACGCGGGCTCGAGGATCACGTTTGCCTCACGTGTCTTCTCTTTCTTTTCTTCTCTTCCTTTGTGGGATGAGGCGGGCTCGAAGATCACGTTTGCCTCACGTGTCTTTTCTTTCTTTTTTCTGCTCTTCTTTTCTCATTAATGCTTCCACACTGGAGTGTATTTCTCTTAATGTGCCCCCAGGTTGGGGTGTAGCTTTATTTCGTATGCGTTCCCGTGAGGGGTGTGTTTTGCCTCTCCGCTTCTATGCCCCCAGGCAGGGTGTATTTTTCATGGCTTCTAGGCCCCCAGACCAGGGTGTGTTTCTTCTTCAAAGGCCCCCAGGGCGGGGTGTAGCTCTCTTCAAATGCCCCAAAGCTGGGGTATACTCTTCACGGCTTCTATGAACCCAGGTGGGGTATGTTTCTTCTTCAAATACCCCTAAGCCAGGGTGAGTTCTTCTGCTCTTTATGCCCCCGGGGCGGAGTGAGTTTCTCTATATATGCCCCTGGCACGGGGTGTGTCTTTTGTTTCTTATACCCCCCCCCCCATGGCGGGGGTGAATTCTGCTTCTTCTACCCCTGAAGGCGGAGGAGCGCCTCTCTTCATATGTCCCCGACACGAGGGTGTATCTTTGTTGCTTGTTGCGCCCCCGGTCGGGGTAGATTCTTCTGCTTCTTCTGCCCCAGAGTGGGGTATATTTCTCTTCGTATGTCCCCGACCGGGGTGCATTCTTTTTGCTTCATATGCCCCCAGGATGGAGTGTATTCTCTTCATATGCCCCCGGCACGAGGGTGTATCTTTGTTGCTTTTTGTGCCCCCAAAGGGAGGTGTCTTTCTCTTCATATGCCCCGGGCACTGGGTGTATCTTTACTTTTTATGCCCCCAGGATGGAGTGTATTCCCTTCATATGCCCCTGGCACGAGGTATATCTTTTCTTTTTATGCCCCCAGGGTGGAGTGTATTCTCTTCATATGCCCCCGGCACGAGGTGTATCTTTTGCTTCTTATGTCCCCAAAGGGAGGTGTCTTTCTCTTCCTACGCCCCGAGCACGGGGTGTATCTTTGCTTTTTGTGCCCCTGAGGCGGGGGGATTCTTCTTCTTCTGCCCCGACACGCTGGGGGATGTTTGCTTCTTGTGCACCTAAAGTGGGGTGTGTTCTCGATGGCTTCTGCGCCCCCGTGGTGGGGTGTATGCTTCTTCTTCAGATTCCCATAAGCCGGGATGTATTCTTTTGCCTTATGTGCCCCCGAGTCGGGGTGGATTCTCTTCATATGCCCTCATGGCGGAGTGTATTCTCTTTATGTGCCCCCTGGAGCGGGGTGCGGTTTGCTTCTCGTGCACCCAAGCGGGGTGTATCACTGCTTGCAATGTATCCCGAGGCGGGGTATCTTTCTTCTTCAAATACCCCTAAGCCGGGGCGTATTCTTTATGACCTCTATGCCCCCAGGTGGGGTATGTTTCTTCTTCAAATACCCCTAAGATGGGGTGGACTCTTTTCTTCTTATGCTCCCAAGGCGGGATGTAGCTTCTTCAAATGCCCCTGAGCCGGGGCGTGTTCTTTACAGCTTCCATGCCCCCAGGCGGGGTATGTTTCTTCTACAAATACCCCTAAGCCGGGGTGGACTTCTCTTCATATGCCCCTGAATCGAAGCGTATTCTTCATGACTTCTATGCCCCCAGGCGAGGTATGTTTCTTCCTCAAATACCCCCAAGACGGGGGTGTGATTCTTGGCTTCATATGCCCCCAAGGCGAGGTATGTTTTACTTTTTGTGCCCCAAAGGTGGGGTGTTTGCTGCCTTTTTTTATGCCCCCGGGCGGGGTGTATGTTTCTTCTTCAAATACCCCTAAGCCGGGGTGGACTTCTCTTCATATGCCCCTGAGTCAGGGCGTGTTCTTTATAGCTTCTAGGCCCTCGAGGCGAGGTAGGCTTCTTCTTCAAATACCCCCAAGACAGGGGTGTGATTCTTGGCTTCATATGCCCCCAAGGCGGGGTATGTTTTGCTTCTTGCGCCCCAAAGGCGGGGTGTATGTTGCTTTTTTTGTGCCCCAAAGGTGGGGTGTACTTCTCTTCGAGTGCCCCCGAGTCAGGGCGTAGCTGTGTCTCACATGCCCCCCCCTGCGGGGTGAGCTTGGCTTCTTATGCACCCGAGGCGGGGTGTGTTTCTTCTTCAAATGTCCCTGAGACAGGGTGTATTCTTCTCTTTCTTATGCTCCCGAGACGGGATGTAACTTCTTCAGATGCCCCTAAGCCGGGGCGTACTCTTCATGGCTTCTATGCCCCCTGGCGGGGTATGTTTCTTCTTCAAATACCCCTAGGCCGGGGTGTATCCTTTGTCTCACCTGTCCCCCGAGTCGGGGTGCAACTCTATTTCTTCTTATGCCCCCCAGTCAGGGGTAGATTCTTTGTTAGGGTGCTAGGCCCGGATACAGAGGGGGTTGAATGTATCCTTCTATGAATAATGGCCAATTAAAAACTCAGATGCTAGACGCAATCACAGAATGAAACGAATTCAATTAAACTTATGAGCAAAGACACAGAGCGCACCTATCCAAGCATCTAGCGGAAGCAAGCACACAAAGCAAACCAATGCTCAATAGACTTTTTAGGTGGTTCGGTCCTCCAGACCTACATCCACCCCTCACTCCCAACCGGAGTGAGGCTTCACTAGCCAATGCTAGACAAGCAGACTCAGTCTGCAAACAGTTGCTGCCACACAGCTTGACCAGGGGAACAGCCTCCCCTCTTCCTCCCAACCGGAGGGACCCCTGGACTTGCAACCCGCAAGCCCAGAACCAGAGACAAGTCTCCCTTCCTCCAACCGGAGGGAACCCACAAGTAGCTCCCAGCTACTAGCAACCGGAGATCAGATCTCCCTTCTCCTGATCCACAAGAGGAACCCGACCTCACTACTGAGAATCGGAAGAACAAGGATAACCAAATAAGAAGGGGAAAAATAGAAACACAAAATGAAAATAACTTCAGCAAACAGAACGCTGAAAAATGAAATGCACAATGTGGCTCTCAACGGAGCTGACTGGCCTGGATCTGATCCACGGTCCAGTAGACAGATCTTCAGGTAAGCTTCTCTTCCTCTTCTCTTCTCTCTCACTTTCTTTTTCTCTTAACCCTCACGAGCTCTCTAACTCTCTCTTTATCTTCTTTTCCTTCTGCTCTTCTTCTCTTTCTTTTCTTCTGGATCGAACTCTCTGCACTTCTACTTTTTGCTTTTCCCTTTCGATCAACCTTCATCTGTGGACGAAGGCTTCAATATATAGCAGCAGCAGCAGGTGGATCAGGTGCAGAATGCGTGTGCCTCCCACGCTCCATCCAGAACCTTCTTGCCACGTGCCTTTATAGCATTGGTTCCTTTGGTATTGGATCACGTGCAGCCCAGACACCGGTGAATGTTCTTCCTCGGACCTGCAAGGAGATAAAAACCAATAACACTGAGGGCCACAAGAACTAAAACTGCATGAGGTATGTGATAACAATACGAGATGCACTTTACTGAGAACGACACGAGATACACAAGATTACTACAGTACGAACTAAAGAGAGAATGACACGAGGTCAGATTAAAACAGCACGAGGTAAAAAGAGACGACACGAGATACATAATAATAAAGCTAACACTACAAGAAAAACGACACGAAGTCAGAAGAGAACAGCACGAGGTGAGAAGGAAGTCTCACGGAGTGAAAAGGTAGACAAACACGCGATCAGAGGGAACCTGGACGAAGATAGAAAGAAACGACACGAGGACATAAACACAAGAAAACACGAAGACACGAATACAAAAACAACACGACATAACAAACAGCAAGGAGAACGGCACGAGGTGAAACGACACGAGGCGAAGTGAAGACTTTGCGTTCAACATGATGTATAGACTTGGAACGGCAAAGTCTGTACAGACTTGAGGGTTCACAATGTATATACTTTGGCAAGACAATGGCTGTACATACTTGAAGTGAAGACCAATGTATAGACTTCAAAGTTCAGCTGCCAATGAATAGACTTGGAAAGCTTGAAGGCCAATGTACAGACTTGGAAGCTTAAACCAATGTATGGACTTTGAATACTGATGCATGACGCTAAGCCAATGTGTAGACTTTGGCTTGGAACGAAGGTTAAGATGAGGCTGTATAGACTTGGCCAGAACAAAAGACTCGAAGATGAAGGGGTGACACAGATGGAGCGACACGAGGTGGTACAGAAAGCAGCACGAGGTGCTGCAGTGTTCAGCACGCGCTGGAACAAAACACGACACGAAGACAACCAACAAACATAGTTGGAACAACACGATGTTGAAAAAGACAACACGAAGTGAAGTGAACACAACCAACACGAAGTATGAAAGGAACAGTACGGACATGCAGGGTATTATCTCATAGCAGTTTTTCTTGTTAATCATGGAAAGTTCGAATGCATAACATTACTCATGATGTCTGATTAAAAATAACAATATTTAACATAGTGATGCTCATCATCAAAACACTAGGGAAGTCACAAAAGTCCAACAATCTCCCCCTTTTTGATGATGGCAACACTATATTAAATAACAGAGATGAAGTGCATGAAAATAAGCTGTGAAAATAAGCAATGCAGACACACAACACACTCGCCTCCTCTGACAACTCCCAAGAGCTCCCCCTGAACACAACATCTACTTACCTCTGACTAGATAACTCAGGGCACTTATCTTTCGCACTTATCTTTCGCTCCCCCTCAGTAAAGCACAAAAGCACAAGCAAGACACTAGCAAGACACTCTCCCCCTTTGACATCATCAAAAAGTAGGGGGAGGTCTGAAGATATCACGAAAAGAAATTTGCTGACAGTGGAGAGAAAACAATAGAGAGTATGGCTGATAAAGGAGAGTTATTGAGATGTTTAAACAATTAAGAAAGCCATTAATTTTATGTGAGGATTTTGAGGATCAGTTAGTCAGACTGTGTGCAAAATGGTGAATGAAGATCTGCTCCATACACAGAACCAGATTCTAAGCAAGTAAGGTACAAGATACCAGTATGGTCAGAGTAAGTCTTTACTCAGAGTGTATAAAGCAAGGAAGTCAGGAAAACAAAGACCTTTGGTATTGAGAACAAACAAACCAAGACCGAAATGCTAAGTGAGCAGGATCTTGATACCAAGAGGGAGAAAATATTTCAAAGATGGTCAAGATCAAAGGTAAATCTATCAAGTACACCGTTGACATTAGGGAGACACCTTGTTTAGAGGTAGGAATCCCTAGTTACTTGGTGGCAAGACCACATTACCCCTTCTGACAAGAGGACAGAGATAGTATTCTAACTGGTGTTGACATTAAGGTGACACCTTTACCAGAGGCCAGACACCCCAGTTACTAACCAGATATATACCATAGCTCTGTATGATCAAGATAGCTAATTAAGCTTGATTTACTGCCATCTCATGACATGGAATTCTTTCACTTCATTGATGAAAGTCCCAGTTTCTCAATGAACAGATAACAAGATTTGTAAAACTTCTTTCATGAATTTTTCATTAAACTGCACTTGAAGCCTTGTAAATTAGTCTTGATTCAGTTTGAGAACAATACACCAGCTCCAAAGTTTTTTCAGACAAAAACACTATATACCTCATTTCGGACTCAACTTAGACTAAGTAGGTATGCTGTACAGGCTAGATCAGAAGTCAGTTACAGTGTAGGAAGATAGTCTTGAATTCAGATTTTGATCTCAGTGGGACTAACAGTCGAAATTCCAACAAGAAATTAGATGAACAGTCTTAACGGATAAAACATTCAAAAATTTCTTTTATCCACCTACTCAAACTGATTCTCTTATAAGGTCAGCAAAAGTCCGTTCAAAGTATGTTCAGATTTAGCCAAAAAAGCATGACACCAATTATTAATCTAGCTCCCCCTGAGACCTTGACTCCAACTCAGACTTAACCAAGATAAACCTCAAAACACCTCAAAGAAAACAAAGTGGTATCAATCAATACGAGTGAATCAGCAACCACTCATAATGAGGTTATTTTCAGCAACAGATAATGAGCAAAGATAAGCATAAGAGCACATGACAGATTATTTAGAGATCAATTATTCAATCATGAAATTCTGTAAATACCTAATTCTCTGCGCAATGTGCTAAATTTTTCAGTATCTAGTGGCTTAGTGAAAATATCTGCTATTTGTGAGTCAGTGCCAACATGGATCAATTCAAAGGTCTTCCTAGCTACTTCATCATGAATAAAGTGATGCCTGATTTCGATGTGTTTAGTTCAAGAATGAAGTACAGGATTCTTTGCAATGTTTATTGCACTAGTATTGTCACAAAAGATGGAAGTGCAACCTAGCTCAACTGAGTAATCCAGAAGCTGGTGTTTTATCCATATAACCTGTGTGCCATAGCTCCCTGTTGCCACAGACTCAGCTTTAGCAGTAGAAAGAGCCACAGAGTGTTGCTTCTTGGATCCCCAAGAGACTAGGCACCCTCCTAAAAATTCGCAGTGACCACTAGTACTTTTCCTGTCCAATTTACATCCTGCATAATCTGCATCTGTATATGCAATGAGATCTAAACTACATGATGCAGGATACCAAAGACCTAGATCATGGGTAGCAGATAAGTATCTAAAGATTCTTTTTACAGCTGCCAAATGCAATTCAGTAGGCCTAGACTGGTATCTGGCACACATCCCTACACTAAATTGAATGTCAGGCCTGGATGCTGTTAAGTAGAGGAGTGAATCGATCATACCTCTATATAATTTAGCATCCACCTCTTTACCTTTTTCGTCTGAATCCAGTGAGAGTTGGTGCCCATGGGTGTTGAGATAGTCTTGAGGTTGGTCATTCCAAACCTTTTCAGCATCTCCAGAGTATACTTGGTTTGATTTATGAAACAACCATCCTCCATTTGTTTGACCTGCAGCCCAAGAAAATACTTTAGTTCGCCAACTAAACTCATTTCAAATTCATGAGACATAGATTCAGAAAATTCTTTACACAATTTTGAATTGTTAGATCCGAAGATGATGTCATCAACATATACCTGGACCACTATTAAATCCTTTCCGAGATTTTTGGTGAAGAGGGTTTGGTCAACCTTACCTCGAGTGTAGCCCTTGCTCAAGAGGAATTCAGAAAGTCTCTCATACCAGGCTCGGGAGCCTGCTTCAATCCATAGAGGGCTTTATTCAACCTAAAAACCATGTTAGGCTGAACAGAGAAATTAAAACCTGGAGGTTGTTCAACATATACCTCTTCCTTCAATACCCCATTTAAGAATGCGCTTTTGACATCCATCTGCTGCAGCCGAATGTTCCTAGAGCATGCAAATGCAAGCAGAATTCGTATAGCTTCCATCCTAGCCACTGGGGCATAGGATTCATCAAAATCCACACCAAATTCCTGACTGTAGCCTTGAGCTACAAGTCTTGCTTTGTTTCTAGAGATAGCTCCATTCTCATCAACTTTATTCTTGAAAATCCATTTAGTGCCAATGACATGAGTGTTATCAGGTCTGGGAACTAGTTCCCATACAATATTTTTCTCAAATTGATTTAATTCCTCACACATGGCGGATACCCAAGAATCATGTTTTAAGGCTTCTTCCACAGATTTGGGTTCCACCTGAGATACCAATGCAGCTAAGTCCTGTTCTTGGACAATTCTAAAATGAGACCTAGTCCTAGGAGGATCATGCAAATTTCCTATGACATTTTCACTAGGGTGGTCTTTGTGAAATATTATCTCACCTGAGGGTTCACCTATCTCAGCTGCTCCTTCTTGCTGTGAGTTTTCTGGTTGAGCAGCTGGCTGCATTTCTTCTTCTTCAATTCTCTCCAAGAAATCTCCCTCATTAGATGGCTCCCTGTCATCATCCATCACTTTGTTAGAGAAATCATTTTCATCAAACACTACATGCGGTGTTTCTTCAACAGTTTGGTCAGCTTTATTGAAAACTTTGTAAGCCCTTAAAGTTTCTGAATATCCAAGAAAAATTCCAGGAGAGCTCCTAGCTTCAAATTTGTCCAAACCATTCTTACCATTATTGTGGATAAAACATTTGGAACCAAATACTTTAAAGTAAGAAATGTTTGGCTGCTTACCCTTGAGAAGTTCATACGGAGTTTTCCTATGAGTAGGTCTTACCAAGGCTCGGTTTAGAATGTAGCATGCAGTATTCGCAGCTTCAGCCCAAGATCTCCTTGGAAGTCCACTCTCAATCAGCATAGTCCTGGCCATTTCAATTATTGACCTGTTTCTTCTCTCAACAATTCCGTTCTGCTCCGGTGTCCTGGGAGAAGAGAATCTGTGAGTCACTCCCTCTTTTGAGCAAAATTCAGAAAATGAAGAGTTCTCAAACTCTCCTCCGTGGTCAGACTGAATAGTAATAATATTATGTTCACCTTGCAGTTTGATTTTATTGAAAAGTTCTTCAAAGTGAACAAAAGCATCATTTTTATTTGCTAAACAAAACAACCAAGAAAATCTAGTGTAGTCATCCACTATGACTAATCCATATCTCTTACCTGACAAACTTTGTATGCAAGTAGGACCAAAGAGATCCATGTGTAAGTGCTGCAGCGGTTTAGATGAAAGACTCTCAGTTCTCAACTTAAATACTGCACGAGTCTGTTTACCTAGTGCACAAGCATCACATAGCTTGGACCCTAACTGAAATCTTATTCGGGGCAAACCTCTAACTAGGTTATGCTTAGACAGTTTATTCATTGTAGACAAACTAGCATGGCCTAGACGCCTATGCCAGTCAAACGTAACCTGTTCAGAATTAGCAGACATGCACAAGTGAGTTTCAGGATTATCATCCAGGTCTACGATGTATACATTGTTTACTCTATGACCTTTGAACATGACGTTATCAGAATTCAGCTCAAAAATAGTACAGGAATTGTGGTCAAAGAGTACCTTGTGTCCTTTGTCGCAGAGTTGACTTATACTTATCAAGTTGTGCTGAAGTCCTTCTACAAGATACACATCTTCAATGGAGTTAGAAGAGGACTTACCAACTGTACCAATTCCAATTATTCTTCCTCTGTTATTTCCACCGAATTTGACCAGGCCCCCAAACTTCATTTTCAGTTTGCTAAATTTGGACTGGTCTCCTGTCATGTGCCTGCTACAGCCGCTGTCAAGATACCACTTGTTATGCTCAGCTGCCAGGCTAACCTGCGAAAGTTCAGACAAAGTAATGTGGGACCCAATTCAAATTGGGTCCAAAGATAGTTTTCAATTTATCCAAATCACACTTAGGAACCCACATTTGTTTTACTGTTCTTTTCAGAGATTTCATGTAGATTGATTCTTCCTTCTTGGCATTTCTCAGTGGGTGTTGAATGAGCCTATTCCTATTAAAATTATGCTGTTTCCGAGCAGAGAAATTGTTGTTTGGCCTCTTATAGAAAACACGTGTGTACTGAGCATAATTCATGTAGCCATTTTTATTCAAATGAAAATTGTGCTAAAGGTGATGCATGTTCGCATGCTTTCCTTGATAACTATCATGCTGAATTTTCTTAGCGAAACTGTTCATCTTTCTAGTGACATCAATAGGAATGGTCGTGTGAAAACCCTTGTTCCACACCTGTTGCACAGGAACAGTTCTAGTCTCAGGATTTCCTGACTTAGTCTGCTGACCAGTGGATTGAATAGATTTGCTGGTCGAAACCTTCAATGTGGAGACAGATTTGGAGCTGGATGGGGTTTCCAGTTTTTCTTTGCCCTTGGCGGGGCAGAACGTGACAGTTTTGAATTCAAAGGGTTTTTTACTTGTGGGATTGTATCCTAATCCCTCCCTATTGAAGTTTACCCTTGACCCCAGAAGGGCATCCAGATTGTTTCTCCCCTCTGTAAATTTTTCTAGCATTTTTCCTTTGTCCTCAATCTCCTTCTGAAGTTCATTACATTGGTCCTGGAGTTCCTGATTAACTTTTCTAACCGCCTCATATTTTTCTGCAATCAGTCTAAACTCCTTTTTACTCTCTTCAGTTTTACTCTTCAGCTCATTCATCCTAGCTAGATTTTCCTCTCTTTCCATTCTAAACTTCTCGATCTCACTTCTAGCCTGATCTAGCTCAATGGCCATCTCCCTATTTTTCATGTTGTCCGTAACAGCAATAGAGTGTTCCTCAGAAACTGAGTGAAACTTTCGTTTAAGCATTCTGTGCTCCTTGGTTAGAAAATTATATTTAGCTAACAGGTCGCCATAGGCGTCCTCCCAATCATCCAAAGTAAAATTCTCAAATAAGTTCGTTACCTCTTCCTCATGGTTGGCCATGAGGCAAGTCTTCTCTTCATCTTCACTGGATGAGGTGGCTTCTGGATCCTCCTCCTCGTCACTCCATGTGCACAGCATGGCTTTCTTCTTCTTGTGCACCATCTTCTTCTGGTATCCGGGAGCCTTAGCTTGCAGCTCTGGACATTCACTTTTCATGTGACCAGGTTTCTGACAATGGTAGCATGTAACTTTCTTAACAAACCGATTCTTCTCAAGTTCTCGTTCAGGAGACTTCCTTGCAGCATTGAATCTCTTTCTCCTGTAGAATTTCCCTTTAGTCCTCAAGAACTTTCTGAATTGCCTGGTGAGCATGGCCTGCTCGCCCTTGTCCAGGTCTGAGAATCCGTCAGAGTCTTCACTGCTACCACCACTGTTGCTGCTGCTGCTGCTCTTCTTAGTATGTCGTGAGACTTTCAGAGCAACATTCTTTCCCTTTCTGTCATGTCCATCATTCCCTTGTCTGAAGTTCATTTCGTGGGTCATGAGAGACCCAATCAGCTGGGTTACTGACATGGTGGATAAATCTCTTGATTCCTCTATGACGGTCACCTTAGTATCCCAGATGGGAGTTAGGGACCTAAGGATCTTCCTGACAATGTCTTCTTGCTAAATCTCCTTTCCAAATCCTCTCAGACTATTGATGATCACAGATAATCTAGCATACATTTCTGTGATCGACTCCTCTGGCTTCATCTTAAACAACTCATACTGAGTTGTAAGCATATTGATCTTGGTAGCTTTCACTTGAGATGTGCCCTCATAAATTAACTGTAATTCATCCCACATTTTCTTTGCAGTCTTGCACGCTGAAATCCTCAAGTACTCTTCAGGGTGGACGGCGCACTATATGATGCTAAGAGCTGTCCAATTCAATGCAGAGAGTTTTACCTGTTCCTCTGTCCATATGTCTTCGTTCGGTGGAAGTTGGTACGGACCATCTGTAATTACTCTCCAGAGCTTGTGGCTTTGAGCCCTGATGAAGACTTCCATCCTGTTCTTCCAAAAGAAATAGTTATTACCATCGAAGAAAGGGGGACGGGTGATTGACTGCCCTTCAGCAATGTAGCTGCGAGGACCAGCGGATCCGTTTCCCTGGCCGTTGGACCACATATTGGGAAATACCCGCTCTGATACCAAGTGTTAGGGTACTAGGCCCGGATACAGAGGGGGTTGAATGTATCCTTCTATGAATAATGGCCAATTAAAAACTCAGATGCTAGACACAATCACAGATTGAAACGAATTCAATTAAACTTATGAGCAAACACACAGAGCGCGCCTATCCAAGCATCTAGCGGAAGCAAGCACACAAAGCAAACCAATGCTCAATAGACTTTTAGGTGGTTCGGTCCTCCAGACCTACATCCATCCCTCACTCCCAACCGGAGTGAGGCTTCACTAGCCAATGCTAGACAAGCAGACTCAGTCTGCAAACAGTTGCTCCCACACAGCTTGACCAGGGGAACAGCCTCCCCTCTTCCTCCCAACCGGAGGGACCCCTGGAATTGCAACCCGCAAGCCCAGAACCGGAGACAAGTCTCCCTTCCTCCAACCGGAGGGAACCCACAAGTAGTTCCCAGCTACTTGCAACCAGAGATCAGATCTCCCTTCTCCTGATCCACATGAGGAACCCGACCTCACTACTGAGAATCGGAAGAACAATGATAACCAAATAAGAAGGGGAAAAATAGAAACATGAAATGAAAATAACTTCAGCAAACAGAACGCTGAAAAATAAAATGCACAATGTGGCTCTCAACGGAGCTGACTGGCCTGGATCTGATCCACGGTCCAGTAGATAGATCTTCAGGTAAGCTTCTCTTCCTCTTCTCTTCTCTCTCACTTTCTTTTTCTCTTAACCCTCACGAGCTCTCTAACTCTCTCTTTCTCTTCTTTTCCTTCTGCTCTTCTTCTCTTTCTTTTCTTCTGGATCGAACTCTCTGCACTTCTGCTTTTTGCTTTTCCCTTTCGATCAACCTTCATCTGTGGACGAAGGCTTCAATATATAGCAGCAGCAGCAGGTGGATCAGGTGCAGAATGCGTGTGCCTCCCACGCTCCATCCAGAACCTTCTTGCCACATGCCTTTATAGCATTGGTTCCTTTGGTATCGGATCACGTGCAGCCCAGACACCGATGAATGTTCTTCCTCGGACCTGCAAGGAGATAAAAACCAATAACACTGAGGGCCACAAGAACTAAAACTGCATGAGGTATGTGATAACAATACGAGATGCACTTTACTGAGAACGACACGAGATACACAAGATTACTACAGTACGAACTAAAGAGAGAATGACACGAGGTCAGATTAAAATAGCACGAGGTAAAAAGAGACGACACGAGATACATAATAATAAAGCTAACACTACAAGGAAAACGACACGAAGTCAGAAGAGAACGGCACGGGGTGAGAAGGAAGTCTCACGGAGTGAAAAGGTAGACAAACACGCGATCAGAGGGAACCTGGACGAAGATAGAAAGAAACGACACGAGGACATAAACACAAGAAAACACGAAGACACGAATACAAAAACAACACGACATAACAAACAGCAAGGAGAACGGCACGAGGTGAAACGACACGAGGCGAAGTGAAGACTTTGCGTTCAACAGGATGTATAGACTTGGAACGGCAAAGTCTGTACAGACTTGAGGGTTCACAACGTATATACTTTGGCAAGACAATGGCTGTACATACTTGAAGTGAAGACCAATGTATAGACTTCAAAGTTTAGCTGCCAATGAATAGACTTGGAAAGCTTGAAGGCCAATGTACAGACTTGGAAGCTTAAACCAATGTATGGACTTTGAATACTGATGCATGACGCTAAGCCAATGTGTAGACTTTGGCTTGGAACGAAGGTTAAGATGAGGCTGTATAGACTTGGCCAGAACAAAAGACTCGAAGATGAAGGGGTGACACAGATGGAGCGACACGAGGTGGTACAGAAAGCAGCACGAGGTGCTGCAGTGTTCAGCACGCGCTGGAACAAAACACGACACGAAGACAACCAACAAACATAGTTGGAACAACACGATGTTGAAAAAGACAACACGAAGTGAAGTGAACACAACCAACACGAAGTATGAAAGGAACAGTACGGACATGCAGGGTATTATCTCATAGCAGTTTTTCTTGTTAATCATGGAAAGTTCGAATGCATAACATTACTCATGATGTCTGATTAAAAATAACAATATTTAACATAGTGATGCTCATCATCAAAACACTAGGGAAGTCACAAAAGTCCAGCATTCTTCTCATGTGCCCCCAGGGCGGGGGTGTATCTCTCTTCATGTGCCCCTCAGTCGGGGTATATTTCTTCTTCTTATCCCCCATGGTGGGGTATGTGCATGCTCTCTTCGGGAGTGGTGGCCGTGCTTGGCCTCATTGCTATAAAGCATTCCCGACAGCGGGCAGCAATTCATCAAGCTACAGCTGCGGCTTGTTGGATCTTCTTACAGCTACTCGAGAGGCCGTCTTGTGTCGGATAGAGGCAGGAGGAAAGAGGAGCGGGCCGGGTCATTGCACCGCGGACTTGGAGCCTCCTAGAGTCAGGTGGGCTGCCGGGTCTCTTCTTGTTCTTTTGGTCGGCAATGCTTGCCAACTTTTCTTTTTGTCTTTTCTCTCTTTTTTTTTCCTCTTATTGTGTAATAGACCAAGGTAGGTGCGCAGAAGAGCGCTCACCCCCTCAGGGAGGGGATGAGTGATTTGCTCCACCGCATCAACCCCCCAATGGTAATCTTTGTTCGGCACGGGTGTCGACGGATGCGGACATACAATCCCCTCTTGCCAATTCTTTCTCTTCCCTTTTTTTGTTTCTTTCTTCTTCTCTCTTTTTTTTTATAACAGCCCCCATGATTCCTGGAAGCTGCATATGCTTTGGAGCAGTGTCCTCGAGGCCACAAAGGCAGTTACACCTAGTCCGGCTTTTCTCCCCATAGGGCTGGCGAAGACAGCACCTGCCATTCATCAAAGCAAGCAAACATCGTTTATTAGGAGGCCATGGGGCCCTAAATCCCGGCGAAGAGATGAAGGGTGGTTTAAGTCCCACCGGGCGTGCCAGACTTGTGGACGCACTAAAATTCGCTCATTAGGTTATGTTCGTCTGTTCGGGAGTGGTTGGTTCGTCTATTAAGTGTGTGGGCGTGCCAGTCACGAAGTGACAATTTATTGTGGCTCCGAAGAGCCCATGGTGCGCTCGATCTGACTCGGTCAGATAATTGTGTGGTTCGTGCCGGGACCAAAACCCACCGCGCCATAAAGGTCACGACGTCATTTACATCCCCTATACAAGATAACACCCTTGATTAATCACCGAGAATCAGGGCCTCATGGCCAGGACATTAATTGCATGGAAAGGCCTATTAGGAAGCATTAAAATCCCCGTATGAGGGTGAGAAGAAAACATTCGCGGTCATGTCGATCGTGCATTGAACGTTTAATGTTCGGACGAATGTCCGGCTTGAGAAAAGTACGATCGTCACGGGAAAACCGGAGCATATGTATGCCAGGATATGGCAATTTTATTATCGAGAGGAATGAGAAATGTTCAGTTAAATCCGGGTTAAAGTGGTCAGGAACGGATAAGTTTGTCAACTCGGTGCAAGATCAAGCCGCGACCATACTGCGGTGGGCCCCCCGCGGTCGAAACAAGACTTGCATGAGCATCTTTAATATTTCCGGTGCCAAGGGGCAACGGGGGAGTATCCCTTGAACCAGCTGGAAAGCCCTATGTCTTGGGGAGCGAACATTCGAAACGTGTCGGTCATTCAGGGGACCAATTACTATTCGGACCGGTGTTCGGCTTGAGAATATCGCAATCGTCGCGGGAAGACCCGGAACATATGTATGCCGGGATACAGCAAATATATTATTCCGAGGCACTGAAAACATTCGGTTAAATCTCGGCTAGTATAGCAGGAAACTGGTGAATTTATCAGCCCGGTGCGAGATCGAGTCAGGACCATACCGGGGGCGCCTCCCGCGGTCCAGACGGGGCTTGCGTGGGCATCATTAATGTTTCCGGTGCCGGAGGGCAACGGGGAAGAGTCCCGGGACAAGATTCCAAAAAATCAAAAAACGTGTTCGAAGGGAGCGGGCTATAGGCTGAGGATATGGGTCATACAATGACCATAATCGGGACGGACCCGAGGTCTAAGTGTGGCCCACGGAGGCCTTGTTGACATTCCCATGCAAAGGGTCCAGGGATGACGGGAGCCATCTCGTTCTATTCCGATTTTGTCAGTCACTCACGGACCTTTTCATGTTCGGACGCAGGTCCGTATTGAAGGTACGACGTAGGTGAAAACAACCCCGTACAAATGTGTACCGAGGTCGCGGCACTTTCAACGAAAGAGCGGGAACGAATCCCAATAGAATGAATCCGATTTGATGAACCATCGGCCCGGAGCAATGCCTGATTATGACCATGTCGAGATGGGAGCCGTTGGCCATGTTGGTCACTCAAGGACCCTTTCATGTTCGGACACGGGTCCGTAATAGAAACGCGACGAAAATCAAGGTGAACTCGTTCAAATGTCCGCCGAATGTACGGCGATTTTAATAATGGTTTGGAAGGGATCCGGCCTGAGAAACGACTCCGGCTTGATCGGAATGTCGGCCCAACGCGAGGTCAGGTCATGGCCATTTCGGGTAATTCCCAAGACTCAGGCCCAGCCTGCAAGGGTGGCATTATTGTTCCTTCAGCGTCAGGTCACGGGAGAGACGGGGCTACAATGTAGATTTTACCATTTTTTTATCTGGGCTTTAAATTATATGCATAAATATATATTATTACTTATTTCCCTTTTATGTATTTATTCTGGATGATTTCTCCGTTTTGTTTATTATTATTACTATTATATTTTCTCTTTTTTTACTATTATTATTATTATTTCAGATTTTTTGTTTATTTCATATATATATTCAGGTTTATTTATTTATCATAATTTTTATTGATTTATTATCATTATTATTATTATCATTATCATGACATATTTATATATTTATATATTTTTATTTTGGAAGGAAAAGTGGGCCGTTGGGGGTAAAAAGGGGTGTACCGGCGAAGGTAGAGAGAGCGTGCCGGAGAGGGACTGGGAGAGTGT
The DNA here is from genome assembly GCA_022559845.1 of Amorphophallus konjac. Lineage (NCBI taxonomy): Eukaryota > Viridiplantae > Streptophyta > Magnoliopsida > Alismatales > Araceae > Amorphophallus > Amorphophallus konjac. The sequence goes on from CM040126.1 coordinate 48,689,542, forward strand.
GCCGGTGAAGGGCATGGGAGCCCACTCCTCTTCCATCCTTATGTCTTTTCTTTTTTTTCTCTCTCTTGATTTTATTCAGTTTGCTTGGGTTTCTTCTCTCTTTCCCTTGATTATCTTCCATTCTTTCTCTCGTGAGAGCGGATGTCTAAGTTGCTTAGTTGTCGTTCGATTCGACTCTCTTTGTGTTGATTGCGGTTCCCTCGCCTCAGTTAAAGCATTTTACCGTTGTTCTTCTCGTTTGTTTGTTACTTTCTTTTGTCTTTTTAACATGTTATCGTTTCTAACAAAAATTCGGCAGCATCTCTCCTTGACCCGAGCGTAAGGAAGATACAGGGAACGCGCCCACATGGAGTGGCGGAACCCTACAACTGGGGGTGGGCGCCCGAGAGCGGCAACACCTTAACAAAACCTTAGAAAACTCGGAGGAAACGACGGATGGGAAACCTCTCCAACACTGGCCGGGGGTGCACCGGGCAAGAAGGAGGGGCTGGGGACTGATGTGCCGGGCAAGGAAGGCAAGAGAGGGCGTGCCGGGCTGGGGGAGGCCAGAGTGTGCCGATGAAGGCCTGCTTGGGGCGTACCGTCGAAGGCCTATAGAGGGTGTACTGGGCAAAGGCCAAGGGGAACCATGCCGGTGAGCGGGTGACCCAAAGGCGTGCCGCTGGAGGCACATGGAGGGTATGCCGGGCGAAGGACCAAAGGGTAGTGTGTCGGCCAAGTAGGGGTGTACCGGGGATGCTGGTTGGCTAGGCCGAAGGAAATCGTGGCAGGAGGGAGAGAGACTCAAAGGGCCTCAGGATAGAAGCGTTGGGCCTGGGTGTCCAAGGAGAAACGGAAGGGCGTCTCCCTTTAGGAAAATGAGCAGAAGTAGCAGCGGGGAGGGGAAGGGCAGCAGGCCCTCTCCCCCCTTTTCTTCTTCTCTTCTTTCTCTTCTTTTTCTTTATCTCTTCAGGCGGTGGCGGCGGGTAGAGCGGCAGCACTCTCCCCTCTCTTCCTTTCCTCTCTCTTCGCATAGACGGCGGCGGTGGGCGGAGCGGCAAGCCCTCTCCCCTCTCTTCCTTTCTTCCCTCTTCTTCTCTTCTCCTTCTTCTCCTTTTTTCTCTTTCTCTTCTTCTCTTCTCCTCTTTTCTCTTTCTCTTATTCTCTTTGCGTGGAGGACGGAGCAGCAGGGGGGGTAGAGCCTCCCCTCCTCTTCTTCTTCTCTTCTTCTCTTCTCTTCTTCTTCTTCCTCTTCTTCTCTTTCTCTTCTTCTCTTCTCCTCTTCACTGTCTGCGTGTGTGTCTGCCTCTCTGTGTATCAAAGGAGAGGGGTTTTTTATACCCCACGCAGCGGAAGCGTTCGACCACGGCAATCGGAGGTGGGAAACCGGAGGCATTGATTGGGGATTTGACCCGTCGTCCTTGGTGGCAGGGGGATAGGCAGCGTGGCTGTCTCCCCAGGCGACACCTCAGCAAGCCCATTGCGTGCCAAGAATCTGTAGGGCATGGGCGTCACGTCGTCCTGCCGATTGCACCGGGCGAAGAACCAAGGTGTGCCACTGAGTGGGCAGGAGGTTGTGCCGCTGGAAGACACAGAAGGTGTGCCGCCTGAAGGGCTGGCTAGCGTGCCCCTGAAGGGCCCTGAGGGCGTACCGTTGGGAGGCTTGCTGGTGCACCGGGGAAGGCCTGCTCGAGCACACCGACGAAAGAGGTGGCAGGGTGCGCCGGTCAAGGCCCATTCAGGGCGTGCCGGGTGGAGACCACCTGGGGGTGTGTCAGTGGACGGTCGTAGGTAGTGTGCCGCTGAGGGCGTTGAGGGCGTGCCACTAGAGGGCGCCGTGAGTGTGCCGCTGAGGGCGACACAGGAGCCTGCCGCTGAAGACCCCTGCAGGGTGTGCCGCTAGAGGGGCACAGGGGTGTGTCGCTGAGCGCCTTGGGGCGTGCTGTTGAAGGCACGAGAAGCGCGCCGTTGAAGAGAAGCCTGCAGGTGTGTCACTGAAGAGGGGCACTAGGTATGCCGTTGGGAGCAAGGCACGAGCGTGCCGCTGAAGGCCCTCGCAGGCATGCCGCTGAGCGGGGTGTCAGGGCGTGCCGCTGAAGAAGGCACAAGGGTGTGTGCAGGTGAAGGGCCAGCCGGGGGCGTGCCGGCGAAGGGGCCGAGGGCGCGCCACTGAAGGAGCCCAAGGGGCGTGCCGCTGAGGGGTTGCCAGGGCGTGCCGCTAAAGGCTTCAAGGCGTGCCATTGAAGGGGCCTGAGAGCGTGCCGATGAAGGCCTAAATGGGCAGTCTTGAGCCTGTTGAGAGCGCGAGTTGTGGCCCATTTGATTTTCTTCGAGGCCCGTGGGTTGTGAGGCTCTTGGCGGTTGATTTCTCTTCACTGTCGAAACTCCGGGGACGGCTTCATGGCAGTATATGCGTTTGTTTGGAGAGTTTGGATGGCCCATCTTTCCCGTGATTTTTTCTATTTGGAATCGTTGTTGATGCTAGACTAGTTGGGACGTATGGGCGTGTAATTTCGCATGTCCACAACCGCTTAACTCTAAAACCAGGGTCCGCCTCGGTAAAACAAAGGTTAAGGCGTTTCCACCCTCAGATGGCTTTGAAAATGAAAGAAGAGGTCGACAAGCTCTACAAAGCCAGGTTCATTAGAGTCATTCTTTATCCTCAATGGGTGGCAAACATTGTCCCGGTCATGAAGAAAGATGGGAAAGTCAGGATTTGCATCGACTTCCGGGACCTTAACCTCGCGTATCCAAAGGATGATTTTCCCTTTCCTCACATTGATGTGTTAATCGATAACACGGCAGGTTATGAGACCCTCTCATTCATGGATGGATTTTCGGGATATAATCAAATTCATTTGGCAGAAGAGGATCAGGAGAAGACGTCATTCACTACACCATGGGGAACATATTGTTACGTGGTCATGCCGTTTGGGTTAAAGAATGCTGGAGCTACTTACCAAAGAGCTATGATGGCCATATTTCATGACATGATGCATATATATCTGGAGGTGTATGTGGATGATTTATTGGTGAAATCAAGAACCAGGATGGAACATCTGAAAGTTTTGGCTAAGGTGTTGCAAAGATCAAGGGAGTTCCAATTGAAAATGAACCCGAAGAAGTGTGTGTTTGGCGTATCATCGAGTAAATTACTGGGTTTCATTGTGTGTAAAAGGGGGATCGAGATAGATCCCGACAAAGCTAAGGCCATCAGGGACATGCCGCCTCCCAAAAATTTGAGGGAAGTCTGAGGTTTAATTGGGAGGCTGCAATTCATCCGTCGATTTGTGTCTCAGCACTCACAAAGGTGTAGACCTTTCTACGAGTTGACCAAGCCAGGAATAGAATTCCATTGGGATTCAAAGTGTCAAAAAGCTTTTGAAGGGTTAAAGGAATATCTGGCTAGTCCACCCGTTCTCATTCCACCCAAACCAGAAAAACCTCTGATCCTTTACATCTCAGTCTTGGATGACTCCGTGGGAGCCGTCCTCGCACAAGCCGATGAAGAAGGCAAGGAACGGGCCACCTATTACTTGTCCAAACTTCTCAATTCCTGTGAACAGAAGTATACAGCCATGGAGAAAACCTATGCTGCCCTTGTTTGGGTAGTACAGAAATTGAAGCACTACTTCTTGGCTCACGAGGTCCATTTGATCGCCCGCATGAACCCTATCAAATTTCTCCTGGAGAAATCCGTCCTTACCGATTGGCTAGCACGCTGGCAGAGTTTCCTATCTCAGTTTGACATCACCTACATTCAGCAAAAGGCGATTAAAGGCTATGCTATAGCCGAGCATCTCGCTCATCATCCTCTCCCCAAGTTCGATCCTGTCCAATCAGAGTTTCTAGATGAGGAACTAATGTCCATCACCCAATCTGACGAGCCAATGTGGACATTATATTTTGATGGAGCTCTGAATTTCCAAGGGAAGGGTATTGGCATTGTCCTTCTAACGCTCGAGAGCGTCACCATCCCAGAAGCGTATCATCTCGCATTCCCAGTCACCAATAACATTGCTGAATATGAGGCTCTTCTAGTTGGTTTGGAACTAGCCCATTCTTTCTATATCACTGAATTGCGAGTCGTGGGTGATAGTCAACTTGTTCTCCGCCAAATGCTTACCAAATATCGCACTCTTGATCCCAAGTTCAAGCCTTATCAAGAGATGGTCTCTGCTTATGCCAAATTATTCACCAAACTGATCTTTGTCCATGTTCCTCGCGAACAGAATATTCTGGCCGATGCCCTCACCTCCTTGGCGTCATCTTTCAAATTCCCTTTAGGTGCATGGTTTAAATCCATCAACATCTACAAGCGCCTCGTCCCTGCCGTTCAGGATCCTTACCTTTTAAAGATCAAAGAAAGAGTCCTACGGAAGATTCAGGAAGGAGAAATTCTTGAGAAGAGGGAAATCATGTTGGCAGAATTTGAAGAAGAACTGGCCGATGAGGAGAAACTTTGGTTCTATGAAATCGTCAAATATTACAAAGATCAATCTTACGCTGAAGGAGCCACCACAGAGGATAAGAAAGCCATAAGAAGGGTGGCCCAGAAATACACATTGGTTGGAGGTCTACTCTATAGGAGAGGCCTTACTGGTGTTCTATTAAGGTGTCTTGATGACGATGAGGTATGGAAATGCGTAGAGGAAGCACACTCAGGTGTATACGGTGGCCATGTAAATAGCCAAATGCCCGCTAAGAAGATCATTAGGCAAGGCTTTTACTGGCCCACTATAGAAGAGGATTGTGCTGTTTATGTCCGTAGGTGTGTCATGTGTCAACTCCACGCCGATAAAATTCATTCACCATCTTCCTCACTTCATCCAATATCCTCCCTATGGCCTTTCTCCATGTGGGCATTCGACATAATTGGTCCCCTAGGTGATCCCAATTCCCTTACCAAGCAGAAATCTTTCATCCTCACTGCGACGGAGTACTTCACCAAATGGGCCGAAGCCGAAGCTTACGCGGAAATCAAGGCGTCAACAGTCTGTAAGTTCATCATGAAGAACATCCTCACCAGGTTCGGCCTCCCAAGCACAATCGTCACCGACAATGGGCCACAATTCATTTCCCAGGATCTTCAAGACCTCTGCAAAAGGTACGCAATCGCATTGCATCATTCATCACCTTATTACCCACAAGGTAATGGCCAAGCAAAGGCCACCAACAAAACATTGATCAAAATCATAAAGAAAACCTGCGAGTCTAGTAAGTTTTCAAACTTGCCAGAAAAGCTTATCGAAGCTCTATGGGCCTATCGCACCTCAATCCGTACCCCCATCAGGTAGACTCCGTTTGCCCTTACTTATGGGATGGAAGCGGTAGTCTCGTACAAGACTCTGATCACTTCTCTCAGGGTACAATTGGATGAGGAATTTCCCCTCGACGAACATCGTAATTCACTCCTTGTCCAGTTGGAACTCTTAGATGAGAAGCGGTTGGCCGCTGCCGAGCATGCACATGTTTATCAAAATAGACTCGCTCGCTTTTACCAAAAGAAGGTCATTGAGAGAAAATTCAAAGTCGGTGAGATGGTCGTAAAAGGAATTTTTGTCAAACCTGGAGGGCCGTGTTCTAAACTTCAACCCAATTGGGAAGGACCATATGTGGTTCAAGCCGTGTACCTTGGCAACGCCTACAAGCTAGTCAATGCCAAAGGGACCGAGTTATCCCACCCTTGGAACGAGCTTTATCTTAAGAAATACTACCCTTAGATAAGTGTAACAACTGGCATAGTACAAGGACCATCGGAGCCAGAAATTCACTCTTCGGTCTTTGTAGTCTAACTCAGGGTTAACCTGTGCATACTCCCACACCTCGCTTTCGGGATCAAACGAAGCGGAACTCGAGGGAAGTTTCAAAATAAAAAAAAAAAAAAATAAAAAAAGAGAAGAAAAAGAGAAAGAGTGCCTAGTTTTCATCATGCAGTCAAGTCTTTGCATCTGTCCTTCATGTAGGATAGGACCTATTAAGGCTCGGTAGGTCTCGGGTCTTGGCTCGCCAGAACTGCGGAGATTCCTATCCGGTCATGTCGGCTTACGCCCACTAAAAGAAGGCAGCACGCACACACGCAGCTATTTTTACCAAAAATTGGTAGTATTACTTATTGTGGGGCTGTGCTCGAAGGTCTCCAGGAAAGTCGTAATCTTTGTTCTCTTCTACCTCGACCCAATGAGATAGCCGGCGCCCTTAAAACGCTGAGCATAAGGGAACCAAAATACCATACCATAAAGGCGAGAGTAGGATTTATCTCCTTGAACTCGAGTCAGAGCACGAGAAGAGGGCAGTGTCCCCGTAGGCATACAAGAGGGATTCCTACATATCAAATCATCATGTCTCCCTCAAAAAAAAAACAAAAAAAAGAAGAGATAAATCAAAGTCAAATGAAAGCCTGGTCGTGGCCGTGCCTGATTTCAATAAGCGAAACCCCTCAAAAACAAAAGTTAAATTCCACAAAGGGGCAACGTAATTCTGTTCGAGGTTTGGGTCCGAAGTCGTCCAAAAGGGAGAGGTCGAGTAGGTCCCGGTTAACTCGTCGGGTTAACGGTTTTGTCGATCCTCTCGGAAGGTTTCCCCCACCGTACTCTTCTTTCTCCCCTCAAAGATGAAAGCTCAGTGGAAATCCAGAAAGGCGCACCCCGCTAAGGCAAGCAACCTCGTTTTAGCAAAACACACATATAACTGTCCACTTCGAAAAGTGAAAGCCATCACCACGAAGGAGTCTCGGTGTTTCTGGCCGGTCAAGACCTCTATCTACTACCTCAGTGGTTTCTTACTTCAACCTCGGGCTTAGGTCAATGCAAGCGCGTCACCAATAGGTGCGACGGCGTTTGATTCCGGGTCAGCGTCGCGCGGTTGACCGTTAGGGTTCCAAGGTGTTCCATCATATACCATCTAGAGTTGTGAGAAATAGACTCGGGTCGGGCAAATCTTTTATCTCGAACACTTCTTCGGTATATCATTACGGTCGGAAGCAACTGGGAGCCTAAGCATGGCATGACGGTTTTATCATCAGGTTAAGTCTTAACCAGCAAGATTATCACTTGAGGAGTCTAGGGGCCCAAATCAATCTAGATGTGCGCACAGGATAACTGGGAGGTTAGTAAGAAACACTGTCTTCATAAGAGTCAGGTGCCACAAGAATGGTCGCTAGGCATTAGTTATAAAAAGAAAAAAAAATTGTGAAGTGGCCCTCGGAAGACGCCGTCGGGTGAGTCCCAAAGTGGGAATTCTTTTGGAGCATGTTAACCCCGCATTACACTACTTAAGAACAATTCAACCACCCCTGATCCAAAAAACCATGCCGATTGTAATAAAAAGTGTTTTTCAAAAAAAACATGAAAAAAAATATCATTACAAAACAAACAACACAAAAAAAATGCATCTGTGTGATCTCATTTGTGTGCTACATTTCTACATTATGTTCCCATTTGTGTGCCCGTATGTCACATTCATCATCTTTGCTCTTGCCTTAATCGTTAAAGGCTTGGCCCCTTGACTCGTTATCAAGGCTAGTCTCAAAACAATCACCCACTCTTGAGCATGGGGCCAAGTCAGAACGAAAAAATTGACTTGTTTCATTGAGCAATGTGTACATGATTGAAAAGCAGGAATGAAGGCAGAAGACGTGAAACTGAATATTCTTTCCTTTATTTCCTTCTAGAAATTGTACATTAAGTTCGTACTCTCTCTCAGTGTTACCCCTTTCTCCACTCTCCAGGCGAAGAACCCTGGAGGGTGTTGATAAACCATGCGAGGCGGTGCCTCTACTTCTCTGTACCCCTCTTCCCGTCTCTGCTCCCCGTCGATCGACAGGGGCAACAAAGAAGCTACTAACACGAAAGCCACGCTCTCGTGCTCTTCGATAGCGCTCTTCGCCATCTCTTAGCCATTGTTCAGCGAGACCAAGGCTGGTCCGGAGTTCAAACAGTTGGGCCTCCATGGCCCTACGCTCCTCCCTCTTAGCCAATCTGTCGGCTCTCTATCTTTCGGTGTCTCTTTCCCTTTCCGTGCGTTCTCTCTCGCTGTCCTCCCTCTCCAACTGAAGGGTGATCCTCAGCTCCACGGCGTCCGAGAAGAGCCATCATCTGGACGATGCCGTAACTCTTCCTCCAGTTCTGCTATTCTGGCTTCCCCCTGCGCGGTGCGGGCAAGTGCATCTTGCATCTCTTTCGTTTGCCATAACCATCATCTCAGAAATGTGGAGGCACGAATAAGTGAAATTCAATGGTGAAACTCTCACCTGTGTGGAAAGCATTCCTTCTGCCTCCGCAGCCCGCTGCGTAGCCCAAGCAAGCTGCTCATGGAGCAAATCAAGTTCGGAAGTGGGGATCCATAAGCTGGAAGAGACACCATCCGCCCCCATTGCTGAGGAAGCCGCATCAAGCTGGGCGCGCTGCAACACACATAAGGTGACACCGAGGACCTAACGCCAAGAATCTTGGTCTATGATCGTGTGTATGTAGACTTACCGAAGAACTCAAGGTGGCGCGAGTATCATGTAACTACCGCTCCGTGCCTATCAGGCGAGCTTGCAGGTCGCTATCATAGTGTCGCGAACATCCTGTGGCCAGGGCACAGGTCAACATACAATATATATATATATATATATATATGTTGTTCACCTCCACAGCCCCCTCAGGATGGAGTCACTCTGCATACATCGCCTTATAGAGGCGTAGATAATCCTCGCTGTCTTGAGCATGTGACTCCACGGGAGTGTCACCCCGTTGCCAGTCTTTATATTGCTCGGGGAACCGCACTCTCCAATCAACGGAGGTCACCGGCCCACGCGTCTTCCTCCCGACACGTGGTGTGGTAGTCATGTCCACCCATTCTTGGGCCAGCCCTAGAGTCCTCATGGCCAATCGTACCCGAAGTGGCTCGATTTCGTTCAAACAGTGCATCCAGAGGTCGCGTCTGAACCGGGCACGGCTAGTTATGACCCATGGCTGATCGGCGTCAGTCATGCCCGCATAAGGCCTCTAGACCACCTAGGTCAGGTCACACACATCTTCTTAATACAAAAAAATAAAAAAAAGAAGAGAAAAAGATGATGATGAAATAATAATCACCATTGCCGCGGGGAACTCTTGCAACTCGCGCCTTAACACCATCACCTGGTATGATAGAGAGGCTGGGCTCGTGATAGGTTGCCACCGCCTCGCCAGTGGCACCGCCATCGGTCGCCAATGCCGGGCTTTTCCCATCGGGAGGTAATAATAGCTCCACAACCGCACCATCATGTGTCATTAACATATCAAAAAAAATAAAAAAAAATCAAAAAAAGGGAGAGAAGCAGGATACCTGGATGAACGGCGTGAAACCACTCACTGTTATCTCTCGATCTGCTCTTTCAGACAGACCCACAAATAGATGCGCCAACATGGCTGCTCCCCAGACGTATCGTCCCACTTTCTCAGGATCTACTAGGAATTCTAAGAAACAGCAATGAATGCTGTCTCCTTTCGAGCCCAACAACAGTTTCCCCAACAGGAAGAACATGAATCTTCTCAAATTCATGTTGGCTCTCTCCCAATTGCTCGCGTCTACGCAGTAGACAGCGCGGCATCCTCTTTCAGTCCTCTCTATGAACTCTTCCAAGGACTCATCATCACGAGAACGAATGTCAGTAAGTCCCAACGTCTCCATAATAGGCGTCTTGGCTACAAACATGTTCTTACGATCATCCAGGTCCACTCCTAGCAAGCTCTGGGCAGCCTCTCGGTAGTCGGAGTACGTAATGCCAGTCAGCACCTCGCCATCCACTTTTAGGCCCGTAATTCGGACCACATCTTCCAGGATGGGCACCATGTGCCCCCAAGGCATCAAGAAAGCACGGCTCATTGGATCCCACCTTTCGCGCAATGCTTGGACGAGGGCAAGGTCGAGCCTGATTGGCTCGATCTGAAGAAAGACTCCAAGCCCCATCACGTCTAGCCTGGCCTTCTGAAAATCCGGGAGACCCCGATATGCGGCCACTACCAACTCCCATGGAATGTGTGATTTCATCACACTCTGCGCATACACAAGGAGGGGTTTTGTTAGAAGGGAGGAAGAAAGACTGGAAGAAGAGACGAGCAAGCTCAACTTACAAGTTACGATTGGGTCCTTTCATTGAAGTGTCCTTCGAGGTCTGAGAGTTTCCTGGAACCGCTACCGCTGGACCTGCTTCTCTTCGAGGAGTGGGAAGATTCACCCTCCATTTTAAACCTTAGAACTCTTAGTTCATCCGCTTCCGTGGAAACTTGTACTCTTCGAGTTGGCTCTCGATGCCCCTGGAAGAACGAACGAGGGAGGTATTTATAGAAATGGGAGAGGTGCGAGCCATGACTGCCTTCATCAATAACCCCCGTCATGCTAGGGCACCTTCCTTGCGGTCCCATGTGTCACTTCGCCGCTCGCACAGGGAAGCTGATTGAGTGGTGCGACACGACGACTCAGAAATGACCCATCAAGTCCAAATGGATGCAATAGGGAATAGGCGAAGGCCGTTGTTGTTGACTTCGATGGCACATTCTCGTGGAAAAAAGGGGCATGGTGAAGGCCTTGTCGAGCGCGTCACATAGAAACGGTAAAAGAGAAGAAGCGTAGGAAGGCGCAAGAGGACAAATGAGCAACAGAGACACAAATCACTCCATTCATAGGTCTACATAAGCTGTCATGAACACTACAGTCATGAACATCACAAAAGGGAAGGTGAGACCACCAACCCGCTAATTCTTCCCATCACACTCACGCTCATCCCTCTAGGCGTCCCTCTGCTCCCCCCCTAAGGTGAGGGTCCCTCAGGGGCCTTCTGGAGCCCCGTACAGCAGCACTCGTCTCGCCTCGTGGCGCTTGCTCAGTAGCGGCGACCCGCTGCTGCTCCCCTGGCATAGCAAAGAAGTCCCCCATATGGAGCTGGCCAGACTGGCGGAGTCACGCCCCGAATTCTTGTGCCCTCTCAGAGCTTGCCTCCATGTCCTCTAGCCTCTGTCCAATAGCTCGAAGGCCTTGCTGGAGCTCCCTCACTTGGACCTCCATGGCTCTTCTGTCCTCCCTCTCCTTCTCCCTCTCTAGCCTTTCTCTTTCCGCCTCTCTCTTGGCCACCTGGAGGAACACCCTCAACTCTAGGATGTCTGGATGTGGCCTCTCTTCACTATGACGCCGTAGCTCTGCTATAGTCGCTACCCAGGCATCACGCTCCTCTTCAGTCCGGGCCGCGCGGGCCACCGCACCGGCAAGTTACTCTCGGAGGGAGGTAATCTCAAGAAAAGGGGCCGAGGAGCTGGAAGATGCACCGCCAGCCATTCCTGCCATCGCTGCCCACTGGGCACGCTGGAACAAACAAACAACGACCATCGGCTAAGCTCCAAATTTAAAACAAAAAAAATTAAATAAAAAAAATGCAACACTTAACTTACCAGGATCGCCAGTTCCTGTTGAGTGATGGTCAGCTGCCGCCTAGCCTCTGCTAGTTGGGCACGCAAGTCATTGATGTCACGTGTATTCCCGGATTGGAGAGGTCCCACATGACTCTCTCTCCGCTGCCGCAGGAAGTCGGCGCTGTCTTGCACCAGTACTCTCCCTTGCTGTCCAGGGAGACGTATGCGCCAGTCCTCGAGCTTCGCCTTACCGAGACTCTCCTTCCTGACACGGCTCGGCTCATCCGCGCTCGCCCATTCATCGGTCAAGCCCGGGGTCCTTGCCATGCCCTACATCAAGAAAGGAGGGTCTTACGTCAAACAACGAGAACGCATCTCCTGTCAAGGACGCACCCATCATTTGAGTGCAACACTCGCCGAACCCTTTTCCCCTCTCACATGGCTAGCTCCAAACTCAAAATGGATCAAAGAGGAGGAGATCGAAGAACCTACCGGGCCGTGTTCACCTCCCTCCGTGCCATCGGGCCCCTCGGGTCCCTCAAGTGCCCGAAGGGGCCCTTCCTCTTCCATGGACGCCTCTCCGCGCTCTTGTGCGTCCCTCCTCGGGCAAGGAGTTCCTCGCCCCTCTCTCCCTTCACCACGATTTGACCCACCAAACTCCATCGATCGAGAGTGGAAGAAGACGAAGATAGGCGAGCAAATCTCGACGGGAGGCGGGCTCGTTTGTGAGCAAGACATGGAAGGAGGGCCGCCCGGTGCTTTAAATTTGAATTCAAGAGCTTGAGACGCGTCCTCGCTCCGAGACGCGTCCAAAAAGAGAGAAATGTCGTCTCTCCGCGCAAGGCGTAATTCCTCGCTTTTCAGGGGGAGGTCTCTTGAAGTGTACCTCGAAAGAATAGGTGTGAGAGAAGAAGCGTGGGAAAGGGAAAGTGCACACAAGGTAGTCAAGCAACAGAAGAAATCATTTCATTTCACATAACAAATATGCAGTCGTACATCATAATTAAAGTGAAGAGGGTGGGGTGTACAAGCAACTCTCTAACTCTCGTCACCACCTCCTGATCATCTCTCTCCTCCCCCCTCTGACGAGGATCCCTAGGGGGCCTCCGTGAACTCTGAGAGGCGGTGCTCGCCTCACCCTGTGGTGCCACGCCAGCCTCGAAGGCGCGACGACGCTCCTCGTCCGAAGAAACCAGGAAGCTGCCCATGGAGAAGAAACCAGACTGACGAAGTCACGCCTCGCGCTCCTTCGCCCTCTGATACCACTCCTCACTCTCCCGAAGCCTCCCCTCCGCTGAGCCAAGGCTCAATCGGAGCTCCATCATCTGGGCCTCCAGAGCCCTCCTCTCGTCCCAATCTCGCTGCCGCTCTACCCTCCTGTCCTCCCTCTCCTCTCTCTCTCTCTCATCACCTCTCTCCTCGACAGCTCGAGGGCAATCCGTAGCTCTAGCACGTCGCGAGGAAGCTCCTCAGCCTCCCGTCGTCACTCCTCCTCTAGCTCTGCTATCTGCGCATCACACTCTGCCACCCAAGCATCGCGAGCATCACGCTCCTCCTCGGCACGAACCACACGAGCCAGGGCATCTCGAATCTCCGCCACTTGTCAAAAACCCCACATGCCCCGTAAAAGATCAATGAAGGAAGAAGAGCAACTGGAAGGGGAGCCTGGGTCAAGCAAACACTCACTCGAGTTGCGCGGTCATGCTCGGCCTCCTCATCCCGGGCCACCGCATACGCCAGCTGCTATTGGAGAGAAGGGACCTCCGGAGAAGGGCCCCAGGAACTAGAACCTGCCCCGCTAGCCATCCCGGCTGCTGCCGTCTGATGGGCCCGCTGAAACATAGGAGCAACAGTCAAAGTCTAAGCATCGAAAATCCAGGTCACAATAAAAAAAAATGTGTACTGCACTGTATAAGCTCACCAGGATCTCCAACTCCTGCCGGACGACTGCCAGCTGCTGCCTAGAGTCTGCCAGCTGGGTCCGTAAGTCGGCAATGACGGTGTCACGAGCATCCTACATTTATGCATATAGATTAATTTGCATACATATATTAAAAAAAAGATTATTGGGACGTCCAGGCTCCTGGATGCGCCCATATTTTTTTTTTAAAAAAAAAATTAATGGGGCGTCCAGGCGCCTGGACGCGCCCATATTTTAAAAAAAAAAATTTGGGGCGTCTAGGCATTTGGACGCGCCCATATTAAAAAAAAAAATTTTTTTTGGGGCGTCCAGATATCTGGACGCGCCCATATTAAAAAAAAAAATTTGGGGGCGTCCAGGCATCTGGACGCACCCATATTAAAAAAAAAATTTATGGGGCGTCCAGATATCTGGACACGCCCATATTAAAGAAAACATATATATATATAATAATAATAATAAAGTGAAAAAAAGAAAAGAAGGGAGGAAATAATGAAAGGAAATGAGAGCTGAAAATTCAAAGAAAACTTTTGCACACAATAACTTCGCAGTTATTCCATTAAAGCAACAGGGTGAGCTACATTAGGGGTTTGGGCGCTTTAGGCCTTAACTTTCCCAGTTCAGTTACATAAGCCCTCCACAGCTCGCATTCTTCCTCTACATGCACTAATGCCTTCCCCGGAGTGCTCGTCTTCCACGACACTTTGATGGCCTTCATCTTCTTTGCATCGCCTTCCGCGCCCAACTCTCTCTTCCTTAGAGGAGCGACGCCAGATAACGGTGGGAACGAGTGGCGGGGAAGGCCGATTTTAATGCATCACCGATGCGCGTTGTAAAGAACAAATCCAGTCGCGCCAATGAGTTGGAGTTCAGCCTTGGGGGAAGACCTCGTGAGGAGTTCGCGCGAGAGTAGACATGCCGGTGCACAAGTGAAGAAGCTTTGCGTCATGGTCTTGAAGTGGGACCGCCAGTCTTCACGCTTCCTCAGCCACGGGACGTGATTCATTACATTACCACCAAAGCCTAACACGTCGGCTATGTGGTAAAGGGGGCTTTGTTGAAAAATCTTCGAGGAAGTTGACATCCCCTCACGGTGATCAAATTTGAAATGTAAATCAACCTAGCAATTCAGAAGAAGTGCACAACCAAAAGGAGGCTTACCCATGCTGGAAGCAGTAAGGCCACTGTAAAGGTAAGCAAGAACGGCAGGTCCCACCCTTTTGCCATTCCAAATGCCGCAAATAGCACTCAGATGATCTTCCTCCACTATGTTGTCGGTATAAGGGAATAAGAGAGCACCCGCCAAACAGATTGTGAATCCCCTCATGATTTCCTCCAAGCGGTCATCGTCTAGCGATCCATGACCCATTCCGCGAGTTTTTACAGATCGATCCCCTTCTGAGTACAAATGTTTCTAATGGCACCAGGCGGCATGAAGCTTCCAAGGACCTCCTCGGAAGTCGCCGTCTTCAGCATTCGCGTAATCTTTATCCTGCCCTTACTTTTGAACCTTTTTAACCCGAGTAAGAGTTCCACCTCCTCAAAAAGGATGGTCACCTCGAAGGTGGGGAAAACGAAAGTGTGACTCTGAGGATGCCAGATCTCCACCAGTGCACCCATGGCCGCCCAGTCCATGCGAATCTTTTCATAATGCTTGGCATGAATCAGGAGTCCCTGAAGATGCCACTTCGTGAGTATGACCCTCATGCCGATGGAGATGTTAGAAGTTAGCTTCGAAAGCCACGGCAGTTTGGAGAACTTCCTCGGGCCTGGGAAGAGTGGATACGGCTGGAAAAGAAGAAGAAGAACAAAGGAGGAAAGAGTTAAAAAAGAGGTCGTACAGGAAATTTGAAATGAATCAACTCACTATACGCGACTGGATCATCCCACTCAGATGTCCTTCGAAGTCGGAGAGTCGCCTAAATTCGCTACTAGGTCTGCTCCTCTTCACAGGACGACAAGACTCTCCTTCCATCCTGAAAATCCCTAGATTCTCCTCTCCTCCTCCTCTTGAGCTTTCAAAGCTCTACTTGGTGCATTTGGCTGAACTAGCCTAAGGGGGGTACTTATAGGAAGGGAAGGGGGTAAAGGCCAAGAGACGTCACATCAATGTCGAGTCGTCGTCGTTGACTTCAGCAAAAGGTATTTTGTCTCAATCTCCCTTATACTGTGGTGCAACTCTGCTGCTTTTAATAATGTTGATCAGTGCAGGTTTCACTAATGGACGCCACCGTCCCATCATGTGCCACCATTTGGTAACTAGTCCCACCATGTCATGCATTGTATTATATGATATTTACGCTATTAGAACATGTCAAGGACCTTACGACCTGAACGAATCTGGAATTCGAGTTCCCCTTCAACAAAAACAGTGATAATTTCAGAGGAATTTGAGTTGTACGGATATGCCGTTAAGTTGTGAAAGCGAGGAGACGATGATTCCATTCGGTGAGTTGGTGAGTGGATAAACGGGCCCCGGCTCAGTATCAGCTCACCGAATCGGTATCCTGACCCATTTTTAACAACATGACAATATTATCCTTGGCTGTTTTCTATTTTAGTTTGTTTTAAGTTTTCCTTTAAACCCAGCATGCATTCATGTAGGACTTTGATTCCATTGCGGAAGATCATTCAAAGTAATTCGATTGTGAAGACCATTGTGCTACAGTTCTTACAAATATGAGAAATTCCACTCCGAATGAAACACTGAGCTTCCTTGAGATGGCCCTACGCTATTCTTTCGAAAGAGACCCTTGTTTGGACTGATCCTCAAATATTCCTTTATTTTTACTCCATTTGACTCACCTTGGCCGCATCACTTCCACATTGACTGGTAACCGCTCCCCAAAGGTGAAACCAGCAGGTTTACGACCCAGGTACTTCCACACAGAGAAGTTGGTCCCTTTTTCGACCCGTGCCTGAGCGCACATTTTCCTCTTTCTTGTTTGATTTTCGTCCAAGCAATTGTTGAATTCGAAAGACCTTCTTCAAGGTCGTCTCATTAAAAACTCTGAAAACATTCCAAACCATAATGTTGAAAGCGTCTCTCATCACACCTTGGCATCAACTTTTCAGTCCACTCTCACTCCATTCCACTTCACTTCAATGCCATTCCACTACGTGTCACTCCCTTGCAAAGCAGACGCCAAGGCGGGGCAGCTGTAGACACGCCGTTCTTGACATTACCGTGAGTAAATCTCATATTACACTATGATACCCCAAGGTGGCCTTCACATTTTTAATTACTCTGGTGATTTCTATTTTTATGAATTTTTTTACATTTTTCTGAATTTTTTTCGTAAAAATCTTTGAGGATGCCTCACTATGTCTATTTGAGGTGTCCAGGAGCCTGGACGCCTCACTTGCAGGCCTGTCCTTTGAGGCGTCCAGGAGCCTGGATGCCTCACTGCTTAGACACACGGACGGTGCCGATCCGCCGCTCGATTTGACTGTTTCGAAAAAATCTAAAACTTAACGATGTCCTGTCAGTTGACGCGCCCACTCGTGAGTCACGGTCGCGCCTTCAAACCACTCGCTTTACCCACTGTCTACGGCTTTCGGCGATGATTCGGTGGGCAAAATTGGGCACGTCCAGGGCCCCGGACGCCTCATCATTGAGGCGTCCAAGAGCCTAGACGCCTCAATGAATTTATTAAAATAAAAAAAATAAAAAATAAAGAAATATGCATTGAGGCATCCAGTGTCCTGGAGGCCCCAATCAACTTTGCCTCTATAAATAGGGGACCCCCTCCCTCAAAGGGAAGGGGCTTCAGATCCGACAGAGGAAGGAGAGACTCTGCCGGATCCCATTTCTAACCCGTGGGTCTTTTGTAAGGGGAGGTTCTGCCTGCTTCTCGGGTGCCCGCGCTAGCGAGAGGAAGGCTAGCTCCATCCATTCTGCTTCCACGTCGTCCCCACGCTGCCGAAGCTCCGCCGGATCCCGCCATCGGCACCTTCAATAAGCCATTCTCTCCCCTTCTCTTTTGTCATTTCTATCGCATGCATCATCCCGTCATCCGTCATCTCCTTTCATAAGGAAGATCTATTTTTATGCACGTTTGCACGATCCCCCATTCATCATAGTATTTTCCTCCTACTCGTGTCCAAGAGGGGTTTAAAAATAACACCAACCAGTTGTGTGTCTTGCCACGATTTCATTATTCTTCATCAAGGGACTAATACTACGCTGCCATCATTTCTGATCCACCTGTTATTTGTCTATTTCTTCTTTTGCAGGGGTAACCAAGGAAAGCCCTCTCCATCGGTCTGCAGAAGGGAGAGGAAGAAGCAACCCGCCATCTCTCGATTTTGAGGTAAGCGCGACCACTTTCCTTATTTTGGGGTCTCCGGCCCCTGGCGATCACATCATATTCTCGAGGCCGCGGAGAGTCATTTCCCGCAATGGTCGTTTAAATTTTCGTCACTTATATTCTGTGCTGTTCTTATATCTGCCATATTCTCGAGACCGCGGAGAGTCATTTCCCGCAATGGCCGTTTAAATTTCCGTCACTTATATTCTGTGATGTTCTTATATCTGCTATATTCTCGAGGCCGCGGAGAGCCATTTCTCGCAATGACTGTTTAAATTTCTGTCACTAATATTATGTGCTTCTCATATCTGCTCATATTCTCGAGGCCGCGGCGAGTCATTGTTGGGTTCGGTGCTATGATTCAGAGGGGGGGTGAATGAATCTCCCTTTAAAAACTTCGCCCAATTTAAAATCTAATGCTCACTAAAATTGCTAGTTCGCTAACTAGACAAACCTGAAAGCTAATAAGCAGTTGCGGAATTAAACAAACACACAGTGAGCAATCAAGGCAAAGCGCACCTAAGCATTCATCTAGCGCCAATCAGATAGAAGAAATCAAACCACTGCACAATGGGTTTTTAGGTGGTTCGGTCCTGCAGACCTACGTCCACCCCACACTCAAACCGAGTGTGGATTCCGCTGACTCACAGCTTGAACAGCTGGGCATCACAGCTTGCCATACAACCGCTGGGCAACACAGCTTGCCGTCCAGTGGAATCCACCACTGCAACGCTGGGGATTACAGCTTACCCGACCAGAGGTAACACCTCTGCAAACCGCTGGGCAATACAGCTTAGCCGTCCAGTGGAGTCCACCACTGCATTCGCTGACTAACAGCTTGAAGAAAAGTATAAAATGAAAAACGAAATAAGAAAACACAGCAGCAGAAAGCTGTAAATGAAAAACATAGTATAGCTCTTAACAAAGCAGACTGGCCTGGATTTGATCCACGGTCCAGTAAACAGATCTTCAGACTTTACTCTTCTTCTCTCGATCTCACTGTCTCTCTTTCTTTTGCTGCTCTCGCACTCTTCTTCTTTCTTCTTCTTTCTTCTTCTGCTCTCTGCCTCTCTTCTTCTTCTTCCTGAATCGTGCAGTCACTCTTTCTTTTATCAGCACTCGATCTCACTGTCTCTCTTTCCTTTTCTCCTCTCTGTCTGGATCGTGGCTCTCAGCTGCTTCAGTCTTCTACTCTCTCTGTATATGCTTTTCCACAGCTTCGATCCCTCTCCTTCTGCTCACGATCTGTCATCTTCAGATGGAGGAAGGCTTCTATTTATGGCAGCAGCAACTAGGGCGTGTGCTCTCCACATTTCCCGCCCTAAGAATTCGGACCACGTGGCAGCATCCAGCAGGCTGTCAGTACACGTGTCATCATCTGGGCACTCCCCTTATCCTCGGATCACGTGCCTTCATTAGGCTTCACGAAGGGTGCCTGTCAGACAGAGAATCACATTATCAGTTTAAGTATATGCATTGCAGTGTATTGACTTCGCTGTATAGACTTGTGAAGGCGAATGCATTGTACAGACTTCATGAATGGGAATGCAATGTATAGACTTCAGACTGTATGGACTTGTGAACTCGAATGCGATGTACAGACTCTGAAGAACAGCAGCCAATGTATAGACTTAGGCAATGTAAGGACTTGCCAGTGTATGGACTTGATGAGCATTCAGCAATGTGCAGACTTCGACAAATACAACGTGCAGCAGTGTATAGACTTGAATCACTAGATGCATGATGTACAGGCTTCAACTCAATGTATAGACTTCACGACTGATGAATGCAATGCACTGAACAATGTATGGACTTAACGATGTGCAGACTTGCCAAGACAAATGAGCGATGTACATACTTGTGCAAGCAAAGTCTGTATAGACTTAGTCAGCAGACTAGCTCGATGTACATACTTGCTCGTTGTTCAGACTTCATGGACGATGTACAGACATGCAAAGAGAAAGGCTGTACAGACTTGATGAGCGATGCAAGGCAAAGGAATGTATATACTTCCAATGTATAGACTTGCCAACTGAGCGATGTACAGTCTTGAACAATGAAGCTCTGTACAGACTTGATCAAGGCAAGGCAATCGAGTGTATAGACTTTCAATGTATAGACTTGCCAAAGGGTCGATGTACAGACTTGAACAAGGCAAAGTCTGTACAGACTTTGAGGTTCACAATGTATGGACTTTGGCAACACAACGGCTGTACAGACTTCCACTCAACTGCGATGTATAGACTTGCCAAGGGAAACGACGGTAAAGCTATCAGTGTATAGACTTTGAGTGCAACGTCGGTAAAGCTACCGATGTATAGACTTGCAAGTCGAACTGGTGGTTGTACAGACTTCACCTCGAGCTTCTACAATGCAGTGTATAGGCTTAGAATCATATGAACATGGCGCTGTACAGACTTTGAGTGAGAGTCCAATGTGCAGACTTGCCACCGACCAATGTATAGACTTGATGGTTGTGAGACGATGGCCAAGACAATGCACAGACTGATGTATAGACTTAAGATGAGTGCATGAACAGTCGGATGTACAGACTCTACTTGAAATAGTCCGATGTACAGACTTCAATGCAATGCAATGTATGGACTTCAATAAGACGCTGCATGAGACGCTGAAGTCTGTATAGACTTTGGCCAATGCATAAGACGCTTAGAAAGACGCTGGACGCTGTACAGACTTAGCCTAAGACAATGCATGAGACGGACGATGTATAGACTTGGGCTGAATGCATGAACAGGCCGTTGTACAGACTTGTAAAGCTTGAAGGCCAATGTAATGTATAGACTTACATGAGACGCTCAATGAGACGCTCAGTGTACACACTTCAAGTCAGTGTATAGACATTGCCTTAGACTCTAAATGAGACGGACGTTGTGCAGACTTTAGCCAATGCAATGTATAGACTTTGGGCTCGCCATGCAGTGTATAGACTTAGAGCACAAACGCCACGATGCAATGTATAGACATGCTAGTTATATGAGCTGCACTGTATAGACTCTGCTATGCATGAAGACGAGTGTATAGACTTGCTGACCAATGCAGCAGAGTGTATAGACTTTAGGTAATGCATGCGATGCAACACAGTGAATAGACTGACTGTGGCTGTATAGACTTCAGAAATGCATCTGAGGGGGGTCGACCCATCTAAGAAGGGGGTCGACCCATCTAAGTGCACTGATGCAGTATATGCACAGAAGAAGCAATACACCGATCTTAAAGCAAGCACAAAACACTTTATGCACTTAGTATGGAACACTGCATGATTTAGCACACTCATGCATTCTTCACAAATCAGACATGGCACACTCATGCAATCTCCACAGACTAAATCAGATATAACACACTCAAGCATTCTCCAGATAATATATCAGTCATATGCATTCATGTTGCTGTCATTCAATGTGATTTTCTTAGCAAAGCAATATGGTGACTCATTCATGTTGCTATCATTAAAACACCACATAATCATCAAAGCACAAGGGGCACAACAATCTCCCCCTTTTTGATGATGGCAACATAATGAGTCACACTGACTCGTCAAACTATTCTCCCCCTTTGACATAATCAAAAAGAGGAAATGGTTTGAGAGACAAAATTCAGCACACAAAGTCAGAGAATAAATCATGGTTCATTAAAATGAAGTTCTCTCTTATGACAATGAAACAGCTCTCCCCCTATCAACATGTATGATTGACTACTCTCCCTCTAGAAGCAATAACCATAACTCCCCTGAAGGCAGGAATGACTCTGGTTATCCAATAAATCAATCTGAAATCTGCCATTACAAAGAATCTGAATTCTGGTGCATGAACAGAAGACCAGAATCAGAACAGAGCTGATTGCAGAACAAGATGGAAGATTCCAACAGTGTGGAGAGTAAAGTGATTGAAGATAGAAGGCAACAATAGATAACAATCATCACAAGACATCTCAATGAATAATCAGTCTGAATCTGATCAGGCTATCTAGAAATCTGATCATGAGGGATTTTAATGCTTGCACCACTTCAATAAGTCTTAAGAAGTATAGACTCTTCTATCATAAAGGGTTATGAAGTGGCAACTTAACCAATCTGATTTAATTTTGATGTATACCAAATTTGTCAAATTAAACTCAATACTCATATCTGAATCCAAGTTTTAATAAAGGTGAACCAAATAATCAGATAACACTCAGAAACAATCATCTTTTATCTTACACATATGATCTCAATAGCACCTTTGAAAAATATACAGATTAGTACTGAAGTTAAACACTTTTTCAAGAACATGAGTTGACAGATTTTTCAGGATAATTTCATTTGAAGCACATTATATTTTTCCTGAGCAATTTAGGTTGATCAACACCTTTTTACATGAGGCACAACACGTCTCAGGTGAAGTGACCCAGTTACTCAGTGTGATAACTGTCATTGCCTCTCACTTTGAGAACAGAGTTAGCAATATGAGTGTCTTTTTACATGAGAAGACACCTTGATCAGAGGCCAGACTCCCCAGTTACTCAACACAAATAAGCCATTGCTCTGTCAGGTTTTGTTTCACTAAATTTTTATCAGAGATAACTATGGCACCTCATGACATGAGTTACTTTATTTCATTGATAAAGAACTCAGTTTCTCAGTGACCGAGTCATTGCTCTGAATTCACAATTTTTCATTTAGTCAACATTTTTCAAGTTAATGTTTAACAACAATACACACTATATGCATCTTAACCAAAGTAGCCCTGAATTCAAATTTTCAGATATCTGATGAGAGAGTCTAAGGTTTACATGACACATGTGGTTAAAGTTTATTAAACCTTATCATTCAGATATTTTCAATTCATTTAACTACAAATCTGAGAATACATTAATCTTATATCAGTCTGATTCAGTGATAATTCTTAAACCTATATGATAGGAGTTTCTACCAATTTCTCAGACTGAATTGCATGACATGCAGCATAAGTTCCTCAGATCAGAACAATAAATTCAGCACCCAACAATCAATAGTAGAAACAATTCAGTCACACCAGCTGAGAAGAATGTGAAAGGTGAGTATAAGCTGGTGCAAGAGTAAATCACCAATAGAGAAAAATTTCAGAAGAGTGAACATCAACACACAGTAGCTGAGTCTGGAATTCAGACAGATCAGCTGACAGATAGTATCATGAAGGGAGTTGAAGAAACTCTTCTTTAACAGCTCAACAAATAGAAGGCAGAATCCTTTTTCAAGAGAGAGAGAAATATGACATCAGATGAGAGTTGATCAATTATTCAAGATGTGACAATCAAAACACCAATTATTAGACAAGAGGTGTTCAAGATGTGACAATCAAAACACCAATTCTAAATGCTCCCCCTGTCTAGATGCAATGAATTTTCTTTTTAGGTTTTTCAACTACACTACTCTTCATATGCAACATCAGTCAAACTCCCCCTGACAAAGTGCATGAAATACAATTAATGAACTGCTCATGATTTTAGAATATGCTCAAGAAGAATTCATGCTTTTCAATCAGAGAGAGAATTTATCAAATGCATCAATTTCATTTCAAATTTTTAGATTTTTAAAATTTTATGATATTCAGTACACTGCTCTATTATGAAAACTAGACCCATGGTACTAGGCGGAGGACTTGGTCCAAGGACCACCTCACACATGGCAGTAGCATCCAGACATACTCCATATGCCCTTCAGCACTGTTCCATTAATATACCATGATGGTCATGCATGACAATGCAGTGCTGTATGTAGTCAGTTACTTCTTTTTGGAGTTTTCAGTATAATGATGTGCAATGCATTCACTATATGTATGCATATGCAATTTCAGACAATCATCAATATGCAAATCATGTATGAGGAGAATTCAGAAAATCTAAACCTGACAATGCTGAACATGTAAGAATGTGCAAAACTCAGATTCAAAAATCAGATTTAACATGCTATGCAGAATGTTTACTCAAACATCAGAGCATTCTTTATTCAAATAGCATCATGAGAGAGCAATCAACTTTTCAAGATAAATCAATTTAGCATAGACAGATCATTATGATATGCAGTCATTTCAAACAAGCAATTTTCAGATAATGAAACATAAGCAGTGTTCAGAACTGACCTGATAAGTAGAATCCTGGGGTTTTCCCTTTTTGAGTGCCTTGGCTAAATTCAACCCCTTTTATTCATTTCCAAGGCACACCTGCAGCAAGACAATCATTTTGATCCTGCAGTGACCCAAACAGCCTTGGGTCCTGCATTAGTCCTGACAGGTGTTCTGAACAATCTCTTAGCAGCATTATCATCATAGCCCATCAACTTATGGCTGGACAAGGAATAACCAAATTGACCAGACTTACCATGATAACCAACAGAATTTAAGTTCCTATTATGCACCTTATTGTGAGCATTAAATTCATGTGCATGAACATTAAAACTTCTGTTATGTGCATGGGCATTTTGTTTTCTGAACCCTGCCACCCAGCACTCAGAGGCTTTGTGGCCAGGTTTTCCACAATTAAAGCATGAAGCCACAGAATTAGCAGAAGCATGATGCCCATGTGGATGAGCATGAATATTTCTTTTATTAACATGAAAATTTTTCTTTCCATAATCAGCCAGCCAACAGTTGGCAGCTTTGTGGCCTAGCTTACCACATTCGAAACATACATTGTGCTTGCTTTTAGAACCAAACTTCTTTCTATCAACAATGTTTTTATTAACAGGGAAATTAACAAATCCAGAGTTAGTTTTCTTTCCCTGAGCATGCCAGCAGAAGGCAGCAATGTGACCAAACTTCCCACAGCAATAGCATTGAATTTTCTTTTCCTGATCAGTAGAATGTTTCCTAAGATGATTTCTAGGATACTTTCTAACAGTATTTCTTTCATCATTTATCAATGCTACACAGTTATGCATAATATGTCCAACCTTCCCACAATAGTGACATGCTTTACCCTTTTTATTCACATTCACTTGTTTGACAGAGTTGACATTCTCATGAGAGTGTGAATGTGTGTGTGAGCAGTGAGCAGCATGCACATGTAAATCAGGGATAAATTTGGACTTATTCAAATCAGCATTTTTCTTTTGTTTTTGAATCTTTTTCTGTTTCCTCTCTGAATTTTCAGCCTTCTTAGCAGTGAATTGAAAAATTGAGGAGCTGGATGAGTTAGCCTGTTCAGAGCTTTTCACGAAAACAGTTGATTTTCTCTTATCATTGTCGTTTTCATTCACAGGCACAAATCCAATCCCTTGTTTCTGAAAATTCACTTTAGAACCAAGCAGCTTATTCAAATTATCTTTTCCTTTAACGAATTTTGATATAGAATTTTTCAGATCTTCAATCTCAGAATTCAATGAAGCACTACTCACTTCATACTTGGATAGCTCTGATTCACAAACAATCAGCTGCTGTTGCAAAGCATCATTCAGGTTCTTCAGAGTTTCATTTTCTTGTTGAACCATTATTTCAATGTTGTTCTCATTTTCCTTCACAACTGATTTTCCTTTTTCAATTGACAACCATCTTTCAGAGAAGACAGTATTAAGAACCATTAGCTTTTTATTTTGATCTTTCAAGTAGGCATTTTCTTCTTTTAGAGATTTGATTTGTTCTTTTTGAAAACTGTCATCAGAATCAAAATCATTAATCATGTCTTCGAGAATGGCACATGCTTTGCAAGAATTATTTTCACCGATGAGTTTGTTTCTAATATTCTCATTTTCAGATTTCAACCTGTTCAACTCATCTTTTTCTTTAATCATGTCAGATTTCAAGTTTTCATTTTCAGCTTTCAGACTTCTGACCTCATGCAACATTTCTTTACTTATTTTTCTCTTTTCAGATTTTAGTCTATCATATTTATTCAATAAATGCTCATTCAACGCAATCATGCTTTCCAGAGAAGGATTGTCAGTGTCAGAATTTACCTGTGACGAAGTATCCTCCACATAGTCTTCGTCTTCTTCTGTTGCCATGAGACATTTCGCTTTACCCTGGCTTCTGCTGCTTGCTATTATCTCGATCACTTCGGAGGCACTGCAGCAATCAACTACACAAGGAAACTTGTCAGTGTTTATCGCCCTTTTGATTAGATTCAGGGCACTTTGATTTGCAGAGAATTTTCGTCTGTCTGAAGTTTTCCATAGGGATTCATCCTTTGGAACTTCATAAGGACTGTGAGCAATGACTATCCACAGATCTGGATTAGTCTGCATCACATATTCTCTGAATTCATTAAACCACTTGTAAAAACCTAGACCTTCAAACTTCGAGGATCAGCAGTGAGTTCCATGCTTAGACAGAATAAGAGTTCTAAATAGAACACTAATCAAACACAATGCAAGCAAATGAATCAACTCAGATCGCACCAAAGCCAAATGAGCAAAGCAAGGCACAAGTTAGTGAAACAAAACACGATCTCAAAAGACCCACTCTGAAATGCACCAACAGCTAGCAGGATCTGCTGCGGATTGTTAGATCCTATGCACAGCAACCTGCTCTGATACCAAGTGTTGGGTTCGGTGCTATGATTCAGAGGGGGGGTGAATGAATCTCCCTTTAAAAACTTCGCCCAATTTAAAATCTAATGCTCACTAAAATTGCTAGTTCGCTAACTAGACAAACCTGAAAGCTAATAAGCAGTTGCGGAATTAAACAAACACACAGTGAGCAATCAAGGCAAAGCGCACCTAAGCATTCATCTAGCGCCAATCAGATAGAAGAATCAAACCACTGCACAATGGGTTTTTAGGTGGTTCGGTCCAGCAGACCTACGTCCACCCCACACTCAAACCGAGTGTGGATTCCGCTGACTCACATCTTGAATAGCTGGGCATCACAGCTTGCCATACAACCGCTGGGCAACACAGCTTGCCATCTAGTGGAATCCACCACTGCAACGCTGGGGATTACAGCTTACCCGACCAGAGGCAACACCTCTGCAAACCGCTGGGCAATACAGCTTAGCCGTCCAGTGGAGTCCACCACTGCATTCGCTGACTAACAGCTTGAAGAAAAGTATAAAATGAAAAACGAAATAAGAAAACACAGCAGCAGAAAGCTGTAAATGAAAAACACAGTATAGCTCTTAACAAAGCAGACTGGCCTGGATTTGATCCACGGTCCAGTAAACAGATCTTCAGACTTTACTCTTCCTCTCTCGATCTCACTGTCTCTCTTTCTTTCTCTCTTCTTTTGCTGCTCTCGCACTCTTCTTCTTTCTTCTTCTTCTTCTTCTTCTGCTCTCTGCCTCTCTTCTTCTTCTTCCTGAATCGTGCAGTCACTCTTTCTTTTATCAGCACTCGATCTCACTGTCTCTCTTTCTTTTTCTCCTCTCTGTCTGGATCGTGGCTCTCAGCTGCTTCAGTCTTCTACTCTCTCTGTATATGCTTTGCCACAGCTTCGATCCCTCTCCTTCTGCTCACGATCAGTCATCTTCAGATGGAGGAAGGCTTCTATTTATGGCAGCAGCAACTAGGGCGTGTGCTCTCCACATTTCCCGCCCTAAGAATTCGGACCACGTGGCAGCATCCAGCAGGCTGTCAGTACACGTGTCATCATCTGGGCACTCCCCTTATCCTCGGATCACGTGCCTTCATTAGGCTTCACGAAGGGTGCCTGTCAGACAGAGAATCACATTATCAGTTTAAGTATATGCATTGCAGTGTATTGACTTCGCTGTATAGACTTGTGAAGGCGAATGCATTGTACAGACTTCATGAATGGGAATGCAATGTATAGACTTCAGACTGTATGGACTTGTGAACTCGAATGCGATGTACAGACTCTGAAGAACAGCAGCCAATGTATAGACTTAGGCAATGTAAGGACTTGCCAGTGTATGGACTTGATGAGCATTCAGCAATGTGCAGACTTCGACAAATACAACGTGCAGCAGTGTATAGACTTGAATCACTAGATGCATGATGTACAGGCTTCAACTCAATGTATAGACTTCACGACTGATGAATGCAATGCACTGAACAATGTATGGACTTAACGATGTGCAGACTTGCCAAGACAAATGAGCGATGTACATACTTGTGCAAGCAAAGTCTGTATAGACTTAGTCAGCAGACTAGCTCGATGTACATACTTGCTCGTTGTTCAGACTTCATGGACGATGTACAGACATGCAAAGAGAAAGGCTGTACAGACTTGATGAGCGATGCAAGGCAAAGGAATGTATATACTTCCAATGTATAGACTTGCCAACTGAGCGATGTACAGTCTTGAACAATGAAGCTCTGTACAGACTTGATCAAGGCAAGGCAATCGAGTGTATAGACTTTCAATGTATAGACTTGCCAAAGGGTCGATGTACAGACTTGAACAAGGCAAAGTCTGTACAGACTTTGAGGTTCACAATGTATGGACTTTGGCAACACAACGGCTGTACAGACTTCCACTCAACTGCGATGTATAGACTTGCCAAGGGAAACGACGGTAAAGCTATCAGTGTATAGACTTTGAGTGCAACGTCGGTAAAGCTACCGATGTATAGACTTGCAAGTCGAACTGGTGGCTGTACAGACTTCACCTCGAGCTTCTACAGTGCAGTGTATAGGCTTAGAATCATATGAACATGGCGCTGTACAGACTTTGAGTGAGAGTCCAATGTGCAGACTTGCCACCGACCAATGTATAGACTTGATGGTTGTGAGACGATGGCCAAGACAATGCACAGACGGATGTATAGACTTAAGATGAGTGCATGAACAGTCGGATGTACAGACTTCACTTGAAATAGTCCGATGTACATACTTCCAATGCAATGCAATGTATGGACTTCAAATAAGACGCTGCACGAGACACTGAAGTCTGTATAGACTTTGGCCAATGCATAAGACGCTTAGAAAGACGTTGGACGCTGTACAGACTTAGCCTAAGACAATGCATGAGACGGACGATGTATAGACTTGGGCTGAATGCATGAACAGGCCGTTGTACAGACTTGTAAAGCTTGAAGGCCAATGTAATGTATAGACTTACATGAGACGCTCAATGAGACGCTCAGTGTACACACTTCAAGTCCAGTGTATAGACATTGCCTTAGACTCTAAATGAGACGGACGTTGTGCAGACTTTAGCCAATGCAATGTATAGACTTTGGGCTCGCCATGCAGTGTATAGACTTAGAGCACAAACGCCACGATGCAATGTATAGACATGCTAGTTATATGAGCTGCACTGTATAGACTCTGCTATGCATGAAGACGAGTGTATAGACTTGCTGACCAATGCAGCAGAGTGTATAGACTTTAGGTAATGCATGCGATGCAACACAGTGAATAGACTGACTGTGGCTGTATAGACTTCAGAAATGCATCTGAGGGGGGTCGACCCATCTAAGTGCACTGATGCATGCACAGAAGAAGCAATACACCGATCTTAAAGCAAGCACAAAACACTTTATGCACTTAGTATGGAACACTGCATGATTTAGCACACTCATGCATTCTTCACAAATCAGACATGGCACACTCATGCAATCTCCATAGACTAAATCAGATATAACACACTCAAGCATTCTCCAGATAATATATCAGTCATATGCATTCATGTTGCTGTCATTCAATGTGATTTTCTTAGCAAAGCAATATGGTGACTCATTCATGTTGCTATCATTAAAACACCACATAATCATCAAAGCACAAGGGGCACAACAGTCATTTCCCGCAATGGCCGTTTAAATTTCCGTCACTTACATTCTGTGCTTCTCATATCTGCTCATATCTCGAGGCCGCGGCGAGTCATTTCCCGCAATGACATTTAAATTTCTGTCACTTAAATTCTGCACTTTTCCCATCCCCCGAGGTCGCGAGAGTCATTTCCCCGCTATGGCCGTTTAATCCCCACATCTTATTACATTACATCCTCTCGCGCACGCCCCGCCGGAGTAATCTCCCGTGGTGGTCTCTCTCCTCTTCTCTCTTCTTTCTGTGTTACAGCAAAATGAGCCCCTCGCCCGCGCTCCGCTTCGCCTCCTCCCGGCATTCCGCGTGACGTCGCTCACCAGAGTGGAGGTAGTGGAGCAAGACCCTTGCTGTAGAGGGCCAGCAGGGCTAGAGTTTTCCCTCCCCAAGGGTTATGGTGCCCATGAGCAAGGGGCTGGCT